>OY728127.1:1911523065-1912773065 GCA_963277665.1 Viscum album
GACGCTTGTTTGACGAACTGTCTACAGCGTTGGGATCCTTTAAGTGAGGTAGTCCTTTTGACTTCATACATGAGTGTTTTGGAGAAATAGGGACTATATCTAGGTTGGAACACACCCCAATCCATCTGATCCCTTGGCACTGAAACTCTAATAACGCATAGACTGGGCATCCAATTGAAGCACCTCCTATTGCATTGGAACCCTTATGACATGGTGGATCATTGGGTTAATTATTTGTGGGACTTGTTTCCATATGAAATATGACCGATGGATTGGTGATTGTTTCTCCCAAGAGTGCTATGGACTGAACCCTATGACTGGCTGAGACCTGACGACTTCAGAATTTTTGACTCAGAGTGTCTCGACGGCCATGGTATGTGATGGGGAGGAGTACCTTAGCAGGCCATAGTGGGGAGCGTCTATGGTACGTGATGGGGAAGAGTACCTCAGCATGACACGGTGGTGGAGCGGCTTTGGGTGACTCGGCATACCCATGGTACATGATGGGGAGGATTACCTCAGTAGTTCAAGGTTATATGGAAGCACCTCAATGTGATGCGGCAGAACCACTGTACTAAATAAGGGAGGAGTTATCTAGTATCCAAGGTGATCTATGTTGTGACTGGGATTATTACCTGTTACTGGGCCTAGAGAATCTGGGGATAGCTATCAACAATGACAGTGATCTTGTGTGGGTGATCATCATAATCCTGTTTCACTGAGTTGTATTCCTGGTTTGACCTGAGACTCTAATTGAGATGTTTCAATTGCTTTGTGCTTTTTGATTGAGATCATTCCTTGTGGTTTTACTTGTGGAATTCTGAGGGAACATCGGGGGTATTGGGGTCCCTAATGAGTATCGTTATACATACCCAAGCACGGGCTTCACCCACACCTTATTGTGTCTTGTGGAAATGAAGAGGAGTTGGGTTGATGTTTAAGGGAGCC
Organism: Viscum album; assembly: GCA_963277665.1. NCBI lineage: Eukaryota > Viridiplantae > Streptophyta > Magnoliopsida > Santalales > Viscaceae > Viscum > Viscum album. The sequence continues at coordinate 1,911,524,014 of OY728127.1, forward strand.
TGGAATAGGCGGTACATGGAAAAGACAGGAAGAAATGGAGTGCTCAGGAAGCGATATGTAGCTTCCCTTTAGGTAAGATCCTAAGAGGATGAATCAATAGTAGATTCCCCCTTTTCAGTTTTATAGTTCAATTCAATTTTATTGGTACTTTCAGTTGTACTCATACTTTCAGTTGGGCTTGTATTCCAAACCCTTTTACTTTTAGCACTCCTTTTTTACTATAGTAGTTTACTTCGCAGTTTCTTCGTGTTGTCTTATCCAACCATGTGTTTGTACAGAGTTTAAGGTAATGCCTTCATATTTTATGGAATATCCTTTTCGGTGCTAGTCTCATACATGTGGCCTATGGAAGGAATGATTTGGGTAGTCAGGACACTGGCCCCAGGGTATGGGTCTTGAAAAAGAGGTATGAGAGGAGTTCGGTTCAAATGAACCGAACTAGGAATCTGATCTTTTCTATGTGGAAATATCATTAAGTGTAATGAGTGTGGTTTTCTGTTCGGGTTGTCTGGTGTTGGTGTGGCGGCCAACGTATCCATACACAATTACCCTGAAATCTGATTTCCAACTCAGTACACGGAAGTAGTGATTGCATGTGTTTTTGAAAAGTTTTTTTCGTGATTTCTTGGAGTCAGCTCACCAGGTATAACATAATGACCATGGAACAGTTCTTCCTTATTAGGATGCCATTTCATAGATATCCATCCAATATTCTTGACAGAGTACATGATGACAGCCCACCAAACGATGAGACCTCAGTGCAGGGCCCTCTTACAGTGTTAGCACCATCGGGTGGTGTACCAGTAGCAGAACTACCCATTGGGAAGAATTTTTCCTCAAATAAACTAGTAGAGGATGCAAGTTGACTGAGTGAATTGCACGAGTTTGATTGGTAGAGGACTCCAAGGTTTCGAGGTGAGACAGATTCCCATGTAGTTGGGGATAGGCTGGAGGTTGTGGCTAGAGTTTTCCACCTAGTTGAGACACCAGTATAGCATATAACTATCATAGTTGTTAGTCTTTATTAGTGAGTGACCATGAGGATGGTCCCTATAGTGATGAGGCTTTAGTACGTGGACCATTCCCTGAGGTAGTACCTTTGGGTAGTGTGTCAGCAATATCACTACCCGTTAGTCTGTAGTTACAACCTGCAGTACCTATAGAGGACACATGTATGATTTCTGCTTTACACGTGTTTCAACATCAGATACCTCTTATGTTTTGAGGCAAGCTAGACTCATAGGTAGCTAAGGACTGGCTTGATTTGGTGGCAGAGTATCCATCATTCCAGGGAACTATTTGATCAAATGGTGGTCCTAGTAGAGAGCTTTCTACGTGTCTCCGGAAGACGATGATAGGGTTTTGGTTACCCTGATCATGGGAAGATGTGACTTTTTTATGTGGATAATCTTGAGTACCTTCCTCAGATAAGGGGGTCACTTTCCATGATTATCTAAGGGATGAGTGTTCCCTATAGCTTCTATAGCTTCAGCAGGGCGACATGTTAGTAACAGATTATTCATTTAGGCATACCGACCATTCCTGGTACTCGATGAATTCAATACGATCAGTGTTTCGGGGCGTGGACTTCCGAGAAAGGTGTGCTTAAGAAAATTTGATCCAATACTATTCCTTTATGTATTCCTAACTTATGTTGGGGATCTAGTTATAACCTTTGTGGTTGAATGTTCTATGGTTGAGAAGATATATCAAGTGAATATTAGCAGGGGGGAAGATGGAAATTGGCACCAGTCTCAAAGACCTGGGCATGTAAAATGTTTCTGGAAGAGGATGTGATAGGGATAGACAAATCTGTTAGGAAACAGATATGGATGCAGAGGAAGGAGAGAATTTGTGGTGGTGTGCATTTAGACATGTTAACCCCCCCATGTGGTCCCCACCAGGCTTAGGAAGCGGGAGGACATGGGAAGGGAGTAGCTTCATGCATTCAAAGAGTGTGACAGAAGGGATCTATGAATAATTCTTCATATGGTATGTGTCTATTACTAGAAGTCATATTAATAGATAAAGTTACTAATAATTACTTCATTCCATGAATCTTCTCCATTACCTATAGTTTTTAGTAAAACCGTTGATATGACCCTCACATCTAGAGATTCCTTTGGGAGGAGGCTCGATAATCACACGTATGGTAACGATGTGATCTCACATATGAGGTGAGAGTTTCGGTTAGAACCTCTTGGTGGTAGAATCAAGGCCTTAAGATGTTAGTTTTTTTTTTGGAATGGACATCCACAGTTTACACCCAAATTATCTGTATTAGGAAAAATGGTTGTGGTTTATCTAAAACGTTGGAATGGGGTTTTCCATTGTCTATGAAAAGGAAACACAGGTAGCACATGATAAACTCATGCATATGAGGGTTCAGTCAATCACACTTGATTTGGCCAGACTTACCCTCCTGGCAGTAGATGTTTTGAGATTTCAGTTCCCAAAATGGGTGGTAGAGTGTGGGGAAATCTTTTCAAATGTTGTTTCTAGGATTACCTCTTCAAAGGGAGTGGGGCTTCTGCTTTGGCTGGGTACTACCAGAGATTTGTACCTGAATTCTCCAGGGTAGCAGCAGCTTTGTCTGTACTAATGAAGAAAGGGGAACCTTTCCTATGGATGGAGAAGTTCTAGTAGATCTTTCAGGATCTGAGACAGAGACTGACGAGTTCCCCCATCTTGAGGCTACCAGAAGAGGGTGTTGGGTATGTAGTTTATTGGGACGCATCATGTACTAGATTAGGTTGTTTCCTAATGCAGGAGAAGGTAGTGATTGCCTACGAATCATGGTATTTGTGACAACACAAGAAGAACTATGTTACCCATGATATGGAGTTAGCAGTAGTGGTTTTTGCGCTGAAGATGTGGTGGAACTACTTGATGGGTGAACAGTTTACTATTTACTACAATCACAAGAGTATCATGTCTATATTCTCAAAAAAGAATCTAAACATGAGAAATCGATGATGGATATAGGAAATCCGGGACTATGAAAATTAGATATTATATACTCCAAGGAAGGGGATCGTGGTAGTTGACGCACTCAGCCGGGGGTCTTATCTACAACTGCTCAGTGAGGCATTAGAGAAACTATTCCAATGGTGGATATCTACTGTGGATAAAGATGGAGCATCTTTCCTTCATTCTGTGACTTTCACACCCCCAATTCATTAGTGAATTAGGGAGGCACAACTTGAGGCATTGACTATGAAGACATACATGATTAGATATCCTTAGGACAGTCTCCTGAAGGATTTTATGAAGGTGGGGAGCATATAATCCTCTTCAGTGGATGCACCATGGTACTAATGATTCATTGGGAGGAGTTGTTTATGGAGATCCATACATCCCTTTTAACGGTATATCCTGGATTAGCGAAGATATACCAGGATCTCGAGCATAAGTAATGAGGGCCAGAGATGATGAAAGAAGTGGAAAGGTTTTTTTCACAAAGCTTCACTTGTTATAAAGTGAAAACTTCTCAGAGATGGAAGAATATTATGCTAACATGAGGATAGAGACCATTTCATCCAATGGTTCTCACCTCGAGGAGGTTTTTTGAGATTCGGTTGGGGAGGAAAGTTATATCCAAGGTTCATCAGAACTTTCTAGGTTCTCAGTAGAGTGAGAAAGGTGGCGTACCATCTATCTCGTTTGTCACAAAAGCACCATGTGATAATGTTTTCCACATGTCACAGCTGAGGAGATGCATGAATGATCCATCACACATTATCAACTAGGGAGAGTTGAACTTTTATGATGGTGTGACTTTTACAGAGTTTTTGGTGGAGATAGAGGACCAATAAGAGTGAGTCCTTTGTGCATGGTCGATCCCTTCGGTACAACATCGTTGGCAGCATAGGGACATATAGAAGAGCACATGGGAGTAGGAGGCTTAGGTTAATGCTTAGTACCCTCATTTGTTTGGTTTTCCTTCATTTTGGCTTTCGATGACGTATAGCCCTATGGTTGGGACAATTTAAAGTCCCAGAATTTCGTTATATTTTTTATCTATATGGAATTATTTTGAGATTGCAAAATATGACGGTGTGCGATTCCGTGGCCTGGAGTGCCTGAAATGATACGACAAATTTCTGTTAAGATGTCATTAGCACGCATAAGATGTTTTCATAAAAAAATATTCATAACTCCTAAATGGTTTCCCAGATTAGATATCTGAGGGCACCATATCATTCAAGATTGTGGGTTTTACCTAGGTGCGACTTATGCTTGGTTGGCACATTCCTCAAGTGGGAAAACCTCAAAAATGGCATAACCATAAATAAAATAATTGTATAAACTTATTTTATTTTTCAAATTCTTATACCTCGCAAATTCTTACTCAGATGAAAAATATGAGAAACCCTCTAAACTCATGAGGGGAGGCTCTCATTAGGCAGGTAATAACATTGGTCGGTGCGTGCCACCTGTGAATGTTAGTTTTTGGTAATAAATAAAATAAATAAGTGACAATTATTTTATTATAAAATCCATAACTTCTAAAAGGTATCTCCGATTGAAAATCTGAAAGTACAATTGAGTTCGTAGGGGAGTATTCTCCTTAGGCTAAGCCTAACCATGACTGGTGTGGGTTGAGGGTGAATGCTAATAATTTATTGATCTTTTTTTGGTACTTTCAGTAAACATTCTTGCGACGTTTTCTAACTTTTGAACCGGTCCTTGAATAAAAATATGAGTGCTCTGTTGAATGAGCAATTCTGAGATTCACTTAAGGGAGACATTATTATGAGCACAGTAGGTCTGGAGAGAAATTTATGTTTTGTGACTTTTTAAAATAAATGAAATGAAAAAAATTTATTACTTTATTTCATATCCTCCAAAATACATGCAAAGGGGTGAGGCTAGTGATGTGTTAAGCCAATAAATGGATTGACTTTCCAACCCTAAGTAACGATGTCTTTGGGGAATTAAGAAGATTCTTTATTTTTGAGCCCCATTAAATTCCAATTTCATTACATAGCCTCCCCCTATCCTATATATATGGAACCTAAGGAAGGGTATTGACACAGCTTCACCAAGAAATGAAGTGCTGGAGGTTGTCGCAATGATGAACCCTTAGAGGATGGACCGGATCCTATAGGGCGGTGATGGGCGACACTGAACCACAAACTGAAGGATAATGTGCGAGTACCATTATTAGGAACCTATTGCAAAAACGAAGAACACAATCTTCCTTCAAGCCTCAAACGCTCTCTAACGGACTACGAGATATGGTTTTTATTTGTTTATTCATTTTAAATGATTTTCCTCTCCCTTGATCTTTAATAATATGAAGAACTCTAGTCAACCAACTAACGGGTTGTCTCACGGTTCATTCTTCATTGAGGGAGGTCGTTGTGGGGTATCTTGTGGGGTTTATCTTTTTGTTTAATTCAATTGTTTTTAAACCCTTATGCCCCCTCATGTTTTCGAGCTAACACGGAGGGAATGAGCCTGGAGAACCTGTCATGATCCCTTCACTATTTTTGAAAAATCCTTGGGCCTCCATGGATGACATACAATGCAGCGATACCAACTAGCTACATGGGGGATAGCACGTCGACACATGCCACAAGAGGAGGCCACGACACAAAGCCGCAATGGTCGTCGGAGCGGCAGACATTGGTCAGCCACGAAGGAGTCATGGTGTGCTACTGTGTACCACTGATGAACAAGTAGGGTCGCATCTCATCAGCCACAGTGATAGGCACACCGATTGGCCTTGGGTGATGATGTGTTACGCCACTGGGGAGGACATCCGACATGCCCATTGGCCTCGTCGGAACTCGCAGGACCTCCCTCTGAGGATCATGTGTGCCACCTGGTGATTCCACGTGTTTTCACCACTGATAGAAGATCAAAAAGTCCTTGTCTGATTGGGAAAATTGTGGGGTCACTCCCCCGGTGGTGGAAAGGGAGTAGCCCCTTGCGGGTCTCGCCTCATGCGACCGGACAACCGCCCTCCCAGGCCGCTTCCCTAATGGGCCGCCCCCTTGCAGGTCGCCCCCTTGTGGACTGGGACACCCTTGCGGGCCAGTCCACCCATGTTGGTTTCCCATTTTTAGGGCTGGACTGGACCTCAGCCCTGCGGGCCGAGTCTGTCGTATCCCAGCCCAGACCGGGTGGGTCCGACAGGGTCGGACCGAACCCGAGTTGAAACGGGTCGAGAAACACTTAAAGGGACTTATCTTGAGAACTAGACGTCCGTTAGAAGAATGGTCAATGGTTTTGGTATCCTTGTAGAGATAATTTTCTTTTGAATCACTACATGACAGTTTTGGAGAAACTTGAAGTACGACCAGGTTAGATCGCACCCAAATCCAATTGTGCCCTCGGCACATAAATGCCAATAAATCATAGAACAGGAGTTCGATTATTGTACCGTCTATTGTGTAGGAACCCTTATGAAATGGAAGATCATTGGGTTACATAATTGTCATACATTTCCCAATATGTAATGCGAACGAAGTCTTGAGGATCGGTTTTCCCAAGTGGGTTAGATACAAATCCCTACGACTGGCTGATACCTGACGACTGATGACTTTTCGACTCAGAGTGACACGATGGACATGGTACGCAATGGGTTGGAGTTCCCCAGTAGGACATAGTGGATATAATCCTTGGTACATGATGGGGAGGAGTACCTCAAAAGGCCACGGTGGGGGAGTGACTCTGTGTGAACCAGCATACCCATGGTACGCGATGGGGAGGAGTACATCAGCAGTTCATAGTTAGTGGGAAGTGCCTATGTGGGATGTATCAGGCCCATTGTACTTGATAGAGGTGGATTTATCTTGAAGCGGAGCTATTTGATGTTGTGACTGGGAATGTTCCCTAATCCTTGGCCTAGAGAATATGTGGCTGGCTATAACCATTCATAGCAATCCTGTGGGGTTCAGAAACATAATCACATTTCTTTGACATGTAAACCTAGTTTAATTTGATACTCTAATTGAGTTGTGTATATTACTTTGTTATTTGTGATTGAGATAATTCCTTATGGTTTTCCTTGTTTAATTCTTAGAGGCCTTCGGGTGTCTCAGGGTCCCAACTGAGTATCGTTATACTCACCCATGCATGGGCTTTGCCTGCCCCTTGTTGTGTCATATGAAGACAATGAGTATCTAGGCTATGGTTTGAGGGAGTGAGGACTAGGTGGTATGATGAGGATACAGGCAGACCTAGAATGATAAGGAGGGGATCTATACCTACCCTTCAGGTAGGACCCTTAGAGAATGACTCAATAGCTATTTTCCCATTTTCAGTTGTATTGTTCTTTTCTGTTGTGTTTGTACATTCAGTTGTGCACGTACTTTCTGTTGGGCTTCTATTCTGTCCCCTTTAACATTAAGCACTCCATTTTACTATAGTAGTTTACTTCATAGTTGCTTCATTTTGTGTTCCTAGAAAATGTGCTTATAGTGGTTTAAAGACAATGCTTTCCTGTTTTAGGGAATTCTCCTTCCAGTGCTAGTTGCGATCCCCTGGCCTATAGAATGTGGGCTTGGGGTAGTCACAGAACACACCACATGGGACGGGTCATGACAGAATTTTTGGGGTTTAATTGGCCCTAATATGGTTTTTGTTTAGATAAATCTATTATGGTATGTGAAAATGTATTAGAAAATCCCCACAGTATAAGGATTTTATTTAGTAATATTTTTAAATTTATAAATACTTACAATTTACAAATAGTGTTGTCTATGTGAAAAAAATTTGATATCAGACACTGGATTGAGCTATATTGTGTTATTAGATAAATAATAATATATTAAGAAAGTATATTAAAAAAATCTCTCCCATCACTCTTTCTCTAACAACAAATATTATTGTTCTTTTTATATAACAAGTTTGTGCTTGTTTGGATAGGTTGGTACCATTTTTATATTCAGATCAAGGATATAAACATTCCCATTGATATTTCGTTATAAAAGGGAATTTTTGAGAGTATGGTATAATAAAACCCAAACACCATGCTTGTAGTCTCCAATATTAGGGACAAACCACATCAAAATCTATCATGTTATTTAATTAATTTCTATATTGAGTGTGTTGGGAGATTATTATTAGACAAGAATGATATTAGTTTTGCTTTAAAAAGAATCAATTATCAAAAAAAATTCATCCCCATTAGTTTTGATCTTAAACTCATGTGATCCTCAAAAAAATACTTACAAATATTTTATAACTAAATTATTAAAATGTAAAAAATTATTGAAGAGAATGATGAAGATAAATTCTATCAGAATAATACTGATATAAATCACATTTGTAAAAATATTAGATTTTACCTAAGAATATATAATAGTGGTAAGAAGATTTTTAATAATTTAAAAATAATTTTAAATGAGTGAGTTATACATTAAAGTTTTAAGAAATGATATATAGAAAAGAAATAGACCATAGATAAAAAATAAATGTTATGAATGGAGATTTGGAAAGAACATATTACATCGAGTCTTGATTCATTTATCATATCCTATAAACATATAAATAATAATGTTCTATTTATTTATTTATTGGTTCAAAAAATATTAATGCTTATTTTAGTATTATAATATCGTTTAATTTATTTATTTATATTAATTATTCATTAATTAAATTAAATTTTCTTGGGTTAGTCTCCACGCTATTGTTTTGTTCGTAATTCCAAAACTACATTGGGATAACCATAATATTTTATGATCACTATCCAATGGTTCCACATGGTCCAAAAGATTCATGTTATTGTGTTAATTTCTGAAAAGACTCAGATTTTCCATGTAAATATATTTAATTATATGGAATCATTTTGAATCTGCAAAAAATGACGGTGCATGATTCTAAGGTCTGGTGTGCCCAGAATTGTTTTCTAAACTATTGTTATAGTATGTTAAAAAAATGCACTGAAGGAATTTTCTATCTTTTGATCCATTGCTCAGATTAAAAATACGAGGGCACTATTGATTATGCTGTTCTATTAATCACTTAAAGGAGGCTTCACTTCGACCGTAGTAGGTTGGGTGAAAATGTTAATATTGAGGAAATTTGAAACATTAAAAAATAACATTATATGTAATTTTAATTATTTTCTTTTTCTCCAACGGATGAGAGATAAAGGTAAGAATGATGAAACGTCAATCAATTAAATGGCTTAAATCACCATAATTCTTGTAACTACACCATTGTAATTTTTAAGGTTCGTTAATTAAATGAACCCCATTAATTCCACGGAATTACTCACCCTCCACATCTCCAATTTATATAGAGCTCTGGGGGAAGTGTTGGAAATTATTCACCATGCAATGATACTCTGGAAAAGTACCATGACCCCAACCACTTGAAGGACGAGACCAGTTCCTGTGAGCGGTGACGAGTTCCACCGAATCTTGAACCGATGACAATGAGGAAGATGGTTCTGTCAATCATTGTTAGTGATCATCTCTTCAAGGTAGGGAGTATATTTTGATGTAGTCTTTGGTGAATTAATTTATTTCCTGGATGACATCACAATAACGTAGAGTGTGTGGTCCAAATGAACAAGTCCTGGAACCTCCGCCGCTTCTCTCATGCTCCATTCAATGGGGTCGGTTTCCTCAATTTTATGGCAATGAAAAATGGTGGGTGACATTATGAAAGAGGCTGTGAGGAAGAGTTATAGGCATTGATGAAACCAAGAATGGACACCAGAGCACATTCAATAACCCGTGGAAGAAAATGTTGCAGTGCTATGTCGGCAGTGGCCGGAGGAGAACCAAGGCGACCGGTTATGGGCGATGGGCCCGAGTCGGCCACGTGGGACAAGGGGTAGTGCCAACATGCGCAGCCAGCGGTAGCGGCCATGGCCCTCAGGCTGCATCCGGACGGAGTAGAGCGGCATGCGCCACGCTGCATTGGTGAAAACCGATCTTCCAAACAGTCGGCCATTTAATGTAGTGGGGAAGCTCCCCATAATCTGGAAAAAACGACCCTACAACCATGGGGACAGGAGAAAAAAATGGTCCACCTTCTAGCAGACCGGGCTGGATGCGGGCAGGCCGAACGGATAGGACCCACATCCTAGGCCCGTGAACCGAACCAGGCCGAACATGATGGGATGGATCTAGTAAACCGGGCCAACCCTTAATGGGCAAGACCCGGGTGGGGTTAGGTAGACCTCAGTACTCGTTGCATCAGGAAGGTCTGACAGAGTCAGACCAGGCCCAGACCAAACTGATCCCTAAAAAAAGAAATACTCATAACAGACAAACCGGGTGTCTATTGGACATGCCGATAGTGTCATTGGGACCCCTTTTAGGATTCGGTCCCTTTGGAATATTCTAGTGAGCCTGATCAAGCCGCGCTAGACGAAGCTGCGATCACCCCCATTTCACATTACGAGATCTAACTAACAGAGTGGGTTTCTGATTGACACCTCATCTACAATGCTAGGATCATTGGACTGTGATGGTCCTTTTGACATAATCCACATGGGGTTGGAGAAAGTTTTTGTATGGAGGGGTTTGATCATACCTGAATCCAACTAGGCCCTTGGAAATAAAAAGCCTATAACTCACATACCTTTCGTCTGATTGACGTGTCATCTGTTGTGTTGGAATCCGGTGGCTGGTTGTCGCATCATAGTGACCCTATTTGGATCTACATTCATAGTGACCTTGTGTTGATCAGAATCATAGCATCCCTATGTGGATCAACATCATAGAGACCCAATGAGGACTAGTCTTACAGCATCTTATCGTTGATCAGCTTCATAGCAACCCTCTGTGGATCAGTATCATAGAGACCCTCTATGGATCAACATCATAGAGACCCTTTGTGGATCAACATCATAGCAACCTGACAGGGACTAGACATACAGTAGCATATTGTGGATCAGCTTCAGAGCGACTGGGAGTGGATTAGAATCATAGTGCCCATATGTGGATCAACTTCATAGAGACCATGTGTGGATCAATATCATAGAGACCCTATATGGAAAGCATAATAGAGACCATGTGTGGATCATAATTCATGTGACCCTGTGTGGATCAGTAGTAGCATGACCCGATGAGGACCCATCTTATAGTGGCCCATCCTGGAACAACAACTCACATCCATGATTGGATTGATAATTGAAAAAATTCTTGTGGATTAGTTGTGGATATTCTAAATTGATTAAGATGATACAGCTATGGCTAATCATCTATATTTCTAATCTATTAGTTCTACACATAGTGTGAGCTAACTATTATTTTGTGCTTGTGATTAAGGTCTTGCATTGTTGTTATTCATTTGTGGAACTCTGTGAGTCCTTTAGGAGTCTCGGGGTCCCTAATGAGTATTTTTATTCTCACCCCTACAGGGACGTCGCCTGCCCCATATTGTGTCTTGTTCAAATGATGATCTACTGGGCTAAGACTTGAGGGAGTCAAGACTAGGAGGTACACTAGGGATATGGGCTGATATGGAGTGATGTGGATACGATCTGTAACAACACATCATGTAGGATCCTCGGGGGATGATCCAGGATCATTTTTCTCTTTTCAGTTGCACATGTACTTTTCAGTTGGGATAGTATTCTGGCCCCTTTAATTTCATAACACTTTTTACCATAGCAGTTTACTTCTTGGTTACTTCTTTTTGTGTTCATGGTTTGTGTTTTTTTATTATGTTAAAGAAAATTCCTTACCATTATAGGTATACACATTTTTGGTTCTAGTCACGAACCCCTAGACTATGGAAGATATGATTAGGGTAGTCACGACATAGGGCTTAGGGGATGGGTCATTACAAGGTGGTATCAAAGGATTTGGTTCTACCGAAGAACTAGAATTCTGATTTTTAATAGAGCAATAGCGTTTGGTTTTTTGAGTTTGGTTTTCTATTTGGGTAGTCCAGTGTTGGTGCAGTGGATGATGTATCCATACACCAGGTCCCTGAATTCTAAAATTCAACTCGATGCACAAAAACACTGATTGCGTGTGATTTGGAAGTGTATTTTTGAACTCTTTAAGTCATCTCACTAGTTATACCATATTGACAACGACACACCTGTTTTCTTTTAAGATGTCGTCACATAGATATATAGACTAGATTCCAAGGAGAGAGCATGAGGATGACCCACCGAGGGATGAGGCCTTGGTGTAGGGCCCTCTTTTGGTGATAGTACCATCAGGTGGTGTACCACAGCCCAACTACCCATTTAGTAGTTGTTGCCACTAGCCACATCAGTATATAGTGCACACTAATAGAGCACATTGAAAAAGTTACAAGGGAATAAGCCTTCGAGGTTCTGAGAGAAGATGGTTCCACAGGTGGCTGAGGACTTACTGGAGGCTGTGGCAAGAGTTTTTCACCTGGTTGGGACACCATCTGACTAGATGGTGATCCAACCTACAAGTCCATTCCATGGAGAATCAAGGAGATGGTGGAGCCTGATTCTCCAAACACAGTACAAGGAGACCCTTACTTGGGAATATTTCTTGGGCCTCTTTAGGGTAGAGTTCATTCGAGCTACTCTATGATCTTTGTGTATATAGGATCTGCTACACTTATAGTAGAAAAGCCTCACTGTGGCTCATTACTCATCGAGGTTTACAGAAACTCGTGCTACTCTACTGACATGGTGTGAGACCCTTTCCTTAGGTCCTAGTTCATCAAGAAGGGACTCTGACAGGATATTATAGATTCTATGGTATCACTTATCATCCTGACACTTGATGGAGTGATGGAGAGATAACTCTTGGTGGAGAGCTTCCTTGCTGAGCATACACGGATAGAGAACACCACCACCATGAAACATGTAGTAGAGTCATATGCGGATGGAAGTAGGAAGATGGCATAAAGGTCCAGGCGGACCAGACCTTCTTGGTGGATGACCCTGGGACATAGGGTCAGAGACGCAAGGGTTACAAAGTAGATAAGGCCAACATAGGAGTAGACAATGCTTCCCATGCGGCATGCATGGTCAGATGGCTCGTAGCTGTAGGATCGAAATAACGATATAGATGCTCAATATACAAGGGGGGTGAATTGTACACTTTAAAAATTTCCATAGACAAGGAAAAAACTATGTTTAAAAAAGTTAATCTAAGAAAATTCACAACACCTCTAATCACCAATTGGATAATTGGAACCAAAGTAAACAATATGAGATTCTACCTTAAATCATATAGAATCTAAATTAATCAGAGTACAAGTGTAAGGAAATATAAGAAGATTATACTTTACTTACAATACAATATGTAGCGCTAACAAACAAGTATTAAAACTACAAGTAACAAGATATAACTCTTTTAACCCAAAGAGAAGGGTATCCAACAACCTTGGATAAAGTTCCCTTGATTTATACATTCATGAAATTCTGTCTTACCCACAATAGGGTAAGCCCTCGATATGAAGATCGGATTCTCTGTCTTGTTATCCCCGTAAGCCCTCAACTTTAAGGTAGCTGGAACCTCTATCTTTTTCAGCAAGGAAGCCCTCAAACTTCAAGGTAGTCAGAACCTCTGTCATCCTATCCCCGTAAGTCCTCGAATGTAATCACCAACATTCAGAGTCGCACGAAGCAATCTGAACGAGCAGTTCAGTACGCATAAGGCATGAAAAGATTCTCTCTCTAGAAGTCACCTTAACAGTGTGTGGTCTCTAGATCGATCAACTTGTTGTTGAGCACTTTCAAATGAGCTCCTATTTATAGGAAAAATTCCAATTGTCAGCTCCCTCATCCAATGATCATATTTTCCATGAAATTTGGATGGACCTGTACTCGTGTAACTCAACAAACGGTTAACTAGAAATAGAATGAACGACATTGTTTAATAATAAATCATGTATAACTGAATGCATGACATTGTCTTGAAATGGAGCATATGTAAGTAAAATCTATACAAGATTTTGGAGTGTAAGACAAATAAAAGTTTAGAGTCTAACCAAAATGAAATTCGGAGCCTATGATAAGAAATGTTCAGATTCTGTTTTATAGGAATTCGGAGTCTGGTTTCACCAGAGATCAGAATATGAACTTGAGGAGTTCAAAGTCGAACTAGTAAAAGTTCAGAGTCAAACTTTATAAGAGTTTATAGTCGTACTACTTAAGAGTTCAGAATCGAACTTCATAAGATTCTAGAGTGAATCTACTTAATAGTTCGGAGTCGAACTACTTAAAAGTTCAGAGCCTAACTTCTTAAGAGTTCAGAGTCGAACATTATAAGAGTTCGGAGTCGAATTACTTATGAGTTAAGATTCGAACTTCATAAGAGTTCGGAGTCAAACTTATTAAGTGTTCGGAGTAGAACTTCATAAGATTTTGGAGTCGAACTACTTAAGAGTTCGGAGTCGAACTTCATAACAGTTCGGAGTCGAACACATGAAAGTTCGGAGTCCAGAATTCGGATTGGTACCTTATTATAGTTCACATCCAGAATTCGGATCCTAAAAACAGAATGCTCCAAATGTTTACACTATATGAATTCTGGGATTTTTGTTATGAATCTGGTTTTTGTACTAAAGAAAAATAATTCTATGTATAAGAAAATTTAGGTTAGGGTAAATTTCCTTAAAAAAGTAACTTTTCCATATGGAGGTAAAATTTAAATTTTCTTAAGTATAATGTGATTGAGATTTTCAAAATAAGAATTAATGGAAAATTCATAAGGAAAACCTTATTTACTCAACAATCTCCCCCTTTTGGGAAGCACAAACACCCTTTCGAAAAAAGAATATAAGGACTTTGAAAAAATTTCATTAGACTTTGATATTAAAACTTATATCCATTTGTTTATGGATGAATATGAATATAACTAAATCCCCCTTAGGCATTGAAACTCTAAGGATTGTATTCTGATTTTCCGGATTGGAGTTTTCATTATTATAAGAATGAAAAACTTCGTAGTGGGAAACTTCCCTTTCTTTAAGGATATTTCTCTTAGAAATTTTTACCTTTTCCTCTTTTGGAGTAGTTCTTTTTCCTTCTCCTCCTTTTTGATTTTCAAAAAGAATTTAAGGGAATGGAAAACAAATTATGGTACTTGAAACATTAGTATATGACAAAATACAACCAACCAAATAATCATTTCATTAGAGTTGGAAAATTTTACAGAGAAAGACAATTACAACAAATGATCGGAGTGAGTTCATTTGTGTTCCTTCTCTTTCTAGATGACCTTCTTTAACAAGGTTTTGAGTTTCTTCAAGTCTCTTTGGTCTTCCTCACCTTGCCTCCCTAAGGCTTTTACCTTTTCTTCTTAGACTTTTAAAGCATCTGCCTGAGCCTCCAAGGGTTCTTTCTACAACTTTATTATCTCATCTTTCTTTTCCTACTTCTGCTGAAACTCAATCCAGAAATATCTTTCTCTTTTCCAACCTTGAGATACTAAGTTAAGCTTCCCATTAAGGTCCCTGACCTGTTGATTCCGAGAATTTTTCTCTTGGGTCAGCTTTTCATAAATCTCGTTATACTTTTTATCCTCCATTTCAAAATCATTTTGATCTTTAGCCTGAAAACTCTCAAACTAAACTAAATATTCATTAACTCTCTTAAACAACTTGATTACCTTACTGCAAGACTTTCTATGCACATCATAATTGATAAGAAAACTTTTTTTATTCATCTTCAAACTTCACATACTTATCCATGACCATGGATAAAGAATTCGATTTCTGATTCATACTTTGTTGCAGCATCTGGCATATGGAATATATCGTTGAAAAAATTGGAATGGTGTCCACCAACTTCTTCAGAGATTGAACCAAAAAATCATGCCCATGAGATGATGATTCTGATTCAGAAACATTTCTTGGAGACTGATCTTCTTCAGCTTTCACCAACTTTCTTCTAGAGGTTCCACCAACCTCTTTCTTCCTGATGACATATTTTATAGGTGTCTCCATAAGAGTTTGTTTCCCCTTATTA
Organism: Viscum album; assembly: GCA_963277665.1. Classification (NCBI taxonomy): domain Eukaryota; kingdom Viridiplantae; phylum Streptophyta; class Magnoliopsida; order Santalales; family Viscaceae; genus Viscum; species Viscum album. Next base: position 1,911,539,894 of record OY728127.1, read on the forward strand.
GCTCTCGGAACCGGTTCCTTATTAAGGGATACTTCCTTGGATTCATACACTTGAACGATATAGTCTTCATATTGTTTTTATTTTTCTTGTCCTTCCTCAAGAAAATTCCTCTCATAAGATTCTTCCTCATCATACGAGACATTTTCTTCTTCTTCTTCTTGCTTTTTCTTATCATCATTCTAACTAGATTCATGATCTTCCTTTCCTGGAGTTACTAACATTGCAGATTCAGTCTTATCTTTGTAGTCATGTACATTCTTGATCAGGGTATCCAAATATTCATTTTCCCCTTCTTCTTCTTCTTCTTCTTCTTCCTCAACTTCTTCCTATACTTTTTCAGCAACATCCTTCTCAACTTCTTCAGCTACTTCTTTACCCTTGGATTTATCCAAAGTATCATAGTTCTTGGCTGTAGTTTCTGGTGAAGAAGGTTCAGCACCAAAAGTTTCCGAAACGGGAAGCATTCCGGAAGCTAATTCTGTAGCTCTCAGCAAAGATTGCACCACTTCATCTTCAGACAACTTCTTTTTCATCTTCTTCTCTATTTCTTGTTTCTCTAGCTCTTCCACAGCTTTTTCTTTTAAGGCTTTATCCTCTGTAGGGTCCAATCCAAATTGTGGATCCCCTTCCTTCCTCTTCTATTTGACTTCCCTCCACTTGGCTGCTACTTCATCTGTATATGTTTTCTGCTTCTTCATCTTGGGGGGGCGGGGCAGACTGAGTTTCCTTAGCTTGAGGATTTTCTTCATCAGCAACCACTTCCTTAACCTTTCTCTTCCTCCTTTGCTTTTTGGATGGTTCTGGATTCTGTGTTTCTTTCTGAGCTGCTTCAACCTCTTCCACAAACAGAGGGTAAAATTCTCTGGATTCACTAGAAAAACCCATCTTCATCCTCTTCAGGGTATCATCACTAACCATCCTAAGATTGAAATTCCAAACTTTTTATTTGCATGCAACCTTGAAGGATTCTATGCACCGAACTATCAGCCTCGATAGTAAAGCATGGTACATAATTATCTAATATCTTAAATTCCCTTCTTTTATGTTCTAGATCATAATCAAGATATGCCTCATCAAATTAATTTTTCATAGATTCACCAAGAAATCTAAAACATAGATATAACATTTCTTAAAATTATCTTTGTTGCCTATTCTTGGAACAAGAAAACCTTCCACCCAAAGCTGAATAATCTTGTTGGTTGGAGTAAGATGAGCAATCATAGTGGTCGTAGCATCTTTAAGTCCAAGGAATTTTAAAGCCTTCACCTTGTTGAAACATCCTTGATCATATGGAATCTTGTGTGAGAAAAACATAGCTTCCCCTTCATTGGACAAACCAACCAAGCTCGCAGGCTTGGTGTCAGATAGCTTATAAGTCATTCCATAAAACTTGAAGGAAAACCATTCTCTGCCATCTTCCATCTGGAAGAAAACAAACTGAAAGAACTCTATCAACAAATCAGTATACACCGAAGCCTGCTTTTCTGACTTGAACAGACATATATCTTCCCAACCATTCAACATAATATTATTGGTAATAATATAATCGAGCTTGTAGAAATCCAGATGAACTAACCTTTCTCTTAAGATTAACCACTTAGAGATTGGTTTCGCAGTTGACATATCTTGAGATGTAGCTTCTACAGACATTCAGAGTGAAGAAATCTGAATGATTCAGAGTGGCTTTGCAATGTTTGGAACTGGTCTTAAGAAGAATAGCAAGGCTTGAAGAAACAAAGGCATTTAAAACCAATGTGGGACGAGTCTTGGGGTCCCCTTTATATAGGCGATGGATGTGACCTTTGTTTTTCCAAAATCCATCTAACAGTTGAAAAATCATAGACCTGATCTGACAGATGAAAACACTCCCGCAAGGAAAACATGACTCCGATCTTTTGAGGTTTTAAGGAAAACATCCGGATTTGAGGAAAAACTAGAATCCGAATTTTCTAAAAAACAAGTAAAATACCAGCAAGTAAAATATGATTACGAAACTATAAGTAAGGAAATCATAGTATTCGGATTGGCTAGAAACATTGTTCATAATTGGTAATACTCTTCTTGAAGAAATAAATTTAAATCCAAACTCATTATGAAAGTTCCAGCACAAAAACCCCTTACAAAAACGCAAGTACGAAAATCTCCATTTCGAAAGTTTTTATCCCGAGAATTTAAATCCTGAAAATTTCAGTTCTGCAAATTCCCATTCCAGAAATTTTATTTTCAAAAATATCAATTCCGGAAACATCAGTTCTTAAAAGTTTGAAAAACTAACTATGAAAAATTTAGTTACACTATGTTTAAAAAATGGATTATGAAAATTTTAGTTACACTAATAATCAAATGTACTCCCCCTATGAAAAGGAGTTTATTACTGTTAGGATAATTGTTCAGCAAGAAGTTAATGAAGAATGATTAACTTACAGTTATCATTCCTAACATTTGTTTAATGTATTCAAATCTATCAGAGGGTAATGATTTTTTGAAAATATCATCAAGTTGATCTTGTGTTCCGATAAACTGAAGAATGATATCTCTTTTAAGTGAGTGATCCCTAAGAAAGTGATACCTAATATCTATGTGTTTTTCACAAGAGTGATGTGAAGGGTTCTTAGTTAGGGAAATGACACTTGTGTTATCACAAAAAATTTGAGTCTTAGTAAAACTCAGGCCATAATCTGTGAGTGTGTGTTGCATTCACAACACTTGAGCACAATAACTTCCAGCTGCTACATATTCAGCATTAGCAGTGGAAAGTGCTACAAGATGTTGCTTCTTGCAGGACCAAGAAACTAATGCATCTCTTATGAAATGAAAAGTTCCGGATGTACACTTTCTATCCATTCTACATCCACCAAAGTCAGCATTTGAAAAGCTTTTTAGAATAAAATAATTTCCATAAGTATAAAATAATCCTAGATCCATGGATCCCTTTAGGTAGCGAAAAATTCTTTTTACCGCCTTTAAGTGAGATTCCATAGGATTTGATTGATATCTTGCACATAAGAATACTGAAAACATCAAGTCTGGTTGACTAGCTATTAATTAAAGTAAACTTCCTATCATACCTCTAAAAGACGTTTGATCTACTAGTTTCCCAACTTCATCAAGATCTAAAGATTTTGAGGTACTGATCAGAGTACTTATACTCTTAGTGTTGTCATAACCATAATTTTTGAGAAGATATTTAATATACTTATGTTGAGATATATTGGTTCCTTATAATTTTTGAGAAATTTGAAAACCAAAGAAAAAGGCTAACTTACCCATCATACTCATTTGAAACTCAGATTTCATTAGAGTTTCAAATAAACCAGTTAATGATTGCTGTGTTGAACCAAATATGCTGTCATCAACATAAATTTGGAAAATCAAAACATTTTTCTTATCTTTTTTTTTATAAAAATGGTTGGATTTTCATTTCCCTTAACATAGTTATTTTGAAGCAAAAAACATGTGATTCTATCATACCAGGCTCGTGGGGATTGTTTAAGACCATACAATGCTTTGGTAAGTCTAAAAACATGATCAGGATGGTTCGTATCTTCAAAACCAGGAGGTTGTATAACAAAAACTTCGTCTTGAACAAAACCATTAAGAAAATCACATTTCACATCCATTCTAAAAAGTTTAAAATTGAAGAATGCTGCAAAGGAAAGTAGAATACGAATAGATTCAAGTCTAGCTACTGGAGCATAGGTTTCTTTATAATCTATTCCCTCTTGCTGGTTATAGCCTTTAGCAATGAGTCTAGCTTTATTTTTTTACTATGACTCCATTTTCATCACACTTGTTTCTGAGGACCCATTTTAACCCAATGATAGAAGTTTCATTAGGCCTTTCATCCAAGGTCCAGACTTTATTCCTCTCAAATTCATTTAGTTCATCTTGCATGGCTTTGATACAATCATCATCACCTAAAGCTTCATCAATGCTTTCTGGTTCTAATTGGGAATAAAATGCTAGATATTCTATTTCATTTCATAAGGAACTTCTAGTCCTTACAGGTTGATTTACATCACCAATGATGCTATCACTAGGATGATTCTTAAGAGACACCTGATTTGGGTTTTGTAAAACCTGTTCATCAACATAGGGTAGAAAGTCTTCTGGGGTAAATGTTTCAGAAGTATCTTCTTGAACATTTTCCTTATCAGAAGGATCTTCTATCAAAGTTTGAAAATCAGTTTTTGAAAACACATCCGAGGATGTAGGTTGGGATGGTTTGAAAACAAAATGATCAAACTCATCAAATTTTACATGCACTGTTTCTTCAATAGTAGAAGTATTTTTATTGAAAACTCTATATGACTTAGAAGTTTTGGAGTAGCCTAAGAAAATCCCTTCATCAGATTTTGGTGAAAATTTATGTAAATTATCTTTCGTATTCAGAATGAATACTTTGCAACCAAAAAACATGATATAGGAAAGTCTTGTTTTTCTACAGTTCCATAACTCATAAGGATTTTTATTAAGAAAAGGTCTAATCAAAACTTGATTTATAGTATAACAAGCAGTACTTACAACTTCAGTCCATAAATGTATAGCTATAGAATATTCACTCAAAATGGTTCTAGTTATCTCTTGAAGAATTTTATTTTTTTCTGTCATCTACACCATTTTGTTGAGGAGTTATAGGTGCAGAAAAATTGTGAGTAATACCTTTTTTACTAAAAAAAGTTTCAAAATTATAATTTTGAAATTCCCCTCCATGATCACTATGAATAGTTTTCTGTGGAAGATTTTTCTTATTTTTAAATTGTGCTCTAAATATTTTGAAATAAGAGAAAGCTTCAGACATCTTGGTAAAAAAATTTACCCCAAGTAAATCTAGTGTAATCATCAACTAGAAAAAAAACATAGTATTTGCCTCCAATAGTTCTAGTTTGTGTTGGACCAAAAAGATCCATGTGCACTAACTGTAATGCATCAGTCATTGAGAATTCACCAATTAATTTAAAACTAGATTTATGTTTCATTCCATATTGAAAAGGATCAAAAACTTTAGAAGAATCAAAAGTATGCTTTGGTGGATCTTTAACTAGTTTCTTCTTAGAAATTTTACATATGTTTCTATGATTATAGTGACCTAGTCTTCTATGCGATAACCATGAATGATCTTCCATTGCACTTAGGCAAGGTAGGTCTTCACTCCTGAGGTTTTATATGTTCAAAGTGTAAACATTCTCTTGCATATTGGCTAATAGAATAAATTCCTCCATGGAATTGTGTACTAAGCACTTATCATTGCTAAAATTCACAAGGTACCCTTCATCACATAATTGACTTATGCTAATGAGGTTGTGCTTAAGACCCTTAAAAAATAAAACATTTGAAATCAATGTTTTACCAAGAAGAACAATATTACGTATACCAACAATTTCTCCCTGAGCATTATCTCTGAAAGATGCCTTTCCTCCTTTCATTTTGATAATCTTTTCCAAATAACTTTTGTTACCAATCATGTTCCGGGAACATCCATTATCCTTGTACCATGTATTGTTGTTGGTACTCCCTTTATCTTCCTGAAAACAAGAAAATAATTAAACTTTCATAATCCAAACTTTCTTGGATCCGAAATTTCCAGACAAAAAAAATATTAGGAACCCACACTTTCATAGAAAAAAACAGGCTTTATGAAAACCTAGATATTGGGTTTTATTTAAAGAAAAATTATTTTTCCAGTGACCACCACATTGACACTTGGTACAAAATGGGGCACTTTGGGGAACAAAGTAGTTGTTACTAAATATTGGTTTGTATGGGTATAACCAAATCCGGATTTGTTTCTTAATGGTCGTATTTGAGAATACATTTTATCAAAAAAAAATTTACCATGGGTAAAGTTTGATAAACACTTATTTAAGGGAAAAATGTTGGACATGAGTTTAATAGCCATGTTTTTCTCTCCAAAATCATTAGATTTATAACTAGAGCTAGACTTGAAAACAGTTTTCATATAAATTATATGTTCTAACTCTTATGAATGTTTATTCCTCTCAGAAATTAATTCGTCAAGATTTTTTCAAATCTTTACAAAATCAGCATTTAACCTTTCAAGATCTTTAGAAAGATCTGATATCTCTTTTGTAAGAATAACATTCCTAGAGTTGGATTTATCAATTTTTTTATTGAGTTTAGAATTCTCAATCTCAAGAAGTTCAGAAAACCTAGAAACTTCTTCATAGGTAGGTGAAGTATTTTCCTCATCAGAAAAGGATTCATCATCTGAAGAGATATAATACTTACTATCATTAGAATTTAAAGATACATTGGTCAATGATTCAACATTTTTTACCTTATCCATAAAGCAATGATTTTTAATGGGTAATCTAGCTATAAGACCATGATTCTTCTATCCTGAAGATTCATAATCAGATGATTCATCTGAAGAGTCACCACCACTGGCACTCTAGGTTTCATTTGCTTTCAGAACATTCGTATCATTGTTTTTGTAATACTTCTTCCTATTCCTTTTAGAATGCCTTTTTTCCATTCTTTATTTTTGAGAAAAGGGAAATCTGGTCTAATATATCCAGCTCTCTTGCATTCATAACAAGTAACTTCTCCATCTTTCCTGTCTTTCCTTTCATTTTTCTTATACTTGGAGTGAATATTTCTCTGGCCAACTATCTTGTTCATCCTTCGATCAAGATTTGCTAACTCATTTCCTGAGACTTCACTCTCACTAGAACCTGATTGAATAACCACATTCATAGACTTGGATCTGGTTACTCTCTCATGAGTCTTAGCTTTCATATGATTTGATGTTGTTGTAAAAGCAACAATACCATTACCATTCTTCTTTTTGATGTTTTCTTCATCTCTCTTCATTCTTGTTTTATGTTGGGGAAGAGTTCTGAATAGCTCATCAAGAGAAATTTGAGTGACCATCCTATTATCATCTATAGTTGTTCTCTTTTATTCCCACTCATTGGGAATAATATCAATTATCTTATCTACAAGGGCTTCATCATCTGACTTTTTTCTCCCATAGACTGTAATTTGTTGACTATAGTCATAAATCTCTGTTGAACTTTATAGATTGGTTCTCCATACAAAAAATTCAATCCATGGTATTCAGCTGTAAGCATAGCTCTCCTAGTTTCAATCACGTTAGAAGTACCAAAGTGTGTAACTTCTAACTTCTTCTAGATACAATTAGTTGTTTCACAAGAATAAATTTGGCTATATATATTTCTAGTCATTGAACATAGTAAATTATTGTGTACCTTATAATTGAGTTGATACTCTTTCTTTTCCCGGTTAGTGAATGTTTTAACTTCCTTATCATGAATTTTATAATCACTAGTAAGCATAACGAAATTATCCACTCCAGTATTGATAACAAAAGTCTTTATTTGATCTCTCCAGTACTCATAGTCATTACCATCAAAGATTGGTGGTCTTGTAGGATTTAGATTGTCAATAGAACCAACATTGATTCCTGTTATCTTAAAAAAACATGGGAAACCAAACTTGTTAGTAGGAAAAGTTCATAACCACAATGTTCGGAATGACAATTTGGAATGATAATTTGGAACGACAAAGTTCAGAATGACAAAAAAACTTTCTGAGAAAGGATGAAGGACAATGAAAAATGATCAAGAAAAAATTATATATGAGTATAAGTATTTCTGAGACCTGCTCTGATACCAATTGTAGGATCGAAATAACGATATAGATGCTCAATATACAGTAGGGGGGGGGGGTGAATTGTATACTTTAAAAATTTCCTTAGACAAGGAAAAAACTAAGTTTAACAAAGTTAAACTAAGAACATTCACAACACCTATAATCACCAATTGGAGAATTGGAACCACAGATTAAAATATGAGATTCTACCTTAAAGCGTATATAATCCTAATTAATCAGAGTACAAGCGTAAGGAACTATAAGAAGATTATACTTTCATTAAAATACAATATGCATCAGGAAAAAAACATGTAGTAAAACTACAAGTAACAAGATATAAGTTTTTTAACCCAAAGAGAAGGGTATCCAACAACCTTAGATAAAGGTCCATTGATTTATACTTTCAAGAATGTCTGTCTTACCCACACCAGGGTAAGCCCTCGATATGAAGATCAGAACCTCTGTCTTGCTATCCCCACAAGCCCTCAACTTTAAGGTAGTTGGAACCGATGTCCTCCCCAGCAAGGAAGCCCTTGAACTTCAAGGTAGTCGGCACCTCTGTCTTTATATCCCCGAAAGTCCTCGAATGTAACCACCAAAATTCGGAGTCGCACGAAGCAATCTGAATGAGAAGTTCAGTAAGCATAAGGAATGAAAAGCTTCTCTCTCTAGAATCCACCTTAACAGCATGTGGTCTCTAGAATGATCAACTTGTTGTTGATCTCTTTCAAATGAGCTCCTATTTATAGGAAAACTTCCAACGGTCGGCTCCATCCTCCAACCATCATATTTTCCATGAAATTTGAAGGGACCTATGAACGTGTAACTCAACCAACGGTTAATTAGAAATAGAATGAATGACATCGTTTAATAATAAATCATGTATAACTGAATGCACGACATTGTTTTGAAATAGAGAATATATAATTAAAATCTATACATGTTTTAGGAGTGTAACCAAAATAAAAGTTCGATGTCTATCCAAAATAAAATTGGGAGTCTATGTTAAGAAATGTTCGGATTTTGTTTTATAGGAATTCAGAGTCTGGTTTCACCAGATATCGGAATCTTAACTTGCTGAGTTCGAAGTCGAACTAGTAAAAGTTCAGAGTCGAACTTCATAAGAGTTTGGAGTCGAACTCAAGAAAGTTCGGATTCGAACTTCATAAGAGTTCGGAGTCGTACTACTTATGTGTTTAGAGATGAACTTCATAAGAGTTCGAAGTCGAACAACATAAGAGTTCAGAGTCGAACTACTAAAGAGTTTGGAGTCGAACTTCTTACGAGTTCGGAGTCAAACTTTATAAGAGTTCGGAGTCGAACTACTTAAGAGTTTGGAGTCGAACTTCATAAGAGTTCAGAGTCGAACTTCTTAAGTGTTCAGAGTTGAACATCATAAGAGTTCGGAGTCGAACTACTAAAGAGTTCAGAGTCTAAATTAATAAGAATTCGGAGTAAAACTTCATAAGAGTTCGGATCCTAAAAACAGAATGCTCCAAATCATTACACTATATGACTTCTGGGATTTTGGGTATGAATCCGGTTTTTGTACTAAAGAAAAATATTTCTATGTATAAGAAAATATAGGTTAGGGTAAATTTCCTTAAAGAAGTAACTTTTCCTAATTGAGGTAATATTTAAATTTTCTTATGTATAAGGTGTTTGTGATTTTCAAAATATGATGAAATGGAAAAGTCATAAGGAAAACCTTATTGACTCTACAGTAGTGTCCAGACCAGCCTCACTAATGACCAGCACACGGTCAAGGGACCACTGAGGTATAGGTAGAGATTCGAGCAGTGAGGTTCATAGGGCAGGGGACATGGCAAAGGAGTAGGTCATGCAGAAGGTGGTAGACGAAGGTTGGAGGTTCTACCGCCACCACCTCTAGGTGGTCCAACATGACCATAGAGCATAAGTAGACAGGGATGAGCTCGGCTCTAGGAAGCTAAGGCCTATGACCACGGCCCTGTAGAGATGATTTGAGGTATGATCTTCGTCTACTATACCTTAGATGTAGTACTTATAGCCATAGGTGTCAGTCGCTCTTTCACTGCCATGGAACTCATTTGAATCATAGATATTTGGGTGCATCCATTGGCTCAATCCTTGCGATTAGAGACTCTTACGAGAGAAGATTCTATGATTACATACTGCCACCAGTAGCCTGACAATACTCTCGGGGGTGTGTTCTTCGGCTGAGAAATTCTAGTATCAGCGTCGAGGACTTATTACGTTATCATGGGTATAGAGTGGTTATCCATAGTCCATGCTTATATTGACAGTATTAGGAACAAAGTGCAGTGTGTCTACATGGATGGGACCAGCTTTTCCTTCACCAGCATGAATGGATCCACTGAAGCACATGATAGACTTACCCAGAGGAGGGTACAGAAGATCCCCCATATATTGGCTAGCCGTACCCTCAGAGTAGTTGATTTTGAGGGTCTAAGCTATCATGTAGTGGTGGATCGTAAGCTGATGGCTTCCATGATAATGTTCTTAGAATACCAATTTGTAGAGAGGTTAACTTCTATATTGACTTTTACCATGGGACGTCACCGATATCTTAACCAGCATATCAGATGACTCCCGCAGGGCTTCGTGAGTTACGGGTTCAACTGGATGACTTGTAGAGAAAGGGGTTCATAAGGCCTAGTGTTTCTCCATGGGAAACCCTCATATGGTTCACCAAAAATGCAGATGGGTGTTTGAGGCTCTTTGTGGATTATCAGCTCCTAAACCATGGGAACGCGATGAAAATGAGTCCTCTTCTGAGGAATGTTGATATTTTTGATCAGATAAAGAGGTACCTTTTCTTTTTGAAGATAAACCACAAATCAATCTATCCTCAGTTCAGAGTATGAGATTAGGATTTGTAGAGGATGACCATCAGAAGTTGGTATGGCCACTATGAGTTCTTGTTTATGTCATTCGGCATGACCAATGACCCAAAATATTTTATGGAAATCACAAAGAGGATCTTCCATCCATACCTCAATCGCTTTATTGTGGACTTTATTGATGACATCTTGGTTTACATAGAATCGAAAGAGGGTCATGTATAACATCTACAAATAGTTCTAGATACACTCTGAGAGCACCAAATTTATGGTAATCTCTCAAAGTGCCAGTTATGGGTAGGGGTTGTCCACTTTCTTGGACACATCATTTGAGAGGCTGGAGTTGCATTGGAATCAGAGAAGACAGAGGTTGTTTATTCTTGGGAGCCACCTAGGAGTGTGATTGAGGTGCAGAATTTCTTAGGGTCGGCTGGGTACTACTAGAGATTCGTATATGAATTTTCTATATTTTTGTCCCCCTGGTCAGTGTTGATGAAGAAGAGACAGGCCTTTGTATGGATGGAGATATGCCAGCCGAGTTTTAACAGATAAGGCAAAGACATACGAGTGCCCCCATATTGAGGCTACCAAAAGAGGGTGTTGGGTATGTAGTCTACTGTGACGCATCAGGGACCATACAAGGATGTGTTCTGATGAAGGAGAAAGTAGTGGTCACTTATGGTTCACAAAATCTGAGACAACATGAGACGAACTGTGCTACCCATCACCTAGAGTCAGCAGCAGTGATCTTGGCCATGAGGATGTGGTGACACTACTTGATGGGAGAATGTTTTACTGTCTACTCTAATCAAAAGAGTTTCAGTTGTATATTCTAAAAGAAAGACCTAATCATAATAGAGAGACGATGGTTATAGTTCCTCAAGGACTATAGCATTGAGATAGTCTATAATCTATATAAGGGGAGATTTTTATCAGAATCTCTTAGTAGGATGTCTTGTCCATAGATGATGAGTGAGCTAATAGAGAAGAAAGACGCGTTATAGATATCCTTTGTGGATAGATATGGAGAAAATTACCCCCAGTCTATGGATGTCACTCCCCCACTTCTTTAGTGATTTTGGGAAGGACATATTGGGGACATTTACTGTGTGTCTCTACATACCTAGGTATCCTTAGGAAAGACACCTGGTGGATTTTCCAAAGGTGGGGAGCACTTCATACTCTTCAGAGGATGCAGCATGGTTTTGGTGGTGCTATAGGAGGAGGTATTGAGGGTGTCCCATATGTCCCTTCTAGTAGTACATCTGGTTGTGGTGAAGATATACTAGGACCTCCAGTGTCAGCAGTGGTGGCCCGACATGATGAAGGTATTGGCAGAGTTTGTTTCACAATGCCCCATTTTTCATCAAGTGAATGGCGAGCATGAAGGTCCAACAGGATTTTCGCAGCCACTAGAGGTACTATAGTGGATGTGGGATGGTATCTATATGGAATTTGTGATAGGGATAACGTGGACGTCCATGGGACATGATTCCATCTTGGTGATCGTTGACTGACTCACCAACACATGCCACTTCCTACCCATCAGATAGTATGGATCAGTAGAGGTCATGGGACGCATTCACATACAACAAATTGTATGGATTCATGGGGTGACATCGACGATCATATTTGACTATGACACATGTTATACATATTTTTTTGGAAGGGATTACAGGATGCGTTTGGGACTCAGCTACTTTTGAGCACCACTATTCACTCGTAGAGGGATGGTCAGACAAAGAGGACCATAGTGACATTCGATGACATGCTTCGTGCTTGAATCCTTGATTTTTTCCGCAGTTGGGGGGATCAATTTCCCTTGGTGTAGTTCACATACATCAAAAATTATCACTCCACCATCGGTATGGCACTGTTTGAGGCCTTGTATGATCGACCACGCATATTAAATCTATGCTGGAATGACATAGAGGAGTCAACACTTATAGGTCCTGAGTTGGTACGGGCTACCCCTGAGAAGGTGAAGATCATCCAAGAGCAGAGGAAAAATGAACATATTAGAAAAAAGTCGAATTCGAATAGGAGACGGGGACCATATTAGTTCGAGGAAGGAGACCACATCTTCCTACGGGTCTCACCTCGACAGGTTTGTAGATATTTGGCCAAGGTTGGAAATATATCTCTGAGGATTATCTGAACCTTTCAAGTTTTTAGCAGAGATGGTGTGGTGGTGTATCTCCTAGCTCTTCCCCCGGAGATGCATCGGGTGCATGATGTTTTTCACGTGTCATAGCTGAGGAAGTATGTGCATGATCCATTTCACATTATTGACTGGGGGAGCTAGACATTGATGATGGGGTGATTTTTACAGAGGATCTAGTGTAGATTGAGGATCGATAAAAGGGGGTCCTTTGTAGACAATTGATACCTCTGGTGTGCATTCGCTGGTATCACAGGGACCTCTATGTGGGCACGTGGGAGTGGGAGGATTAGATTCGTGCTAATTACCCCGATTTGTTTCGTTAGTCTATATTGTGGCATTCAAAGAGTAAAATCCCTTGGGAGGGGAGAATGTAAAGACCTATATTTTCCATATGAATTTTTAATTAAATGTAATTAGTACGAGTCTGCCAAAATTTATGGCGCATGATTCTGGCACCCGGTGTGCCCGAAATTAATTTTTGATCTTTTTTAAGGTTTGATTAGTAAATGTGCGGGTGGTGTTTTAAATATTTTGAATCACTACTCAGATTAACAATATGAGGGTACCATTGAATCTGTAGTGTCAGGATTCTCTTAAATGGTTCTTTACATCAACCACAATAAGTGGGGTGAAAAAGTTAATTTTGTGGAAATTGGAATGATTAATAAAATAAAATGTTATTTTATTTTATTTCATTTCTTTTTCATTAGCGGATGAGCGGAGGTGGCAAGACCAACAACACGCCAATCCCTTAAATGGATTGACTACCATTTATTCCTGTAACTGCACTGTTTGAATTTGGATGGTTCATTAATTAAATAAACCCCATTGATTCAACGTCCATTACTCTCCCTACCCCTCTCATATTTATGTGGAGATCGGGGTAGAGTGTTTGAAAGGTTTCACCCAGAGATGAAGCTTAGGAAAAGTACCATGACACCAACCACATGGAGAATGAGACCTTTTTCGAAGAGTGGTGACGACTGCCATCGAATCCTGATCCAGCGACAATGACAAAGGAGGTTATGTGGATCATCATCAGTGACTGTATCTTCTTGGTAAAGGGTTAATTTTTATTTTTTATTTGGTGAATTAAATATTATCTCGCTTTCTATCAAATTATCATGGAGGGAATAGGCCAATAAACAGTACACAGACCCTCTTCTGCTTCACTCATTCCCTGTTCTTCAGGGATGATTTTCTCAGTTTGAGGGAAATGAGAAATAGCGGGTCAAGCAATGACAACGACGCCACAGGAGTGTGTAGGAATAGACGACACCAGGAACTGACACTAGAACATGTTTCGTGACCCAAAGAAGAAACTTTTGGCATGCTATGTCAGCGGTGGTCGGTGATGGATGGAGAAGACCTGTGGCGACCATCCGTGGGCAATGGAAAGTGGCATGCCATCGTGTGTCACGGCTGTGAAGGGCGACTGGAATGTGCCGGCTGCACTGCTCAAGGGGCGGCGTGGCCCATACTGTGCTGTGTTGGCGAAACCCAGTCAGGAAAATGGCCAACCATTTAATGCAATGGTGAAGTACCCCACATGCTAGACAAATCATCCTCGCAACAGTAGGGTTGGCAGAAGAAAAATGTTTCGCCTTTTGCAGGACCAAGCTAGACGTTGGTCAACCAAGCAGATCAGACTCACCTAGCGGGCCACGATGGGCCAACCATTGCCCAGGCCAGTGAACCAAACTGGGCTGGCCCAGATGACCCTGAACTAGTTAGTTGGGCCACCCCTTAATGGGCCAGCCATGGTTAAAATTAGGTAGACCACATGACCGGTTGCATCGGGCCAGTCTGAGCGAGTCGGACAGGGCCAAGACCCAACCTATCCCCAAAAAAGAAAATGCTCGTAACTGATGATCTGGGTGAATGTTTGACATGCCGTCAGTGGGGTTGGTTCCCCTTCGGGTAAGCAGTCCCTTTGGATTATTCTGGCGGGTCGGATCGAGCTGGGAGGGACCGAGGTGTGATCACCCCCATTTCACGGAACGTGATGTTACTAACAAACCAGGCATCCTATTGACGCACCATCTATGGTGTTGGGATCCTTGGAGTGAGAAGGTACATTTAAGATATAGAACATGAGTTTTTGGGGAATGTTGGAGTACAGTTCAGTCATATCGTACCCGAATCCTACCAGGCTCTCGGTACTAAAATTCTTATAACTCATAGATCGAGCATCTTATTGACGCGTTGTCTATTGCGTTTGAATCCTGTGGCTTGTTTTCATGTCATAGAGACCCTATGTGGATCATAATTCTTAGAAACCCAGTGTGGATCAGCATCATAGCAGCCCCATGTGGATCAACATCATAACGACCCGATGAGGACATGCCTTAGAGTATCTCATGGTTGATTAACAACATAGTGACCCTGTGTGGATTAGTATCATTGAGACCCTATGTGGATCAACATCATAGTGAAACTGTGTAGATCAGAATCATAGCGACTTGATGAGGACCAGCCTTAGAGCGGACCATCATGGATCAGCTTCATATCGGCCATGTGTGGATCAACATCATAGAGACCCTATGTGGATCAGCTTCATAGAGACCTTATTTGGATTAGCATCATAGAGACTCTTTGTGGTTCAGCATCAGAGGGAACCTATGTGGATCAACGTTCTAGTGACCCTGTGTGGATTATTAGTAGCATGACCTGACGAGGACCCACCTTATTGTGCCCATTATGGAACAACAAATCACATTGAATAGTGTATTGATAATAGAACATCTTCTTGTGGATTATTTGTGGAACTTATGCATGGAATGAGATGATACCACTTCATAAATATCATCAATATTCATATTCTATGAGTTGAATACCTTGTGTGACCTAACTATTATTTTGTGGTTATGATTGAGGTATTTCTTTGTTTTTCTTCCTTTGTGGAACTCTGTAAGACCTTCAGGTGTCTCTGGGTCCCTATTGAGTATTGATATACTCACCCTTGCATGGGATTCTCCTCCACCTTGTTGTGTCTTGTGAAGATGATGACCATCTCAGCTAAGACTTGAGGGAGATAGAACCAGGTGGTACACTGTGGAGATAGGGTGACATAGAATTCAATGGAGACGATCTATACCTACCCTTCAGGTAAGATCCTTTGTGGATGATCCAAGAGTAGTTTTCTCTTCTCAGTTGTACTTGTAATTTTCAGTGGGGCTTGTATTCTTGCCCCATTACATTCTGTACACTTTTTTACTGAATCAGTTTACATCAATGTTTCTTATTGTTGTGGTCTTGGTTTGTCTGTTTGTACAGGTTTAAAGGCAATGTCTTCCCATTATAAGGATACAACTTTTTCGTTCTACTCACCAACCTCTAGCCCGTGGAAGGCAGGCTTGGGGTTGTCATGGAACGGGCCCAGGGGTGCGGTTCATGGAAATTTAAATATATTTGTATAAAAGTTACATAGTTTAATTGGATCACCAAAATAATTTTAAATCGAAAATTTTTCTCTGTACATTTGTTTGTAGTGATTAAACTAACCATAGTTGTTTTTTTATTAATATAATTAATATCATAACAAATTATTCATTCCATAACATTAAATATAACCTAATTTGATTGTGAGTATTATATTTCTACATTAAAATCAATTTTATAACTATAAATGAAAGGGGCTAATGAAAATCATCATTTTTCACTTAGGTGGTACATAAATACCCTGGTGTAAGAGAATATTTAAAAATATTTTAAATAGAAGAGAATGATTGAAATATATTTGATTATTGTAAATAAATTAGATTTTATGTATACCACTATTTCAATGATACATTATATGTTACTTATTTTATGTAAAAGGCAACATGATAAATGAAACTAGAAGACATGGTATTTTAAACACATTTTTTTCTAGTTGAATTACCTACATTGAATTTATCATTTCACATTTTAATTATAAACGTTTGATAATTCCAAGGAATCATGGATTTGTATACGATGTATTGAATAAGGTTATTTTTATATAGGTTAGTTGAGGAAAAAAATAAATTGATAATAAATCAGTGTATTAGGGTTTTTTAATAGGAAAAATAGAGGATTATATTTGAATAAAATATTTTAGAATTTATTATTTTTCCTTATGACTATAAATAGTGTTGATATATATGACTATTAACTATTTTTGATTGAAAATCAATTCTTTTCATGAAATTTAAACTCACAAAAAAGTGAATATTCTTTTAAATATTTTACTCAATCCCATGAATCTATATTTTATTTTTATTTGAATAAAATATAATGTAGACATTGAAATTTGTATTATATGATTGGAAATTAATTTTAATTTATTATTTAATTATTTAAATCATTACAGAATTTTACTTAATTTTTTTAACTAACTGATTCATTTTTATATGTTTCCATTAAACATATCGTATATGTAAAAAAAATTATATATCATTCACCTAAAGTAAAACAATTCAACACAAAAATATATCTTTAATAAATTTATTATTGGAATAAATTTTATCAAATTAAAATTTAAATTGTGAGAAATTTATTTTTTTTAAAATATATATTCATAAATGGTTCGTTTTCAATAAAAATTTATTCGTTTTCTTGGAGTGATATTATTTCTATTTTTTATTTATACTTAATTAAGAAATTATTGATAATTAATTACATATACATAAAAAACATAATATTTAGAATATGTAATATATTTTAAATTTCGAAATATTTATCAATTATATTAATATTAGTAGTGAAAAAAAAATTAATAATGACTCTATTTTGATTATAACATTTAGTGGTTACATCCTTTAAAAATAACATAACTTATAATATCAAAATATTTTAATTTTCTAATAATATAAAAAATCAAGACTCTCACACAAAATGTATGATTTATAAAAATTTCACAACATATAATTTTTATTTATTTTTAATTGAATTAAATAATTTCATTCATATTAAATAATTACTTATATTAATATGGTTTCTCTTTCTCTTTAATTTCATGCCTATTTTATAGTTAATAGTTTTTTCTTGTTCACAAAATATATTCAATCTCTTATAAATTATAATTTATAATTTTACCCTATTATTAAAAACATTTATGCTGAATATATATATATATATTTAAATTAATATAATCATTATAATTTTCTCAAGAATAGTAATTATGTAAATCCTAAAACATTTATACTTTTTTTAAGGAACACATGAATGAGAAATATTAAATTAAAAAGAAATTAAAATTAGTTAATCGCATAACAGAGAGACATGTTTGAATCAAAATTTTGGGATATTACATTTCCTCTACTAAAAAAATTGAATCCTTGAAATCATTACTCATTCATAAAAATTTATCAATGTTCTATCTTATTTTCAAATACGTCATTACTAAAACCCTAATGTAATCTTAAATATTTACTTTAAAAATTTCACAATATGAATAACTATAGAAATTGGAAATTTTATCCCCATCAACTCATAATATTAATATACTACCTGTTACCCAATATCTATTGGTCATCAATCCAGGGCATTTTAAAAAAATGTGTTTTAATCCTCATTCCCAAAATAACTAAACATCACATCAATAAAAAATGAGATTCCCCTATGACCTCAAATTATATTGTTGTTATAAATTAGCGTACGTGTACACAAAATATGTATTATGACCAACACATATAATTAAAATTTTATTACCTTTGAGAACTAGATAGAAAATAATTCATAAATCAAAAATTATAGAATAAATTTTAATTTGACCATTAATCAAAAAATACTTATAAACTAGTCAAGAATTCAATACTACATTTGATCACATAATAAAATTGTGTAACAAAATAAAGGAGTGATTTCATGTTCATAGTAAGGGGTATAAAATTACTAATGATAGATTAAGGATTTAACAACGGATTATAAATAATTAAGTGATAGGTTCCTGAAATAAATGGAATAATTAGTAGAATAAGATTATAAAGTCACAAGAAGTTGTCATGAGACATGATATAACAATATTTGATATTTTTAAGAAATTTATATTAATTTATGTAGAAATTGTAATATATTCGATGACATAAGGATGAGTAATTATAATACAATAATCATGAACTAATTTGATATAAATTAGGAATAAATAATTAGTATATGAATGGAAAATTGTAACATTTAACAATAATAAATCACTAATACCATCCTGACATACTAGATTATGGGTACTCTATAATACCATAAAAATATTATATTGGCTCCAATACATGTTCCCATAGGTATATTGGATTGGGATTACTCTGTAGTCCCATAAACATAGTGATCATATGAGATATATGTTGGGATTTTTTCCAAATAAGCAACTAATTTATACATCAATTTTTTTTATATATTCATGGATTTGAATATTAATATATATCTTATGATATATTGATAGTATAGAAACCTAGGATTATCGTACCGTGATATTACATCATTTCATTGAAAATTCATTACGTTATATAAAAATATTCCTGAAGACAATAATAGTTTTGTACTGCTTTGAAACCTTTAACATAATCCTCTAGTCAAGTGAAATATATTCAAATTTTTTCTATATATATCTTATAATTTTGTACTCATCATAAACATGCCCTATATAGGACCTTTCATCATAACGCAAGGAAAGGAAAGATACAAAATAGAAAGCATAGATTATTTGTATGTGTAATCAAATGAGATATCAATATATTATTATAAAAAATATTAAACATAAGGGTATCTGATAATGAATATAACATACAATTTTCATACCCAACCTATCATAGATCATAAATCTGATTCATGACATAAATATTAGAAATTTAAGAGACAATAATCACAATTGAATAAAAGAACTTGATCGGGGAAACAATTACATTATTATAAGACATACATTTGTGGAATCCACATAATAATAGAAAATATTATGTCATGGATACCTACCAAGAAATTCATATCATGTATGTATAGGTAAAACCACTCATGTACCTTCTTCAAGATTTGGATGACTTCTATTGTCCTATCCTTTGATCTTAGCCAAACCACCCATGTAGCATATTTTTTAGGCTTGGTTAACCACCCATGTACCCTTATTTTCACACTTTGGATAACCACTATAGTACCCTCTGAGTTCATAGAATATTTATTATTTCCCAATTTATTGGAGTGGGATATTGACCCCACCCATAAAATAATGAAAATAATACATATGTGTTCAACAAGAACATAAAATATTAATCATGTCATAAGACATGAAATGAAATGGGATTCATAAACAATTCATTATACCATAACTTATTGAAAAGATATAGAATTCATATTCATTTCAGCGTTTCATCGTAGAATAACACATGGAAAAAACTAGGTTTCATACAAATTTTATCATTGTATAACCAATGGAAGAGAAAAGAGTGTCATAAAAATTATTTCTCCACAAACAAAAACCATTCATTGGTAAAATAATAATGGAATCCATGGATCATAATCCCAATAAATAATAATTAACATCCATGTATTTTATCTTAGATAGGGAATAATTTTGAAAGATCACTTGGAATAATTCCTTAGGGAAAAATAACTCCTCTTTGAAGAAAAAATTAAAAAATGGAAATTATTATCATTGAAAATAAACATGATAATATAGAAAATATGTTTTAAAAATAAATAAATAAACATCTTATAGATTGGGTTACACATAATTGGTAAACCTTGTAACCCTGCATACAAAAGACCAGGGTTCGAATCCTAGAAATCCCCTTGGGGGTTTTACAATACATGAATGATGTATGTATGTGTTGATGCAGGCATGTTGAATGCCTAGTGATGTGCACAAGATAATTTAGGCTTGAAATTTCACTAGGCCTGTAGGCATTGTTTTTTAGAAAATTTTCATTGGGCTGATGAGTTATTTAATATTTCCCCCATTACCCAGATAAAAACAGGTCTTATATTTCTTTATAAAGAGGATTTGGCCCCAAATATAAAACACTGAAACACTTATTGAGGAAAATATATCTTATTCATGAAAAAAATATTCTATAACATAAATAATTTTTAATTTTTTTTAATAAAATATAACTTTGGAATAAAATTGGTCTTTGAAAGAACATACAATTTTTCTTAACAAAATTATTACTCAACAATTGAGAACATTATGATGGGAAAATGAAGAAAAAATTTATTTTCATAACATAACTTTACGATAATAAATTTCATGAGTTTATTTAGAGAAGTATAATATTATTTTTCCACAAGAGGAATAATTTTAAAAAATACTGATAAATGATGAGATTATTACAATAAATTTGTACCAGTTTGGTGATATTAAATAGTAAGCCTTAGGATGGAAAAAATTAAATGAAACATACAAAATCATTATAATAAAAATAACTTCATTATAATACATTTACAATATGTTTTATATACACCTAATAAAATAATATATGGGCATAATATGACCCACGTATCAAAGAAAGAAAAATTTTGAAAATAAACCACTTACCGATTCTGTAGCTTTTTAATCGTAAACACCGAAAATTACATATAATAATATTCAAATGTAAATCACTATAATTTTAATTATAAACATCATAAATGAAATTAATTTTCAGAATATACACCACATAAAAAAATATGGGGTGAACATGGCTTATGTCTCATAGAAAAAAAAGGTAAGTCGAAAATCCCTTACAAGAGTTGTAATATTTTTAACTATAATAACAAATATTGAATAAAATAAGATGAGCCCATAAATATCATTAAAATAATTTTAATAATGAAATAACATGTATAATGGGCCAAATATGTTCCACAAAAATTAAATGAGTTTGGAATTATCATTTGTCTCCAAGAAATATAAGATACTAGAAATCCCATACCTTATTCCTTGACTTATTTTGTACTCATTCAAACATCCTATATAATACATTTATGTTTATTAAAAATATATTAAATATATATATTAATATTTAAATATATATATTTATATCAATATAATTACATATATAATTTTCTTATGTCATTTTATTACTTGTTTAATAATAATTCTATGTTATTGTCACATTTCAGGTGATAAATGAATTATTTTTCATATATATATTGATTTGAATCATTTCTGGTCCTCATAATTTTATCATTGTTCCTAATATCCATAATTTTAAACATGATATAAATATACTCTATTTTCAGTATATACCTTTATTTAGAGTAACCCAAAAAAATTATTGATTGAAAATTAAAAACAACATTCATAGAGATAGTTAGTCCTATGTACGCATTAACCTAATTTATATTTACTTTTTGGATTGAAATAATTAAATATAAATGATATATCAGAATTATAGATTCATCTTTATGTCATATATATCAAATATTTTAATTAAATCAGCCGTTAATATATTCTATGTAAAGTGTGAATGAATTAAATTGCATGGCAGGGTGGTAGTCTTCCATACACACAAGTGACATTCTCATATTCCCACAAAGTGGAAATCAATGTGGTATATATGATATAATAATGAAAAATAATAATAATAATATCATAATATCATATAAAAATAATAAATCCATCATTATGCTAATCTGTGAGAGGTGGTAATGGAAAAATGGAATGACATCGGTTCATGAGGCATTTGTCTAATATATACACAAATCATAGATTCATAACCCATTATACGACAGTGGATATGAATAATAATTGAAAATGAAAAAAATATTATTATTTTTAATATAAGTAGATAATTATATAATTATGATATAATTATAATTGAATAATGTGGAGGGAAAAATAAAATAAGAGAACACATTGATAAATGTTGCCAATTCTTTGGGTATCCTCCTAAGGATTGCACTAAATTCCTTACATTGTAGGACTTCTGTATAAAATAAGGATTATATGATGATATTCTGGAATTTGGAAACTTATTTGGGATTTTATTGGATAAAAAATGGTGTTATGGTGTGAAGAGGAGAAGAGAGGAGATTGCCTTTTATTTGTGAAGGAAGAGGACACAATTGGTATTTTTGAAAACAATTGAGTGGTCCCTTTATTTTAATATCCCAAAATTGTAAAAAAATATGGGAAATTATCTAATATTATAGTTTTAATGGTCTAGATACATCTAAAAATAGTTTATTTATATCTTTATAGGTCATTGTTACCCATATATTTTTAGTTTTACCTCTAATAACTCCATTGTTCCCATAACAGTGATTATTAATTTTTACTACATTCACTATTATGTTTGTTAAAAAAATTGAATATATTAGATATCATAAATTATTATAATTCAAAATATTCAATCAATACTTCCAAAATTCATTCACATAACTGAAAATGTTTTATTTAAAAATAATCCCACAGATAAGATTAGAAAGCAAGGATTTAAAGAGAAATTAATTAAAAGTTTAAAAAGTTTTTATATTAAAATTCATTATGAAATTGATTAAAAAGACATAAATTTAATTAATGGATTTTAAATTTAACTATATGAAATTGAAAATCAATTTATGATATATTTTATCATTCTAAATAAATTAAGAAAAAAAATTATTTTTCAATTCAAATTCATTATATTCATAATTCATCATAAATACAAATATTCATAAAAAACCCAAAAATTTTAACTAAAATAATTTCTAAACTAAAATTTCAATAATTAGTTTTTATTAGCAAATAAATTTTAAAAAAATTTCAACAAAAAAATTTCACACAAAAGACGAATATGGGATGAATAAGCATGTTTTCAAGTAGTGTATTTTCTATGCATTACGTGATTTCATATTAACTCTATGTAAAATAATAATCATGTTATGAATATAAATTTTAATTAATATATATATATAATGTATAAAATTACTCATTTATTATTATTATAAATAATTAAAATAGAGAAATATTATGCTCTTTAAAATAACTTTCAGAAAAAAACCATTTCGATAACCTAAAATAATCAATTACTAAATAAAATATAAGGTTTATTTAAAAAGATATTAATTGGAATAATTATAAATTTATAATTATTATTTTACATTAAAAAATATTTTGATGATTTAAATTAGTTAGTTTTTTTAAATGAAATAATTTTTTTTAAAACCATTTTTCACTATTCATTTTAAAATAAATATTTTCTAAAAAATGCCTACATTTCACCGTGAGATATTTTCACTATGATGGCTTAAAAAATAATTTCATGTTTATCAAAGTAATTTTATATAATATCTATAAGTTAATTCCAATATATTCTCATAATAATCAATACAAACTGATTCATGAAATAAACATATTTTTGAAGAATATAATTAATTTACAAAAAACTGATTGATTATTTACTAAGAACTTATATATAAATTTTTATTGATAAAAAATATATATATATATTTAAAAAATTAGTTAATACATTTCATAACACTTTGTTTAATAGATTGGTTGTATTGGTAATATTTAAAATAACACAATTTCTTGGTTTGGTGAAGCTCAGTGTCTCATGCTATGTTTGTTATCATTATGGCATGTTACACATGATAAACTCAATATTTAGTGTAACACAATATATAATCATAATTTCATGTAAAAAAACTAAAATCATTGGTGTTTCAATTGAAAAATATTGAAAACATTATTTTTATTTCGAAAAAAATCTGAACAACTCAGGGAGTTACATTATAACTCCCTTGAAATGAATTTATCAATCAAAATTAATCTCATTCATCAATGGTTTATAATTTAAAATTTTTATCATATATATTCAAAACTTTAAAATTAATAATTATACTTAAATAAAAAAATTAAATGTTTGAAAGTTAAATTTTAGCTAATGTTACTTGTAAATAAGTTTCCACATAGAATAACATTGTTGGGAAATAAAGATTTGTAAATAGAAGATGATAAAAAATAATTATAGAAAGTTATAGGTATACCTACTAACATGAAATTGGGTGATCTAGATAATGTTATCAACCAAAAACACATAAACTAAAGTTTCATGAAAAAGGTGATTGATATCATCAAAACTGACGATAATTGGAAAATATTTTCTTCCATGATCCTTCTAACAAAGTAAAAAAAAATTCATCGGAAGATATACTTACATGATTTCATTCAATTTAAAAAAAATCTCACAATTGGATTGTTACTAGATCAATTTATTATTCATCTGATACTATATGATATGAAGGTGTATTATTTATTTTTGAAATACTAACTGGTCATATAAAAACAAAATAGAATGATAATTCATTACATTTATCATTAGTTATCATCATGGAAATGTGTTTACAATATTTTCTCTATATATATTCATATGGTGAAATAATACATTAATTTATGAAGGCTAATCAAACATTAAACAAAAAAAATTCATAAATGGTTATCCTTATGAACCTTCCAAATGTTTTGAAGCCAAAACATTAGAAATGAATTTACTATGTTTATAAAATGAAATTATCACTCCCCGCCCACCCATATATCCAAAATTTAATCTTGAATGTCACATACCAAACATGTTAAACATGGTAATTACCTTTTTTAACATATAACCTCAGTTAAAATAGTCATTCTTCAACATTTCATGAATAAACCAACTGATTATTGAACATATTCCACATATCTAAAAATGTTGTTAAACATATAAATTAAAACATAATACGCTCAGTAAAAAGAACTTTATCCATTTTATGTTCATCAATACTGTGCAATTTAATTTATCCAAATCAATAATCAATTTATCCCAATGTCATTATCTGAACAATCACAATATATTAAGGTTTATCTTCAAAATATAACCCTTTTGTTAAATCGCATGACCATTTAATCAACATCATTCAATATTTTCATTTAAATTCATAAAAAATTATACTAATAAATAGCTATATATTGCATGATTCATATAAAACAATATTTCATTTCCAACACATACACATATATATTTTTCAACCAAATATTTAATCCATATACTAGGTTTCCTCATATTATTACCTAATACCTTCTTCCATTCATATTTTATTTGTAGTCTCTTCATCGCATGTAGTGTGAACATTACACATTCAACCATGATGATTCGATTTATACTATTTCAAATAGGACTTCGATTTTGATAATTCTCATATATTACACATTTATATCATTCTTAAATTAAGAATACCATAGTAATAAAGATATTCCTATACATTTAATTAACTAATCTTATCATTTTCCCTATGAAATTATTTACTCTATGCCCTTCCTCTCAACACATAAAATAAATTTTTAATCCATTGGGGAATTCCCTTGAGTGATTTTTCCCACATTATTGAAATATAAGGAATTTAATCTTTTTCCATATATGGTCTCCAACACATATTCTCTTTGCGAAAACTATTGTTATCTTCATTGGTGAGTATCAGAGTTAGTTAAGTCAAACATTATTAAACATGTTTCATGATAACTGGTAATGAATAATCAAAATATTATTCATTCCAATCATTATCCCATTTGAATACTCATAATAAATATTCAATCACATTCACGAGTAACATAGTTCCTTTGGGTTCCCTCTATTGACTAAAAATAAATAACATAGAGTGATAAAAACATCTCATAGTCGAAAACCACATAATCATAAGAAATTACATATAGAATTTCTAAACAAAAAAATCACCATTTAAATCAATGAAACCTAAGGCATAATCTAGGAAATTAATATTCAACATCTATTAAAATCATTCATTATGTTTTATAATGATTTTATGATTTTTTAAATCATATCCCACGAGAGTGGCCAACTAGGTGTAAGGACCAGGCCTTAAAACATTACATATTCTTAAATTAAATGAATAATTCACATTGAGGATCTTTTCCGGTTTAGATTTTTTGAAAATTAGGCCATAACTATAATATATCAACTTTAAAATTACATATAGACACTGATACTCAATGTCCTTTTTTCATAAAATAAAAACTCTTGAAAAAAAGAGTTAGGTCTAGTTCCATGTTTTAGACTGCGTGACTTTTCCTAGATCCCATCCTTGAACCTTATTCATCATTAAGTCATTTGGAAAACATTTCAAAAACGTGGGATGATGATAATAATATGATTAAGGGTTATAAAATAAGGAAATAAAATAGTAACCCATCAATAAATACAAAATAATGGAACCATACTTTTCAATCATAACATACCTCAAGAAATCATAAGATTTATGAATAACCCACAGAAATCATAAATCATAATGGTATCATGTGGAATCAATATTAAACATACATTGTAGCTATCACAACTACATAAGGAGTCACATTTGGAATACCCATCATAGTATATTCCCTAAATAACTTAGGTGAAACATTCATGTCTACCTTCATCACGTTACCCAATGCATTCGAGAGCTATCTCTGGCTCACCCACCCAAGGTTTATCATGGAACCACCCGTATATGTAAAAAATGGCCAATAGCCATAACATAATCATAACACATAATAAAAATGTAAAGGAAAAGTAACATTTCCACACTCCAATATATCCAATCAAGATATTGAAATAAACAATGCTTTATCAAATCATTTTCAAAAGCATATAAAAAGTTATTTTTGAATCAAAGTGTCACATATCGCTTTGAAGATTTTAAATGAATTATCATTTTGAAAACATTAATGTCCATATAAATAAATCCTAAAACCCATTTTATTAACATGTACATTAATGATAAATAATTATAAGAATAAATCTTTAAAACATTTAAAATGATCTTTTAGTTAAAGAGTTTCTTAACAATAAGAGAGACGCTTGAATACAAATAACCGAGGAATAACATTTAATCAGAACTTTATAATATCATGATAATAATGGTTTCCATGATATATTTTTGCAAAGGACAGTATATATATCACATAAGAGTGAATCGGTGCATAACAACAATGAAGTCTCAATGGAAATGTAAATGGAGATGAAATCCATTATAAAGACGGTATCCTTAAATTAAGGATAAATCAATCACTTAATTATGTGGGACAAATATAAATACACCCAATATAAGTGGATATTAAGTGTAAAAATTCACAGGTCATTCACATATATTCATAGGATGACATATTCAAGAAGTACATGTTGAACCCAAAGAATTGAAATTTGGTTAAGAAGTTCCTTTGTAAAAATTCGACAGCCTAACGACGTCACATTAAATTTCAGAAAATGTGTAGATGAGAAAAAACGGTATCTAATCAATTGGACAATAAGTTTAAATCAATAAGGATATAGAATAACATATCATAAGATAATAATATGTAAATTAAAATACATAACAAAAGAAGTATTTTAAAAAGAGGAGGGTGAAAGGTTTCTTTACCGATTTGGTAACATACGAAACATACACCCCATGAAAGAAAGGTCAAAAAATGAATATGTAAATACCCATAAATCAAATTATATTACATAAATAATACAATAATGGGTAGTACATATACCACAGAAAAGGAAATACTGGCTAATATAGCATGAATCACACGGGAATAAAATTTGAGATGATAATCCTTAGCACGTTGTAATCAATCAAGTCATATGAGAAAAAGTTAACAACCCCCAAATTAATCATGAAATACCATGAATATAATTAGAGTCATGATAATATATATTAAATGGAAGTACACAATATACCACATGCAATTAATATGTCGTGAACAATGGAAACATCATGGAATTAAAAGTGAGATAAGAAAATCTCATAACCGTGTGTCTGACTTGGCCCGATCGTTCTTTAATCTCCTGAATAATAATCTAAAGTTATTTTATACTTTCTAAAGAATATTTTTCAATTTTATTATTTCTTTTATATATCACCTTACCATGTTATAAACATTATTTAATCATTTAAGTCATTAATTGTTGTTTTGTCGATATTTGCTACGTGAGTAAAAAAGAACACCTTATAATTACAAGTTGACCATGTCATCAACAATACATTATCTTCAGAATAGTATTCATGATTTAAATGTCATATAAATCATATATATCTAGTATATATATGTATTTATAATAGTACATAATATTTGGAGATAAGAAATGAAATGCACTGTTTATGGAGATGATAATTCATACGTACGCATGAACGCTGCTTTCATTTTTATTTATTATTTTAAAGGAATTAAAAAATAATGATGCATAAGTATATTATAAATATAGTATAATATAATATATAATATCATTAACTCTATCCTTTATACATCCCACATAAGGAATTAACGATTCATATCACTTTGAGGGGGCGGTTGTACGCACTTCCTAAAATGAAATTATCGCGTTTACCCATTATGGAAACCATAATGGTATGATATAAATAAAAAATACATAAGAATTAAGAAAACATAAACTTAATATATATCATATATAAATAAAGTTCCATCATAATGGCCACCGTGAAAGGAGGTAGGAGATAATTGAACAATCATTGCTTTGTGAGGCATTAGTTTACCCTCCCCAGAAAGAGTATGTTCTTCACCCATTAGATTGTGGTGTGTGTAAGTGTAGTTCAAATACATCTCATAACAACAACCTAGTATATTTATGATACTTTATATGTAATAAAATAAATTAATAAAAAGAGTTTATGAGGTTGGAGAAGTAAAATAATACAAAAGAACCTAAGAGAAGAAGTTACCATTAAATCGGGTAACTCCCTTCGGTTTTAACCAAAAGGGTTTCTTGAAGTGTTTTCTACCTAAGGTAACTTTTCTAGGATTAAGATAGAGATCATGGGAGCTTATATGATCAGAGGTCTCATGAACCAAAGGCTTGAGAAGTGTGAGAAAATAATTATAAGTGAGGGATTTTTATAAGGGAGAGGAGTGGATCTTTAGGAATGTTTGAAACAATTATTTTATCATAACCACAAATTCAGTTTTAAAAGGTGAATTATTCGTTAATATCAATTTTGAGATGACTCATGGTCGAAATAAAATAATCCAATAATAATTGGACCGGTTTTGGATATTGTTTTAATATTTATCATCTTCTTTATTTAGATAATTTATTAATGAGGTAAATATTTTATCATTATTGTGTCATAATTAATTTAATTTATTTGGTGTCCAAAAATTATAAAAAAACCATGATGTTGGAAATATTTTTTTATTTCCAAATAACATCTATAGTCAAAATGACAACTTATATAACCCAATGTAAAAATTTATTTACCATAATATATTTGTCTATGTCATTTTTGTCTTTACATTAAATTAATTAATATAAAATGTCATTATTACTCCCCTGTGGCTTAATGGGATTCCTATTTCAACCCCAGGATTACCAAGCTCGAATATATATTAGTCAATAGTATTAGTAAACATTCTAGGGTAATTTAATATTTTTATAATATTATATTCTACCCTTATTTATTATTTTTACATTTTAATCATGGTAAATAAAATATTTACTGAAGTAAACATTTAATATGTCTAAAAATTAAAGTTACCTATTTACACAATTTGGACCTACTGATTCCAAATAAGGAATTCATTTTTCCTAATTCAAAACAAACAAGTAGCAGAAATTAATTTAAAATTAATTCCCGATGTTAAAACAAATAGCGTGTTTTTAATAAATAATAACTATCAAAAGATTGCCACCTATTTTTTCCCAATTTCAAAATGAAATTAAATAAAATGACCAAAATTACATTAAATTATAATAATATATTCTAATTAAACTTTAAAAAAAATTAAAAAGACAATATTACCATAAAATAAATTATATTGAAAGGGACATTTGAATTAAAATATAGTATTTTTCACTATTAATTAAAAAATGAACATTTTCAGAAAAATACTAAAATTTCATCCAAAGAAAATTTTGGTGTCCCGATTCTAAATAAGAATTTTATTTTGTCAAATAGAACATATAAAGGTGAATAAAACTAGATTTAAATAGGGTTATCTATTAAAAGGTGGTAAATTGACCTTTTAGTGAATTTTAGAGTATTTATGCTTAAAATCGAACTCTTCACTTATTTTAAGCCACTAAAATGTATTGGATTAATGTAAAAAATATTCAACAAACATGTATCATCATATTCTAGTCAGTTCTACTCATTCCTTCCAATACAACGGTTAGGCATTAACTACCATTTAAAATATTAATATTATATTGTTAGTGTGCAATGTAAGATTTCAAATAAACCTGTTGTTGCATATCATGTATGCCATCAAACATAGCATCCCCTTTAAAGTAAAATTAATATTTAATTCACAAATATTAATAAATATGAAAAGTGTCTTATTCTTTATTTATCTTGGATTTTACATCATTCCCCCATTTTGGGAATTATGTCCTCGTAATTTTAAAACTATGCTTGGAAAATTCATTAAAAGTCCTACATCAGAAAAGAGTTTGTAAAACACTCACTTTATAAGAAATAAAGAGAAGTATAAAGGTCACCTGAGTTAACCGATACTAGGATTCCATGTAGGAAAACCTGGATATGGAAGTGAAAAAAAATATTCATGATCTAAGGGAGAGTGATAGAAAACATGATTAGGAGAAATTTAACCATAAGAAAATCACAAACTTATGATGTGTTAACAGTATTTGATTACATAGTAGGAAACGTAAACCAATTTTTTTTATGTTCCTTTTCATAATTTTGAGGAATTCATTTACTACATAGAATAAAAACATATGGAAATATATTTACCTTCATATAGTTTTTCATCCTTTAATAAGTTTCTAACAAAAACTAAACTTTTATCCAAACAATGAGCATTCAAAAATACTTTCTCACATCAAATCACATGAATATTCATATAAGAATCACATAATCCACAAATTAAAAACTCTATATTTCCCTTGTCTTTATCCGTCAACTAAAACCAAAAAGGCTAGTATGAGATCATATTATACCCAAAAAAGAGAATCTTTTACAAGAACAAAAAGTACTCTTAATCTCCAAAATTTCTCAAACAAAACTAAAAGTTCAACAAATACCATTCAATAATAAATTGTTCTTAAAATTCATCAAGAGTAGTCCAAACTAATATTGTAACCAAAATCTCATAAGGATTTAATTACATAGTCATCTAAGATACATCTTAACATTTGTCTCCAACGAACACCAGTTAATCTCATATTGAAATGTAATTAACCTAATCACATATTCTCAAAGATAGGTTAACCATTTTTATAAATAAATCAAATCATCGTATGTCCACAATAAATACATATATTCTTCCAATCTAATATTTCAACCATTATTTCACAATTCAAATCCCATAGTATTATATCTTCCTTAGGCATATAGTGTTTCCTCAAAATAGAGAATGTTATCCACAACAACCATTATCACATAATCACTAAATAATTTTTATATACTAAGGATATGCTTTTGATAAATTATAACTTCCCAAAATCAACATATTCTTGATCCAAAAATCCATTTAACTTAAAATAATAATTCATACTTACCAGTGAATTCATGTAGGCTAGAGGTAGGAGATGTGCCCTTATCGCCCTTCGGTTGTGGGTTTTATTTTTGTAGCCTTTCTGGATGCAACGAGTTGTCACCCATCCCATGGGTTGTCCTTTTTATAAAACTCAAAAATAACCCCAACATGTTTTAACCTATATGGTTTTCATATACCTCTCATTTTCATCCAAATTCATTATTATCTCAACATCTTAATTCTTGAAGTCTTATTTCACCACCATATAATAATAAATGACCCCCAAAATGAAGAACATCATATCATGATCATGGTGTCCATTTGGTTTCATCGTCATCCAGTTCACATTGGTAGAAGGTCCATGCATTACAACAATGATGTATAGACCCTTAAAAAGCATTTTCTTCCTTCATCTAAATACACCTTTTACAACATGGGTCATATGGTTATTCATAGAAAAACAGTTTTGGAAAATAATATTGAATGACATATAATTTCAAAACAATAGATAAAACATGATTTCTATAAAATAGTCGGACCGACTTTGAGTTGAATCATTAAATTAACAGTCCTTTTAAAATACCATATGAATTTCCTAAGAGACTATATTGTAAAAACAAATATAAATATCTTTCACAAGGGTCTCATTCTTCATAACCATTTTTAAAATCATAATATGCTTCAAAATATTCTGATAAGGTAAAATATTTCTAAAATATTTGATAATATTAACCTTTCTTGAAAATATGAGAATATTGGGGAAATATGATTTGTATAAATACAACCCATGATCTATGATGATAATGAGGTATAGTATAGGTGTTTGATATCTCAAACAACTGCTTTCAAGTGAGTTTTATGCTAGAGAATGTTTCACAATCATCTGAACACAAATTTGCAATAAATATTGCAATTAAGTCATCAAGAAGAGATAGGAATGTCATTTGTGATCTTCCTCCTTCCATTTGTAGCATACTCTCCTTGATCTGAAAAATGATATAAAACAAGTATTTAACTGAAATAATTGACATAGGGACTAACCATGTGTTTACCGAAACTCCTAATACCTAAATTTGTCTAAACCGACCTCTGATACCAACTGTATGGACCCGAACTTAAAACATTACATAATCTTGAATTAAATGAATAATTCACATTGAGGATCTTTTCATGTTTATATTTTTAGAGAATTAGGCCATAAATATTACATATCAACTTGAAAATTACATGTAGACACTAATACTCAGTATCCATTTTTTATAAAATATAAACTCTTGAAAAAAAAGAGTAATGTCTAGTTCCATGTTTTAGATAGCGTGACATTTCCTTGATCCCATCCTTGAACCTTATTCATCATTAAGTCTGGTGGAAAAAATTTCAAAAACATTAGATGAGCATAATAATATTATTAAGGGTTATAATTAGGGTAATGAAAACATTATCCCATCAATAAATACAATACAATGGAACCATACTTTTCAATCATAACATACCTCATAAAATCATATGATTTATGAATAACACACAGAAATCATAAATCATAAAGGTAACTTGTCGAATCAATATCAAACATACATTATAGCTATCACAGCTACATAGGGAGTCATCTTTGGAGTACCCATCACAGTACATTCCCTAAATCTCTTAGGAGAAACATTCATGTTTACCTCCTTCACATTACCCAATGCATTGGAGAGCTATCTCGGGCTCACCCACCCTAGGTTTATCCCAGAACCACCCGTATACATAAAAAATTCCCAATAACCATAACATAATAATAACACATAACACAAGTGTAATGGGAAAAATAAAACGTCCACATTCCAATAAATCCAATCAAGATATTGAAATAAACAATGCTTTATCAAATCATTTTCAAAACAATTTAAAATGAGATTTCTGAATCAAAGTCTCTCATACCCCTTTGAAGAATTTAAATAAATTATAATTTTGAAAACATTAATGTCCATATAAATAAATCCTAAAACCCATTTTGAAAACATGGACATTAATGAGAAATATTTATAAGAATAAATCTTTAAAACATTAAAAATGATCTTTTAGTTAAAGAGTCTTTTAACAAAAAGAGAGACGCTTGAATACAAATAATTGAGAAATAACATTTAAACAAAACATTATAATATCATGAGAATGAATTTATTCCTGATATTTTATGGAAATGGATAGTATATACACCACATAAGAGTTAATTGGTGCATAATAACAATGAGGTCTCAATGGAAATGAAAATTAAGATGAAATCCATTATAATGATGTTATCCTCAAATTAAGGATAAATCAATCACATAATTATGTGTGAAAAATATAAATACACCCAATATAAGTGGATATTATGTGTAAAACTATCATAGGTAATTCACACATATTCATAGGATGACATATTCAAGAAGTACATGTTGAACCCAAATAATTGAAATTTGGTTAAGAAGTTCCCTTGTAAAAATTCGACAGCCTAACGACGTCACTTTAAAATTCAGAAAATTAGTAGATGAGATAAAAAAGTGTATATCATCACTTGGACATAAATTTTACATTAATATGGATATATAAGAACATATCCCAACATAATAAGCAGTAAATTAAAAGATATAACAAAAGAAGTCTTTTAAAAAGATGGGGTGAAAGGTTCCTTTACTGATTTGGTATAATACGAAACATACACACCATGAAAGAAAGATCACACAATGAATATGTAAATACCCATAAATTAAATTATATTACATAAATAATATAATCCGGGGATGTACATACACCACATAAAATAAAATAGTGGCAAATATAGCATGAATCTCACAGGAATAAAAAGTGAGATGAAAAACCTTACCACGTTGTAATCAATCG
Source organism: Viscum album (assembly GCA_963277665.1). Classification (NCBI taxonomy): domain Eukaryota; kingdom Viridiplantae; phylum Streptophyta; class Magnoliopsida; order Santalales; family Viscaceae; genus Viscum; species Viscum album. The sequence continues at coordinate 1,911,574,779 of OY728127.1, forward strand.
AGTCATATGAGAAAAAGTTAATAACCACAAACTGAATCATAGAATACAATGAATATAATGAGATTCATGATAATATATATTAAATCTCAGTATAAAATATACCATTTTCAATGAATAAGTGTTAAACAATGGAAATCTCAGGAAATTATAAGTGAGATAAGAAAATCACCTTACCTTATGTCTTACTTTTCCTGAACATTAAATAATATCTTGAATAATAAAATAAATCTAATATATACATTCTGAAGAACCTTTGTAAGGTTTATTATTTCTTTTATATCACTCATTATCATGTTATAAACATTATGTAACCATTTAAGTTATTAACGATTGTTTCATCGATATTTGGTACTTTTGTAAAAATAAACACCTTATAATTACAAGTTGTCCATGTCGTCGACAATCCATTATCTATAGAATTATATTCATGATTTATATATCATATAAATCATATATATATAGTATATATATGTATTTATAAATGTACATAACATTTGAAGATAATAAATGAAATGCACCGTTCATGGAGACAGTAAGCCATACGTACTCATAAACGCTGCTTCCATTTCTATTTATTATTTTAATGGAATTAAAACATAATTAAAAATCGGTGTATTGTAATTATAGTATAATATCATATATAATATCATTAACTATATCCTTTATACATCGCACATAAGGCATTAATGACTCATATCACTTTTAGGGGGCGGTAGTCCGGACTTCCTAAAATAAAATTATCACGTTTACCCATTATGGAAACCATAAAGGTATGATATAAATAAAAAATACAGAATAATAAAGAAAACATAATCATAATATATTTCATATATAAATACAGTTCCATCATAATGGACACCATGTGAGTCGGTAAGAGAGAATTGAACAATCATCGCTTCGTGAGGCGTTAGTTTTCCCTCCATAGAAACAGTATGTTATTCACCAATTAGATGGAGGTGTGAGTAAGTTTAGTTTGAATACAACACATATAATCATCCTAGTATATTTAGGATACTGGTTTTGAAATAAAATAAAATAATAAAAAGTGTTTATGTGGTTGGAAAAGTAAAATAAAACAAAAGAACTTAACAGAAGACGTTACCTTTAAATCGGGTAACTCCCTTTGAAGTGAACAATAATGGTTTCATGAAGTGTTTTTTGCCTAAGGTAAGTCTTATATGATGAATATAGGGATATTGGTAGCTTATTTGAGCCGAGGATTCATGAGAAAATGGCTTGATAAGTGTGAAAATATAATTAGAAGTGAGGGATTTTTATAAGGGAGAGAAGGGTCTCTTTATGAAATTTTAAAACAATTATTTTAATATAACATTATATTCGGTTTCAAAAGGTAAAATATTCATTAATATCCAAGTAAATATTAATCATGGTCTAAATAAAATAATCCAATAAGAATTTTAGTGGTTTTGTATATTGTTTTAATATTTATAATCTTGTTTATTTAAATCAATTATTAATGAGGTAAATATTGTATCATTTTTGTGTCATAAATAATTTAATTTATTTGATGTAAAAAAAATTAAGAGGAACCATGATGTATGAAATCCTTTTATCTTACCAAATAATATTTATAGTTGAAAGTATAAATTTTATAACCACATGAAAAAATTTATTTACTAAAAGCTATTTGTTGATGTCGTTTTTTTCTTTACTTTTAATTAATTAATATAAAATGTCATTTTTACTCCCATGTGGCTCCATGGAGTCTAAAATTAGACACAAGGATGCCCATGGTCGAATATGTCTTATCCAATAGGATTAGTACACATGCTATGGTAATTTAATATTTTTATATTATTATATTTTACCCTTATTTATTATCATTACCTTTAAATCATGGTAAATAAATATTTACTAAAGTAATCATTTAAAATGGATAAAAATAAAATTTACCTATTTACACGATTTGAAACTTCTAATTCCAAATATGGAATCCATTTTTTCAAATTAAAAACCCAAAAGTGCAAGAAATTAATTTAAAATTAATTCCTCATGTTAAAACAAATAGCGCATTTTTATGAAATAATAACTATTAAGAGATTGACACTTTTTTTTGTCCAATTTCAAAATGAAATTTCTTCGAATAACCAAAATTAGATTAAATGGTAAAATTAAAATCTAATTAAACATTAAATTAAATTAAAATGAAAATATAACCATATAAATAAATTTTTTTAAAAGGCACTTTTGAATTAAAATACATTATTTTTCATTATTAAATAAAAAATGAACATTATCAGGAAAATACTAAAATTTCATCTGAAGTTAATTTTGGTGTCCCGATTCTGAAAAATATTATTATTTTGTCAAATGGAACATATAAGAGTGATAAAAACTATATTTAACGAGGGTTCTTCATTAAAAGGTGGTAAATCGACCTTTTAGTGAATTTTAGAGTATTTATGCTTAAAATATAATTCTTTACTTATTTTAAACCTCTAAATTTTATTGGATAAATGTAAAAATATTCAACAAAAATGTATCATCATATTGTAGTATGTTCTATTCATTCCTGGAAAAACAATGGATATGCATTAACTACCATTTAAAATAATATTATTATATTATTAGTGTGCAACATAAGATTTCAATGAAACTCGTTGTTGCGTATCGGGTACGCCATCGAAAAAAGAATATCCTTTAACGTAAAATTTATCTTTAATTCACAAATATTAATAAATTTTAAAAGTATCTTATTCATTATTTATCTGGTATGTTACAGTCGGTGTGTTGTATGGCCCATTATCGTGCACCTGGTCCCAATTAACTGTCGCACAATATGATTTTAAGGGTTTATACCCCATTGAACATTTTATCTTGTTTTTTATCCACTTGTAAAATCTTAATTGTGATTTAAATTTATGGAAAATAGCCTCTTTATCCTTTAACATAATTTTATGATATTTTCCAATACATTGACACATCATTAAATTTATCCTTGGACATATCCTTTGGGATATCACAAGTGTTTTCTCATCCCTTTTTACCATGGTTAATTAACTCATTATTTTTTTCACAATAATATTCACCAATGATTCTCATAAAAATATATTTTTTCTTTTCAAATTAATATTCATTACATTACACACAAAAACACAGCTGTGGAAATAATAATTTTGTGCCTTTGAAAACATGGAACAAAATCCAATAATCTGTGGAAATATATTCAATGTTTTCGACAATGAAGATCTCATTTAGTTCTACATATTTACATACCCTATATAAAACCATTCCTAATTTCTTGGTAAAAGGAAACATAAGAAATGGATCTTAGATTCTTACTAAAGTTAGAATCATTGGATATCAGTATATGATCATTTGAATTAATAATATAAGAACAAGGGTACATGATAATGATCATAACATATTATGTTCTTAACCAACCTATCATATATCAAAAACATGATTCATGTAATATATATTGGCATTTCGTAATAGATAAATCATAAGGGAATCAAATAACCTGATCCATGAGAGTATAGCATTGGCATAAGACAAATATTTGTGCTATAAATATACGCATGTATAATATTATAGAAATGATACCCACCAAGACAATAATTATGTGTTAGGATTCAGCTAACCACTTCTTTAGTTACATTAAGCACGAGATGAAAATTTTTATACCCTCTTTCCATGTTGGGGTAACCACCCAAGTATTTTCCTTTTCTGGATTTAGCTAACCTCTCATGTAACCTTGATTTCGGGTATAGAATAACCACCTTTGTACCCTTGTAGCTCATACAACATTTTTCATTACCCATTTAATTGGAGGGAGATATAGATCCCACCCATAAAATTATGAAATTCATACATATTTGTTCCATAAGATCATATAACATTTCACCGTATCATAAAATATAGAATAATGACTAGTTTCATAATAATTTCATCATGTCATCATACCTGGAAGACGAATTGTTTTGATAATATTTTTTCATGGTATATGTCACAAACCAAGTTGGGTTGTCATCCAACTTTCTCCAGACCCAATCCATGGAAAGGCTCAAAGGGGGTTCCCTATCCCCATTGGCTGAAGCATGTGCTCAGGTATCATAAATAATGGTTTTAGGAACAATTTTCCCATGTTTAGATACAGAAAACAACCAGAAATAATAAAAAACAAAATATGAAAAATAAATCCTTATAGGACATAAACAAAATTCATAATTGAATTACATGGTTCTAAAAAAATTCTATGAGGTCGAAAAATTAAAAGGCGAATAATGTTGGACTCAAATACTACAACACGACAAAGGTTCCTCACCCTCAAGACATCTACACAACACTTCACCAAGGAAAGAATCTATAAACCTAAACCACTGCCTCTAAAGGCCATACCTTATTGTTGTCAATCATTAACATGTCTACTTACACCCAAAGGTGTAATTAGGATGTGAGCCTAAACCTAATATAATTCCATCCAATAAGGTTCCATAAAATAAAAATTATAAGACTAATGAAAAAGATTTCTAGTTTTTCTAAATATGAAATTCTATTAACAATTTTTATGGGATTCATCATTAAATGAAAACATTATCAAGAGGGAACCATTACAGAATGAACGATTTTAAATAAAACAATCATGTTGCGGAAATTACCTACCAAACATTGTGTATGTTGGTGGTAAGTACCACATAACAATCTAGACCTATTCCCAGGTAACACCTCTTTGTACTAGCTACCTATGGGGCCCTAGGTACTATGAATATCAGTGAAATATGTCTCAAAACCACAACCAAATTTTTTTTACCAGGAATGAGAACTAGGAGGGGCATCCCAATGGCCTATTTTTCTCTATCCAATCATCAAAATTTAGATAATGTTGTCATTTTCAATCCTATTATTTGAAACTAGGCCTTACCCACTTCTAAATTACTAGCATACTTGTCCTACTACTCCCACCTAGTAACCTAGGAATCCATTTTTTCTCAACCAAGTTACACATGTTTTAAAATACCATTTTTGCATAAAAAATCTTTTCCAAATCAAACACACACCTAAAAGTACCCAAAAATGTTTCCCACACCCAAAGTAGTTTAATAAACCCTTTATAAAATTTATAAAATAATTTTGAGAGGGATTATAGGACTTTTCACATAAGAATCCATTCCAAAATCCTCTTTTAAGAATAAATTCCTACTTATACCATACCAAAATAGAATCTGTTCCCCAAAAGCCATTTAAAAATCTATTGAAAAATTTATAAAATGGCCACAAATAACACAACATGGTTTACACATGAAAAATAATCAATTTGACGAAAAAATGATTATTTAATATTAAAAATTTAAACAATTATACCAAAAAATAGTTTCTCACCACACATAATAAGTCCAGGACATGATAAATATGTCAATTATGAAAAACAAATAATTCATCAAATAATTGTTACACATGGGACCACAAACCAGGGATGTCAAATCCTTATAAATTGAAGAGAAACCTCAACCTCATGACTACCATACCACAAGTGTGTAAATATGAGCACTATTAAAGAATATGAAATCATGAAACTCAATATTAATCCCTAGGGAAGAAACCCTAGATTATGGAAATTTTTAACCCCAATAAAGAGGGATGAAACCCTTAAGAGAAGGATGACAGAAGGAGGAAATATCCTTACATGATAATCCTTGATGTTTCCCCCCACAAAAACCCGTTCAAAATGGGTGCCAAGAGAGCTTGTGGGATCTTTGAGGCCTTCTATGGATGAATGGTTTAAATGGATAAGAATAGGGCTACATTATGTTTAATTTTATATGGGAAAATGGTATGTACAATGTTTTTTATACCTAGAATGTGGGCATGGTTTTTCAACATGGTTTAGTAAATCGTGTAGAAAAGGATTAACCTCGTTATTTTTACACCAAAACATCAATTTATCTACAAAAATAAAGCAATAACCTACAACCAAATATATGACAAAAATAAAAAAGATAATACCTGAAATTAATGGCATGAATGTAATAATTCTTCCCAACATGATGTCATTCCTCCTTGAAAACATAACCTCAAAAATGATACAAAAACAAGAATGTTTACTCTTTCTCAACACATGAAATCTACTCCTACGTCTTGTGAACATCATTCCCATTATACCAATTAACCTCGATCAATGGAATAGACTTTCCCTAGAGAACATTCTCTTGGGAATCCACTATTCATACCAGCTATTCAAATACTAATAAATTAGGCTCTATCTCATACTATTCCCAATTCAGCATATGGGAGAGATCCTGATTATACGTATACAATTTGGAGGCATGAAATACATTTTAAATTAATGTAATATTAAAAGGTAAACTTAACATATATTATTACATACCAATCTAGTCAGTCATCTCAAAAGGTCAAACATACCACAACATTAGCTTTCCCTGATTTCAAAAACACTGATGCCCCAAATGAGGATCCACATTCATGAAAAACTAATAAATCATAGAGAATAGAAGATCCTTACTCCTATGGACAGATTGTGATTTTTTGGTGACTCTGAGATATCAATAAATAATATATGATCAACATGAAATTATCAGATGTCTCTTTCACAAGGCTCGTCCCCAACAGTGAGGTATCACCTGCCTCATCCCAACAAATAGGGGACTAACAAGGATGACCAAATGGCACCTCAAAAGGATCCATTCTAATTGAGTATTGAAACAATTATTATATGAAAATTCAAGAAACCCCAATTGGATATCACATGATCCTTCAGAATCCAAAACACACGAATGCATCATATTGTCAAGAATATTATTCAACTACTCTGTCTGACTATTATTTTGAAGATGGTAAGGAATACTAATCAAAATCTATGACCCCTATGACTTCTGAAGGCCTTCCCAAAACCAAGATGTAAAATAGGGGTCTCTTACTAAGAATACTTCTGAAGGAACACAATAACACCTTACCACCTCCTCAATATAAAATCAGTTGTTCAGATCCACATTAGATATATCTATGATAATAATAATGTAGTATGATTAGGTTTGGAAATCAATCACCACCCAAATAGAGTTCTTACCTCTAGGTGTATGTGGAGAAACGACAAAGAAATATATGGTTACCTCATCCCACTTCCAGGTATGAATGATTATTGGGTGAAGTAATCCAGAGGGCCTTTGGGGATTTTCATTAACCTATTGACAATTGTATCACCTCGATACAAAATAAGCTATGTATTACATCATACCTAGCCACAAAAACTACTAACGAAAATCATAATACATTACGATAGCCCCAAGATGAAATGCCTGTTGAGATTTGTGGCTATCCTACATCACCACCTTCCTTAGAGGAAATGACATCACTTAAAGGCCCATTAAGCCCAATATCACCTCAGGAGATGATGACCAATCAAAAGATGTATACATTCCATGAATAAAGTGCATATACCACTAACATAGCTCATTACATGGATACTCTAACTAAATCAGCCCGAAATGATGTGGATTCAATTTAATGCTTGCTAAGAACACACCTTCACTATTCTCTTTGGTCTCCACTTACACCTGAGAAAAGAGTTACATTGCAGTCCACTCATCACTAGACATCATCAAAGAATGTCCTAACACATTCCTTCTCAAAGATTTATCCACCACATTACCCTTCTCTGTGGTATAGAAAATATCAAAGTTGAACCCCTGCAAATACTCAAACCAATAGTGCTACCTCAAATTAAGATCCTTTTTTGACAAGATGTATGATAGGCTCTTATGATCATATTAGACCAAAAACTAACCCAGAAGAGGTAGTGATTCAATGACTCAATGCATTCTTCACTTCTCCTAAATTCATGTCATGGCTCGAGTAATTATTCTCATGTGGTCAGAGTTGGTGAGAGGCATACACCTCAACGTGATCACCCTGCATAGGAACAGTCCTGGGATTCATACATGAAGCATCAAAATAAAAAAAATAAGCCTTACTAGATTCTAGAAAGATCAAAATAGTGGTGGTTTTCAACCACCACTTTAGATCCTTAACAGATGCTTGAAATTATGGGCCCCAGTCAAACATCACTACTTTTCAGGTGTATATAGTCATGGGTGAATCGAGCTAAGAGGAATCTTGAACAAAATTAAGGTAGTAACTTATGAGGCAATGGAAACTCCAGATCTCAAACACATTCATTAGCTGCCCCCTGAAATAACATTCCAAATCATCTTTGGGTCTACTAAAACCCCATGTTCTTATATGGATTAACTTGAAACATCACTTCCCAGATCCATAAAGTGTACATGGAAAATTTTCCTAAATTGAATGATCTCACAATGTTCCCACCATGATCTAAAAATAATTTTTTTGTTCCACCTCAGATATAAAATAATCTATGATTTCATCCATGAATACCACAGTGAAAGATTCAAGATACTAGTGAACAACCTATTCAAGAGCACAAAAAAACCATTTGACCATTTTTCAATCTGTAAAGTATGAACAATTATTCAATGTGGATGTACCTACATCTGATATACATTTTCTTGATATCCTCATCTCTAACCCTAACTTAGTGGAAACAATCACAAACATCTATTTTAGAAAACCACTTTTATCACTTCAGATGATAAGAATAAGTATAAATTCAAGGGTAATGATACTAGATCTTGAAGGTTAACTTACTCAGCATCAAGTAATCAATGAAAAAATATAGGGATATTTCAACCTTCATTGTACGAATAATAAGAGTAGCCCATGGAGAGGTGATGAGGGGAATAAATCCAATGTATTCCAAGTCATAAAACAGTTTATTTAATTCCCTCAACTCTTTATGGGATATTCGATTTTAATTAAGTGATATAGATTGTATTCCTAGTTCTAAATAAATCAACAACACTACATCATGCTCTGGGGAAAGCCAAAAATTAGTATAGAAATACCTATGGGAAGTAATCCCTTACATGAGGTAATCCAAAATCAGGAGCACTACCATTCATCTCTAGTGTGAGTGATGATAACATAAAGACAAGGCTTCCCAAATATGGGAGTGGATGTCCTGAACGACCTCACTAAGGTTCCCATTCCTCAATAAAAAAATTATGTCTCCCATCAGGTACCATGAAACATACCCCTACCTATAGCAGTAGTATGAGTTTGAATGTGGATTAGCCAATCTAGGCTAAATATTATATCAAAAAATTCATATCATAGACTAGGAGATCATATTCCATCTCAACTCCTCACACAGAAAAGACCACATGATGGTCACTTAAAACATTTCTTCTTCTTCTTACCCACAAACGCAACCAACTCCATCGAAAAATAAAACCACTCAGTTAGAAAATTCAGCGTATTCACAATACAGGTAGAGAAAAAAGATAGAAAGACTTAATATCAATGAGAAAAAATACAATAGAAGATACAATCTAAAGGGTACCTCAAACAGTAGATGGCCATGCATCTAATCGGGATAGTGCCTAAATCACAATATGTAGAAGCCTAGTCTCTCCATGATAATAACCACTCTCCAATCGATCTACCCTCAACATTATTCTCTTAGAAAATGAACTAGTCCTACCACCACAGCCACCAAAATGAGTTCCCACTGTCGTGGATGGATCTAACTAAACTAAGAACCCCTAGATGCCACATATCTACCCCACTGTGAAGTTGATGCGACACCTTGAAAAAGTTAAATAAGTGGAATATAGCTCCACACTAATAAAAATTATTTTGAGAGGATGCACATGTATGTCAGGTGTCCCATTCCATCCCACATGGGTGACACAAAACATATCTTTCATTAGAATCCCCATATGAAAACTCTCTGGGAGGATTGCCTAAACTACAACCTATGATCATCCCCTTATCCTATATCCTCATTTTCTTATCATGATGAACAACTACTAACCATCAATGATAATGTCCAAGAGAAACTAAACCTCCCATTGTAGTTAATTTATATCATACCAGCTCGGTCAAACAATTAAGCATTGGTCTTCAACATAAGTAGGATGACCTATAAATAGATCCTTGGCCGCAATCCCTTTTCAATCCATTAAGTCTTCATCTTCTCCATTGAGACTATCTTTGGGGAATATCTGATAGGCTTCTCAATGTAGTTGGAACAATTTATCACGGACTGGTCACCTAAAATGAGGTCCATAAACTCTTGGTATATGGCATAGGCCATGAACTCAGGACAATACTAGTATTGGAAGATATCCTTGAGGTACTTCCAACTAACATGGTCATGATTCTTTGATTGAATCACTAATTCCAACCACATAGGACTACTTCATTCTAGAAGATATGATCCAAATTTCACCCTGAGAACCTCAGGTGTGTCAAAGAATTCAAACATGCACTTTATCTTCTCACGCCACTCCTCTATGTCCTGAGACTTTGTGCTACCTCGAAAAGTATCAACCTTGTTCTTGAGAAACTCTTATTTTCTTCCTTCCTATGAACAGGTTTATCTTCTCTAAAAAGAGGAGGATAAGAACTCACTCCATGCCCTATATCCTGGACATCCTTGAACACATATTCTAGAAACCTCTGATAAAGTGGTGATTGAGAAATCTCTCTGGCTTCCTCCCATGGGTTCATGTGATATTTCCATGAAGGCATGTTGCTACAAAAATAAATAGTAACAATATGAATCATTAGTAAATTAGTTATAATTTTTTTTGTCATTTAACTAAAATTTAAATTAATCAAAATCATCAAAATAATGAAATAAACAACTACATAACCCCCACTCAATCTCCATGTGTAGTCTGCAGCTCACACATCCCTCTTGGAAGGGAAGTCAAATAAAAATCCCAACATACCATGGAAACTCAATGTCTGTCAAGAGAGTTACCAGCCTGGAAACCTAATTGCAACTAGAACTCTATTCCAAAACATTAATATCTCATGAGTATTTATACTCAACCCAAATAATATGACCCAACGTTAATAACCATCTCTAATACCATGTTTTGACAATCCATGATGGGTCACCATCCAACAGCCACCCAACCCGGTCCATATAAAGGCCCAAGGGGTATTCCCTATCCCCGTAGGATAGAAAATATTCCAAGGTATCATAAATAAATGTTTGGTAATTATTTATCCATGTTTAGAAACATAAAACAAAAAAAAACTCAATCTGAAAATTAAATCCAAAAAATCCATAAACAGAATTCAGAATTAAATTACGTGGTTCTAAAAAATCCATGAAGGAGACAATTAAAAAGGAGAATAATGTGTAACTAAAAGATCACAACATGGATAGGGGGAATTTACCTAAATCCATCTCCACAACACTGAAACATTGAAGGAAATTATCAACCTGAACCACCATCTCTAAAGACATTTCCCTTACCTGTGTCAAACATTACCAAGTATACTTACACCAAATGGTGTAAGTATGGTGTGTTCCTAAGAATAGTATGATAAATCCCCACAAGGTTAAATAAATTAAAAATTATAATATAAAAATAAATCATGAATTCTTTCATTAATATAAATTCTAGTAATATTTTTTCTGGAATGAAACTTTGTTGAAAACTGTTTTCAAGAGGGAATATTTAAAAAATGAATGTTGAAATTGCCAAAAATAAACTCTCTATGCTGATGGTAATTACAATATATCCCACTCTCCCTAGTCTTGTGAAACACCCCTAGGTTGTAGTTACCAATGGGGACCTTGGTAGCTCATATTTCGGTGAAATATGTCTCAGAAACACAGCCAAATTATGTTCTCATGCATGAGACACTAGGAGGGGACACCCAAATTCCCTAGTGGTCTGCATTCACTAATCATTATTTATTTAGTATTGTTATAATCAATTCCTCTTTGTATAATTATTCCATATCCACTTATGAATCACTAGCATACTAATCCAAGGCTTCCCACCTAGTTACCTAGGAATCTCTTTTTGTGCTAGACCATGTTCCACATGTTATAAAATACCGATTTCACATAAATATTTTTTCTGAATCATAAACACACATAGCAGTAACCAAACATGTTTTTAACCCCAAAATTAGTTTACTAAACACATTAAAAAACTTATAAAACAACTTTAACAGGGATTAGAAAGATTTTCACACAAAACCCTTTAAAAAATCTCATTTTATGGCCAAATTCCAACCAATTCCATACGAAAACTGAATTGGCATCCCTAAAACCATTTAAAAATTCAATTTAAAAAATTTATAAAATCTCCTAAAATAACACAACCAAATTTACACATTTAAACTTCCCAATTTCATAATAAAATTCTAATTTAAAATTAAATTCATAATAAATGTTTCTAAAATGGTTTTCGCGCCCCAGATAAAATGAATAAAAAACACAAAATGTTTCTATCAAGCCAAAAATCATAAAAGAATTCATAGAAATGGAACCACCAAACATGGATGTAAGAAACCCCCAAAATTAGAGTGAAACATCAAAGAAATTACAATCGCACCACAAGAAAGTTAAAATGGGCCGGAATCATGAATATTGAACCATTAAACACAACATTAAACCCTTGGGAAGAAACCCTAGAATCATGAAATTTAGAACCCCAATAAAGAGGATAGAAACCCAAAGGAAGGAATTAGGAGGTTGGAATCCAATTACTAGATGATCCTTAATGTTTTCCCCACAAAAACCACTTAAAAATGGGTTCCAAGTGAGATTGAGGGAGCTTGGAGGCCTTCTATGATTGAAAGGGTCTAATGGAGAAGGATAGTGGAACATTAGGTTTTATTCCGAAAATTTAAAAATGCTAATAATAATTTTCTTAAGACCTTGATAGGGATCATAGTTTTTCTGCACACTTTTGTAAACATTGTGCCTAATCGTGCACCAGGTTTTGTCCACCCAAAAATCCCCCATTTCCCTCCAAAATTAAAGGCAGAACCTAGGGGAAAATATAGGCCAAAAGTAAAAGAGGAAATACCTAAAAATAAGGACACATGTGGGATAGTATAACCTAGGGTAGTGAAATCTATTTCATAAACATCAAAATAGCATAAACATAAAAAATTCATATAAATAATAATATTTGTATCCTTGTATCACTACCCCAATAAATCCTACGCAACAACAGAAGAAGTCATATTATATGGAAAACTATTTTTACAGGTCACATGGAACATTTCATTTTTGGAAAATAAATTATCTTCGAATAAAAAAATATATAACAAAAAACATTTTATAAATCCATTTGATTGAAATTATACATGAAATCATATAAAGGAAATTATAAAAAATAATTTAAAACACTTTATGAGAAAATTATAATTTCATCTTGAAAAAAAATTGTTAATATATAAAACTTTTTGAATACATTTTTAGAAAACATGGTTTTGGAATAAAAAGGGTTTTCGATTTAAAATGTAACACCCCATGATTTTATAGTACGTTAACTCATTAAAGTGATTTAATATTTTTCGTTACATGTAACACTGATTTTGAGTGCACCACAATTAATAAACTAGTTATTCAAAAAGCGGTTATGAATAGTATTAACTGTATTTTGAATATTATATATTCTATATAAATTTAACATTCATATAATGTTTTTCAAAGAAAAAATATATAAACAAATTCATTTTTTCGAATAAAATAAGTCTTTTTCAATAAAAAATGCAATTTTACCACATTTTAATGGAGAACCCTTTTTAAAACAAACATTTGAAACATTTATATATTTGATTTAATGAAATTAATTTCTTATTTAGGAGAGGGAGATTAAAAATATGTTTTGTTAAGTTTTTTTACTTTTCTGTTACCTTTCATATTATGATGAATAGTGAAAAATACTATGATTTAATGAAAAACAACTTTTTTAATAGAAATAAATTAAATTGATAAATTATTCATTTGAATGGTTTGGAAGTATAATTAGATTATATTTTTTACATTTAATACAATTCTGATCATTATAAGTAATTTTACATTTAAATTTGACAAAAACGTATGTCAATCTTTGGATAGTTTTTACTTTATAAAAAACCATACTTTTGGGTTTTGAAAACGGGAATTAATTTTAAATTAATAAATGAAACATCTAAATTTTCAATTTGGTAAAATATACTTCATTCTTGAATTTCTAATATCAAAATTAGCTTACAGAATATTTTTGATATATTTTTGAAAACTTTCAATTTTTGATAAATAGTAAAAAACATTGCGTTATTGTTTAAAACCGACTTTTAATTTAAATAACTACATACAATATTTTAAATAATATTTTGACAAAATATATACATTATACCTATATATTTTCAATATAATTAATTGGAGTCATTTTATAATAAGTTTAGATATATAAAATTATATCGAACATTTTACCGTCTTTTACCCATCTCTTAGAAGCATTTTCAAATTTGAATAAAACATAATTTTATTGCCTCTGTGAGTTGAATTTAAAAAATCATAGATTCATGGTTTACCTCAATAAGTAAAATTTTGTTCACTAAGATGAAAATTTATTTTTGTGAATAGTAACTTTTGACTTTTATTTACCATGCTTAAAAGTAAATAGGGTAATTCATGGAAAAAATGTTATTATAATTACCCTAACACATTTCCAAATTCTATTGAATAAGTGTATTTAGACCAAAAAAACCCTTTGTAATAAAATATGATCCTTTAGGTTCACGTTGATTAGATTTGGAGATTTATTATTATTTAATTTAAAGAAGAGTTAAAAGTGTTAAATTCAAGTTTTCACAACTAAAACATTTTTAATATAGGATTATTCATAAGATAAATTTGAAAATAATTATTCATTAGAAATATAATAATATTTACTGCATAATTGTATTTTATTTATAATTTTTAAACATTAAATCATTAAATTTAATTATGACACAATGATGATGCAATAATTACATTACTAATAAAAGATTAAAATAATTGATATTATAAATTCCAAAATAAATGTAATTTTAGACATCTGATGAATTAAACGATTTTTATATGTTAATATGAAATTTTAGGGTTGATTAAATATATTTTTCTCAATGTAATAGTGCATTTATGATTTTAACAAAAAAAACAAATTCCAAATAGTGTCAAAATTGACATAAAATAGTTTTTAAAATAAAAAATATATTATTGGTTGATATAATATCTCTAAAAATGTAAGTTTCATCAAAAGGGATTAAATAATTGTATATATTTCATTAATGAACAACCTTAGGTTCTATTGGATGTTTATGGTATGCTTATTAACCATATCATTTATGAATACAAGAGGACACTATAACAGTTAAACTATTTAAATAAGAGTTAAATCTAAAATATGTAGTTAAAATGATAATATAAACCTGTCTAAAACCTATTGGTTGAGAGTTTTTCGACCTCTACCCACATTATACTCTAAATAATTCATTTTGGATCTATTATTAACCGAAAATTATTTTATTATAAAATAATATTTCAAACTTTTCCTAAAGTGACCCTCACCTCTCTTAAAAAAGGTCACTTCCCCTAATATTAATTACACACATACATAGCCATTTGGATCAGCAAAACCCTTCAAAAATGTCCTCACAAAATCCCTAACTCTGTCCTAGAGGCCTTCCTTTTTTCATAAATCCATCCTAAAGATCTCTTTTGATCAAATCAATAGGAAGAACCCGAAAAAGATGTAAATATTTCATCACATCTTTCAAGTTGTTTTCATCTTCCACTTCCTATTTCTTTGTTTTTTCAATTATAAAATAATAACTCTTGAATATTATATATAATTTGATGTTATTATAGAAATTTTAAAACCATATTCATTATTCTATACATCATTTAAATGAAAAAGTAACCATAAATTCCTACGTACGGATTACCGTCTCCACGTCGTGGTGTACTTTGTTATTCAAACACATCATTATTTGGATGGGTATAATAATGAGTATAACTAATGTAAATAATAAATGTAAAATTTTAATGATTCTTTATATATTATATACCAACCAATTACATATTATTTCACCATCAATATAATGATATTGTCTCTCGTGTGTACGTACGGATTACCGTCTCCATGACGGGATGCGATTCATTTCCACGTTCACCATTCAACGATGATTATAAAATATATATAATTAGTAAGTATGTAATATATGTCATAATAGTTATACTCTAGAAATATATATATATACATATATATATGTACATTTATATACCATATTCACTTAGTTCTGTTTAATACGATATGAAAATAGAAATAGCGTTATGAGTACGTAGGGACTATCGTCTCCATAAACGGTGTTTTCCATTTCATATATTTGTCTATTATACATATTTATATTCTAATTATATTTGATATATAAATAAATTTCAATATTTTTAAAGTATTTAAATCATGATATATGTGATAGAATTAAAAATAACAAGTTAAAATACGTATGATAATGAAAGCGATAATTACCCGACATGTTAATTTATCTTAAAAATTATTAATAAATGGGTAGTATAAGGTCATAAATGAATCATGTATGATATAATAAATATTAATATGGTTCTGTTATAACTAAATAACATATTATGGTAATTACATAAGAGGTAAAACGTACCTTTGACTAATCAAAAGTAAAAGGTAAGGGTTAATTCACCAATCTCATTATTATCCAAGAATATTAATGTGTAAGTTTTTACTGGGACATATTAATAATCCACATACATGTTTCATAAAAGATATTTCAAAAGGATTATTTTTAAGGGACTCATTAAATAGAAAGACATTTTAAATGTTTTAACGATTTATTCTTCTAATCCTTTCTCATTAATTTCCATGTTTTCAAAAATTATTTTTAGGATTTATTTATATGGAAAGAAATATTTTAAAATGTTAATTACATTAAAAAGATTCAAAGTGGTATGGGAAACATTGATTCAAAAATATATTTTAAATGACATCCTTTATTAATTTTGTGATTTTTAAAGGATTTCATGAAAGAGGGATATTTCTCTCAAAGTGTTTTACTGATCTTTTTCAACTATGTCATCATACTTATCTGTATATTTTCTTGATCAAGGTTGATTTATTATGATAAAAATCTTCCATATTGTATTGAAGGTTTTATGATATATTTGACTATGGATGTGTTATTTTTATACCATTAATTATTTATGGTTAAGTATTGACATTTTTTATGCTTGTTTTAATATGAATTATTATATTATGTTTAAACCATTTCAGATGAGAAATGAATTGGACTTAGTAAGTGACGAGTGGAGCTCGCTATAGCTCCTAGATGCATCGGTAGGTCTCACGAGAAAAATTAGTGTCTTTGTGAAAGGCCTTAACTAAATATTATTTGTAGTTTTGGCAAAATGCCTTGAATATGTGTTTATGAAGTCTAGAATTATGCATTCTGTCATTATGAAAGTGAATATTGATATTGCATGTAATTATTCGAAAAGTAGAATATCCATGTGAATAATTAAATGGAATTATTTTATAGTATCTTTTCCATATTTTTATGAAGTTTATGATTAAATTGATTTTTTATTCTTATACATTTCCTTAAATTTATTTTCTTATTTATCAATGTTTCTTCTATATTATTATCGTTATTGATCATCTGAGCTCACCCCTTCCTATGTTTTAATTTTCCTTGGATTCCAAGAATTGTATTATGATAGATAATCATGGTTATGGTAAGGGATTAATGGAATATCAAAGTACTATTTATGTTTTGTTTTATTTTCTAATGTCTAATGCAACGTTCATGTATGTAATCTATTTTATAAAAATGCTAAACTGATCGGTCATTTCGGAATTGATTCCTTGCACTAATCCCAATGTATTAAAATAACACACCGACTATGGGCTTCTAGGGTTGGGGCGTTATAGTTGGTATCAGAGGAAGGTTATCATTAACCATAAAAACTAGATTTTGAAAAACTCTGATTAGAAAAAATACCATAAGATAGACTTTTAGGATTAGAATAGAATAAATTCCTAGAATTTTGGTACTATAGAGGTTTTTGGAGTTTTCCAAGAAATACATACCTGTCTGGATATGAGCAGGTAGAGGCACCTCTCACACATATGTAACTAGGGGTAAAACTGAAAAACACCTCTTTGAGCTAAACATGAACAGGAATAGGTGCACGACAATGGGCCTTGCTGCACTCATGGTTACGACACTCCCTGGGGATATACATAGGATAATTCACATTTTATTACAAGCCATTAGGAAATATATAAAAAGTAAATACATCTTCAAAAAAAATCTTTTTTTATTATATATTATATGTATAATATTTTTAATTTAAGTTATGTATTTTAAAAGTTTTGAATTATACATTGGGACTCATAAACTGACATAGTGTATGTCGTTGTTTAGAAATGGCCCCCAGAAGAAGGAATGAGAACTCCAGGAATACGTTTGATCCAAAGAGTTAGAAGGATCATATCATTCATGGTATTAAGACAACATTTAGAAATGAAATAATCTACCACTTATAATTATCATATGAATAAATATTATCATGTGTTAATAAGATAGGTAATGAATTCTCTGAGTCCTATGTCTTTAAAGGGAAGCTAGATAAGAAAAGGATGGTAGAAAGAAAGATGGATAAATGGAATAAAAGAAAAGTAGGATTTTCCCATATGTGATTACTATGGAAAGAATCACCTTGGTAAATGCCTAAAGAGAATGTAGAGTTTTGTAATAAGTGTGGAGAAAAAGGACACCAAGTACGTGATTACAGGGGTAAGAAAAATGATTCAAATGTAAAATGTTTCATCTTCAAAAAGTTGGGACACTAAGTGAATCAATGTCCAAATCATCAGAGTATACCCCAAATGCTGCTATTAGATAATAATCAAGTTATGGTACTACCAAAGATGACGATGAATGATTTAGATTTCTTATATTGTTATTAAAGTATTATTCTATTTTAGTATTGTATTAATGAAGTACATGTTATAAGAATTATAGAGTATATAGGGATTATACTCCAGTACTATTTCATTAAGGACTTGAGATTGTGTGGAACCAAGTAAAGAGACACAATACCATGTTTAACTTTTTGGAAAATACATGGTTGAAGGAAAGACAGAACATTATTATTGTCCTGATACTAAAGTATTGATTTTAGAATGAGAGATGATTGATTTTCATAAATTATATTAGATATTCTTGACAACCTTGACACTGATTAATGATTTGTATATTCCATCACTGTTTGAGATTACACAATTTCTTGATATAAGGATTATATATCGGATTCAATAATGAATAAGTGAGGATGAATGTAATCAATAATCTTTTATGGTAATTATGGTTGTTAAAGAGTTTTAAAAGAATACATGGTGAAGGTATTCACATGTTATTACATGGAAAAAAGGATCTTCATTGTGTTTACCTTCCTTACAAATTTTGGACTGTGTGGTTGGATAAAAGTAGTTTGGATAAGTCTTATGGTTGGAATCAATTAAGTTTGACATTGGATATGATTGGTAAGTATAAATCATTTCATGAGATTATTTTTGGATTTTCATAAATAGGACTACCTAGATGTCGGGCGACCACCTGTCCCATCGGGCAAGGCTACGAGACGTGAACCTGCAACCAAAGAGCTACAAGGGTGCATCACTTACCACTATACTACACGATGTCCTAGTTCGTATAATTTAGTATTTTTTAAAATTTTCTGACAAATGAATTATAAATTCATTATTATTAGACCCCTATATGATTAAGATAAATAGAGAACTTTGGAATTATATTATCTTTTAGAGTGAAAGATGAGTTTGTGGTAAGAATTTTTTGAAGGATGAAACCTTATTTGTCAACTATATATTTTCCCTCTTATTCTATGAATAAATTAATTATTAAACATTAGGGAATTTATCTTAAAACCAAAAATGGGTTATCCTAACACCTTAGGTTTTGTGGAACCGGTGATATTTTACATCATCTTAGATTGATGGCTTCATGTCCCTCAATATTACATTTGTTTGTGATTGATGACCTCAATCGCTCCCTACAAATATTTATGTTTTTCCTCAAATTATTTTTCACTAATTTCCACCAATTTTTTCCTAATTGAGATCATAATTTGGTGGTGACTTTTTTATTTTTCTTTCCCAGTTATGAAGAGAAAATTTAATTAAACCAATTTATAGTGTGGGTTTTCCATAAAGGTATTTTTCTCTTTTTAACCATTTATATTCGAAGAAAAATTTCAAGTAGCAATGAAGAAATTTATTGAAGTAGGGGAAAATGTAACACCCCAATATTTCAGAGTACGTTATCTCATTAAAGTAATTCAATAACTTGCGATGCATGCAACACTGAGTTCGAGCGCACCTCAACTTATTAACCTAACTGTTCAAATAGTGGTTATGAATAATATTAAATGTATTTTGAATCTTATAAACTCTATATAATTTAAACATCCATATTATTTGTTTTAATGACATAATATAAGAACAAATTCATTTTTTGAGATAAAATAATTATTTTTCGAAAAAATTAAATTTTACCACCTTTTAATAGAGATCCCATTTAAAAACCAATATTAGACTCATTTATATTTTCAATTTTATGAAATTAAATTTTTTTTCGAAGCGGGACATAAAAAATTAGTTTTGATAAATTTTCAGTACTTTTCTGATAACATTCATATTTTGATGAATAGTGAAAAATACTATAATTTAATTAAAAACAACTTTTTTAATTGAAAAAATTTATAGGGATAAATTATGAATTTTTATGGTTTGAAGTATAATTATATTATATTTTTATCATTTAATACAATTTTGGTCATTATAAGTAATTTCACATTTAAATTTGACATAAACACATGTCAATCTATTGATAGTTTTTTCTTTAACAAAATCTGCTTTTTGATTTTGGAAATGGGAATTAATTTTTAATTTTCAAACTCAACTTATATGTTATTAATTTGGAATAATAGACTTCATTTTTCATTTCAAAATATCAAAATTATATTATGGTAAATTTTTGGTATTTTTCTGAAAAGTTTCAATTTTTGATGAATAGTGAAAAAACACTGGGTTATTGGTTAAATCCGACTTTTTTAAATACTTTTCTTCATTTTAATATATTTTAGGATAACATAGATACAGAATACCTATATATTTTCAACTTAATTCATTGGATTCATTTTTGATATGTTTATATATATATAATTTTATCGAACATTTTACCGTCTTTTACCCACCTCCTAAGAGCATTTAAAAATTTGAATGAAACCTAATTTTATTACTTCTGTGAGTTGAATTTCAATAATACAAGAGTCATGGTTAACCAAATTTAGTAAAATGTGGTTCTATAATATGAAAATAATTGTTGTTGAATAGTAACTTTTGACTACTATTTACCATTGTTAAAAGTAAATAGGGCAATTAAGGGTAAAAATGATATTATAATAACACTAACACAAGTTATAATTCTATTTTATATGTTTATTTATACCATATAAATCTTAGGAATAAAATATTATCCTTTAGGTCCACTTGGGTTAGATTAGGACATTTATTGTTATTTAATTTAAAGAAGTGTTAAAAGTGTTAAATTAAAGATTTCATAAGTAAAACATTTTTAATATATGGTCATAAATAAGAAAAATTAGACTATATAAATTAATTATAAATTTAAAACTATTTATTAAATAATTGTATTTTATTTATAATTTTTAGACATTAAATAATTAAATTTATTTATGACAAAATGATGATGCAGTAATTACCTTTTTAATAAAAGATTAAAATTATTGATTTCATAAATAACCAAATAAATGTAATTTGAGAACAATGATGAATTAAACTAATTTTATAGGATAATATGACATTTTTTCGTTTATTATATCAATTTTTTTCTTAGAAATCATGTTGTTTTGGTTTTAACAAAAAAACAAATACAAAATTGTGTCAAAATGGACATAAAATTGTTTTTGAATCAAAAACTACATTATTTGTTGATATAATATTCCTAAAAATATGAGGTTCGGCCAAAGGGATTAAATAATATGATATAAGACATTAATGAACCACTTGAGGTTCTATTGAATATTAGAGTAAGATTATTAACCATATACAGTTAGAATAAAATAAGGCATGGTAAAAGTTAAACTATTTTACTAAGAGTTATATATAAAATATACGGTTAAAATGGTAAACTAAACATGTATAAAACCTATTGGATGAGGTTTTTTCTACCCATACCCACCATATACTTCAATTAATTCATTTTGGATCCATTAGAAACCAAAAAATATTTTATTATAAAATAATATTTCAAACATATCCTAAAGTGACCCTGACCTCTCTTATAAAATAGAACTTACCCTTCTCTTAATTTCACACCTCCAAAGCCATTTTTCTCGGCCAAAACCTTCCAAGATATCCTTGAAACATTCCTACCTTCATCATTGAGTCCTTACTTTGGTCTGAAAGGCAATAGGAGCAGACATTTTGATCAAATCAAAAGAAAGAACCTGAAAAAAGAGGTAAATATTTCATCACATCTTTCACGTTAATTTCATCTTCCACTTCCTCTTTCTTTATTGTTTCCAATCTAAAATAATTTCTACAGTATCTTCTATATACTGTGATTTTATTATAGAAATGGTAAAACCATATTCATTATTATATCCATCCTATAAATTAGAAAGTCACCGTACGTTCGTACGTACGGATTACCGTCTTCATGTCGTGGTGTAGTTTGTTATTCAAACACGTCATTATTTGGATGGGTATAATAATGAGTATAACTGATGTAAATAATAAATATAACATTTTAATGAATATGTATATATATTATATACCATCCAATTACATATGATCTCATCATCAATATGATGATATTGTCGCTCGTGTGTACGTACTAATTACCATCTCCACGACGTGATGAGATTCATTTCATCGTTCACCATTCAACGATGATTATAAAATATATACCATTTATAAAAATTTAATATATGACATAATAATGATACTGGATATATATATATATATATATATATATTTGTACTTACATATATCTTACTCACTTATTTTCGTTCAATACGATATGAAAACGGAAATAGCCTTTATGTGTGCGTACGAATTACCGTCTCCATAAACTGTGTTTTCCATTTCATTTATATGTCTATCATACATATTTATATTCTAAATATATATGATATAAAAATATTGTTTTATATTATGGAAGTATTTAAATCATGATCTATGTGATACAATAAAGAGTAACAAGTTAAAACACGTATGATAAATAAAGCGATTATTACCCGAAATATTAATTTATCCTGGAAATTATTATTAAATGGGTAGTATAATGACATTAATGAATCATGAAGGATATCATAAATATTAGTATGGTTCTGGTATAATTTAGTAACATACTACGGTCCTTATACATGAGGTTAAACGTACCCTTGACTAAATGAAAGTGAAAGGTAAGGGTTAATTCCTCAATCTCATTATTATCTCTGATTGTTTATGTGTAAGTTTTAACTGGGACATATTTATAATCCATGTCCATGTTTCATAAAAAAAATTTAAATTATTATTTTTAAGTGACTCTTTAACTAAAAAATAATTTTAAATGTTTTAAAGATTTATTCTATTAATCCTTACTCATTAATGTCCTAGTTTTCAAAAATGATTTTATATATTTATTTGCATGTTCATGAATGATTTAAAATGTTAATTCCTTTAAAAAGATTCAAAGTGGTATGGGAAAATATGATTCAAAATTATCATTTAATTTACTTTGTTTATTAATTTGTGGAACTTTTAAAACGATTTCATGGAAAAGGGATATTTCTCTCAAAGAGATTTACTGATCATTTTCAACTATGTCAATGTCTATTACTAGATTTTATTCCTAATCGAGGTTGATTTATTATGATAAAAATATTCAATATTGGATTGATGGTTTTGTGATATGTTTGACTCTGGATGTGTTATGTTATATACCATTCATCATTTATGATTAATGTGATGACATTTTATATGCTAGTTTTAATACAAATGCTTATTTAATGTTTAAACCTTTTCATATGATGATGCATTGGACTTAGGAAGTGATGGGTCGAGCTCACTATAGATCCTTGATGCATCGGTAGGTATCATGAGACAAAATAGTTACTTGGCTCAAGGGATTGACAAAATATTATTTGTAGTTTTGGCTCAGGTCCTTGACTATGTGTTTATGAAGTCTGACATTATACATTCCATCATTATAAATGTGGCGATTGATATTGCAAATGATTATTCGACTATTATAATATCCATATGAATAATTAAAATGAATTATTTTATTGTATCATTTCCATATTATTCTGAAGTTTAAGAATAAAAATATTTTTTATTCTTATACATTGCCTTAAATGTTTATGCTTATTTATGAAATTTTTCGTTATATTTTTACACTTTCTGAGCATCAGAGATCACCGCTTTCTATGACTTAATTTTACCACGATTCCGAGATGTGTATTATGATTTATAAGTAGAGTTAAGCTAAGGGATTAATGGAATAATCAAAAGACCATTTATTTTGTGTTTTATTTTATAACCTGTAATGTAACTTTCAGGTATGTAATACATTTTCCAAGACTACTAAACTGATCGGTCATTCGGTAATTGATTCCTTGAAATTATTCCACTGTATTAAAATAATGCACCGACTTGGGGCTTCTAGGGTCAAGGCATTATAATTGGTATTAATGGATGTTTAGCATTAACCATGGAAACTAGATTTAGATAAACCCTGATTACAGAACACAATTCTAAGATAGACTTTGAGGATTAGATTTGAATAACATCATAAATTTTTGCACTATGGAGATTTTGGGAGTTTTCCAAGAAATACATCCCTGTTTGGATTCGAGAAGGTAGAGGCGGCTCTAGCACAGATGCACCTAGGGGTAAAATAGGAGAACACTGCTTTGAGATAGACTCGAATGGGAACTAGTGCACGACAATGGGCCTTATTGCACTCTTGGTTAAGACACTCCTTGGGTATATGTATAAGATAATTCACATTTTCTTTACAAGCCCTTATGAAAGATTTGGGAAGTAAATACTTCCTCAAAGAAAACATTTTTTATTATAGATTATATGTATAATGTTTTAAATTTATGTTAGGTATTTTACAATTTTGGAATTACGCATTGCAATTCATAAACTGACCTTGTGTATGCCATTTTTTTAAAATGGAACCCATTAGAAGGAATGAGAACTCCAGCAATATGTATGATCCAAAGAGTAATAATGGTCAAATCTATCCGGTAATTAAGCCAATGTTTATAAAGGAAATAGTCTCCCACATGTCATATTCATATGAATAAATAGTATCATGTTTAAATAAGATATGTATAGAGTTATCTGAGTCCTATGGATTTTATGGGAACCCAGAGAAGAAAAGGATGGTAGAAAGAAACAAAGATAGAGGGAATAAGGAAAGGAAGGATTTTCCCAAATGTGATAACTGTGGAAAGAATCACCTTGGTAAATTATAAAAGGGAATGTAGAGTCTGTTATATGTTTGGAGAAAAATGACACCAAGTATGTGATTTCAAGGGTAAGATAAGGGTTTCAAATGTACAATGAGTCATCTTCAAGGAGTTGGGACACTATTAAAATCAATATCCCAATCATCAGAGTATACCCTAAATGTTGCTATTGGATAATTATCAAGTTCTGATACTACCAAAGATAAAGAATAATGATTAATATTTCTTATATTGTTATTAAATTATTGTTCCATTTGAGTATTGTATTTATGATTTACTAGTTATAATAATTAAAGAGTATATAAAGATAGGACTGCAGTACTATTTCATATTGGACTTGAGATTGCGTGGAACCACAAAAAGTGACTCAATGACACGTTAATATTTTTGTAAAATAGATGGTTGAAGACAAGACAAAACTTTATTACAGTCCTGATACTGAGATATTTATTTTGGAATAAGAGATGATATATTTTTATAAATTATATTGGATATTTAGGACTACCTTGAAACTGATTAATGATTTGCATATTCCATCTTTGTTAGAGTTTACAAATTTTTTGGATATAAGTATTATATCTATAATTCTATAAATAATAATGTAGAATTATTTTAAACCATAAGGATTTATGGTAAATCATGGTATTACAATGTTTTAAAAGAATACATGATGAAGGTATTCACATGTTATTACACATAAAAAATGATATTCATTGTGTTTACCTTCCTTATAAATTTTGGACTGTGAGTTTGGATAAAAGTATATTGGATAAGTATAAAATATGGAATTGATTTATATTGGAATTGGAAATTATTTTTAAATTTAAAATCATTTCTTCAGATTATTTTTGGATTTTCATAAAATGGACAACTCGGAGGTCAGAAAACAACCCATCGTGTCCAGCAAGGCCGCATGACTTGAACGTGCAACCGAAGAGCGACAAGGGTGCATCACTTACAACTAGCCTACGTGATGTCATAGTATGTATAATGTAGTTTTTTTTAATAGTCTTAAAATGAAATATAATTTAATTATTTTGAGAACCCTATACAATTAGGATAAATAGAAAACATTTCAATTATATTATATTTTGGAGTGAAAGATGAGTTTTTTGTAGGAATTAGTTTAAGCACGAAACTCTAATTGTCATGTATATATTTTTTTCCTCCTATTATAAGATTAAATTAATTATTAAACATTACGGAATGGATATTAAAACAAAAACTTCTTTATCCTAACACCTTATGTGTCGTTGAACTGATGATATTTTATATCATCTTAGATTGATGGATTTTGAGTCTCTCAATTTTACACTTGTTTTTGATTGATGACCTCAATCGCTCCATATAAATATTTACATTTTCCATGAAATTATGTGTCTCTAATTTCCACCAATGTTCTCCTAATCGAGATCATAATTTGGTGATGACATTTTCATTTCCCTTTCCTACTAATTAAGGGAAATTTTTATTAAATCAATTTCCGATGTGGGTTTTCCTTAAAAGTATTTTTCAATTTTAAAACATTTATTTTCGAAGAACCATTTCAAATTGAGAGGGAGAAATTTATTGAAGGATAGTAGAATGTAACACCCCATGATTTCATAGTGGGTTATCTCATTAATGTAATTCAATAGCATGTGCTACATGAAACACTAAGTTCGATTCCACCACAACTTATTAAACCAACTGTTCAAAAAGCAATTATGAATAGTATAAACTGCATTTTGAAACTTATATACTCTATATAATTTTAACATTCATATTATGTGTTTCAAATTCCAAATATAAGAACAAATTCATTTTTTGGATAAAATAAGTATTTTTAAAAAAAAATGCAATTTGGCCACCTTTTATTGGAAAACCCATTTTAAAACCAATATTAGTCACTTTTATATATTCAATTAAATTAAATTAATTTTTTTTAGAATAAGGACATAAAAATTTAGTTTTGATAAATTTTTGGTACTTTTATGATAACTTTCATATTATTATGATTGGTGAAAAATATTAGGATTTAATTAAAAAACAACTTTTTTAATCGAAGTAATTTATAGTTATAAATTATGAATTTGAATGGTTTGGAAGTATAATTACATTATACTTTTATAATTTAATAAAATTTTGTTCATCATAAGTAATTTCACATTTAAATATGACATAAACACATGTCAATCTTTTGATAGTTTTTCTTTTATAAAAAACATGCTTTTTGGTTTTGATGATGGGAATTAATTTTAAATTAATAAATTCAACTCATATGTTTTTAATTTTTTAAAATACACCTCGTTTTTGAATTCATAATATCAAAATTAGCTTAGGGTATATTTTTTGTATTTTCCTGAAAAATTCAATTATTGATTAATAGTAAAAAAACAGTACGTTATTGGTTAAAAATGAATTTTTATTTAAATAATTATTTATTTTATTTTAATTTAATTTTGGAAAAAATAGATACATAATACATATATATTTTAAACATAATTCATTGGATTCATTTTATAAAAAGTATAGATATATTTAATTTTATCGAATATTTTACAGTCTTTTACCCACCTCCTAGGAGTATTTTCAAATTTGAATAAAAAATTATTTTACCTCTTATGTGAGTTGAATTTCAAAAATCAGACAGTCAAGGTTAACCTCATTAAGTGAAATTTGGTTCAATAATGTGAAAATATTATTTGGTCAATAGTAACTTTTGAATTATTTACAATGGTTAAAAATAAATAGTGTAATTAAGGGTAAAATTGATATTATCATTACACAAACACATGTCTTAATTCAATTGGATAAGTATATTTCGACCAAAAACAACCTTAGTAATAAAATATGATTCTTTTAGGTTCACTTGGATTAGATTAGGAAATTTATTATTATTTAATTTAAAGAAGTGTTAAAAGTGTTAAAATCAAGTTTTCTTAAGTATTACATTTTTAATACAGGGTTTTACAAAATATAATTTTGAATATAAATATTCATTAGAAAGGTATGACGGTTTCCTAAATAATGGAAATTTATTTATAATTTTTAGACTTTAAATAATTAAATTTAATTATGAAATAATGATGATGCAGTAATTATCTTATCAATAAAAGATTAAAATAATTGATATTATAAATACCCAAAAAAATGTAATTTGAGGATTATGATGAATGAAACAAATTTTATAGGTTAATATGACATTTTGGGGTTGATTATATCAATTTTTCTTGAATTAATAAAGCTATTATGATTTTAACAAAAAATACCAAATATTGTCAAAATGGACATAAAATAGTTTTTAAAACAAGAATTATATTATTTGTTGACATAATATTCAAAAAAATGTATGATTCCGCCAAATGGATTAAATAATGTTGTATATGTCATTAATTAACCATTATATGTTCTCTTGGAAGTTCAGAGAATGATTATTAACCATATAGTGTAAGAATTCAAGAAGACATGGTAAAAGTTAAACTATTTAACTAAGAGTTGAATCTAAAAGATATGCTTAAAATGGTAAACAAAACTTGTCTAAAACCAACTGGTTGAAATTTTTTCGACCCATCCCCACCATGTAATTCAAATAATTCATTTTTTAGCCATTAGAAACCGAAAATAATATTTCAATCTTTTCTTAAAGTGACCCTCACCTCTCTTATAAAAGGGTATTTCTCCTTCTCTTAATTTGACACCTCAAAATCCATTTATCTCGGCCAAAAACATCCCAAATAACCTCCCAACATTCCTCCATTCATCATAGAGTCCTTCCTTTGGTCAGAAAGTCATACTAAGGAGCCCTTTTGATCAAATCAAAAGGAAGAATCTGAAACGGTGGTAAATATTTCATCACAACATTCAAGTTCATATGATCTTTCACTTCCTCTTTCTTTGTTATTTACAATATAAAATAATAAATCCAGTATCTTCGATATAATTTAATGTTATTATGGAAATGTTACAACCATATTAATTATTCTATCCATCCTACAAATGAAAATTTCACCAAACGTGCGTACGTACGAATTACCGTCTCCACGTTGTGGTGTGGTTTGTTATTCAAACAATTTATTTTTTGGATGGATATAATAATTAGTATAACTGATGTAAATAATAAATATAACATGTTAATAATTCTTTATATATAAAATAACATCCAATTACATATAATTTTCCCGTCAGTATAATGATATTATCGCTCGTGCGTACGTACAAATTATCCTCTCCACGACGTGATGAGATTCATTACCATGTTCACCATTCAACGATGAATATAAAATATATATCATTAATAAGTATATAATATAAGATTTAAAGATGATACAAGATATATATATATATATATGTACATACATATATCTTATTCACTTAGTTTCGTTCAATACGATATGAAAACAAGAAATAGCGTTTATGCGTATGTACGGACTACCGTCTCCATATACGGTGCATTCCATTTCATATATATGTCTATTATAAATATTTATGTTCTAAATATATATGATATATAAATATCTTTTTATATTCTCTATGTATTTAAATCGTGATCTATGTGATAGAATCATGAGTATCATGTTAAAACACGTACGATAAAGAAAGCAATTATTACCCAAAAAGTTAATTTAAAATGGAAATTAATATTAAATGGTTAGTATAATGTCATAAATTAGTCTTGTATGATATCATAAATATTAATGTTGTTTTTTATAATTTAATAACATACTATTCTATTTATAAAGGGGGGTAACCATACCCTCGACTAATGTAAAGTGCAAGGTAAGGGTTAATTTTTCAATCTCATTATTATCCAAGATTGATTATGTGTATGTTTTTACTAGTAAATATTTAGTATCCATGTCCATCTTTCATAAAAGAGTTCTCAAAAGGTTATTTTATGTGAATCATTAACTAAATAATCAATTTAAATGTTTTAGTGATTTATTATTCTAATCCTTACTCCTTAATGACTATGTTATCAAAATGATTTTAAAAATTTATTTATATAGACATGATTCCTTTCAAATGTTGCAAAGTGGTATGGGAAACTTTGATTCAAAAATATCTTTTAAATGACTTCCTTTATTAACTGTGTGAATATAAAAATTATTTCATGAAAAAGGGATATTTCTCTCAAAGAGATTTACTGATCATTTTCAACTATGACAACATTCTTTTCTTGGATATTATTCTTGATCGAGGTTGATTTATTATGATAAAAATCTTCCATATTATATTGAAGTTTTTGTGATATGTTTGACTGTGGATGTGTTATTTTTATACCATTCATGATTTATGGATAAATTATGGACTTTTCATATTCTATATTTAATTCAAATTCTTATGTTATGTTTAAACCTTTTCATATAAGGAATAAATTGGACATAGTAAGTGACAGGTGGAGCCTGCAATAGCTCCTCTATCATCAGTTGGTCTCATGAGACAAAATAGTGTTTTGGCACAAGTCCTTGACCAAATATTATTTGTATTTTTGGAAATAGGCATTGACTATTTGGTTATGAAGTCAGACATTATGCATTCCATCATTATGATTGTGGCTATTGATATTTCATGTGATTATTTGACTAGTAGAATATCCATGTGAATAATAAAATGGAATTATGTTATTCTATCTTTTCCTTATCATTTCTAATATTGAGTTTAAAAGTATGTTTTTAGTCTTATACATTGCTTTAAATGATAATTCTTATTTATAAACATTTCTTCTATATTTTTATCCCTACTAAGCATCTAATATCACCCATTTCTATGTTTTAATATTCCCACGATTCCAATAATTGTATTATGATTGATAATCAGGGTTAAGATTGGGGATTAATGGAGTTTTCAAATAACCATTTATGTTGTGTTTTATTTTCTAATGTGTAATGTAACATTCATGTATGTAATCTATTTTACAAAACTACTAAACTGATTGGTCTTTTAGGAATTCATTCTTGTCAATCATGCCAATGTATTAAAATAATGCACTGACTTTGGGATTCTAGGGTCGGGGAATTACAGTCGGTATCATAGTAAGTTTAGCATTAACCATGGAAATTAGATTTAAAAAAACTACGATTATAGAACACTACCCTAAGATAGACTTTGAGGTTTAATATTAGAGAACTTCCTAGAATTTTTATACTGTAGATATTTTGTGAGTTTTCCAAGAAATATATCCCTCTATGAATACGAGAAGGTAGAGGTATCTCCAACAAAGATGTACCTAGTGATAAACCCTAAAAACACCTCTTTGTACTAGACTCGAATGAAAACTGGTTCACGACAATGGGATTTCTTGTACTCTTGGTTATGACACTCCAAGGGGATATTCTTAGGATAATTCACATTTTCTTTACAAGCCATTTTGAAATATTTATGAAGTAAATACTTACTCGACGAATTTTTTTTATTATAAATTATATGTATAATATTTTCTATTTAAGTTAGGTATTTTACATGTTTGGAATTATGGATTGTGATTCATAAACTAACCTATTGTATGCTATTGTTTAGAAATGGCACGTAATAAAAGGAATGAGAAATCCAGTAATATGTATGATCCAACGAGCAAGAAGGATCATATCTTTCATGGTATTAGGACACTGTTGAGAAAGGAAATAGTCTCCCACATATCATCATCATATGAAGAAATAGAATCATGTGTAAATAAGCTAAGTAAAAAATTCTCTTGGTGATATAAATTTGATTGAAAACCTGAGAAGAAAATGATGGTAGAAAGAAAGATGGATAAAGGGAATAAGGGAAAGAAGAATTTTCCCATATGTCATAACTGTGGAAAGAATCACCTCAATAATTGCGCAAAGGGAATGGAGAGTTTGTTATATGTGTGGAGAAAAAGGACACCAAGTATGTGATTGCAAGGGTAAGAAAGAGGTTTCAAATGTACAATGTTTTATCTTCGAAGAGTTGGGGCTCTATGAGAATCAATGTCCAAATCATTAGAGTATACCCCAAATGATGCTATTAGATAATATTCAAGTTACGATACTACCATAGATGAAGAGGAATGATTAATAGTTCTTATTTTGTTATTAAATTATTGTGCCATTTGAGTATTGTATTAATGGTGTACTTTTTATAAGAATTATATAGTATATAAGGAATTTACTGTAGTACCATTCCATTAAGTACTTGAGATTGTTTGGAACCAAGAACTGTGACTTAATTGAAAGTTAATATTTTTTGAAAATAAATGGTTGAAGGAAAGGAAAAAAATTATTAT
Source organism: Viscum album (assembly GCA_963277665.1). Lineage (NCBI taxonomy): Eukaryota > Viridiplantae > Streptophyta > Magnoliopsida > Santalales > Viscaceae > Viscum > Viscum album. The sequence continues at coordinate 1,911,607,457 of OY728127.1, forward strand.
ATTCCTGATACTGAGGTATTATATTTTGAATAAGACATGATTGATTTGGATAAATTATATTGGATATTCATGACTACCATGAAACTGATTGATGATTTGTATATTCCATCATTGTTGGAGTTTACCACAATTTTATATATAAATAGTATATCTAGTATTGTATAAGGAATAAGGGTGAATGAATGTAATCTATAAGGTTTTATGGTAATTCAGGGTGTTATAGTGTTTTAAAAGAATATATGATGAATGTACTCATGTGTTATTACATGGAAAAAATGATCTTCATTGGGTTTACCTTATTTATAAATTTTGCGCTCTGAGTTTGGATAAAATTATTTTGGATAATTCTAAAGGTTGGAATCAATTATGTTTGGAATTGGATACTATTGTCATGGTTAAATCACTTCTTGAGATTATTATTGGATTTTCATAAAAAAGAGAACCCGGAGGTCGGGTGATAAACTGTCGCGTCCGGCAAGGCCGCGAGACTTAAACCCGCAACAGAAGAACGACAAGGGTGAATCACATACCACAAGCCTAAGTGATGTCCTAGTATGTATATCATTGTTTTTTTAAATATTCTGACAACTGAATTATAAATTCAGTATTTTTATAACCCTATAAGATTAGGATAAATACAAAACTTTTGCATTATATTATCTTTTAGTGTGAAAGATGAGTTTGTGGTAAAAATTAGTTGAAGGGTGAAACACTATTTATCATGTAAATATTTTTTTCCTCTTATTATAAGAATAAATTAATTATAAAACTTTAGGGAAAGGATCTTAAAACCCAAAATTTGTTATCCTAACAAATTAGGTTTTGTTGAACTGATGATATATTACATCTTTTTAAATTGTTTTCTTTGAGTCCCTCAATTTTACACCAGTTTGTGATTGATGACCGCAATCGCTCCAAGTAAATATTTATGTTTTCCCTCCAATTATGTGTCTATAATTTCCACCAATGTTCTCCCTATTGAGATCATAATTTGGTGGTGACTTTTTAATTTCCCTTTCCCTCTTATTAAGTGAAAATTTTACTAAACCAATTTCCTATGTGGGTTTTCCATAAAGGTATTTTCCTATTTTTAGCCATTTATTTTCGAAGAAAAATTTAAAATTGAGAGGACACAATTTATTTAAGGAGGGTAGAATGTAACACCCTAACATTTCATAGTATGTTATCTCATTAAAGTAATTCAATGGCTTGTGCTACACGCAACACTTAGTTTGAGCGCTTCACAACTTATTAAACTAACTATTCAAAAAGCGGTCATGAATAGTATTAATTGAATTTTGAATCTTATATACTCTATATAATTTTTACATTCATATTATGTGTTTCAATGACATAATATAAGAACAAATTCACTTTTTCGGATAAAATAAGTTTTTTTAAAAAAAATGCAATTTTACCACCATTTAATGGGGAACTAATTTTTAAACCAATATTAGACACTTTTAGATATTCAATATAATAAAATAACTTTTTTTTGAATTGGGAAATAAAAATTTAGTTCGGATAAATTTTTGGTACTTTTCTGATAACTTTAATATTTTGATGAATAGTGAAAAATACTACGATTTAATTAAAAAAAAATTTTATTCAAATAATACATAATGATAAATTATACATTTGAATGGTTTTTAAGTATAATTAGATTATATTTTTATAATTTATTACAATATTTGTCATTATAAGTAATTTTACATTTAAATTTGACATAAACACATGTCAATCTTTTGATATTTTTTCTTTTTTAAAAGAACCCACTTTTGGTTTTAACAACGCGGATTAATTTTAAATAAATAATTTAAAATTCTCAGTTTTTAATTTGGTAAAATATACATCATTTTTGAATTTGGAATATCAAATTTAGCTGAGGAAAATTTTTTGTGATTTATCTGAAAACATTCTATTTTTGATGATTAGTAAAAAAACACTAAATTATTGGTTAAAACATGATTTTTATTTAATTAGTTAATTATTTTATTTTATTTTATTTATGGAAAAATTAGATACATAATACCTATATATTTTCAATGTAATTAATTGGATTCATTTTATAGGATGTATAGATATATAAAATTTTATCGAACACTTTACCGTCTTTTTCTCACCTCCTAGGAGCATTTGGAAATTTGAATAAAACTTACTTTTACCACATATGTGAGTTGAATTTCAAAAATATGAGAGTCGCGGTAAACCTCAATGAGTAAAATGTGGTTCAATAAGATAAAAATAATTTTTGGTTAACAGTAACTTTTGACTTATTTACCACGATTAAAAGTAAATTGTGTAATCAAGGGTAAAAATGTTATAATAATTACCCTAACACGTGTCATAATTCTATTGGATAAGTGTATATAGACCCAGAAAAACCTTTGGAATAATATATGATCCTTTAGGTTCACTTGGATTAGATTAGGACATTTATTATTATTTAATTTAAAGAAGAGTAAAAAGTGTTAAATTCAAGTTTTCATAAGTAAAACATTTTTAATATAGGGTAATACATAAGATAAATTCAAAAATAAATATTCATTAGAAAGTTAAAAATATTTCTTAAATAATGTTATTTTATTTATAATTTTTATACATCAAATAATTAAATTTATTTAAGAAACACTGATGATGTAGTAATTACCTTATTAATAAAAGACTAAACTAATTGATATTATAAATAACCAATCAACTGTAATTTGGGACTTATGAATTATTAAACTAATTTAATAGGTTAATATAACATTTTTGGGTTGATTCAATAATTTTTCTTCGAATTAATCGTGTTTTTTTAACATAAAACAAACACCAAATAGGGTCAAAATTAATATAAAAAGTTTTTAAAACAAAAACTATATTATTGGGTGATATAATATTCCAAAAAATTAAAGGTTTGACCAAAGGGATTAAATAATATTATTTTTTTCATTAATGAAGCACCTGAGTTTCTCTTGGATGTTTAATTTATGTTTATTAACTATATAGTGTAAGAATACCAGAAGACAGAATAAAAATTAAACTATTTAACTAAGAGTTAAATCTATAATATGTGGTTCAAATGGTAATCTAAACATGTATAAACTGTATTTGTTGAGATTTTTTTGACCCATACCCACCTTATACTTCATGTAATTAATTTTAGAGACATTAGAAACCAAAAATGATTTTATTATAAATCAATATTTCAAACTTTTCCTAAAGTGACCCTCACCTCTCTTATAAAAGTGCACATACCCTTCTATTAATTTAAATCCTCCAAAGAAATTTTTCTTGACCAAACCCATCCCAAATATCCTCCCAACATTCCAAAAATAATCCTAGAGACCTTAATTTGGTGAGAAAGCTAACCTATGGAGCTATTTGGATCAAATCAAAAGGAAGATACTGAAAAAGAGGTAAATCTTTCATCACATCTTTCAAGTACATTTCATCTTCCACTTCCTCATTTATTGTTTTATCCATTCTAAAATAATAACTCATGTATCTTATATATACTGTGATGTTAATATATAAATGGTACAACCAAATTCATTATTCTATCTATCATATAAATGACAAAGTCACCATACGTGTGTACATACGGATTACCGTCTCCACGTCATGGTGTAGTTTTTTATTCAAACACTTCATTATTTGGATAGGTATAATAATTAGTATAACTGATGTAAATAATAAGTATAACATATCATTTATTATGTATATATGATATACCATCTAATTAGATATGATTTTTTCATCAATATAATGATATTTTTTCTCATGCATATGTACAGATTACTGTCACCACGACGTGATGATATTAATTTCCACGTTCACCATTAAACGATGATTAGAAAATATATATCATTAATAAGTATATAATATATGACATAATAATTCTATTGGAGATATTTATATATTTATATATATAAATATATGTACTTACATATATCTTATTCACTTATTTCCTTTCAATATGATATGAAAACAGAAATAGCGTTTATGCGTATGTACAGAATATCGTCTCTATAAATGCTGTTTTCCCTTTCATATATATGTCAATTATAAATATTTATATTACAAATATATATTATATATAGATCTTTTTCAATATACAGGATGTATTTAAATCATGATCTAAGTGATACAATCAAGAGTAACAAGTTAAAACACACACAATAAAGAAAGCAATTATTACCTAAAATGTTAATTTAACATGGGAATTAATATTAAATGAGTAGTATAAAGTAATAAATGAATTATTGATGAAATAATAAATATTAATATGGTTCTGTTATAATTTAATAACATTCTACTCTTTATATAATGGAGGCTAAATGTACCCTCGACTAAAGGAAAGGGCATGGTAATGGTTAATTCCACATTCTCATTATTATCTGAGATTGTTTATGTGTATGTTTTTACTGGGTATTATTTGTTATACATGTCCATGTTTCATAAAAGAGTAATCAAAATGATTCTTTTTAAGTTACTCTTTAACTAAAAAATGATTTTAAATTTTTTAATGTTTTATTCTTCTAATCCTTACTCATTAATGTCCATGTTTTCAAAATGATTTTATGGATTTTTTTTATGGACATGAATGTTTTAAAATGATAATTATATTGAAAATTTTCAAAGTGGTATTGGAAATTTTGATTCAAAATTGCCTTCTGAATGACTTACTTTATTTATTGTTTGACTTTTAAAATTATTTCATGAAAAATGGATATTTCTCTCAAAGAGATTTACAGATCATTTTCAACTATGTCAATGTCCTTTAATGGATATTATTTTTGATCGAGGTTTATTTATTACGATAAAAATATTCCTTATTTTATTGAATTTTTTTTGATATGTTTGACTATGGATGTTTTATTTTTATACCCTTCATGGTTTATGTAAAATGTATTTACATTTCATATACTAGTTTTAATAAAAATGCTTATGTTATGTTTAAACCTTTTCATATGAGGATACATTGGACTTAGTAAGTAACGGGTGGAGCCTGTTATAGCTCCTAGATGATTCGGTAGGTCTCATGAGACAAACTAGTGTCTTGGTACAAGGCCTTGACCAAATCTTATTTGTAGTTTTGGAAAAGGCCTTGACTATGTGGTTATGAAGTCTGCCATTATGCATTCCATTATTATGAATGTGGCTATTCAAATTGCATGTGACTATTTGATGTGTAGAATATTCATGTGAATAATTAAATGAAATTATTTTATTGTATATCTTCCATGTCATTCTGAAATATAAGTTTAAATATCTTTTTTTAGTCTTATACATTACCTTAAATGTTTATGCTTATTTATGAATTTTTTGTCTATATTTTTATCCTTACTGGGGATCTGTGCTCACCACTTTCTATGTTTTAATTTTCCCTGGATTCCATGAAGTATTTTATGATTGGTAATCCGGGTTAAGTTAGGGGATTAATGGAATTATCAAAGGAACATTTATGTTGTGTTTTATTTTCTAATGTGTAATGTTACATTCATGTATGTAATCTATTTTCCAAGACAACTAAATTGATCAATCTTTCAGGAATTTATTCCTTGAAATCATTCCGATGTATTAAAATAATGCACCAACTTTGGGATTCTAGGGTCGGGGCGTTACAATTTTTATTAGAGGAATTTTAGCATTATCCTTGGAAACTAGATATAGAAAAACTATTATTAGAGAACACTACCCTAAGATAGACTTTGAGGATTAGTATAGAAGAACCCCCTATAATTTTGGTACTATAGAGATTTTTTTAGTTCTCCAAGCAATACTTCCATGTCGGGATATGAGAAGGTAGAGGCATCTGTGGCACAGATATACCTAGGGGTAAAATCTAAAACATCGCATTGAGTTATACTCTAATGGGATCTGGTGCATGACAACGAGCCTTCTTGCACTCTTTGTTACGACACTCCCTGGGGATATGCTTAGGATAATTCTAATTTTCTTTTCAATCCATTATAAAACATTTAGGAAGTAAATACTTCCTTAATGAAAACAATTTTTTATTATAGATTATATTTATAATATTTTCAATTTATGTTAAGTATTTTAAATATTTGTAATTATACATTGCGATTCATAAACTGGCATAGAGTATGCCATTGTTTAGAAATGGCGCCCAACAGAAGGAATGAGAACTCCAGTAATATGTATGATCCAAAGAGTTATAAGGATCATATCTTTCATGGAATTTAGCCAACATTTAGAAATGAATTATTCTCCCACATATCATCATCATATGAAGAAATAGTATCACGTTTTAAGAAGATAATTAATGAATTCTTTGATTCCTATAGCTTTAAAGGGAAGCTAGAGAAGAAAAGGATGGTAGAAAGAAAGGTAGATAAAGGGAATAAGGGAAAGAAGGATTTTCCCATATGTGATTACTATGAAAAGAATCACCGTGGTAAATACTTAAAGGGAATGTGGAGTTTCTTATAAGTGTGGAGAAAAAGGACACCAACTATGTGATTGCAATGGTAAGAAAAAGGTTCCATATGTACAATGTTTCATTTACAAGGAGTTGGGACACAAAGCGAATCAATGTCCAAATAATCAGAGTATATCCCAAATGCTGCATATTGGATAATAATCAAGTTATGATAATACAAAGATGAAGAGTAATGATTTAGGGTTCTTATATTATTATTAATGTATTGTGCCATTTGAGTAGTGTATTAATGATGTACATGTTATAATAATTATAGAGTATATAAGGATTGTACTGCGTTAATATTTTATTAAGGACTTAAAATTGTGTAGAACCAGGAAAAGTGACTCAATGGAAAGTTAAACGTTTTGGAAAATACATGGTTGAAGGCATGATAAAACTTAATTATGGTCCTGATACTGAGTTGTTTATTTAGGAATAGGATATGATTGATTTGGATAAATTATATTGGATATTCTTGACTACCTTGAAACTGATTAATGATTTGTATATTCCATCACTATTGGAGTTTACAAAATTTTTGGATATAAGGAGTATATATAATATTCTATAAGGAATAACGGAGCATGAATTTAATCAATAAGGTTTTATGGTAATTCAGGGTGTTATAGTTTTTTTTAAAGAATTCATGACGAAGGAATTCACATGTTATTACATGGACAAAATGATCTTCATTATTTTTACCCTACTTATAAATTTTGAATGGTGAGTTTGGATAAAATAGTTTTGGATAAGTATAAAAGATTGAATCGATTAAGTTTGACATTGGATACTATTTTAAAGGTTAAATCATTTCTTGATATTATTTTTGGATTTCCATAAATAGGACAACCCAGAGGTCGGACGATAAACTGTCGCGTCCGGCAAGGCGGCGAGACTTGAACCCGCAACTGAAGAGCAACAAGGGTGTATCAACTACTGCTAGCCTACGAGATGTTGTAGTAAGTATAATTTAGGTTTTTTAAATAGTCTAAAAAATGAATTATATATGAATTATTTTTAGAACCTTATATGATTAGGAAAAATAGAATACTTTTGAATTCTAATATCTTTTGGAGAAAAAGATGAGTTTGTGGTACGAATTAGTTGAAGGATGAAACTCTATTTGTCAAGTATATATTTTTGACCTCTTATTATAGAAATAAATTAATTATTAAACTTTATGGAATGGATCTTAAAACCAAAAATTTGTTATCCTAACACCTTATGTTTTGTTGAACTACTGATATTTTACATTATCTTAGATTGATGTCATTGAGTCCATCAATTTTACACTTGTTAATGATTGATGACCTCAATCGCTCTATATAAATATTTATGATTTTCCTCCAATTATGTGTCTCTAATTTACACTAATGTTATACTGATTTAGATCATTATTTTGTGGTTACATTTTCATTTCCATTTCTTTCTTATTAAGAGAAAATTTTACTAAACTAATTTCAAACGTGGGTTTCCCATAATGGTATTTTTTTATTTTTAACCATTTATTTTTGAAGAAAAATTTCAAATTGCAAAGAAACAATTTCTTGAAGGAGTGGATAATTTAAAACCCCATTATTTCATAATACTTTTTCTCATTAAAGTAATTCAATAACTTACACTACACGCAACACTGAGTTCGAGCGCATTACAACATATTAAACTAACCGTTCAAAAATTGGTTATGAAATGTATTAACTGCATTTTTAATCTTATATACTCTATATAATATTAACATCCATATTAGGTGTTTCAAAGACATAATATAAGAACAAATTTATTTTTTTGGATAAAATAAGTATTTTTCAAAAAAAAATGCAATTTTACCAAATTTTAATGGAAAACACATTTAAAAAAAATATTAAACACTTTTATATATTCAATTTAATGAAATTAAAATTTTCTTTAGAAGTAGTACATAAAAATTTAGTGTTGGAAAATTTTTTGGTACTTTTCTAATAACTTTAATATTTTGATGAATAGTGAAAAATAATATGATATAAATAAAAAACAACTTTTTTAATCGATATAATTTGTAGTGATAAATTATGAATTCGAATGGTTTGGAAGTATAATTAGACTATATTTTTATCATTTAATATAATTTTTTTCATTATAAGTAATTTCATATTTAAATTTGACATAAACATATGTCAATCTTTAGACAATTTTTCCTTTTTTTTAAACCCATTTTTTGGTTTTGACAACAACAATTAATTTTAAATTAAAAAATTAATCTTATATGTTTTTAATTTGGTAAAATGGACTTCATTTTTTAATTTATAATATCAAAATTATCTTAGGGTAAATTTTTGGTATTTTTCTGAAAACATTCAATTTTTGATGAATAGTGAAAAACACAACGTTATTGGAAAAAATCAACTTTTTATTATTATAATTATTTATTTTATTTTAATTTATTTTTTGAAAAATTAGATATATAATAATCATATATTTTCAATGTAATTCATTGGAATCATTTTATAATAAGCATAGATATATAAAATTTTATCTTACATTTTATCGTCTTTTACCCACCTACATGGAGCATTTGCAAATTTGAATAAAAGATAATTTTACCACTTTTGTGAGGTTAATTTCAAGAATATGATAGTAAAATATAACTTCAATAAGTAAAATGTGGTTCAATAAGATGAAAATAATTATTGGTGAATAGTAACTTTTGACTAATTTACCACTGTTAAAAATTAAAAGGGTAATTAGTGGTAAAAATGATTTTATAATTTCCTTAACACATGTACTAATTCTATTGGACAAGTGTATTTCGACCAAAAAATATTAGGAATAATGGATGATCCTTTAGGCCCACATCAATTAGATTAGGAAATTAATTGTTATTTAATTTAAAGAAGAGTTAAAAGTGTTAAATTCATGTTTTCATAATTAAAACATTTTTAATATTGGGTTATACATAAGATAAATTTGACTATTAGTATTCATTATAAATATAAAACGACTTCCTATTTAATGATATTTTATTAATAATTTTTAGGCATTAAATAATTAAATTTATGTATGACACATTGACGATACAAAAATTATTTTATCAATAAAAGATTAAAATAATTGATATTATAAATAACCAAATAAGTGTAATTTGATACATCTGATAAATTAAACTAATTTTATAGGTTAATATGAAATTTATGGGTTTATATAATCATTTTTTTCTATGTAATCATTCTGATACGATTTTAACAAAAAAAAACAAATACCAAATAGTGTCAAAATTGACATCCAATAGTTTTAAAAACAAATAAAATATTATTTGTTGATATAATATTCCAAAAAATCTATGGTTCGGCCAAAGGGATTAAATAATATTATATATGTCATTAATGAACCACATGAGGTTCTCTAGGAATTTTATAGTATGTTTTATAACCATATAGTGTAACAATATAAGAAGACATGGTAAAAGTTAAAATATTTAACTAAGAGTTAAATCTAAATGATATTGATAAAATTTTAAAATAAACTTGTATAAAACCTATTGTATGATAGTTTTTCGACCCATACCATCCTTAGACGTCAAATAATTAATATTGCATCCATTAGAAACTAAGATTGATTTTATTATAAAATAATATTTCAAAATGTTCCTATAGTGACCCTCACCTCTCTTATAAAAGGGTACTCCCCCTTCTCTTAATTTCACACATCCAATTCCATTTTTCTTGGAAATCCCCTTTCCAAATATCCTCCAAACATTCCTCCCTTAATCATAGTGTCCTTCCTTCGTTCAGAAAGCCAACATAATGAGTCCTTTTGATAAAATCAAAAGGAAGTACCTGAAAAAGAGGTAAATATTTCATCACGTCTTCCAAGTCCATTTCATCTTCCACTTCCTCTTTATTTTTTTCCATTATAAAAAATAACTCGTGTAACTTATTTGTAATGTGATTTTTCTATATAAATGGTACAACCATATTCATTATTCTATCCATCATATAAATAACAAAGTCGCCAAACGTGTGTAGGTATGGATAATCGTCTCCACGCCATAGTGTAGCTTGTTATTCAAACACATCATTATTTTGATGGGTATAATAATGAGTATAAATGATTAAAATAATAAATATTACATGTCAATGAATCTTTATATATGATATACCATTTAATTAAATTTCATTTCTCCATCAATATAATAATATTTTTTCTCGTGTGTACGTACAGATTATCGTCTCCACGACTTGATGAGATTCATTTCCACGTTCACCATTCAATTATGATCATAAAATATATATCATTAATAATTATGTAATATATGATGTAATAATTATACTGGAGTTATATATATATATATTTATGTACTTACATATATCTTATTCACTTAGTTCTGTTATATACGATATTAAAATTGAAATATCAATTATGTGTATGTACGGACTACCATCTCCATAAACGGTGTTTTCCATTTCATATATATGTCTATTATAAATATTTATATTCTAAATATATATGTTATATAAATATTACATTATATTTTGGATGTATTTAAATCTTGATCTATGTGATACAATAAAACTTAACAAGTCAAAACACGTACGATAAAGAAAGGGATTATTACCTGAAATGTTTATTTAACATGGAAATTTTTATTAAATTGGTAGTATAAAGTCATAAATGAATCATATATGATATCATAAATATTAATATGGTTATGTAATAATTTAATGTCATACTAATCTATTTATACATGTGGTTAAATGTACCCTCGACTAAAGTTAATTGCATGGTAAAAGGTAATTCCTCAATCTCATTATTATTTGAGATTGTTTATGTCTAAGTTTTTACTGGGACATATTTATTGTCCATGTCCATGTTTCATTAAAGTGTTTTCAACAGGATTATTTTTAAGGGACACTTTAACTAAAAAATCATATCAAATGTTTTAAATATTTATTCTTCTAATCCTTACTCATTAATATCCATGTTTTCAAAATGATTTTGAGGATTTTTTTAATATGGACATGAATGTTTTAAAGGGTTAATTCATTTAAAAAGTTCCAATGTGGTATGATACACTTTTATTCAAAAATATCTTTTAAATTCAATCCTTTATTAGTTTTTTTACTTTTTAAATGATTTCATGAAAAATAGATATTTCTTTCAAAGATAGTTACTGATCATTTTCTACTATGTCAACATCATTTACTAGATATTATTGTTAATCGTGGTTGATTTATTATGGTAAAAATATTCTATATTGTATTGATGGTTTTGAGATATGTTTGATTATGGGTGTGTAATTTTTATACCATTCATTATTTATGGATAAATTATTGACATTTCGTATGATAGTTTTAATACAAATGCTTATGTTATGTTTAAACCTTTTCATATGAGGTATGCATAGGACATAGTAAGTGACGACTGGAGCCTACTATAGCTCCTCGATTCATCGGTAGGTCTCATGAGACATACTAGTTTCTTGGAAAATGGACTTGACCAAATCTAATTTGTATTTTTTCACAAGGCCTTGATTATGTGGTTATGAACTCTGGCATTATTCATTCCATCATTATAAAAGTGGTTATTGATATTTCATGTTATCATTCAACTAGTAGAATATCCATGTGAATAATTAAATAACATTTTTTTATTATATTTTTTCTATATTATTCTGATGTTTATGTTTAAAAGGCTTTTTATCTTATACATTTCATTCAATGTTTATATTTATTTACGAATGATTCTTCTATATTTTTATCCTTACTGAGCATCTTAGCTCATCTCTTTATATGTTTTAATTTTCCAAGGATTTTAAGAAGTGTATTATGATTGATAAGTTGGGTTAAGCTAAGAGATTAATATAGTTCTCAATGGACCATTTCTGTTGTGATTTATTTTCATGTCTGTAATGTAATGTTCATGTATGTATTCTATTTTCCAATACTACTAAACTGATCTGTCTTTCGGGAATTGATTCCCTTCAATCTTGCCAATGTATTAAAATAATGCACCAACTTTGGGCTTCTAGGGTCGGGGCGTTACAGTTGGTATCAGAGGATGTTTATCATTAAACATGGAAAATAGATTTAGAAAAACTCTGATTAGAAAACACTACCCTAAGATAGAATTTTATTATTATTATAGAAGAACTTCCTAGAATTTTGGTACTATAGAGATTTTGTTATTTTTCCATGATATACTTCCATATCTGCATACGAGAATGTAGAGGCGGCTCTAGCACATATGTCCCTAGGGGTATAACCTGAAAACGTCGCTTTGAGCTAGAATCGAATGGGAACTGGTGCATGAAAATGGGCCTTGCTGTACTCTTGGTTACGACACTCTCGAAAGATATGCTTAGGATAGATGACATTTTCTTTACAATCCATTATAAATTATTTATGAAGTAAATACTTCCTCAACGAAATTTTTTTTTATAGATTATATGTATAATATTTTCATTTTATGTTAAGTATTTTACAAGTTTGGAATTATGCATTGCGATTCATAAACTGACCTAGTGTATGCCATTATTTACAAATTGCACCCAGAAGAAGGAATGTGAACTCCAGCAATACGTATGATCCAAATAGTAAGAAGGATCATATCTTTAAATGTATTAAGCCAAAATTTAGAAAGGAAATAAGCTCCCGCATATCATCATAATATGAAGAAATATTATCATGTTTTAATAAGATAAGTGAAGAATTATCTGAGTCCTATTGATTTGAAGGGAATCCAGAAAATAAAAGGATGGTAGAAAAAAATGGATAAAGGTAATAAGGGAAATAAGGATTTTCCCAAATGTGATAACTGTGGAAAGAATCACATTGATAAATTCATAAAATAAATGAGGATTTTATTATAAGTGTAAAGAAAAAGGACACCAAGTTTGTGATTTCAAGGGTAAGAAAAAGGTTTCAAATGTACGATGTTTCATCTTCAAAGAGTTGGGATACTATGCGAAACAATGTCCAAATCATCAGAGTATTCCCTGAATTCTGCTGTAAGATAATAATAAAGTTATGATACTACCAAAGATGAAGAGGGGTGATTAATATTACTTATATTTTTATTAATGTATTTTTCCATTTGTTTATTGTATTAATGATGTACATGATATAATAATTATTGATTATATATAGATTTTATTGCTGTACTATTTCATTAAGGACTTAAGATTGTGTGGAACCAAGAAAAGTGACTCAATGGCAAGTTAAAAATTTTGGAAAATACATGGTCTAAGGCAAGAAATAACTTTATTATGGTCCTAATACTAATGTATTGATTTTGGAATAAGATATTATTGATTTGGATAAATTATATTGTATACTCCTGACAACCTTGAAACTGATTAATGATTTGTATTTCCCATCATTGTTGGATTTTACAACATTTTTGGATTTAAGAATTATATAAAGTATTCTATAAGGAATAAGGGAGAATTAATGTAATCAATAAGGTTTTATGGTAATTTAGGGTGTTATAGTATTTTAAATGAATACATGATGAGGGTTTTTCCCATGATATTACATGGAAAAAATGATCTTCATTGTGTTAACCTTCCTCATAAAATTTGGACTGTGAGTTTGGATAAATGAATTTTGGATATGTATAAAGGTTGGAATCAATTAAATTTGACATTGGGTACTACTCTTAGGGTTAAATAATTTATTGATATTATTTTTGTATTGTCATAAAAAGGTCAACCAGGAGGTCGGGCGACCACCCGTCGTGTCTGGCAAGGCCATGAGACTTAAACCCGCAAACAAAGAGTGACTAGGGTGCATCACCTACCACGTTCCTACGTGATGTACTGGTATTTATAATATAGTTTTTATTGATTGTCTAACAAATGAATTATAAATTCATTATTTTTATAATTCTATATGATTAGGATAAATAGAATACATTTGAATTATATTACCTTTTAGAGTGAAATAAAATATTGTGGTGGGAATTAGTTGAAGGATGAAACACTATTTTTCAAGTATATATATTTTTCCTCTTATTATAAGAATAAATTAATTATTAATCTTTAGGGAATTGATCTTTAAACCAAAAATATTTTATCCTAACAACATATGTCTTCTTGAACTGATGATATTTTACATCATCTTAGATCGATGTCTTTGAGTCCCTCAATTTTACAATTGTTTGTGATAAATGACCTCAATCGCTCCCTATAAAGATTTACATTATTCCTCCAATTATGTGTCTCTAATTTCCACCAATGTTCTTTTAATCAAGATAATAATTTGGTTGTTACTTTTTCACTTCCCTTTCCCTCTAATTAAGTGATAATTTTAATAAACCAATTTGCGATATGGGTTTTCCATAAAGATATTTTCCTATTTTTGACCATTTATTTTCAAATAACAATTTAAAATTTTGAGGACGCAATTTATTGAAGGGGGGAGAATGGAACAACCCAATATTTCATTGTACGTTATCTCATTAATGTAATTCAATATCTTGCGCTACATGCAACACTGAGTTCGAGCGCCCCACAACTTATTAATGTAACTGTTCAAAAAGCGGTTTTGAATAGTATTAACTTCATTTTTAATCTTATATACTCTATATAATATTAAAATCCATATTATGTGTTTCAGAGACATAATATATGAACCAGTTCATTTTTTCGGATAAAATAAGTATTTTTCAGAAAAATTAAACTTTTACGACCTTTTAATGGAGAACCCATTTTAAAACCAATATTAGACACTTTTATATATTAAATTTATTGAAATTAAATTTTTCTTTATAAGAGGGATATAAAAATTTAGTTGGATAAATGTTTGGTACTTTTCTGATAACTTTCATATTTTGATAAATAGTGAAAATGCTATGATTTAATTAAAAACAACTTTTTTAATAGAAATAATTTATATTAATAAATTAGGAATTTTAATGGTTTATAAGTATAATTAGATTATATTTTTATCATTTAATACAATATTGGTAATTATATGTAATTTCACATTTAAATTTGACATAATCACAGGTCAATCTTTTGATTATTTTTTCATTTTAAAAAAAATACCGCCTTTTGTTTTTGACTATGTGAATTAATATTAAATTAATTAATAAAACTTCTAGGTTTTCAATTTGATAAAAAAACTCCATTTTTGAATTCAGAATATAATAATTTTCTTGGGGTACATTTTTGTTATTTTACTGAAAACTTTCAATTTTTGATGAATACAGAAAAAACACTATGTTATTGGTTTAAACAGACTTTTTATTTTAATAAATATTTATTTTAATTTAATTTATTTTAGTAAAAAATAGATACATAATACCTATATATTTTCAAAATAATTCTTTGGAGTCATTTTATAATATGTATAGATATATAAAATTTTATCGAACATTTTACCTTCTTTTACCAAACTCCTATGAGAGTTTATAAATTTGAATAAAATATAATTTTACTGCTTCTGTGAGTTTAATTTCAAAAATCCAAGAGTAATGGTTAACCTCATTAAGTAACATGTTGTTCAATATGATGAAAATAATTTTTGGTGAATAGTAACTTTTGACTTCTTTACAATAATTAAAAGTAAATAGGTTAATTAGGGGTAAGAATGAAATTATAATTACCCTAACACATTTTCAAATTCTATTGGATAATTTTATTTTGACCAGAAACAACCTTAGGAAAAAAATATGTTCCTTTAGGTTGACTTGGATTTGATTAGGATATTTATTATTATTTAATTTAAAGAAGAGTTAAAAGTGTTAAATTCAAGTTTTCATAAGTAAAACATTTTAAATATTGGGTTATACATAAGATAAATTCGACGGGAAATATTCATTATAATGATGAAACTATTTCCTACATAATTTTATTTTATTTATAATTTTTATACATAAAATAATTAAATTATTAATGACACAATGATGATGCAGTAATTACCTTATTGATAAAAGATTAAAATAATTGATATTGTAAATACCCAAATAAATGTAATTTGAGACATCTGATGAATTAAAATAATTTTATAGGTTAACATGACATTTTTGGATTGATTCAACAAATTTTTTCGATGTAATCATGCGGTTATGATTTTAACAAAAAAATACCAAATAGTGTTAAAATGGACATAAATTAGTTTTTAAAACAAAAACTATATTATTGGTTGATATAATATTCCTAAAAATATACGGTTTGGACAAAGGGATTAAATAATATTATATATGTCATTAATTAACCCCTTTAGGTTCTCATTGAAGTTTAGAGTATGTTTATTAACCATATAGTGTACGAATACAAGAAGCCAAGGTAAAAGTTAAACTTTTTAACTAAGAGTTAAATATAAAAGTTATGGATACAATGGTAAACTAAACATTTCTAACCTATTGGGTGAGGTTTTTTCGACCCCTACCCACCTTAGACATAAATTAATTCATTTTGGAGCCATTAGAAACTGAAAATGATTTTATTATAAAATAATAATTCAAACATATCCCAATGGGACCATCACCTCTCTTATAAAAGGAACCATCCCATTCACTAAATTTCACATCTCCATAGCCGTTTGGATTAGACAAACTCATTCCAAATATCCTAAAAACATTCCTCCCTTCATCCTATATACCTTACATTTGTCATATAGCCATCCTTATGATCCCTTTTGATCAAATCAAAATTAAGAACCCGAAAAAGAGGTAAATATTTCATCACATCATTCAAGTTCATTTAATCTTCCACTTCTTCTTTCTCTGTTGTTTCCATTCTATAATAATAACTCCAGTATATTCTATATACTGTGATATTATAATATAATTGGTACAACTATATTTATTATTCTATCCATCCTATAAATGAAAAAGTCACCATACGTGCATACGTATGGATTACCATCTCTACATTGTGTTGTCTTTTGTTATTGAAACAGTTCATTATTTGGATGGCATAATAATGAGTAAAATTGATTTAAATAATAAATATAACATTTTAATGATTAGGTATATATGATATACCATCCAATTACTATCGATTTCTCCATCAATATAATGATTTTGTCTCTTGTACGTACGTACGGATTACCATCTCCATGACACGATGTGATTCATTTCCACATTCACCATTCAATTATGATTAAAAAATATTTATCATTAATAATAATGTAATATATGCTATAATAATTATACTGGATATATATATATGTACTTACATATATCTTATTCACTTAGTTCCATTCAATACGATATGAAAACAGAAATAACATTTATGCGTACGTACGGACTACCATCTCCATAAACAGTGTTTTACATTTCATATATAGGTCTATTATACATATATATACTCTAAATATATATGATATATAAATCTTTTTTATATTCTCTAAGTATTTAAATCATGATATAAGTGATACAATCAAGTGTAACAAGTTAAAACACGTACGAAAAAGAAAGTGATTATTACTTGTAACATTAATTTATGATGGAAATTAGTATTAAACGGGTAGTATAAAGTCATAAATTAATCATGTATGATATCATAAATATTAACAGGGTTTTGGTATAATTTAATAACATACTAAACTCTTTATACTGGAGGTTTAACATACCCTCAACCAGTGTAAAGTGAAAGGTATGGGTTAATTCCTCAATCTCATTATTATCCAAGATTGTTTATGCGTATGTTTTTACTGGGACATATTTATTATCCATGTTCATGTTTCATAAAATAGTTTTTAAAATGATTCTTTTTAAGGGACTCTGTAACTAAAAAACCATTTTAAATGTTTAAAAGATTTATTCTTCTGATCCATACTCATTAAACTCAATGTTTTCAAAATTATTTTAAGGAATTATTTATATGGACCTAAATGTTATAAAATGTTAATTCCATTCCAATGTTTCAAAATGGTATGGGAAACTTTTATTCAATAATATCTTTTAAATTACTTCTTTTATTAATTGTGTGACTTTTAAAATGATTTCATAAAAAAGATATTTCTCTCAAATAGATTTACAGATTATTTTCAACTATGTCAACATCCATTACTAGATATTATTCTTGATTATTGTTGATTTATTATGACAAAAATAATCGCGATTATATTGAAGGTTTTGTGATATGTTTTACTATGGATGTATTATTTTTATACCATTAATTATTTTTAGATATTGTATTGAAATTTTTTATGCTGGTTTTAATACGAATGCTTATGTTATGTTAAAACCATTTCATATGAAGAATGCATTGGACTTAGTATGTGACAGGTGGAGCCCGCTATAGCCACTCGATGCATCGGTAGGTCTCATGAGACAAACAAGTGTCTTGGCACAAGGCCTTCACAAAATATTATTTGTAGTCTTGGAACAAGGCCTTGAATATGTGGTTTTGAAGTCTGACATTATTCATTCCATCATTATGAAATTGGGTATTTGATTTTGCAGGTGATTATTCTACTAGTGGAATATCCATGTGAATAACTAAATAGAATTATTTTGTTGAATCTTTTCCATATTATTCTGAAGATTATGTTTAAAGGGATTTTTTTAGTCGTATACATTCCCCTAAAGATTTATACTTATTTAGGAATTTTTTCACTATATTGTTATCCTTACTGAGCATCTGAGCTCACCCCTTTATATGATTTGATTTTCCCAGAAATCCAAGAAGTGTATTGTGATTGATAAGCAGGGTTAAGCTTGGGGATTAATGGAATTGTCAAAGGAACATTTTTGTTGTGTTTTATTTTTTAAAGTGTAATGTGACATTCATATATGTAATCTATTTTCCAGGACTGCTAAACTGATCATCCTTCCAGGAATTTATTATGTGCAGTCATGCCAATGAAGTAAAATAATGCACTGACTCTGGGCTTTTGGGGTCGGTGCATTACATAAAATATGATTTTTCTTAATAATAATATTTTTAAACTCTTGAGTACATGAAGGCAAGAAAATTATTGGACCTTTTTTATTATCATGGAACAAAAAATGAGAAAAAAACTCATGGGTTTCTTGAGACAAGTATCACGATATTTTACCATTAGAATCTGAATCATAAAAAATCCCGATAAATGATGAGATCGTTACATAAAATATTTACCCCATTGGAAACTCTGAATTGTATTCCCTTTGAATGAATAAGAATAAATTTAGAATAAAAAATCATTATAAATTATATATTAATCATATTACACATCATTGGGGATGTATATACCCGTTATAAAAGAAGATAGGTATATATCATCACTTAAATATCAAAGAATAAGAATTGAGGAAAAAACCCTTACCGAATTGTTAAACATTGAACCATAAACAATGTGAAATAAAGATAATAGAATTAATATTTAAATTAAAATAATATAATGTAAAATATTAAAAAAATTCATGGAAATTATATATTCCACATAAATGAAACAAGTGGGGAACATGGAATATGTCTCAAAAAACAATACATGTGAGGCAGAAATCCCTTACCGTATAAGTAATATTTTTAATCTTAATAACCAATAAATAATAACATAAAATGAAAATTTAAATAGCCTTAAAATAAATTTATTCATCATATAACATTTCAAAGAAGTAGTATAGGCTCCACATAAATTAATCGAGTGGGGAATTTTCATATGTCTCTTAGAAAAAAAAGTGACTCGAAATCCCTTAATGTATGTCTTGAAATATGTCGTACTCATTAAAAACTCTTGTATAATAAAATAATGTCATGATAAATATACTAAAGAAAATTAATAATATATATATCTCTCTCTTACATATAGGATTTTTGTTTGACCTTTTATTACTTGTTTATTAAATATTCTATGTTGAAGTCATATTTTTGGAAATAACTGCTTCGTTTTTCATATAAGTACTGATTTATTATATTTTTTCCAATACCATATATCATGGATAAATAATATAATTTTTTTAATAATGACATAAATATATTATGTATTCATCAAATATTTCTTGATATTATTCTATAAAATTTTGTGACGGAAAATGAAAAACACCATTCATTGAGACTGTTGGCCCTAAGAAAGGTTGAACTTTGATTCAAATTTCATTCCATATTGAAATAAATAATGTTAAATGATATATTACATTTCTTGAATCACCATTTTTTCATATATGTCACATATTATCATTAACATTATCTTTAAAATCATCCATGTAATGTGTGAATGAATCAAATCACTCCGTGAGGTTCTAGTCCGTCGTACACACGAGCGACATTATCATATTCTGACAAATTTGAAATCATGAATGTTTGTGTTATATAATAATTATTTTAGCCTAATAATATAATAAATATAACATATTAATAATAAATAATTAATTATTTCCAAACATGTGAGCAGGTAATAGAAAAATTAATGACATCAGTTCGCAAGGTGGTAGTCCACCGTACACGGGAATGATGAGGTTGTAACCCATTTGATTGAAGTTGAGATATTTTTAGTTTTTTGAAATAAAATAAAAAATGTAATTATTTTTATGATATATAGTAAATTATATAATCATGATTTAATAATAATTCAATAATTTGGGGGAAGAAATAGAAAAAGCGCTCATTGATAAATGTAACATCTTCTTTAAGTATCCTCCTTAGGGTTTCACTAAAATCCTTACATTCTCTATTTTTTGGAAAAAAATAAGGATTTTAAGATCTTTGGAGGTAATTTGGGATTTCATTTTAAAATTTATTATCTGAAGAAAAAGGGTTTTAATTTTTGAATAAGTGAAAATATTTGGTGACCATTTATAAGAGTAAGAGAGGACACACTTAGTATTTTAGAAAAGAATTTGAGTGCTCCCTTATTTCACTTAAGCCGCAAGGGTCCAAAATAGACCATTATTTAAAAATAGATTTTTAATGGTAGAAATATTTAAATAAATTTTTTTTTCATAATTATATACGATTTTTTCCATTATCATTTTTTAACCTCCTATAAACCCATTTTTACATTAACCGTAAAAATTAATTTTTACTACATTCACTAATCATTTTGGAAAAAAATTATGTTCACCTAATTAGATAATATAAATTATATTTACCCTAGACATTTAATCTAATTTTACACATTCATTTCACATATTCATTAAAATTTAATTTTTAATTAATCTCATATAAGTGATGAGAATGCAGGATTTTTAGAGTCAAAATGTTCAAAATTTTATAAAGTTATTATATCATAATATATTATGATATTGATTTAATGACTATATTGGATTAATGGATGTATAATTGAACTATTTAAAAATTAAAATAAATTTAAAATAACATTTAACAATATTAATAAATTAAATGGATACTGTTTTAAAATGAAATTCAATATTTGTTCACTATTCATCAAAAATACATCATTTCATTAAAACACCAAAAATTCACTCTATCATAATTTTCAAATGATTAATTAAAAAATAAATACTTTTAATCAAATAAATTTCCTAAATGAGTAAAAATTTATATTTAATGAAAACTCCACGTGAGATGACAAAATCTGTTTCCAAGAGGTTTATTTTTCTTGCACAAAAGGAATTTATATTAACTCTATGTCAAACAGTAATATTTTTATAAATATTCATTATAATTTTCTGATATATAATGAATATATATAAATAAAAATATTCTACATTATGGATTATTTTAATTAATTAAAATGTGGGCACATTTAGAATAATAAAATAATTTTTAGAAAAAAAAAATTTAAACACTAAAATAAATTTATACTAAAATAGAATATAATATTATTAAGAAAACATTATTAGATTAAATCTAACTAAAAATATATTTCACTATGAAACATAAAATTTTCATTTAAATTACTTAATTTGTTGAGAAGTAATGATTGTTATAAAAAGATCGGTATTCTCATTATTCAAAGAAAATTCAACATTTTCCCAAATATCCCAAAATTTCACCATGTGATAATTTCGATATGATGATTTAAATATTTAAATTAATTGTATATAATAAAATTATAAAAATATATATAATTTAAATATTATTTCTTTCATAAAATTTAATAAAAATAATTTGTTGAGAAGAACATATTTTTGTATAATATAATTACTTTACTAAAAATGATTGATTATTTACATATCATTTATAAATTAATGTATCTTAAGTTGGAAATTTATATGTATAATTTATAAAGTAGTTATTAATCTTCATGAGTGCCTATTTAATGGCTATGTTATATTGGTTATATATAAAGTAACATTGTTTCATAGTTCATTGATGAATGATGTCATGTGTCATGCGCACTATCATTATTCAGTGTAATAAATGATACACTATGTGTTGTGTATAACACAATATAAACAAAAAAAATTATGTAACATGAGAATAAACTATATTATCAAGTAATTAAAAATATAAAAATAATATATTTAATTTGGAAGAAGATCAAAAAATCTCTAGTGGTTATAGTTAGTTCTTTTGTGTAACAATAATTTGATAATATCCCAGAATATATGTCACACTAAAAATAACAAATGATTTCACCTATCATGATGATAATATAAATATATAAAATAAATATATTATTTAACATATTTCTATTTTTTATATAACATTATACGATGGAACACATAGTATTTCAACAATCATTTCAATGAACTCGTATGAAGATGAGACTTCATCACAAGAAATTCACACATAGAAATCATTAAAATGGATTATTTTGAGGACACACCGGCCAGTAGGTTTTCCACATTTTAGAATATCATTCGACATTCCTATATGCATACATGTTTTATGATCATTTGAATAATATATTTTTTTTAATTCATGTCACAACACACACATTTTTATATAATTTCATAATTCATGATGAAATATGCTCAGTGTGAATTTGGGTATATTGGGTGAATCATGAACTGTATCTTACTAGTGAATAATTTGTGGAAGGATTTTTCTTTTCAATTGTAATAGGAGCGGATATCTAATGCATTTTTCTTTGAAATGGAACCTTAATAATAAATTTAATAGATATACTATAACAATGAGTTCATTTTAGATAGTCTATTAAAGGCATATCAAGTGCATGGGTTTAGGACATGAGTGTGAGAACTGCATGATAAGATAGTGAGAAAAAGACATTATATTACATAGTGAGTGTCTCTGTTTGTTTTTTTCATTGTAATATTTCTTCTCTATCTATGGGTGTCGTGGGCCATTCTAAGAGACCAGTCATAGAATTTATTCAAGCCTTCCTATTTCCACAAAGAAAGAAGCCAATAGGGTCACACACAATGTGCTTCCATTAATCTTAGATAAATATTATTTTTATTTTATGCTTGGAATATATTTTTATATTTAGGATGATAATTAATATTATTATGGATCAATGGATACCAAATATTAAATAAATATTTTTCACACGGTAATTTTTTCATTATGAAGATAAAAATTATATTTATTTATTGATTATTATTTTTAAATGAATAAATAATTCGTTATTGATTCTTTATTAATTTGTTTAATTTTGTAAATATTAAAATAAATTTTCTATTCAACGTATAGTTTAGATAATATTTGTTTATTCATTGAATACATGTTATTTATCTTTTGTTATTTATAAATAATGAATAATTATTTATAATTAAATTATTTATTTTATTGTGTGAATATTAAAAATAAATAATTTATTAATAAGAAATTTAATATATTATTTATTTTTGATATATAAATATTTATTTGGTAATTAATGAAATGACAATGATTTGACCCAATTGTTGGTCGAGAGTTAAATATTAATTTATCAGACAATACATAGTATTTATTATTATTTGATTTACTACATTCTATTGAATTAAATTATATTAATATTATTTTAAATGGAATGAGGTTCATTACATTTTTTAAAATTTCATTAATGGAAAATATGAAATTAATTATTGTGAAACACAAACTCTATGTCTATAAAAACACAATATGGGATTTGTAAATTTTTTTTGGAAAACATTTCTCCACCAAAGACAATTTTGTCACAATGAAGAATGTATATACGGTTTCTACAAAGTTTGAGATATTCATGTTTCCACGTACCGTCCTCTTAATCTAAAGAGATCATGAGAAAATCCTTCAAGACTGACCATATCATGATTATGAACAGGGGATAAATGCAAGATGATCGTTACCACTGTGATGGCACTAAGAGTACCATCGTTTCTACTCTAAGATCAAAGGATAACGTTTGGATCACCATTAGCATTGATCTTTTTGGTTCCCTTTTAATTAAATGAAAATAAAACTAAAATAAATTTATAAATTCGACACCATCATTGAATAATGATTATAAAATTGATGTAACCATTCTTTTTCTTTATCAAATTAAATATAAATTGACATGAAAGGATTCGGTCACTAGGTTTTGATGAAAACATTTACCAATATTATTTGGAAGAGATTATTTGGTTATGAAATTTGTGTCTTGTAAATTTTTTATTACTAATTGAATCAGATATAATTTGAGTCAATTGTAGTCTAAATTGGTTTATATAATGGATTTAAAAAAAATATAGTGTTGTTATAGAATTTATGTTCATTTTATAATTAGTTATTGTTTATTTAATGATTTATAGATTTAAAAGTAAGATTTCAATTCAATAAATTGTTTTTTATAATATGACTATTGATATTTATTCTTCTCCTCTTAATTTATCTCTCATATAAACCAAATTTTATTATTAATAAATTTAACACTTCTAATCATCACATCTACTGGTAAGATGATACTATGTGGACAAAATAGAAGTATAAAACTTGAAGCTCATAGGTACATGAATTGGATCCCATAATATAAAAATTGGACGAACCACATATTATTTGGCTTTTACTAGAATAAATACACATGGATGTATTTAATACATATAATTTCTTAACTTGAATAAATTAGAAAAAGACACACCTGACAATAAAACATGTAATTAGATTAAAAATTATGTTGTCTATGTGTTTTTAGGGTAGAAAACATGTTTAAAAATACAGTTTATGCTTTTATTACATAATGCATAAATACTGAAAACCATGAACCAAGGATGTTACATGGTGTGTACCTAGTTAAAAATCCTTGTACCGTAGAAAGTTTCATGCAAAAAAAATTTTTAGACCATGTACATGTTTTAAATATATAATCTATTTAAGATACATGGCATTTATCTAGATTCCCAAATCATGTACCCAATGTGTGTATACCAAAAATTAAAAATAAATTTATTAGTCTATAAACCTCATTATTATTTTTAGGGTGTTTTTTATTCACTCATAAAAATAATATGATATTTTCTAAATAATATTAATATCATAAATAATTTTATTATAAAAATATCTACTATGTACTATGTATAGTCAGGTTACATTCACTACGTTGCATACATTAAATGTTGTACAAGCTACATTCACTAGCTTGTTTTCTGGCAGGTCGTATAATTACTTGTACATTCCACTTAACTGGATCACCAAAAATCTAAGCAATATGGAACATGATTATACTTATATTATTGTAACTGATAGTTATTAGTAAAATTATTACTCATTGAGTTTCTTCCATGTACAAGTTGGTTAAATATTTATTTAAATTTTATGTTATATTAACTTATTATTAAAAATAATAGTGGATGGGTATCATGGGGATAATTGGATATAGATTATAATAAAATGAATACATTTATTAATCATATAATTAATTATATTAATTTATCAGTTCTTTTTATAATAAAATGAATAATCAAAATAAATTATACCTTTAAATTCAAATTTATTTTACAAGTAGACGATCATCTGATAGACCCACTTGTATTTTTGAGTGATTTATTTTAATTAATTTATTTCACCAGTTTTTCAAGTACTAATATTAAATTAAAATGATGTCATATGAGTTATCCCTCCCCACTTATTATGTACTAGTCATACATTTCAATGTTTAATTAATCTAAAATCCCCTTCTTGTCAACTTCATATATGTTCCAAACAAAATTAATTATCTGGATGGAATGACAAAGAAAATATACATTGTTCAAGATAGATATAGGGTGAATCTAAACCTAGGAAATAAAGACATTAATTGGGGAAATTTATAGCTCAGTATAAGAACATATAAACGAGTTTTGACCCCTTTAGTCAATGGTTTGTTTATTGATCGCTAAATAAAAAACATGTAGTCATATCATATGATCATTAAATGTATTAATTATTTTATTTCCCTATAATAATTTTTTTTTCTGGATGTAATTAAAAAAAATAGGAATTTATAAATACATATTTATTAGTACAGTTGAATTAAATAATTATATTCATTATGTCAATTAATTTCCAAAAAATAATTTATTATATGGTTTGAATTTAAAAAATTAATTTTTCTATTATAAAATATTAATCTATAAAAAAATCCTATTTTTTACCTCTTCGTGATCAAATTATAAAATTATGAATATTTGAGAATTTTCGGTGAAATTTTAGTTTTTGATGAATAATAAAAAATATAGTCCTATATAATATACTGTATTTTGTGTGACTTCATAATGATATAATTATTTTATAAAAGATATAAAATTTAGTAAGTATCTAAAATTAGATTTTATAAGAGTAATTTTTTATAGAAATAATTCAAAACAATAATATTATAATTTATTGTTGAGTTAGTAAAAAAATTGTTCTCAGTGTCAGCACAATGTCTGTTCAGCAGTGACAACGAAATATTTTTTTTCCATAAATATAATAATTGAGTGATAACAACTATTTTCATGATTTTTTTTAATTATTAAGTATTATTGACTATATATATATATATTTAATTCTAAATTTATTGTTATATAACATAAGTTATTTTCAAATACATTAGTAATACTTGTGTAATCCCAGAAAAGACATAATAACTAATATAAGATGTTTTTTTATAATTATATGATTGAATATACATAATGAATAAATATAGACTTTTATTTTGAACATAATTTATTTATTTTTATGATAGTATTTTGTTTAATATTTTTATATATAAAATAATTAACATTAATTCATGTGAAATATTGTTGGAGTGATTCTGAAAACATAAGAAAAATAAATAAAATGTATTTAATTAAATTTATAAGAATTATTAACTGATAAAAATAATTTATAAACATCTCCCTATAAAAAATTATTGACCATTATCGCTTTTGAATTATTATTTGGGATATTTTGAACCCATATGATTCACTTTAAGACCACTAGAATATTTTATTTCAAAAGGAATTCAAAATGTCACTTTATAGTTTTTAATTCATATAATATTTCTAATTTATAGTTTTATAGTAGAGTTTTCCGAAATTAAAAACTTTACTGAAATAAATAATTTATCTTCATTATGAAATTATATTTTTAATTATCAGGGAATAGATAAATACCCTAATGGCTTGAACTATAATGATGAAGTAATTATTCAACTAAGGAATAAATCAAATTAATGATATTAAAAATAATGAAATAAATATAATTTGATTTTATTAACAGAATTCATTAATTCCATATCGGAATATGATGTTTTTGTGATATAATAATAATAATATTATAATTTGAAACTTTTTTAACGTGTTCAAATTCTTAAATACGAATAGTGTTTAATTTGATGAAAATTATTTTTTCATGAATATAATATATAATTTAAATATATAAAATAAATAAATCTTGAAAAATTAAAAAATTGTATAATTTCTTTGAAAATGTGATATCCCTTATGTTTTATCCCTTTATAAATTCTTTAACCATATATTATACATAAAATATTTTAAAAGTTTATATAATTTCTAAATTATCCCTCACTTCAATTATAAATGTATACTCCTTCCTTTAGAAATATTCATCACCTTGAGCCATTTTACCCAACTATATTCTACAACATTCTATCCTCCTCATCCCTTTCCACATTTCAAAGCTTCTTTTCTCACAAAATATCATTTCCAAGATCCATATGAAGATTCTGGAGGAGAAATTATCAAGAGGTAATTTCATCTTTTTTCTTTTAAATTATTTCTCACCTATACACTATCCTAACCACCTTTCCAACGATTCATGAAAACTACAGTATCAAATATATTATGTAAATTTTTATTTTTTATGGTATATTCATCATAGACTCTCTAATTATCTATTTTTTATTTTTAAATAATGAAATCATCGTTCGTCGTGGGTGAATTCACCACCTTTGTGGATGATGAGTTTTTTTATCTTTTACTGATGTCATGGAATGTATCAATTCAAATGTAATAAATTAAATTTAATATATATTTATATATATTTTCTAATTTTTGGATTGATATTTCATGTTAATAAGAATGTCCAAAATAATTTGATCGTGGAATCTATGGAATGAACACACATGAAATAATAAAAATACAAAAATATAATGATTAAATGGGTGGAAAATGTTATTATATTATCAAGTAATGTATTATTAACAATATATTAGTTTTATAATAAATTAATAACTCTCATAAAAATATTAAACATTAATTTAGACCACTTTTTAAGGATGTGAAAATAGCTATAAATGACTCTTTAACTAAAACATTACTTTAATTATTTTAAATATTTACTCTTATAAATAATTATATTTTATGTAAATGTTTTATAAATGGGTTTTTAATGTATCTATATGTTTAATAATGTTTTAATTTCTTTATTTTGTTTTTAAAATCGATATTTTTTATGTGTTATGTAAGGGCCTTTCGTTTTACAATCCTTTTAAAGGACTCTTTTATAAAATTAGAAAAGATTGTTCATATTTTTACATCATGATCTGTTTATCTAATTTTAAAGGTTCATTATTACTATAATGTTTCCTTTATATTTTTGGATTTTAAATTTTTGAATAATATGATTTAATTTTTATGTGAACGGTTTTTATATTTTAAAAGTGTTTTTTACAAAAAAAGGTATTTTGATATATGAATTTGTCATTCTAATGGGTTTATATGTATTATAAATGGATTTATTCATGATATGTTTTGTGTAAAATGTTTATTATTGGTTTATTTTATTATAAAATTGGATATGATCGGTTTAGCCTGAGTATAGCTCAAGATTTGATAGTTTGGTCCCCAAAATAGCTTATGATATGATTAGTGAGACCTATTATATCTCTCCAATACATTGTGTATTATAATGATGGAACATAATCGAATGGTTATTCCATTTGAATGGGTGAATGTAAGTATTAAATGGTAAATTTTCCCAATGAACAACATGATTTTTCTATGCATGATTATGATTCTTCAAGAAATGTTTTTAAATGTATTTTTATGTTTTCAATAGACTAATGATTTTTTTTTCATGGTGTCCCATACAGAACTTTTTATTATCATCCCATGTTTTTAAATGTTTTTCATTGGGTATAAGAATGTGAAAGATAAATTTTTATGTAATGTAAAATTTTTAAAATATTTTTCAATGAAATTATCTTTTATTATTAATTTTTTTTATTTTTGAAAATTTGCATGCTCTTTTAGTATTGTCCTCATTTTAAAAATATAGGGTGTTATTAATGTATTATATCCAAATTATCTAAAGGTAAAACCTAAAAAATTCATCAAATTCAAAGAAATTAAATTCTTGACAAAAAAAAGATTATGTATTGTTTTACAGATGAGTCATTATAGTGGGTATCAGAGTATGGATTAGATAAACATAGGGGTTATTATGATGTTAAAGGAATACCATAAATTCATTTTTACATTATGTTAAATTTAAAATGTTTTGAAATTTATAGATTTCCATGATTCTTTATATATTTTATGTTTAGTTGGAATGTTTTTCCACAAGAAAACAGAGAATATGAAGATGAATGGCACCGAGAGGCTGATATCATTCCGAACTGTAGCCTATAATGGTAGGAATTTGAACCGAGAAGTTTTTGATAGTAATGGGTCAATCGATTCGGGTGATAAATGGTTATAGTATTCATTCTAGTGTGGAAACTGATGTACCATGAATGATCATATCATTTTGTAGAGTATTTTACAAATAAAAATCCCACATATTTCAATGGATTATCTAACTCGATGGTTAATGAAATATGGATTGACACAATATAAAATATGTTTTATTACATGGAATTTTAAAAATATAAATATGTTAACTTTTTTATTTAATGTTTTCAAGGTGAATTTTATTAATGGTGGTCAATGGTTAAGAATACCAGAGAGAAATATACACTTGATTCCATGGTATGTGAAAAATTCAAGGATATTTATATTGAGAAATATTCCCCAAAGGATTTTTAACTCTGAACGGACTAGTATATGTATAATTGTGGGAAAAATATGGATATTCTGTAGGTACATAATAAGAAAAAATCACAATATTTACTAGTTATGTTCTGGATTTTTTTTGGGACATTGACAGAAGAATTAATCTGTTTTACTTGGGATTGAATCTAGGTTTATGATAAGCATTAACTGCAAAATAATTTAAAATCTATTAGAATGATGTTTGATGTGTTGAAAATGTTGAAATGGATTTTTTAATACATATATTCCTCATGATAAAATCAATAATATGTTTTTATGTTATAATTCTTCAGGTAAGAATTTATCAATGAAATTTGGGGGTAAAGAAACTCAAATTCCCTTCTAATGAAAAGTGTGTTAAAATAAATCATTCAGAATGTCTTGTTAATTTAGAGAAGATCTAATGATTTGGATTATATTGATATTTGGATCATGTGTGTAATTAAAATGATTATAATAATGATGATAATATAACGTTATGATTCTTTAACTGTAAGGTGTTGGATCATTTTACAAATGTTTGTCCAAATCCTGTCACTCAAGTGGGATACCAGCAAGATCGGAAATAGAGGGGTGTGGAAAACTCCATGGAAACTACATCAGAAAATGTATATCAATAAAACTATGTGGTATTAGGTTGATTTATTGTTTTTATACAATATACCAATGCATTTTTTAAATCCGTAGTCTAAATATTTATTAATTTTTTATAAATTTTATGGAAAATTTTAACTTCACCTCAATATTAGAATTTAGAAGTCATAGTGAAAGAACCTAGAGGAAATATTAATGGAAGAAATATAATAGTAATCTAGTAATTTTATATGGATGTAATTTACCTAAAAACATATTTGTTTTTCCATTTGTAGAGTTCAATGTAATATTGGGTGTGGATTGGGTTTTTGTTTACCATGAAATGATAGATTATTGAGAAAAAGAATTACTTTTCAGAAATTGCTTCATTTTGTCAACAATAATGAAATAATATCATTTATGACATATCAAGAAGCCGATAAACTATAAAAATATGGAAATTAATGTTATCTAGCACATATTTTTGAAAATATAGGACCACTTCAGATTTATTATATATCAGTGGTAAATGATTATCTTAATGTTTTTAAATATTATTTTCTCAGTGTTGTTCTTAATCCAGAAGTTGGGTTTACTATGGAAATAGTTCCTAATGCTATCACAATTTTGAAAACCCCTTTAAAGATTATATAATGTAAAAGTCCTATACTTGGAAGAGAATTTGGAGAAATTTTTAGATAAAGGCATTATGTGACCAAGAACATCACTGTGGGGCTCTCTTATCTTGTTATTTAAAAAATGGTTCAATGAGGCTTCTCATTGATTATATATTCTTAAATAAAATCACAATTAAGAAATAGTATCATTTCCCCCATATTTATTATTTATTTAATCAACACGATGGATAATAGTATTTTTCAAAGGGTGACCTAAGGTATGGGTTCCATTAGTTGAAAGTAAGAGAAGAAGACATTATCAAGACTACAATTAGTAATAGATATTGGAATTATGAAATTTTAGTTATACCATTTTGGATAACTTATACACCTACTATATTCATGGATTGTATGAATGGAATACTCCATGAGATCATGGATATTATTTTGGATGCATTTATTGATGGAAATATGGTATATTCTAAATTTAGAGAGAAATAAGAAAGACATATATGGCTTATCTTAAAAACCATAAAAGAAAAGAAAATATATAGGAAATTCAATAGGTATGAATTTTAGTTTCATGGAAATTATTTTATTGTTCACATTTTCTCTAAATATGGAAGAAAAATTGATCCTTCCAAAATCAATGTTTTTGATGAATGGAAATGACCGACAAACATAATTGAGATTCATATTTTTCATGGTTTATCAGGCTTTAGTTTTAGTTTTTTTAATAATTTTTTTGGTTATATATCACATTGTCTATGTTAACATGAAAATGAATAAAACTCATCTAGAAGAATGAATGTGATGATTTTTTTCAAGAACTCAAAATAGGATTAGATAATGCTCCAGTTTCAGCCCTACCTTCAAAAAATTGTTAATTTTCTATCTACAATGATGCTTCATTTAAAGGAATTGGTTGGGTCATAATTCGGAATGATATAGTAATTTTTTATGAATCACATTAGTTATTGATCATTAGTTAAATTACAGTACACATGATTTGAAATTAGCTTCAATTGCTTTTATTAATAATTTGGAGGAATCATTTGTATAGAGTAAAATTTGAAATATATACTGGTCATAAAACATTGACGTTTGGATTCAATGATAATTAATTGAACATGAGTCCAATAATACGGCTAGAACTTATGAATGATAATTATTGCATGATTCATTACCATCTTGGAAAAACAAACAGAGATGAGGATGTATTAAGTCATAGAAATACTGCTTTAGTAAACATGAAGGATTTAGAACATTAACACTTGGTTGATGATTTGATAATTTTTTTCTTGTACGTTGTTAGTGTATCAAATTCAACTATTTTTTTCAGGTTTCAATGTTGTCATCTCTATTAGATAGAATTATTCAAGTGTGGAAGGAAGATCGTGAGTTATATAAATAGTCAAAATTCGTTAAAAAATTTATGTTCATAGAATTTAACATTAACTGAGATTTTTATTCGATATTTGGTAATATATTATGTGTGCCTTTTAATTCACATTTGAATAAATAGTTGTTATGTGGGGATTATACTTCCCTATTTTTTGTTTATCCTGACATCACTAATATATAAATCTATCTTTGGGAGTATTATTGGTGGGATGGAATTAAAAATAATATTGTGTATTTTACCAAGAAATGTTTGATATGTCAAAATGTTAAAGAAGAAAGGCTGCTACCAAAGGGTATGCTTAATCCTTTTCCACTGCTAGAGTGAAAATAGTATGATATATCCATGAATTACATAGTGTTACTACAAAGGTATTGTTGAGTTAACAATAAAATCTGGGTTATTATTGAACACTTGAATAAATCTTGTTATTTTTTTCATATCTGTGACATCCTATCTCTTGATCATCTTTCTCAGTTGTATCTAGAGGATATATTTTGGTCACATGGATTGCGTCTCTCTATAATATCTTATTGTGATCCCATATTTAGTAATAAAATTTGGAAAGGCCTTCAGAAGTTTTTGGAAACAGAATTAAATTATAGTACAACCTTTCATCCTCAATCTGATGGGTAGTCAGAGGAAGCAATTCATACATTGGGGGATATTATTCTATCACGTTCAATGTATTATGATGGAATATTTCATTAGAATATATTTTTATTTGAGTTTTAAAATAATAATAGTATTCATTCTTGTATATAGATTGCATCTATTGAATAATTATAAGGAATATGGTCTCGAACTCCATCATTTTAGGATAAATATAGTTAAATGAAGTTGATGGGACAATAATTGATAAAGTGCATTAAATAGAATGTTCAAGTGACTCAATGAATTATGAGGATAGCTCATCAAATGAAATGAATTTATGCAGATAACAAGATGAAAGAACAATCTTTTGAGGTAGGTGATCATGTCTTTATCAATGTTTCTCCATGGAAAATTGTTACTCATTTTATTTATAATGTAATTTTTATTCCATTATTTATTCGAACTTATGAAATTACAGAAAAAGATGGACCAATTTCTTACGAAGTGGCCTTTTAGGTGAGCTTATTTTGGGGATATAATGTTTTCCGTTTTTCAATGTTAATAAAGTATGTACCATATACATATCATGTTTAGATCCAAAAAGTATTTGAGATGGATGGGAACTATTCTTATGAAGAAAACCTATTCATATTTTTTTTATCGTAGAGAGTGAGTATTGTGGAATAACAAAATTCACTTGGTTAAGGTCTTATAGAGAAACCATATGGTTTGAGAATCCACATGAGAATGTGAAAAGGATATAAGGGAAAAGTATCCCCATTTGATTAATAAGTAAATAAGCTTTCAAGGATTAAATTTAATAAGGGGTCCAAGAATGCAAAAACCTATGTATTTATATAAACTTATTTATTAGTTTTCTTGAATTAAATAGTAATTTTGATTATGTTATGTAGTTAAAAAAAGTAAATTATTATCTAGTTATTTATTTAAATATTTAATTGATCAATTATGGAATTTTAAATAATAAAACTAATTTCATTTTAAAATTATTCCCAATAAAATTATCTTAGATTGAATTTTGGGTAATTTTTGGGAAAGGACTATTTTTTTGGGAAGAGAAAAAAGTAATTTTATAAAATATGGTATTTTCTAACGTCATGAAAAAATAATTATGATATAAAATTTATTAAATATTTTAATAACGAATTTATTACTTTATAATAGTAATATTGTATTGATATAATTAAAAACAAATATTTTATAATATATTTCATGATAAGTATAAAATTTTAATCAATAACGACACAATATCTTCTCATCATTTGAAATGTCAAATTTGGATCTTTATAAATAATAATTGAGTGATAAAATAATTTTCATGTATTTTTTATTAATTATTGTTTTTAATTATTTTTCTTATATATTAAATTTAAATTTTATATTTTTGTCACATATGTCTTGTCGAAATGTTTATGAAATTCTTACGCAAGGCATGAAAAGTGAAAATAAAATATTTAGGATGTCTTCCTATTATGTATTTGAGTGAATACACATAATGAATGACTATAGTATTATATTTTGGACCAATATTAATTATCTAAGTGATATTATTATGTTTTTATTTCATATATATGAAATAACCAACATTAATTCATGTGAAACAATGATTTAGTACTAGTGCATGCAATAGAAAAATAAATAAAATGTTTCTAATTAGAATTATTCATCATTAAAAATCCTAAAGAATTGAAAAAAACTTTTTATAAAATAATTTTTCGACCATTATATTTATTGGATTCCAATTAGTGACATTTTGGGCCCACAAAAATCACTTAAGGCAGTTATAATTTTTTATTTTAAAAGGAATTAAAGTTCTCATAATATAGTTTTTAATTTGTATAATATTTTTAATGTGTGGTTTTATTGTATTTTATTTAAAAAAATATTTTTTGAAAGCTATGAAATTTATCTTCATCATGAAATTTTATTTTTAATTTTTAGGGAATAAATAAATACTTTAATGGATTGAACAATAATGATGTCATGATTATCTAATTAATATAAAAATTAAAATAATGATATTAAAAAATATATATAAATTTATATTTTTAGGCTAACTACTAAATTCAATAGATGCATATGATTTTTTTTATAAAATAAATAAATTTATTCCAATTTTAATAATTCGACAATGTATATAAGGTGTTTATTTGTAATAGTGTTTGATTTGATAAATATTATTTTTTCATGAATTTATTAATTTTTAATTAAATATTTTATATATCACAAAATATATTGGAAAATGAAAAAATGATAATATTCCATCTAAAATGTGAAATAATGTGAGTTTTATCCCTCTTTAATGAATTTAACATTATGTTAGATATAATATATTTTAAGGATTTTGTAATTCCTAAATTACCCATCACATTAATTATGAAAGGATGCTCCTTCATTCAAAAATATTCATAAACTTGATCCTTCCATCTCAGCTATATTATACAAATTTTTCTCCTCTTAATCCCTTTACACATTCAAGAACTTATTTTCTTATGAAATTTTTTTTCCAAGATTCTTAAAGAGGTTCTTGATGACAAATTATCAAGACGTAAATTCCTTACTTTTTTCTTTTAAATTCATTCTCACTTCTACATTATCATCATGTTCTATAAAATTTTTAATGAAAAGTCCAGTATAATATATATACTATAATTAATTTATTTATTATTCGTCAAAAAGTCTCTCATATTCTCCTTTTAATCATAAGTAATGTTATCAGCATTTGTGGTGCGTCAATTCACCACCTTTACAGATGATGAGTTTTTGTTTTTCTTTTATTAAAATCATGGAAAGATTAAATTCTATTGTAATTTTTCAAATAAAACTAATTTATATAAGTCCTCACTTATGGTGAATTATTTCATTCTGACAAGGATGTCCATAATAAATCGAAATTGGAAACCATGAAAAGAATTCACCTAAAATAATGGACATAACAATATATTGTTATTAAATGGGTGAAAATGGTATAAAAAGGAAATTTAATGTATTATAAACAATATTTTAGTTCATTAATAAATTAATAAAACATTTCATACCATTATATAGTATGTCTGAACACTTTTTAATGAAGTCAAACAGATGGTAAGGGACTCTAACTAAAACATTGTTTTAAATTTTTTAATGATTTATTCTTATAAATATTTTTATTTTATGTCCACGTATTCAAATTGGGTTTTTCTATGTATCTATTTGGTTATTAATTTTTAATTTCATTCATTCATTTCAAAAAGTGATATTTTCCATGTGTTATGTAGGGGATATTCCTTTTAAATTCCTAATAAATATATCTTTTATGAAATTCCAAAAGAATAATATTTTTTAAGGAATTATTGGTTTATTGCATTTTCGTGATTATTTAGTACATTAATGTTTCCTTTATATGTTTTAATTTTTATTTATTATGAATATTATTTCATTTTTATGGGCGATGTTTTTAAATTTTAAAACTGATTTTCATGAAAAATGGTATTTTGATATTTAAAATTTTTTATCATTTCTTTTAGTGATTTATAGAGGTCTTTATTTTTGATATGTTCCTTAAAAAAATTTATTATGGTTTTATACCATTATAGATCAAGATATGATCAATTGATCCCCATTATAGCTCAGGATATCATGGGTTGAGCCCCATTATAGCTCATGATATGATGCGGGAGGCCCTTTATAGCTCTTCAATGAATATGGTACTCTAGAGATGGAAGTTGACTGAAAGTTTATTCCATTAATAATGGTTAATTTAAGAGTGATATGTTAAATATTTCTCATGAAAACTTGATGATTTTTCAATGCATTCTTCTGAGTTTCCCTGAAATGTATTTTTAGTGGACTTTCATATTTTCCCTAGACAAATTATTTTATTTCATTGTGTACCTTACTCAGATTATTTTTATAATACCATGTTTCAAAAAAAATTCCATAGGGTATAAGGTTGTTTAATATAATGGAAGAAGTCATGTTGATTTTTTAAGATTTTTCATTGAAATCTTGGTTTCTTTTTCAAGAATTTGTATTTTGAAATAATGGGATATTGTTTTAGCATTATCCTTTTTATACGAATGTAGTTTTTATGTATGTATTAGTTCTTATTAATCTAAGTGTCTTAAATGTCAATACACTCAATGTGAAAGAAATTAAATTCCTAACTAAAACTCAATATTTTGTATTTTTTTCTGGGTGCTTATAGTTATATTATAATTAAATAAACAGATGAATTTATATTATAATATGGAATTAATATAGAAATAATTACATGAAAAATATTTTTTAATTCCTATTTATTTTCAGTAGTACAATATATTTATTATTAATAATTCATGAAAAAGATAAATTAATAAAATTTATATAAAACATAACTAATCCCATATGTTAATATAAATTCATTATGCCTTCCATTATCTATGTAAAGATGGAATGATAGTAAATATCGATGTTCAATCCTCTATCGATAGAACTCTTAATTATTGGGAAATATAAAAAAATATGGTGGATTGACATAACAAAAAATGTATTCAATTTAATGGTCTTTTCATATTCATTATGAATTTTGAGGAATATATTTAGCAAACCCAATTCTTGATTTTTTGATTGAGGATTCTTCTCATCAGAACAAGTTTTTGGAAGCCTACAGTTGGAAAGAACACTTACTTAAAAACCATGTTTTCATTTTCAATGACTCTATTTTACTTATTTCCTAACTTATTCTTTGTTGAGCTACCAATCTTGTTGTGTGAGGAATGTTGAAGGGTCAGTTTGGCTCAGATGGGCTAGAGCATGCTGCTTCTTCCTCTAAAGGACATTTGGGATGTGGTGGATATATAGGGATGGCTTGCCATCGGGAGGGACCATGCTTGCATGGGATCGCCGAGTGGTCCTTCTTTGGAGTTAGTGGTCACTGTTTATACTTGGATGAGGTTGTCTCTGACCTTATGTTTGTCGTTGTTTTGTGCTTGTTGAAACTTATGGTTTCTCACTTTTACCTCAAAAGTGACTTTATTAATAGAAAATAATTTTCATTCATACCCGAAATTCATGGTATATCCTTATAGGAATAAATATACTTGAGTTGCATAGATGTTATATAATGTTGTAATATCAATGAATTTTTTCCATAAGATGGAATCCCTATTCACAATATACTACCTTTGTAATAATGTGATGTTGAGTAGGATGTGTAAATGAGTCTCTGGTGTAGTGATTATTGTTGCTTTGATCATATAATCACTCATGTCTGGAGATCTAAAAATAAAACATAATCACATAAATGAAAAAATAGTAAGTCACATCTCTTTAATCTAAAAATGAGAAACATTGGATGTATGAGATTATCACCAAACGTCATCAGTATAAACTGGAAGAAGGTCAACAATTAGTTAACAACTTACATAAAATAATAGATTATATTTATAAAACTATCATTAATGTTATTACTTTTCTTGTCCAATGACATTCATTTTTTATAGTTTATGTTCCAATATTTGTTATTAAATAATGAAATATGTCGAAAATCGCACAGCCAATTTTGATTCAATGGTTTTTTATATTGTTCGTTGTAGTGAAAAAATATTAAATGGTAAAAATAATTAATTTGATCTGATTTTTTTCTCATGTGGTAAGAAAGATCATTAAAAGTATTATTGAAATGAATTAATTAGAAATTAATCAGTAGATTATACTTCAAGTCTATTCATCATTACAAATCATTTGTTTAATACACTTCATGGATATTTTTTTATAATAACCTAGAATAGAAATATTTCAAGAGGTAAGGTGATTTCTCAAATGAATTGGTGAGGGGAAATTCCTAGATCAATAATTAAAAGAACACAACTTCTAAATTCCTCTGTGAAGTTATTAATGTTAAACTATTTTTTTCATTATGTATCACAAAAACATTTATCTCAGTGACTATGTTAGAGATAAATATACATTATTTAATATCTTAATTAATTATTTTTATTTTTTAGTAATATAAAAATAGTTTCGTAATTTTATATTCATAAATATAAAGTTGGTAATGAGTGATATAAATATATATGGATCCATTACATCATGATGGAATAATAATTTTTATTCAAAAATAACTTATAGTAGTGATCATCCCTAAAAAAATATATATCTATTTGAGAAAAGATAATAAGTATAATAAAAACAAAATATAATGATTTATACAAACAGGTCATTAAAAATAATGTTATACAACAAATCTTATTGGGTTAGTTCAGCAAGGCCATGTGAATTGTCAAAATGCATAAGTTAATTTCATATTCCACATGAAAATTCTTTTAGAAAATTTAAGAAAAATTTAGAAAATTAAATCAATTTACTTTTTAAGGAATCAACATCAAATAATTACATCATCATGAGATTTTAGTCTAGAATTCACATTCCTTCATTCTTGAGGATCTCTTTGGTATATTTTTTTGTGCATTTGGTCATATCTCTTACAAAACAAACTCATATATTAAAAAGTGGACAATTCTATTATGTATCCATCTTTCCCACAATATAAAAAAAATTAAAAAATAAGGTTTCATTTCAAGTAGTATATTCACTACTTCAAACATGAATTATTTTTTCTTCCCACCCATCATTGAACCACGTGAGAAACATTTTAAAATTTGGTTTGTTCATAAAAATCATAGTATGTGATAGAAAAAAATAAATTATTTAAACTATTAAACAACATGAAAACCATAAAAATGTTAAAATTTTATAATTATTCATTGAGTAAATGAAATATATCATTTTAACATGAAATACAAAAACTAATTTATCAATTTAAAAATTCTAAATTCATTCAAAGAATCATCAACCCCATTTAAGTTACATAGATTAACATATTCATAAATCTTGTTAAACCCATGTCAGAAATAAATGAAGGCTAGCTAAATCCATAAGAGAAACCCCACCAATTAACACCCACAATATTACCTTCGATGATAAGGAACATTACCAATTTCATTATAGGGAAATAATGAGTCTCACTCATTGTTTACGCTATATTGATATCAACCATCACAAAATTTTTATCATGATCACATATTGTATATGTTTCATTAGGCTCACCAATCAAATAAGGTGTATTTGGAACTCTCATTCATCATATATAATGTTCAAGTACAAAATTACGACATGAAAAAAAATATTATTACACCTTTTAAAACTAAATCTCTTGAAAAAAAATTTTTTAACCCATATGAAAAATAATTTTGGATATCAAAGTACAATATCAATTTAAAGCACAATATTATACACCATAATAAGTAGAAAATTGGAAATAAATGTATTCTCTGAATAAAAAATTTAATATTCTGAATGAATAAAACCATGAAATAAATTTTATGTTGTCATGAAAATCCACTGATTCTAAATACACTAAAATATAAAATTTCACTTTTTCCATTTGTAAAAAAAGTTAATATTTTCCATATAAGATACATTAAAAATATTTATTTTGAAAACCACTAAAAGAAATCCAAAAGATAAATAAAATATCATTTATGCATCTAGTGCAGAGTAGGCTATCACACACATGGGAGGACTTTTCTTATCATACATGTATGCATGAACTTCAATAGACCTCTATGGAATAGTGTAGAGTTATAAAAACTATAAATAATTGCACATATATATATATATATCGCACAACCAGAGTACAACAACATTACAAAAAGGGAAAATATAGGGCCCACCAAAAAAATTAAAAAATAATCTAACCTACATTTAAGTAGTTGATCACTGTGAATTGTTCCTTTTGGTAAGATCCTCAACCCATCATTGATAAACAACTCGGTTAGTTTAGCTCATTATGCTCCACCTTCTCTAGGACCCTTAGAGACACCTTCAAAAGGCATGTTATCTTCACCAAACACAAAACATGTGTGGGAAAAGGCCATGCATGGGTGAGTATAAAGATAATCAGTAGTCTCCTTAAAACACCAAAATCAAAGGAGAAACTAAAATGTATCAGTCTTGTCATCCTAGCTAGAGGGAAGAAAAACAAGAGATAAAATCCATCATAAGACCATTCTATACTAAACATGAATAGTCAACACAAACCATTGTGTGTGTCATCGATGGAATGACATCACTACATGGGAAACCCAATACATAACTAGATATACTCTTTTCATGCACCATGATTTTGGGGATTTCAACCCCATTTCAAGAGACATATTCACACTATTATCTACAAGTAACAACACACTAATCCCTTCTCAGGTGCCCTTAATTTTGTTTAAAGAACAATGTAGTGTCATTCACCTTACCACTTCCCTATATTTGAGGTAGTACTAGCTACTAAACCAACCTGCGAAACCTCAGTCACTCATGTATAGAGGGTCTCATGCATCTGTATGAGGATGGATCACTATCTCTTAATAGCTAGTCATGCGTAACAAGTTGAACGGTCTTCTCCACACTGTAACTCAAACACGGTGGAGCACTACTTTGCAAGTGTGAAATCGTGCCTTGGTGTGACATGGGAGTACCAACTTGAGAAACATGAGCCCACAACCTATGATGGTAGGAGAGAACCACTCTATAAAATATGGGTCTGCACCCACAGTAGGGGAGAACCACACTGAGGTGAGAGGACCTGCACCCTGTTATGGAAGGGGAGTACCGACTCTACCATCCAATGAGATTAGAGAGCTCGTGCGCTATCACGATAAGAAAGAAATCCAATAACATGAACATCATGAGGAACCCACACCCTAGTCCTTTAGGGTATTGAGAAACCTAGAATAATTCTACCCAACGATAATGAACCTACACACACACACACCGTGTGGAGTCCCATCTATACCTAAACAGTTTGGAAAGGGAAACCTGCACCCTAGACATAGTGGAGTACCTCACCCATCTTCTCTCTTCATAAACTACTAATTACAATAATTATCCCATAGCTGATCTGCATTAATCAGGATTGATTCAAGCCACCTCATATCCAGGAAGACATAACGGAGGCAACCATTGTGTTCAATGTGGAAAAAATGATTGATAGGATACATACATTTCCAAAATAGATAACTGGGAAAAAGGAAATATTTCTCCATATCATGACCAAATAGATAATTTTGGGGCCCAAACATCAATCCTAGAATACATAAAACATATCGTGCTAATGTGATCCTCACATAAAAAACATACTCGATCGACTACTCATTCATCCACAATGGACACTCGGTGAAAAATTCACATTTCACCGCAGATGCCCAAATCGGGCCTCATGATGCCCACACTCTAATATAAGTTTACCCACCCAAATAATTATTAATGATCCACATTAAATTTATTTTTGCAGCACCCCTAATGGAGCATCAATCTAACATCAAACATAGGAGATATGTCTAATACAATATCTGCCAATTAATAATAATTATATTATTATTTTTAAAATTGGACACTTTGTGTCACTAGGCCTCA
Source organism: Viscum album (assembly GCA_963277665.1). NCBI lineage: Eukaryota > Viridiplantae > Streptophyta > Magnoliopsida > Santalales > Viscaceae > Viscum > Viscum album. The sequence continues at coordinate 1,911,650,742 of OY728127.1, forward strand.
AACAAAATACATAAATTAATTAAAATGGACTCAAAAGGTCTCCCTAAAAACAAGGTTCATGTAACCATAGATGAATGGTGAATAATACACTCAGTTTAGTAGTTACAAGGGTTTAAAGACCACTAGCCCTTTCAAGTTGGACCGGCCTGCTCAGGCCGGTCCATCCGAGTTAGCCCGTGACCCATTGCCTAGCCACCACCATCCCACTGGCCCTTTACTCCATTTTCCAATTTCCTCCATCACACCACTTCAAGAATTGAACTCTACCACTAAAAACAACCCCCACTGCACCAGAAACTATCGTGCCGCCTCCTTCCTTGTCTAGAACATCGCTAAAGCGCCGCCAGAACATCGGCCGACCAACAACACAACTTTGGTGATCCAAAATCAATCTGAGAATAGTTTTAGAAACCTTTGGATATGATCTACATAACCAAGATGCCTATTTTAACAAAAAAGAAGTTTAAAAATGAGATAACGACCTTAAAACTCAAATCGACCACCTCACAGTTGTAACACCATTGTATCCATTGCAGAACGACACCCGCAACATGATGTTTACTGATCTTGTGATGGTCAGTGTTAAAAATGGAATGTCCTTAACTAGTTATCTGAATATAAAAGAAGTGGAAGATGGGGTTTGGCCTTCACCAATGTGAAAAATAAAGAGAGGGTGAGGGGGGTGAAAGGATTTGTTTTAATAAAATTAAAACAAATATCCACATAACACTGCAACCCGACTCACCTCTGACCCATTACCTAATGTCGAAAAATATTATGCCATACCTAGGGTAAACAAGGAATTCTCAACTCATCTTATGTCTCATTAATTCAATCAGAGAATCCATTCTAGATTTATTTTATCTAGTGTCCAAAATAAATAAATTTAATTTCTTTAAGAAAAATTTCTCGATATCTTTTTCCACCAATAGCATGCACCAACAAAATTTATATTCCACCTTGGGTAAAAAACATGATGTAGAAGAAACTATGGACTCATATTTATGATCTAAGCTACAATTTTAATGAAAAATCATTTCTTTCTTATTCATAGTATATAGATGATTAATATTTCGATAAAATTTATTCCAAGCACACTGGGCCACAAAATTGGACACCATCTTATCACTTGGAAATACAATTACTTGTATAAATTTTCCAAAGTCTAGACAGGAAAAAACCAATTCTCTACATCATACACACAATAATTATTTTAATCATTGAAAAGATAACTGATAGGCACAAGGGAAAAAATGAACTCTTATCTCAGTCTCCCTCACCAGCGAGTTCCCTAAACCACAACAATGTCCATGGGTTCTCGTTCTTCCAACCCTTGCACACTTAGGGTGACTCTAAGGGATACCACAACCACATCCACTCTTCTCAGGACAACAACATGTAAAAGGGAACATGTATCCAATAATGCAATATATGGGAATCACAAAATGCCTCATCTCCTATAGTCATAGGGTTTTGTGGTATGCCACCACAATAACCTCCCATCGAGACCAAAAAACACACTCTGAACACACAATTCTAAGGAATCCATCCACCACACCTTGAAACTATCAACTTTGTGCCACACTGACTCACCCACATGATCTGGTATTAGGTCTCAAGAATGTGTCTTTTTGGGGAATTTATCCCTCATTGATGTGAGTTTCAAGCCTCGTCAAACTGCACCATGCCCTCCTCAAGTGACTTCTATGACAAGATGATTTTGAACATGTGATGGTATAAATGAAAAAATAGGGCTTCCCAAACACACAGCTTCAGTCGTACCAGGCCCATCTGGAAAACATCCCAACACACAACCCTTCCCGGAACACACAAGATAGAGGGACTCATCCACCACACCTCAACAATATCCTCTTTGGGTTGGACTGACTCGATAGCACGATTTCAGTCACATCAAAAAAATGAGTCTTGGTGAGGGAAGTACCTCTCTTCCATATGTATTAAAAGCGTCAATGAACAACACCAACACATCATCTTACCAATGCCTGAAAAAAAACATGAGTAAGAAAAGGAATGGAAATAATACCGCCTAATGGTGTCTATCAAAATGGATGTAGAAATTTTAATTAAAATAGGGCGTAACTCTATCCATATATGGAGCCTCTAGTTCAATGACCTCTATGACTTTTAGTTTTCCTAACCCCCATCCTGTAGTTCTCTATGGCTGGAATGGATCACAAGGGGGTAGTTTTATAAACACATACCATCTGACACCTCCTGCTACTATACCCACTCCCCGCAATGTATTCCACCCTACTCAACTTCGTGCTTTGAAGAACACATCTTCCTAGGCGTTCTATCGAATGACTCCCTCTCAGTAGCACGATGTGTTGGAAAATCAATCCACGATGTAAGCTTCCATTTCAATTATAGTTTCACCTATCCTTCTACTGGCCATAACATTGGACTAACATCTTCCCCACATACCCACATGCCTGAGTCTGGGCATGGGTATGCCTCATGCGCTTTGATCTGAACATATGTTGTCTCCTAGTTGTGGCTGATGTCTAAGCTATAAAACCCCCTTTGCTAGACATCTTCATCTATCATTCCTTCAGGAAGATATCAACCACAAAATATATCTCTAGTACAATAGCATGGGTGGGAAGGCATAATGAGACCACACCTGCATGAACATCTCTAAGCTGGCCCTGCACAATAGTTCATGCCCTAATGATTGGTTCTCGAACAATGTTCAGGGAGTCACACGACAGGTTGGAAAACATCACCGAGTACTCCGCCATGGTCATACAAACCTAACGAATCTGTAGAAGCTCCAGGATCCACAAAAACATTATTGTGGCTGTATAAAACTCCTCCCTAAAGAGACGCTCAATATTTACCCAAGGGAGTGAATCCTCATCATTAGTCTTTGTAACAAGGCTCCACCAGCGCCCAACCAAACTGTGAAAATGGCTCTCCACTATGTCAAAAATATGATCAAGACGTTTTCTCACAAGGTAGAAAACATATGTTACTATTTCAATCCATTCAGGAGTTTTTTGTGGGTCTTGGTCACCCAAAAACATTAGAGGTCACTACCTCTAGTACACATGTAGCACACTCAGGCTATTTGTATCATCATCACGCACTATTGGCACAACTAGCAGCTCGATAGGTGGTGGATCGACTGGCGGACCTCCTAGAGGTCCATCCTCAGAACCCATTCCCTTCTCTAAAGCCATTAAATGGGGAGGATCGTCCCCATAATCCCACCACAAAACCCTTTTTGGATTTTTTTTGTGTTGGAATCCTAAAATAATATCAAGATGTACCATAATAAAATAGTATATCTCATAAGTATATTCATGAATGATAAGGAAATCACAAAACCATGACTTTTATGGCTCATGTACCATTATTTTCCTATGACTAGTGTTATAATGTCACGAGTTTAAGGGAAGGATATCAGAGTCCTGGTTAATAGATATGTCGACTAATGCACCAACACCATATTCTGTGGCCTGAAATCCAAACTGAAAAAACTATAACAATGTCTATATGCAACCCAAACATATTTCATTGCTATACTAATACTCCCTATGGTCAGAACGGTGGAACCTCCTCTGATACCACTCTATCATGTCCTAACCCAATGGGGCTTGAGCTGTGACTCCCCAAACCCCCACCCCCCACTAATAGGCCAGGGGATGGCATCTTGTGCCTACTAGGCTATCACACACATGGGATGACATTTACTATCCTACATGTACGCACAAACTCACATACACCTCCATAAAATAGTGTAGAGATATAATAACAGAAAATAAAGGCATGAATACATGTATCCCACAAACAGAGTACATTTTCAGTACAAAAAGGGAATCATAGGGCCCACAAAAAATAAACTGTAAAACAATCCAACCTTATTAGAAGAAGGGAATTTTTATAAAATTAAAACACCCATATGCTCCTTATCCCATATCTAATAAACACCTCGGTCAGTCTAGTTCACAAAGATCCACATACTCTAGGTTCCTTTATCACTCCGTTGATAAGATTGTTATCATCACAAGACACAAAACATGTCTGTGAAAATCCCACGTAGGGGTGAGTGTAATGATACTCAACAGGCTCCCCAAAACCCCCCAAATAAAAGGATCCATTGAAAGGTCTCAGTCCCCTTACACCCTCTAGATAGAACCCAAAAGAGATAAAAACTACACCTTGAGGCCATCCTTGTCTAAACATAACTACTCAGCACAAACCATAGGTTGTTTCTATAAAAAATGATAGAACCAAAAGGGAATACCAAAAAACATACAAATATACTCGTCCTAGGAACCAATCCTCAGAGGGTTTCGACCTCATCAATAGTGACATTTTCTACTCATGGATCTACTAGTAATATTGCACTAAGCCCCATGCTATCAACCTGCATGAGGTCGAAAGAAATACATAGTGTTTATCACCTCTCCACTACCCCACAGTCGAGGGTATACTAGCTAATAAACGAACCCGCGAAACCTTATTCACGCTTTCACAGAAGAGACCATGCCTTAGAATGATGAGGGAAAACCATCTACAAAGTCGGAATCATGCGTAAAATGTCGAGGGGTCCACTTTACACTACAAATCAAACATGGGGGATCTCTAATACACAACTTTAACCCCACATATTAGTGTGATTGCGGAGCAAGACCCTAAGAAACTTGATCCAATAACCTATAATGATAAGGTAGCATCGATCTGTTAAAAGTGGTCATGCACCTAGGGTGGGGGATAAGTAGACTGAAGATAGTGGACCCATACCCTGTTATAGCAAGGGGTGCTGACTCTACCAACCAACAATATTGGAGAACACATTCCCTATCACGTAAAGGTAGTTTTTCAGCTTCAAAAACATCATAGGGATCCCATACCCCAATCCATCAGCAGAGTGACAACCTTGAAGGAAAACTACCCAATGTTAATGAACTCATGCCAATGTCTGGTGGAGTCCCATCCCTACCAAGAGAAAGAGGTAAGGGAAACTCGTGCACTATAAAAAGTGGAGTACTTGAACCAATGCCTCTATTCATGAAACAACAATAGAAAACATCATTTCGACACCATTTTTCAAACGACATTCCCCATTAAAGACACCTCATATCCCAGAAGTCATAACAGAGGCCACCACCCTATTCAACATATAAAACACAAAGGATAAGAAACTTGCATTCCCAAAATGGATAACCAGAAAAAAGGGCACATCTATCCACAACTAGCTCAAATGGGTCATTGAGTTTCCCACTCCATGATCCTAGAAAAAATAAAATAGATTATACCAATATGATCCTCCAATAAAAAAACTCTAGATCAACTACTCATTCATCCAAAAACGGACATCAGGAGAAAAAGTCACAATTTACAGCAAATGCACAAATAATGACTTGTGGGGCCCAAACCTTGATCATGTTTTAAACACACACAATAGTAATTGAAGAATTTTAATTAAATTTAGGGTTGAAAATCTACTAATAGCATGTTAATCAAACATCATACGTAGGAGATATGTCTAAAACAAGATTCACCAAATAATTATATTTTTATTATTATAATTAAAATTGGTTGTTTCATATCACCAAGCTTCAATAATGAGAGATAAAGTCTTCAAAATAGCCTCATAATGTTCTCCATGTTCCAAGGGTTAAATAACCATAGACACCGTCTCAATCAGATGCCAGATTTAGGAGTTACGGGGGTTTAAAGACCCTCGGCTCGTTCTGTTTGGACTGCCCCACTCCAGCCGACCCATTTGCAACAACCTCTAGCCTATTAGTGGCAAGCATGGTGAGTCACGGTTAGAGACCTATTGTGTTGTGTAGTGAAACTTAAAATCTTCATTAAAGTTAAATATTACTTTTATTTTATTTTATACCATGTTAAATTTATTTACATAACTAATTAAGTTCACATTGGATGTTTTGGAGATATTCATCTCATATTCCCAAAACAGCATTGGTAGGATGAAAAATGTCAAAATAGTCATTATTCACCCATATATTTAATAATAATCCATAAAAAATTAGAAAATATAATTTCCAAAAAAAACAATGATTTTTTGTTATTAAAAATGAACTATTTTACAATTATGGAGACGGTAAGTAGTACGTACACATGAGAAATGATTTTATTTTACAACCATTATGATAGAAAGGTAGTATATATTATTTTATCTAGAAATAATAAAAATTAAATTTTAAATAACATATTAATTCAGTAAATAAACTTATATACATCATCTATGTAATGTTCTGATGGAAAAAAATCATAACACTTTTTGGCAGTGGTGGTCCACTAGTATGAATGAAGAACATCATCATTTTTCACTGGGTAGAAAGGTATGAAAGTAGAAGATATATTATTTTTTAATAATTATAGATTTTTCATGAATATAATATATAAACATTAATTATATAATTATAAAAATCTTTGAGATATGGTGATGGAAATCGAATTACATTAGTTCGTAATGTGGTAGTCCGCCGTTGACATGAAGGATGGTCATTTTACCCTTTTGATGGAAGACGAGATTAATATTGGTTGATAAATTAATATTAAAATATTATTTTTTATATATTATATTTATTTTATTATTAAATAATGTTTATTATATATTTAATGAATTTAGATGAAAAAATAAAATGAAACCTCTTAGTTAAGAACTATACCCCTTCATCTGACACCCACATTAAGTTTATACCTAAAGCCTTTATAGGTAATAATTATGATCCTAATGAGGAATATATGATGTATGGATGCATATATGTAAGTTATATTAGTATGTATTTTCAGAAAAATAATTTCTTTCAAGTGTCATGATAATAGGTGGGGAGGTACTCTTTTATAAATACGAGAAGGGGCACTTTTGGAATTTCTTAATATATTAACGTAAATTAATTATCATTTCCAAATTGAAAATAAATTATATAATTTGACTATAATATGAATGTGAGTTTAAATAATCGTATTAAATCAAAAATGTACAAGTAGATGTTATTTTTGTCCATTATCATATAGTTTTATCGCTTCGTTATCTCTTTTGGTGAATACTGCGATAATAATGTTTTTACCCATTGAGGGTAAAGATAGTAACTATAAATGAAAAATTTGATATAAATAGAAAATAGTTGATATTATAGAACATTTAAAAATGACCTGGTCAAATATATAATTTCTAGGATTTTTAAAATATATAATTAGTCAATTTTTTTATAAAATATCATTTATTACCTTTTTTATGTATTTTAAAATATAAAAATATAATATGTTTCTATCACTTCACAACTGGTCCAAAAATGACCTAGATTCAAAGAAAAGGAATATATTATATTATTATAGTCAATAATTTAATTTTTTTTTGTTTTTTAGATCATTTTAAGCCTTATTAATTGATCAATACATTGGATAACAATTTTAGCCATATCCATAGTTATGAAATTTTCTATATTAAATAGAAATAAATTAACTTATAATGTAAAAATTTGCTCATAAATGTGCATGAGCTTACATTTATGAAAATTTATCATCCTAATTTTCCTCTTATAAGTTATTATTATTTTTATATAAATTAATAAAATATTATTTAATATAAAATATCATTAATATCATGTTGACAATATTCATTTAATATAACATTAAAAACCACATGAAATTAAATTAATTTGAATATAATACATTAAATAATATATAAAATATTACATTTTACTAAAAAATATGCAACTTAGTAATTAATTAAAATTATTTTACTTATAATATTTTTTGAATCATTTATTTAATTTTTCTATTAATTGAATAAATTTTTTTTCAGCATTCTGTACAAATTTAAAATAATATTTCCATCAATAAAAATAATAAATAAATTATCAGGTTTAAAAATAGTTAATATTTTAATAATAATTTATATATTAATAGAAGTTGTTTTTATCCAAATTCTAAAACATTATAGATATTAAAATCAAGAAAGTGATGTTTTAACAGTATTTTTTACTTAAATGGTATAATGGAAAAAATCAATGAAATATGGCACCAATTTTCCAAAAATTCAAAAAATTTATAAAAATGTATGATATAGATTCATCAAATAGTATAAAAAGTTTTTTAGAGTAAATTCATAGTCATTATCAATTTTTACTCACCTTAATTACCCAATTTACCCTTAATGTGGTGAAAATTATTTACTATAGTTACTATCCATAATAACAAAATATTAATGATATACTTTTTAAAAAATTGAAACTAAACATTTATAGTATGGAGGAATGTTTTAAATACTAATTATCAATAAGTATTATAATTAAATTTTATATTTAACCCATAAAATGCAATGAAAACAAGTTTTTTTAGAAAATGCATTTTATGTATTAAAATGTTTTTATACCTAATTCAAGTGTTAAATTAATTCAAAATAATATCTTTGCATAATATAAAAAAATAAACTATTAAATATTTAAACTAATCAAAAATATAATATTACTTTTACTAATACTTGAAAATAATCGACTGTTTTAAAATAATATCTATATTTTTCCCAATTCTGTAGAAAATTAATCATTAAAAAATAATCCAAAAATTTAAATATATGAAAATTTATAAATAATAAATTCATAAATGATATAATTTTTATAAAATTAAATTTCTAGATGTTCCTTAAATTAAATTGAATTTTATCTCATATAAAATAAAAAAAACCAATTTTTTAGAAAACGTTTTGGAAATAAATAAATCTACATTGAATTAAGTACATATTTGAAAAGATTTAATAAATGAATTTATATTGAATAGGAACATTATATATATTTAATAATGATTTTAGTCATATTCATACAAAAAAAATTACAACTCGTTTATAGATTTCATATTTAAATAATATTATTTCTTGGTTCATTTATGCTTAGTGTTATGTATCTTTTACACTGTCAAACCTATTATTTGTTTAAAAATATTGTGATATTAAATTATCCCATCTTACCCAAACTTAATAAATTAAATCCTCAAAACTTATGATATATATTAGTAATAAAAGTATTGAAATATTAATGTACCTTTATTGATATCCCACATCATAAATTGGGTTAAGAAAAATTCTTCTTGATAATGGAGAAAGGGAAGTCTGAAAGTCATTCTGAAAATCCCCAATCATGGTTTCTAAAAAAAGGAAAATTAGTGGGATGTAAAAATGTTAATATATAGGGAAAAGTTAATGCCACAAAAATTATGGAGATTAAAAGAGGTCGTTGGTCACAATAAAATTAATTATCATGAAAATGTTCAGGACCAAAAAACTATAAATGAAATATGTGTTAAAAGACGAATGATTCTTTGGAAATTAAGGTAATATGTTTAAATATTCATTTAAAGATATTTTTGGTATTGTTGATTAATTACATTACCATATAGACAATAAACATATAGAATTATACATACTAGACATGTAGAAATTCGGCTTTCAAGAAATTTCCACCTCATTGTCATCCAATTTTCCAAACGATGAGTATTTGAGATAAATTTTTCAATCCTAAAGATCTAAAATAATCTTATAAAGTTCACATAATCCAACAAATTATAACAAGTTATTCCAATTTTAATTATACATTATGAAAAACTAAAATGGATTGAATAATATAAGATAATTTCCATTAGGAATAAACCATCATATAAATAATTAATCACAAACATTTCCTCATTAATGTAGTTCCCTAAGCCTAATTGGCCATAGAGTGGAGGTGATAATGTTTTATAATTTTTATAAATTCATTATTTGGAATTAAACCACTCGAATGTGGTAGTCATTTCAATCCAATAAATGATATCTCACAATCTCTCTTTGTATGAGTAAACAATAAGAGAGATCACAACAAATGGAATTTATAAGGATTAATACAAAGACATACTCATTCTCATGATGGTTAATCCCCCCAATCATGTATTATTCAATATTATCATATGATAAATTAAAATGTTTTAGGTATAAACTAGTTATACCCCATATTATCCATTCCTCTAATTGATAATATTTATACCCTTTGAAATCCAACTCTTCTACATCAGCTGGTTACAACCCGCAACCATATTCCTATCGTCAAGACATCAATAACTGTTAATACCCCCTAATCAGAAGATCCTTTTCATCTTATGTCTTCATCCAATGTAGGTTAATATGTTTTTTTCCTTCATGAGAATTCAAGATCACACATTCTCATGTTAACATAAATTACCTTTGATAATATATGGGAATTTATCAAATATATCAGATTAACATTATTTAGTAAGTTTGATAAGTGTAAAAATGCCAGAAAATTCATCCATCTTTATGATGACGTCCTAGCCTCGATAATTGTTTTGAAAATATTAATAACCCTAAACCCAGTATCCAAATGACAGTTCCTTACATTATTAAATTAGAAAAGATACAAGATTTGAAACCCAATGTATCGATCTATTTAGTGGTATTTGGAAACATATGACAAACCTAAAATGCATGTTATAGTCTAAAATATAAAATGAAGAATATTATATCTTTTTATAACGTCATTATTCACCTATCTTAACCCTTCATATCTGTTAAAATAAATTTCTTGGAATACATGAAAAAATAAAACATAAGAAATAGGTTAGATCAAATGCTCAGAAAGTGTATGAATACTGTGGAAGATATGAGTAAATATTTTACAAAAAATATGCATAGCTAAATAACTAAAATAAAATACATTTAAATAATCACATGATCTAGGAATAATAAACATGCATATTCTACTAGTCTAATAATCACATGAAATATCAATAAATAATCTCGTAAGGATGTAATAAATAACTATAGACATATGAAACATACTATCAATGACTCAACCAATAAATATGAATATAAATTGTATTGGCCTCGTCCAAATCCATATATGGAAATAAATGGGTAAGGTCTTAACCAAGCCCATAATTGAAAATAAATTGGAATGGCCTCAGCCAAGTTATAATATGGTTCTTCTAATTAGATCTACTAATTCTTTGAGGGGTTATAGCTGACCCCACCTATAACCCACTAATTTCAATTGATTCCTCACATTAACTTTATGAAATAACATATACATATGAAATATAAATAATATTACCCAATCAGTAAACATAATCACACACCATTCTATATAATATGGTGAAATGGTATCAAATTTGCGCATCTATATTCAAATTGATCATAAACCATTAATAAGGTTTGGTTGATGATATCATAATATATAACCCTTATAAAAAAAATAAGTTCAACAAAGGATGTTGACATAGATGAAAATACAATAATAAAATCATTTACAAATTTTGAGTGAAATACCCCCTTTTAACATTAAAATCATTTATTAAAAAATGTCAAAAATTATAAATGAATTTTTTTTTAAAGAAACATTCTAAACATTTTATGTATGATGAACAAAGTTAAGGCATCATGATGGAGTAAAAAACTGCTCACACTGCATAAGGTTAAAAAATTCCTTCTATAGTAAAAGTCACAAAGTTCCAATTACAGAAAATAATAAAAAGATTCCTTTCATTCCATTTTATAAAAATTAAAACATAGATAAAAACACATCATACATTCCTAAGATAATATTAATACCAATTTTTTAATTTTTTCTATATAACATGGATAAGGATGATAAATATTCCCCTACTCATACTTAAATATAATCAATCCCAAATAAAAATGTGATTTTTAAATTAACTCTTAACTTATATACGCTTTTTTACATAATTTTCCAAAACTCATGTATAATAAATATTTTTTATATATACATAATTTACCTAAATATATTAATTTTAATAATCCATATATTATATTTATATAATTTCTCATTACCAATTTGTCAACAATCATACCTTATTTTCATTGTTTTGGGTGTTAATTGCCTAGTTCTTCATGTATATATTGACTTACTATTTGTTGATCCAATAAAAAAGATAATTATTTCAACATCTCAAGAATTGAAGACATTTTTTAATTATAATATATATTTAGTATATATTTATTTATAATAATCCATAATATTTTGAGATAATAAACAAAATGCCCCATTCATAGAGACGGTGGACCGTACATACACATTAATGGAACTTTAATTTCTATTTAATTTTATAAGAATATAAATATATTATAATTACCATAACAGATTTATTTAATATATTTCACATATGATTATTAAAACTATCCTTATACATTCCATGTATAGCGTGAAATAATCACGTCGCTTTGAGGAGGCGGTAGTCCACACTTCCACAAACGAGGTTACAATATTTTTACAGAATGGAAAGCATAATGGTATGAGTTATAAAATAATTAATGAAAATTAATGACATAATAACTATCAAATATATCAAATATATACATATTTTTCATCATAATTACCAAACATGAATGGTGGTAAAGGAACAATGAACAATCATCGCTTTGTGAGGCGATAATTCTCCATAAAGATAAACATTATGGTCATTGACCATTAAATGCATTTTTCTGTAATTTAATATAGAAAATTTTGAATAAAAAATCTCAATAAATATATCCCCCTTTTATATGTAATTATGTGACAAGTATATTTGAGGAGGTTTATAATGAAATAAAACTATAGTGATTATTGAAGAAATTTTCCCCATTATTGATAATTTCTTTTGTATTATACCAATAGATTTCCTTTTATGGATTTATTCTCAAAGGGGTGATTCTTGGAAATGGATAAAAAAGTTGGGAGACTAATTTTTGGAATTTTTTCAATCTATAAGGCTCAATGTGATGAAATTATATGAGGGAGTATGTCCCTTTTTATAATTGATGTGAGGGTATCTTTTGGAAACTCTCAAACTATTAAATTTATAAAACACATTTTCTACTCCAAATGACTCTGATGTATGTTATTTATAATCTAAGATGATTATCAGTCTAAATCATCAAAACTAATAATTTTCATACAATATTAGGTCACATTGTTCACATTTTCATTTAGCTTTAATACATAGATAAATTGTTCAAGTCTTACAGTGATAGAATGGATTTTTCATTATTTATTGGTTAATATAGTTGCTATAAATTGAAAAAATATCCTAAAAGGGGTCATTGATGAGAAAATTGACCTTATTCAACTCAATTGATCATATTTCATATTTCGATAATTTTTATATCTTTTAATAAAATATTATTTTTTAAAAATATAAATAATCACAAAATTCACATTATTCAATACGTGACATCTTAGAAATATTCCAAAAACATGATATATTGGAAAAACATCAATTTTGACATCCATAAATTTTCATGTCATCCTTGAAATTTATTGATTAAAACATTGATATAAAATTATTTTTATTTTAATATTTTTTATATCATTTATTTGATTCTCCCATTGACTAATCAATTAATGCACCATCATTTTGTTCCCATTTAGATTTATTATTTATTTTATAAAAATTATAAATAAATTACCATAATAAAGAAAACCCCATTATCTTTCAAATTAATATTTATAGTCGAAGAACATCTATAAATAAACATATATAAAAAATTAATACTTATTAAAAATGTGTTTTAAATAATGGACTTCCCATAAAATAAAATATAATAAAATGCATAAATTCATCCAAGTCACTGCAATAGGACATAAAATCATCCCATTGTTGATTTGGGTTGAAAATATATCATCCAAAAAATTTATTACATGTGTTAGTCTAAACTTATAATTATATTTTTAAAATTAATTACCAAATATAACATAAACTGTGGTAATTAAATTATTACTAAATTTACTATTCATATTCCCAAAAATAAGATAACCAAATTCACATAATTTTCACCCACTGATTAAAAGTATATAATCCGTTTTAAAAATTAAAAACATTTTATTTTTAGTATTTAATTTAAAATTTCTCTCACTGATGGTGTGGGAAAACATGTTATTAAAGTTTGAAACATGCAAAAGATTGAAACATTTTAATATCAAAATTAAAAGTGAAATTTATTTCAACGAAATAAACAAGCTTTCATGATAAAAAATATTATATTTCTTCATTAAAAGAAATTTTTAGAAACCTAATAAATTATGTTTATAAAAAATGTACTTTCCAATTACAATTTGGTTTTTTCAATATTCATCAAAATAGAAAAATTATCAGAAAAATACCAAAAAATAAACCAATGTAAAATTTTATATTATTTATTAAAATATGTTGTTTATTTTTTCATATATACTATATAAAATTTTAAATAATTTAATTTAAAATAGGTTCTTCATTATGTGGTGATAAAACTACTTTAGAAATATATATTTTTTCTAGCATAATATTTGGTTTTTTCTAATCTTATGCTTATAAAATCTATTAGATAAATATCAAAAATATTTTTTTGAATATATATATTATATAAATAATTAATATTGTTTAATAATTCTAATTAATTTAATTTAATAAGAAAAATATTCTTTGGTAATATAAAAAATATTTCCATTATATTCAATTCGTTTATATTTTCATTTATAATTAATTTTTAGCCGGTGAATTAATGTTATGTTTTTATAACCCATATATTTTATTAGGTTATTTAAAACTATTCATAACATCTAATTTAATGGACATGTTATAATAGAAACATTTAAATAATTAAATGTAATTGTTATTTTAATCTCCCAATTGCATAAAACAATAGTGTCAAATAGATTGAATTTTTTAAAAGAAAGAAACATGGTATAAAATCATTGGGTGTAACATTATACCATCTTTCAATAAATTTTTATCACAATTTTTGTATTCATTTTAGATTATAATGGTTTCACTATTCACAATAATTTTATTGAAATCTCACATTGGAATTTGGGTCGATAATCCATTCACTTTAAAACAAAGAAATAGAAGTACGAAGGTCACCAAAGATAAAAAATACTGGGGTTCTACATAGAAAGAAGATTAATATAGAAGAGAAATATAACCATCATGTTATGATAGAGGGTTCTAGGGAACATACCCATGATATTGTTAATAATAAAAAATCAATTAATCTATTATGATATATGGACAATTTGATTTATCAGAAAGGAAGGAATTGGGATGAAATTTTTGGATTCACGATCCATTTAATATAATTGATGAATAAATTTATTTCATATACTAATAACATAAATTAAAATTCAAACACAACAAGTAGAGTTTCATACATTAACCATTCTCTTTCACAAACTCATATTTCTCTCCAAAAGATAATACAATTTAAAAATATTGTATTTATCATAATAATGTGAGTTTACTAAAATGAACTTATACGTCATATATCATACAATTAAATAAAATAATACTAGGATATACTAACTAGTACATCATGTAGGCCATTGGTAGGTGTTTCACACTTTTCACCATTCAGTTGTGAGTTCTTTTTTCATGGCATTTCTAAATACGTTGAGTTGTCTCCCAATATACGAGATTTCCATTATATATAATTATATGATTAAAATATTGAAGAAATAACAATAATATATTCAACAATATGGAAATAAATTGACCTTAAATAATAATATCATATGTTAAATATATTCCATTCCATCATTGAGACTCATCTAAAATACTTATATACAAATTAACAGTCCAAAATGATCACTAAATTTCTAAAGACAATCTTAACATAAAATTCCCCAAAAACATAATGTAACTCATATTGTAACATAAAAAACGATTGATCACCTTAAAACCTTAATAAAAATGTTCTTTCTTCCAATTATTTAAATACAATGTAATACAGTAAAATATTTATATATTCATGATACATATAACTATAATATCATAACATAATTAACAAATCCAAAAACACAGATGAATTAATTATTCCACTTTAACAATAGTAAAATAATTATAAGAACCATGTTCCCTTTTCCAATTCTGTGATTTATTTTCTTTAATATTAGGAAAATCATTCTTATATTGCCTCATATATTTCCAATTACATCATTGAACATTGGTATATTGTTTATATCCCTATAAATCAAGTGCATGATGGCCTTTCTAACCCCACTTGATTAATTCTCATTCTCCTTTTATGTAGACACTAGGGTGTTTCAATCTACAATAATCACATATGGGAAAATCCTTCTTTTCCTTTTTTTAATTTTTTGTCTCTTTCTCTTCCATTCTATTCTTTTCATTTTTTTCATTAATGCAAAAAGTCAGAGAGAATTGTTTTTATATCTTGATAGCACATGAGAATAAATATTCGCATGATGATAATGTTTGGTAGATGAATTCCTTTCAAATGAATGGATTTAACACCTCATATAATAGATCAATATTACTTCTTGGGTTACGTATGTAGTTCATTACATTCCCTGATAACCTTTTTATATTTCCTTTATACATAGAAACAATATTATCCTTATTTTTCCTCATATTCAATAATTTCCTCTCCAAATATACTCGATGATTATGACCGTAATATTTTTCATAGAAATTTATATTGAAATCCCTCCATACCCTATGTTTTATTTATTTATTTTCCATAGTGTTTTGGATAAATGACCAACATTGTTCCAAAACCTTTGAAAGATGATAAACTACCAAGAAAACATTCTCCCTTTCATAACCTCATAATGTAATAAATATATTCTCTATGGAACTTATCCATTGTTCATATAAAAATGTATTTTTAGTCCCATTGAATGCTGGAGGTTATTGTCTCATGAATCTATCTAACATTTATCCTCCGCATTATGGATCAAGATGATCCTTAAGGGTAAGATTATTTTTTATAACCCCAGTCAGTTGTCCTAGTAAAGTTATAAGATTATAATAACTTTTTGTAACTCTATCTCCAGCATCATTATCTTTCATAGGAGGTAAATCCCAACATGTAATAAATTTATTGATAAGGTTTCCATTCCATCCACTATGAAACATTTCAAAATAATGGAATATATTATATTATGAATCATAATACATTATTTTTTACTAGTAACACATACCAATAATCAAAATAATTATGTATAACTAATCTTATAAATATAAAAATGGATTCATTGTGGAAATATTTCCATTTAAATACATTATAATTGTTTATAATGAAAATGTGAATTATCTTACAGATATTCCCTAGGAGTTTCAAACCAAGTGTATAGTAATACATGTTTTTGTGTACCATGTTATGCCACGTCAGACCTAATAGACCATGTTGGAGTTGTTACGTATAAGTAAATCTACACCAGAATGACGTCTATATATAGTATATAGAGAGGGATGTATTTCTTGGATGGAACACATAATCTCTACCTAATAAAAATTATTTGAATTTATTTTTGGATTTTCCTCAATTTATATCTTAGAGTTATGGTCACTTATGTTTTTTCTATGGTTTCTACTAAATAGACTCTAATTCCAACTATAATGACCCTTACCCTAGTAGGATAGAGCCAGCGCCTCACTAAATTACATTGGAATAGATACAAGATTGTAATACCAAAGGTATGATTATTTTAGAAATTTTCTAAAACAAGACGACATACATGAAATTCACATTACAATTTTAAACAAAAAATATAATATATAAAATGCTTTGAAAAAAGCCATTATTCTCCTAGCTTTACACTATATATCAGCCATTATAAACTTTTTGAATCCTAAGATAAATAAAACATAATAAAAGGGTGAGATAATATGCTTAATAAGGGTAAGAGTACGGTGGATGATATTAGTAAATATGTCATAAAAATATGTAATGATAAATAATTTAAACAAAATCCATTTAAATAATAACATGATCATGAAAAATTAATCATGAATATTCTACCAGTTGAATAATCACATGGAATATCAATAATTAATATCATAATGATGGAATATATTATATTGGAAATCTATAACATACCTTTGAGGCTATGAACAAGAAATATGAAAAAAATGTATAAGTCCCCACCCAAATCCATATCTAAAATTAAATGGAGAACTCCACAGCCAAGTCCAAATCTGAAAATAAATGGGCATGTCCTCATCCATTCCCATATCTAGTTCGTCTAATGAGATATAATTATGCATAGAGGGTCTATAGAAATAATTTCCCATCACATACTAAGTCCAATCCATTCTTATAATGAATGGTGTTAAACAACATATACATATGAAATGTAAATATAATTTCCCAATATATAAACATAATCACAATCCATTATAATTAATATGGTAAATTGTATGAAAATAGTACATTTATAGTCAAAATTATCATTATCCATTTAATAAATCATGGTATATGATATTATAAAATATTACCCATAATGAAACATAAAATTCAACAATTGATGTTGAAATAGTTGAAAATAATCTAACAAAAACATTCCAAAATATTGAGATAAATACCCATTTTTAATATTGAAATCATTTATTGAAAATGGAACACATTTATAAATGAAAAAAATTATTTTAAAAGAAATTTATGAAAATATAATGGAATATTAAAAACATTAATGATTCTTAATGGTGTAAAAATTCTCTCATGTCACCTAAGTTTAAAAACATTTATTTTTTCGAAAAAGTCCCAAAGTACCTCATTTAAAAATTGATTAAATGATTCTTTTCAAAATAAATTATGAAAAAAATGGGTAAAAAGTAATTAAACATTCATAAGATAACATTGAAACCAACTTTGAAATAATTTTTAGAAAGCATGTATATGGATGGAAAATATTCCCCATCAGATACATATAAATTGTCTGGAATAATAATGAGATTGTGGAATTAATCATTACCCTAGGTCTGAATTTTTCATTTTCTGAAACACCTCTATGATAAATATATATTTTTTAAATCTTCCAAATAACCATATTAATTTATATAATAATATATAATAAATTCTTATAATTTCTCATTACTCGTTTGTTATCAATCTTCCGTTATTTTCATTATTTTTTGTGTTAATTACCTAGATTTTAATATTTGTTTGGTCTTGTTATATTTTTCTCCTATAAAATTGATAAGTATTTCATAATATTACTAATTTTGATTTTATTTAATAATATTTTATATTTTGTGTTTATGTATATTTAATAATTCATAATATTTGGAGATATGAATCCAAATGCACCATTCCTGGAGATGGTAGGCCATACGTATGAATAATAGCTACATTCATTTATTTGCTGTATTAAAAGAATATTTTTATATTATAATTATAATAACATAATTTTTTCATATACATAACATTTTATTATTAAATAAATCATTTATATATTCCCTGTATATCTTGAATAAATCATGTCTCTCTAGGGAGGCGGTAGTCCACACATCCAGAAACAATGATATTGTATTTATAAAAAATGGATAGAATAAAGTTATGTGTTATAAAAAAATTACTAAGCATAAATACATAATAAATATCATATTTAAAATATATAAATAGAGTTTAAATCATAATTCCACGCCATGAAATGTGGTAAAGGAAAAATGAACAATCATTAATTCCTAAGGTAGTAGTTTGACATACACATAAACAGTATGTTCATTAGACATTAGATGGAATTGTGTGTAACTGTAGGTAAACCCCTTATAATAAAACATATAATTATATTTTTTATATTGGTTTTTTATATAACAATGTAATAATGATATTTTAGGGGTATATTAAATTAAACTAAAGGTACCATTGAAGAATGTTACCTCATTTTGGGTAATTCATTTTGGTTTATTCAGAAAGGCTTTGGTGATAAAGTTTTCTCACAAAGGGTTTACTCTAGGATAATGGGAGAGATGTTTCAATATTATTTGGTCATTTTTTGGTCAATCTATAAGGCTCAATGTTCTGAAATGGGATAAAGGAGTTGGTACCATTATTGGTATTTTATGACAAACAAAACTTTATACAAATAATGTTTCATAATTTTATAATTTTATTATTTTTAAATTATTTTAAAAAATATTATTTAATTCAAAAAAACAATAATGGTAATTTTTACACTATTCAATACATGAATTTTTACAAATATTATAACAAACTGATATCTTCTAAAAAATAAATTAAATAATCCATAAAATACCAAATTCATCCATAAAATTCTTTTATGTTATCAATTATATCAAATTTTTTTATTTTATTATTTTTAATATAATTTATTTCATTCTCCCATTAATTAGATAATTATTATATCATCATTCTGTCTAAATTGAATTTAACTATTTAATACATAGAAATTATAAATACATTAAAATATAGAATAAAATATTTTCTCATTAAACTTTTTATTAATATTTGAATATACTAACTAAATGACCATTTTTTAAACATGTAATACTTATTAAAACAACTGTGGGACATATTGAACATCCCCTCTAATAAAATATTATAAAAGGCATAAATTAATCCACATGTCTAACATAGGCCATAAAATAGGCCCAAGGATGGTTTTGGTTTAAAATATATAATCAAATTAAATAATTTAAAGTGTTATTATAGTTTTTATAATTTTATTTTTACCCTTAATTACTTTATTTACCCTTAACTGCGGATATTAAAATATTACTATATTTAAAATTCATATATACAAAAATAAAAGAATCCTATTTAAATAATTTGAAATCATAGATTCCAAATATGGAATACATTTTTTAACAGTTAAAAATTATAATGTTCAATATTTAATTTTATATTAATCCCTTTGATTCTCTGAGAAAAATAGTTATTAATGTTTAAAAAATTAAAAAGACTTAAATGTTTTAATATAAAATTCAATGTGAAGTTAATTTAAATGACATAAATTAGATTAAATGATAAATAAATTTTAATTAATCGTTAAACCCAATTAATATTATAATTTAATAGTATAAAGTATTTTGATGAAAAAAGTTGTTTTCAACTAAAATTTTCCATTTTAATTATTCATTAAAACATGAAAATTATCAAAAAAAATTCACAAAATTAAACAATAGTAAAATTATATATTAATATTTAAAATAGGGATTTTATTTTAATAAATTGAATATATAAATTTTTCAAAATGGTATTAGATATATGCTCTTCAATAAAAGGTGGAAAAACTGCATTTAGAGAAATATTGGATTTTATGCATAAATTTGGGATTGTTAATATATATATTCTTATAAAATCATTTGGATGAATATAAAAAATATTTTATAGAATTTATAACATATATATTTCATTATTGTCATTTAATAATTTTAATTAATTTAAATTATTAAAAAACAACTTTTGGAGGAAAAAATGGATATATTTCTTTTCTATTCAATTGGATTATATTTTAGTTTCTAATTAATAGGTAACCAATTAATTAATATTATATTTTATAGACCACGTATTTTCAAATATTATTTAATACTATTAATAACATCTAATATAATTGATATGTTATAACGAAATCATACAAATAATAAAATTTTGTTGTTTGTTTAAATGCTATGTTGTGTGTAACGTAAGTTGTAAAAGAAAATGAATTTCAAAATAGATAAATAACATAAAAATCATTTTTTGCTCCAAAATTGGTTCAAAAAACTTCTTAAATGATATTATATTCAAAGAAAATCATGGAAAATTTTAACTTATTCATCCTTCATTAGTTATAAACATTATTCACTCATGCTTGTGAAGAATCTTAGTAAATGAACATTGCCCATAATTAATGATATTGATCAATATTTTATGACTCATCTAAAATTTATTATTAAAATTAAAAATAATATAGAACCCTTTTAATAATATTCTTATATTTTTCTTCAAAACCATTGATGTTTTTCAATGATACTATATAGAGTGCATGGAAAGCATGGGTATTATATAGGGCTTGTCCCCTTTCTATTCCACATGTCCAGGTAGTGTTCAAGATTCCATTGATGAATATATATTAAAAAATTATAATAAAGGCGTATAGGGTATTCTCATTCATTCATGTGAATAGATCATGTGATGTCTCATTTCATTCATGTTTGTTCTTCATATGACAAATACATTGTCTTCATGTTCCATTTTTGTACAAGAGGTGTTTATATGAGGGTTCCGTCTGGTGAAAAGAGTATGTCTATGAGTAACATAACATGAAAATGTTGTGAATGCAGGTGTATCTTATTCCATTTTCATAATCAAAGCATGTTGGATCATAGTAGACACTCATTTTTTGTGTGACCTTTGTTTACTATGGGTTCCTTCACATGATAAGGATTATTTTTTTGATCTTTTACAATACATGGTTTTTATACTGTTTACTTTAAAATTTTGGTGCATCATGATATCTCATTCATTTGATTTGGCCACACAAACTCTTCCCTTTCACAAGAATGAATCAGGTGATAACTCACTTCCTTCACATGATGAAATCTTGAGGATTATCTATTTTATGATGTATGTGATCTATTTATCCCTCTCTATTTCGAAATCTTATAATGGCTCAAATTATTGATGGATACATGGTTTATATAGGTGAAATCACACCACCTATCTCTAATTTTTTAGGGGAGTTGATGGCTCACTCAAATTCCTGAGGATCTTAGTCTATAGAATAGAATGTTGATGATTTTGAATTATTTATGTGATGGTATAATGATCATGCTATCATGGGATCGCTTCACATATCATGTGATACCTTAGTGGAAATCCCAATATATTTTGGGGATTTTCATCATGCCCCCACATGATTCTACTTGACCACTTTATGGACAACCTCTTAATACTTTAGAATAATCCATGTGATAATAGTATTTAAATATTTGACCTTATTATAATCTCTGTTATATTTTTTCCACACAACAGCATCTTGGGATATCATGGTTTCCTCACACAATCACATTATTGATGAAGAGACACCACGGTTGAATGTCATTTTCTCACATAAAAAATTCCCATGATACAAAGATGACTATAAGTATGTCTCCTTGAAAAACCTTTAATTCTCATGACAGTTTAGATGAAAATATCTATACATTCAGGAGATCCATGTAACATCATGTAATAGATATATGATATGAGTATATTTCATTAATATATTTTTCATATAATTATTTCTTGAATATAAGACGTTAATTTCATTCTTGATGTTGTGGTATACATGGGATTTTCATTCCTTCCACAAGATCTAAGGTGATGACCATCATATGATGGGGTCAGGGTGAGTAATATTAGGTTTTTGAGATCATTAGAAAATAAAATTTCATATATTAATGTTGAGAATGATCTATAGTAGCGATCTAATGGGTAAAACTGAGTTGATCTGCGAGTCAATGATTTATATGTAACAGTTTGATTTAAAGGGTAGTACGTTGAATATTTTTTATACCACAATAAATATTCCTTCATAACTAGTGTGATTAATAATACTAAACGTTCCAATGAATATTAATTTTGATATAGGGTTCATCACCTAGAACACATTTCACATGCCATATATGGGGTGGGATGATCTTCACAACCCTTGTACCTTTTCCTTGAAATTTAGGTGATCATATCATTTCCTACCTCCAAAAGAGTCCATATAGGCTAGCTCTCCCACTATACAGAGGCCTACACCCGCATTTGTGGGAATGATCTAGTCCCTTAGGCTCATGTGGTTGGGATATATTTTTTTGTTATGGCCCAAAGTAAGATATATCCATACTATATTCCAACTTCAAATAAATGTATCATATAAAACATAAGTTATAATGAATTTATAATTCATGATATTCTATTTAATGTGAATGAATGGACACAAAATTCATTTATTATGAAAAATATAATTCATAATGTCCTTCCATAAAAAAATCCACATGCAATAATAAATATTTTCATTAACATAACCTATTATACCTTGTTGAAAATAGTGATTCATGTTTGACACTAGACATTAACATGAACAAAATTTTCAAAATATCGCTAGACATATGTGGATAATTTCCCAATCATTAAATCTAATTCCATTAATTTAATCTATAACAACTCCACTGGAATCACAACTTCATCCACTAACACAAATGAATCCCTAAAATAGATATTTTTTCAAAAATGGATGCCAATTTTATTACATTAATCCATAACAATTTTCAAGGAATATCCACTTCATCCAAACTCACCAAACTTATATTGATAAATAAATGATAAGAAAATAAATACATTGGTTCAAAAAATTTGCCTCTTTTATATTTTTTCAACATTAAAATAGATCATAAGCGTATGTATGTCGTGTGAAATTTATCCCCTTACTGGAAATAAAATTAAAAGGGTTTGTGGTGTCTTATCATCTCATATTTATCATAAAAAACATTTCTCCTCCCATATAAGATTATTTCTGGAACTCTTCAAAGATAATGATGATATCACATGGTTATCTTAGCAATGATCCTTTATTTAGTCAAATATAGCTCTATGTGGACTAAAATGATGTGGAAATAAATATAGACACAACCAAAGATGTATCTTTTCCATAAAATTCCATTCATATGAAATCATGATCATAAATTCTCCAATCTTAATTTAGGGGTTCGAAATAATTTGTTTTACCAATCACAAGTTAAATCCTATACACGCTTTAAAAAACACCTTAGAAATTTCATGTGAAAAAAATATAGATCCCACATTTCTCACCTTTTTCATCCAAGAACTCCCCCTTAAAATATAATAATAATAAAATTAAGATTGTTGGATGAAAGGGTGTTTCAAATTCGTCATATTAAAATTTTATCAATCTATTTAGAAGGCCCTCATTCATTATATTATCATTTTATAACAGCTTCATCTCATCAATGTTCCCCCTTAATCAATGAGTCAATAAAAATCTATTCCAAAATGTTAGTGAAAAATCACATATATATATATAAAGTAATAAGGAAAACCTTCCTTTTAATCAGGTTTAACATTTAGCTTCAGAGTTGCCTCTCAACCTAGGAAATCCATTCCTCCCAATATTACTATGGGAAGATCCCTTTTAATTCATATCTCTAGTTTATGTCTCATGTTCATGATTATATTTTTTCTTCTTATATTCTACTAATTTTTCTTGAAAATAGTTTTTTATTTTACTCATTATAGAAATTGATGTATCAAGTGCATTCCTTTTATGTTTAAAAAGATCCAACTACCCAAGAACACATGTCATGAATTTTAAGCTATATTTTGTGAATTCATGTACCATTCACATAAGACATTGTATTTCCTTTAGTCTCCACTTGTAGAAAACATAGCAAGGTATTTTCATCATTTTCTGAATAAGTCTTATTTCTTTTAACATTAGATAATCTTATATAATTCTCAATTTGTTTTTCCATTTCTTGTTGATTTTTTCAAATAAATATGCACCATTTCTTTACATTATCTATCATCTCATACTCATCACCAGAGTTACCACTATTTTTAAATTCTATAATCAACCTTTTATATGTATGGGGAATATCTACCAGTTGAGTTGTCATGAATTTATCAAATTGTTGACTCTTTTAATTACATAAGTCACAAAAATCTATTAAGCCATCATATCTATTTTTATTTGAATCATGGATGAATTTATGGCCAAAAATTCTATCTCTGAGATTATATTATCATTTTTCACTATGAATCACCCATGACAAGTTTATGTATCCTGGAAATAAGATCTTATATCATAAAGAGTAGGAATTGTTCCAACATATTAGACTACACTAGTAATAACCAATGAACATATATTTTCCACCTTGATATGAATTTTCACCATAAATTTTTTGTTATAATACTTTTTTATATTGATCCATAGTTTTTATATGGCAAAGTAATTTTCATGAAATATTTCCTTCTCCAATTGATTTAGGAAACTATATCTCATTATTATTCATGGTGATAGTTTTTTTAAAATTCATCTTGATTTGATCACATATCAAGATTGAATTTTCACCTTCATTTATTATATTCTTGTCTTCTTGTTAGGGAATTATCTTTACATTATCAATTGATTTTTTAGTGTAAGGTACATACCTACACTCATCCTAATAGTGACTACTTCTAATTCATTACTCAAATGAATACTCATGGATTTCAATTCTATTATTTTGTAACAGATTCATGTTCTATTATTTTATTTTCTCCAATGTATAAATTCTATTATCTTAAATTTTTATCCCCGTAAATGAAAGACTTATATTATTTTCATTAAATTGAATGTTATACAAACATTAAAAATCATCTTTCCCAATCATCAAGCAACACCAACAATAAGCTATAGACATTCTTCTCTTCTTTTGTGGTTCATTCTGTTTAGATTTCAAAAAATTTGAACCTTGCTTCTATTGAGTGGTACCACAAATCAATGGGATTATTATTGGGTCACCATGATTCTTTTCACACCTTCCATATATGATTCTATTTTAACAACATTTTCCCCCAATAAATTCCTAGATTTTAGTTTAAAACCTATACCAGCACTTGAAACAATATTAACACATAAAATTGATTATGGTTTATGGGATACCGTATTATTGGCATATGTTTCCAATTGATTATAGAATGATCTGATATTCTTTATAGAATCAAGATCCTTAATATTTAATTTTGTGATAGAGTCTCTTTTTCTTGGTATTTGAAAATTTTTATATGCTGGTGATTCTTAGTTCTTTAATATCACTTTTAGATTTAAACAATCCATGTTCAGGGAGTTCCTATCACCCAAAAATGATCTTATATTGTCCTCAAGATGCTCTTTTATTCATTATTTGTCCTTCATTCATGTTTCATGATTATTGCAATTATTTTATAAGATCCTTTATCATTTTATCTTTATCCTCGAGGTGAGTATATTTGAACACCATATACTATTTATAAAGTTTTTAAAATTCATGGAATTATCTTACCAATACAATCACAAATAAATCTTTCTCATAAATATTTCCATTCATTTATTCAATAACATTTGAATAACTTTCATAGTAATGAAAAATTGTTTCTTCCTTTTTATTAATCTTTTTTTATATTGTTGTCTATTCGAAATTTTTAGCCAATGCCCCTTCTACAAAATTACCATATTTATCCAGCTATAGTTCTCCATCCTAAAGACCCCTAACACCTTCCAAAATATTTTCTTTTATATTTTGGGAAAATTCATTAGATGTTTTTTGAATTCAAAAATGAAGCACTACATGACCCATCATCATCACATCTGTTGTATCATTTCTTAAAAGATTAATAATAAAAATAAATTTTGAAACACATACAATATTGATTAACATATCATACAGGAATATCGACTTATGTTGAGAGATTCTTCTTCATATTTCAACCATATATTATATTTCTATTCAACAATGTCATGGAAGAAATTTTAAAATTTTTATCCTCATGAATAAAATTACTTTTCAACATAAGAGTTAACACACACATTTTATAAAATATCTTCTTTATAAAAACTATCTTCAATCATTAGAAGTGACCTAGGCTCTAATATTAATTATAGTTCCCGAGGATAGATTTCCCACTAAGAGGGGGGTAAAGAAGTGGTTTAAATTTTATAAATTATTTCATTTGTGTTTTAAATATAAAAAATATTTTTTTTATCAATCCACTCAGTGGTATCGCATCGTCTCACGTAAAATGAAGGATAGTAATTGGAATAACAAAACATGATAATTGTAAGGTTATGGATAAAGACCTACACCTTTAAATGTTGGGTTTTCCCCGAACAAAGATTCTTCACTATAATATTATCATCAATTATTGTGGTTTAGGTTATAACTGGTTATACTCCCCAGTATGCATTCTTCTAGTTGATCATGGTTACAACACCCAAAAATGAAACTCTTCTGTTTAGTTTTTTATACCCATAACTGTCTTCTTCTCTTGAATCATCTTCAATAGTCGGTTATACCCCCATTAACTATCACATTTTTATCTTTAATCTTTTTCATCTATAGTATGGTCCCTTTATATTCCTCTGTGATATTTATAGATCAAACTTCATCATTTTAACATTAAGAACTTTTTCAATGATTTTCGAGTTGCTTAAAAATATGTAATCACCTATGAATGTTAAGTATCCTAAATGGAACAATACATGGTAAAAAATTATGTAACATTTAGTCTCTACCTTAATAAAATGTGTAAAATTTGGGCACACATATTCTTCACCAATATTTTTTTTTCAATCTTAATCGTACATAATATAATCACAATCTTCCTTTTAAATTATCAACTTTATTCCTTAATGAATGTTATAATGCATGGTATATTAACATTGTATACAACCAATGAAAATTCTCATAATTTTATGTAACTTCTGAATGTAAATTTTTAATCTATAGATGTTTCTAGATAAATTTTAATATTCTACATATATTTTTCATAGATCCAGTGAAGATCATTAAATATTATACGTAGTGTGCATGGAATGGGGTTTCATGAAAGGCTTGTCTCCTTTCTTTTTAATGATACCAGGTAGGGTTCACACATCCTTCAAGAAAACAACCTTCATTAAATTGAGGTAAAGCTCATGGGTGATTTTTTTCATTCATGTGAAGAGATCAAATAATGTCTCACTACAATCACAAATTTTCTTCATGTTAATAATATACATTCCATGAGTTCCATCGTGGGATATGAAGTGTTTTTCCACATTCCATCACATGACAATATTTTTTCTTCAATTTCGTCCGTATGTCAAGGGTGTTTCCATGCGTGTTTCTTTATTCCTTCACATGGACAATGTATGAAGGATCATGCACGATAAACCTTCTCATTTCCATTAAATTGGTTTTTTATGGGTTCCTTCACATGAAAATGTTTTTATGTGTTCCTTATTTCAGGTTACATGAATTTTCCATGAGTTCTTCTCAAATTCTAGTGCTTCATTATATTTATATCATGTGATTAGATCACACTAACACTTCTATTTTATATGAATGAATCACATGAGTACTAACTTTCCTCACACTAAGGACTCTTGAAGACGTTATATTCTTCAATACAATAGCTCTCTATGTTTATTTCTCAATATTGAAATATCTCAAACTCTCGATCGATCCTATATTAATATAGATAAATTTACATCAACAATCACAAGTCGTTATGAAATTTCAAGTACTGAAAAATACATGACATGAATTTCCAATAAACATCATGTAACATTCTAAGGCAACATCCCACATAATGTTCATGTTTTGATAATAATAATGTTGTGAGTTCACATTACACATCATGAGATGATTTGAATCATTGAAACCATAATTCTCAAGCTGAGATAGGTACAAGAAATGAAAAATATAAGGGAAAACATGGATTGAGATTACATGACTTCAGAAGCACAAATTTAATTTAAATTCGCATATATTTGTTTCCATATTGGGAAAATTTGTGAATACTATTTTAGGGAACCAAATTTTCTCTCATTTTTCTCTTATTTCGTCCTTCCATTCTCTTCTAACTCAACTTTAAATAAAACCTTTTATTTTTTTAAATATTTCCATGTTGTGTTGATCAAACTTCCATATTTATTTATTTCCTTCATCAAAGGTTACAATTCCATCATTTGTTTTAAATTTTCAAGAATTCAAAAATAGATACATATCATGTTCGTGATTTTTACTATTTAATGTTAGTGTTTGGTTGATTTATCTATTTATTTATTATGTATAACTTGAATCATAATCCATTTATAAAAATATTTCTTCCTTTTAATTTTTTATTAATCATATGAGATTTTCTTGTGGATATATGATATATTTATTTAAGAAATATTCTATGAAATTTATTAATTGTTAATATTATATGATACATGACTCCTTTTGGAACATCACATCTTCCCTAATCCATTACAAAATAGGAAAACATATTATTGGGTGTATATTAAGATCATTAAAAATAACCATTTCTAGAATGAAAATTCCTATGATAGATCACTACTGGTTTGGGGATGGATTCATGATCGAGAATAAACATTAATTATGAACAAAATACAATGAAAAGAAAAATAAATGAAAATTGTGAATTTTTTTACATAAATAATATAATCTTCGATATACATGATATGTTTGGAAAATAGATGTCATTTGATCATGGAGGACCCACATAATTACTTTTTCACAATATTCATGCATTATACATTATAAATTTCCATACTATTTTCACTTTTTACCCACCTTCTCTCAACCTTTCAGTAATTTGACACTTTTTTCTCAATCCATCATCATCGATTTTTTATTTATCTTTATGAAGTGCAGTTGATAGAACTAATGAAATCCAATATTTGGGAATAAGTATTCATTGTATGATCATAAATATAGTTTTAATTTATCCTATGAAAAATGATAAAAGTCATTGTGAGGTATATTGAAAATTGTTTATATAATTTAATAAATATTTTTGAAATTGTAATTAAAAGAATATTAATTTGGATAAATTAATGAACAATAAGACATGACTAATTTTCTCAAATATGATTGATTTTGGAGGACATAATTTTTTTTGATTACTTGTTGTTTTCTTTTTCTAGATTAAATTCCTGTTTCTATTTTTTAATTGTATTTAATTTTTAATCCTTGATGAGAATCATTTTACATTTGGACAAGAAATTTTTCATGTTTGGGGGTATTTGATAAGAATAAAATATATATTCATTGTTGAATAATTTAATTGATGATTATTTATTATTATTTTGATAACACACATGGTATATATTAGATTTTTCTAAGAATATTTATTCATGAATCCAACACAGAATCTTAAAAAATTTGAAAAAAGTGGACATTACACATTATGAAACACATACACAACATGTATTCATCATTCAAATCATTTCACATGTTAAGAAGCACAATTAATGAATAAATTATAATTCATAAAAAATTCTCGAGATGAATCAAAAATACACATCATGAAAATTTATCTGGCCAATTACGTATTAATGGTCAATTCATGAGAAGAAGCACATCGGGAGTTACCATTACAGATCATGAGATGAGTCACATAATTGAATCACAATGATTCATGGTGATATAGGTTCCAGATCCAAAATTCAAAGAGGAAAAATTATACTGATATTACATATTATTAGAAGATAACACATAATGTAAATTCTCATATATTTATTTCTAGAGTGTGCACAACCGTGCATAATATTCTAAGGAACCAACTTTTATATCGTTTTTCTGATGTTTCTTCATTTCTTCCCCCTCCAAGTCAGCTTTAAACAATTACATTTCTCATTTTTATTATATACATGTGATGTTGATCAATTTTTAAGAATTATTTATATATGTTTTCTTTGTTTAATAATCTATAATTAATTTCCCATTATCATCCATTCAACAGTGGACGTCCACCACATTCATGATTGTTTACTATTTCATGTAATTGTATTGTTTTTTTACCAATGGTTTTTATGGAAAATTTCTTGAATCGTAATCTATTAATAAAAAAATATCCCCATTTAAATAATTCATTAATCTACTTACCATGTATAAAATTACATCATTTATTGTGATTAATACCACCATCAGTGGCTAAACTGTGTTGGTTAGTGGTCATGAGTAAGGGCTATTATGAACACAGTGAATATTTAAACAAAAATTTTGTAACCCTGTGGTTAGTTACCAGATTAAATAGTATCATTTTCTCAGTTATTTTATTCAACCCTAACCATTGGATGTTTAAATGAATGAACCTAACCTGAATGAAGTTGATAAGGTTATGACCATTAGTTTAATTTCATCCAAAGAATATAGGATTAATGTGTATTGGATATTAAAAATATCTATAATAGAGAATTGTTTCATATTAGATAGATCTAAATGGTTTTCCCAAAATCAACTGTAGCCCTATACACCTCTTCATATACTATACCTTTGTACTTTCCTATATAAATGAAAATATTATCCTCTTTACCTAACACCATAAAATTTACCATGATCATTATATTCTTCTTAAATCATATAAAATACTCAATAGTAAAAATGAAATCCCAAACCTAGACCAATTCAAGATGAATACTACATAAAGATATGAAATTAATTAGATTCTTATATGTTATTCATTCCCAATGGACATGACCCTAGACTACAACTATACTAGGACATCAGCATAAGTGTAGTTTGGGATGAAAATAAATTCTAGTCTGAATGAAACCCATTGGAATTGAAATACATGTGTAACCACTTCACATGTATCAGAATCACTGATCATATGAGATGTATTAGGCCCATGTAGTCATCTAATATAATGATCAAGTAAGAAATAATGAGATAAATATTTTATTGAACAAAATTATCTTTATAGACCTTCTAAAAGTTCACTATTACACCCATATAAAATACATTTTCATATATCAAAGTATTCTTCCATTTTAATTATTTATTTTAAAAACCAAAATACCTGAAAAAGAGATATATTGTTTTCATTTGAATAAAACATTAGATCTTGTATTGAAATCCAAACATCATATTACTATGGTGGCATCAGGAAAATCGATTGATGTCGTATACATTAAAATAGAACATGTTTTTCATTTGTATTTAAAATAAAAATGTCATGTAAAAATTATGTAATAACATTCCACTCAAAAATCATTGAATTAAAGTAAAAATATAAATAAAATATACATTATAATTTGTAAATATGGATAGAAATAACTCCATTAAATAATTTTAAAAAGAAATATAAAAAAGAAAAATAATTATGAATAAATATTTAAAACATTAAAAATGGGGTTTTATATTAATTTTTTCATTACATTAAGTCTCTATAATAAAGTATGTTATTTAACTTCTTAAATAATAGACTTAGGGTAATTATTTACATATTAAATAAAATTTATGAATTTCATTATTCTTTATATTTTATTCTATACAATGTCATAATCAATTACTTAATCAGAAAACTTCACATAGGATGTTTTGAAAAAAGTTGTCTCATATGTTTAAAATGACATCAGTAAATTCAAAATGTCCCATTGGGTCATTATTCAACCATATCTAGGAAATTATTCATCAAAAAATTATCAATTATACTATTAAATCCAACCATTGTAGAGGGTTATGAATAATGAACTACATTACAATCATTGAAACAGTTAGTCATGTGTTTTCATGAGTAAGACTTATATACTTATAAGATCATGATCGAAAGAATATATGTATTATTTTATCATTAAATAATTATCCTAATAATATAGATACAATATTATTTCTTTATATATATATATATACATCATCCATGTGATTTGTTGACTGAAAATAAACCATAAAGCTTTAAGGACGTGGCAGTCTACACATACTCATAAACAACATTATAATTTTTTAATGGATGGAAAGATAAAAATTTTGGAGATTAATTATCTTTTAATAATGATAAATAATTCATTAATATCATATAAAATGATGAATTCCAACATTATAATTATCCATGATAGGCAGGGATGGAAAAAGAATTATATAGGTTCAAGGGAAGGTACTCTACCGTACACATGAACAATGGTTTCCTTTCCCATTTCATTTATGAAGTTATATATATATATATATAATTAAATTTATATAGAATCACACATTATATGGAATATACATTTGTAAATATTTTACTATTTTTAAGAATATTAAAATGGGGTAATAGATGAAATAAAATGAAAATTTTATTTTAATAACTTTAACAATTATTTAGATAACTTCTATAGGTTTATATATAAATATTTCCAATGATGGAATAATGATTTAAAAAGTCCACTAGGATTGGTGGAGGGGTGTAAGGAATGGTTTTGTGTAGGTATTCTCTTAACAAAATGTTATATTAATTTTTATGAAAAGAAAAGTGGAGGTTCTCTTTTATAAGTTATAGAACTAGATGTATTGAAATTTAAAAATGATTAATAAAAATTATTTTTAATTTTAAAATTCATAAAAATTTTAATAATTAATTAATAATATTGTTATGTGTCTAAATACTCATATAAAAAATGTTGTAAATTTTTATGGGATGTTTCCTCCATTATCATTGTGTTTCAACCATCACATAACTCTGTGGAGGAATACTGAAATATGAATTTTATTTACTGATTAAGGGTCTTGATTGTTACAATAAAACAAAAATTGTATCATATATAAACTATGGTAGAAATTTTTAACCATATACCAATAATATGGACTTGTATTCTATTTTTTAAAAAATTAATTCATTTAATAAAACATTACATATTATAAAATATCATTTATGCCTTCTTTGGAATTACAAGAAATACAATATTATAATATGTTTATTACTCTTGTAAAATGGTAAAAAAATTCAAATTTAATATTTTATAAGGTAGATAAACTATTAGTTTAACAATAAAATTAAAATTTTACATATTTTCAAATCATTTTAAACCCTACCTCTTCGATTAATCACATGGTTAAAAAATATTAACCTTATTCATGGAAATAATTTTTTCAATATTAAAGGGTTGTAATTTTAATTATAAGGTGAAAATTGTCTCATAAATAGAAATGAGATGAAATTTAATACCATTTATCATTAGGATTATTCTTTTTAGAGATTTATTTTAAATTACGTAATATAATATTATTTAACATGAAGTAGAATTAATGTAATTTTGACACTATTATTTTAATTAGAATTTGAAAAAAAACATGGGAGAAAAATAATTTGAATATAATCTTTCCAAACATCCCTAAAATATCATATTTATCTAAAAAATTTATGGGACATATTTATTAATTCAAATTATAATACTTTCAATATTCTTATAATCCTTTATTTTATATTTTTATTAATTGAATAAATATTTTATCTAGGTTGGGTAAGAATTTTTTGTGATTATTAATTTGATGATAAGTAGACATAAACTACAATGATAAAAATGAAACATTTTGTTTACAAAAATAAATCTATATTTGAACATTTGGTTCTTAATCCTTTTCAGAAAATTTAATGATATTTAAAGAAAGAATTTAATATTTTTTACTATATTTTACATACATAATATAAAGGTAAAAATCAAAGAAATATGTCACCAATTTATAACCTCAATGCACAATATTTTTGGATTTTCTCGCACATTTCATTATAGAATTTTATTGAATATAATATATCTGATCATATTTTGACTTGAAATTTAAATATTGATGATGCTCAAATTTTCTACTAATTTTTTTATATGAAGAATAGATACTAAGAAAGAAGAACACTTTGGAATGTCCTCTCTTACCTTGGCCCTAATATTAATACACCTTGGTTTATTATGGGTGATTTTAATTCCATTCTCTAACTCAATCAAGATAATTGGACCCTCTCATGCATCAATTTCCACAAGGGAATTTAAAACATCATTAGATGAGAAATACCTCATAGAAATCAATCTCACAGGTTCAAAAAACACTTGGTATAGAAGGCACTAAAACAATGTAGTTTCCTCTAATATAGATAGAGCCTTCATGAAGGTCCATACATTAGATAAATGGGACACAATATCTATTATTACTCTTCTTAGACTGAACTCTAATCATCAACCTATCATGGTCTGTGCCTCCATAAAATACATGAAACCCCATATTCCTTTAAGATTTAAGAATGCTTGGTTCTCTGATGAAGAGTGCTATCATATCATATAATAGTTTTTTTCCTCAATGTCTTGTAGAAATGTTGTCTTTGACTATAGTCTCAAACTAAGACATCTAAAATAGACTCTAAAAATATGATGTAGCTCTAATTCTAAACAAATTAATAATGAAATCATGATTCATAAGAAAGATCTCAACGACCTTCAAAACACAAACACCTCCTATGACCACAACACTGATCCTACCCCACGAACTAAACATTGCAGTCAAATTTAACTCCATACTCACTTTCAAAGAAAATATGATAAAACAAACATTTGAAGCTAAATTGTTAAAAGATGGAGATATAAATACTAAATATAACAATTCTCTTCAATGAATCAGGAAGGCCTACATGCCTTTAACCATTTTAATGGATGGGGATAGGCTCCTTGAAAATGAGAATAACATCTCTCATCATATCAGTGCTTACTATGAAACTATTTTCAATGGTCCTGATATAAACAAAGACCTACTACCTGAGGCCATTACACTAGTGATCAATAATGAGGAAAACTCCTTCCCTCTCATCAACCCGATGGAACATGAAATCAAGGAAACTGTTTGTACTCTGAATCTTGATAGTGAAACGGGCCCTAATGGCTTCAACATTGGGTTTTTAAAACATTATTGGTATGTGATTTAGATTGATGTTTGTAAAATTTTAAAAACCTTCTTCAAAAAGAGGGTTCTCCCTGATTCCATAAATGCCCAGTTTCTCACCATGATACTGAAAGTGGATAACGCATATTAGATTCATCCGTTTATACCCATCGCTCTTATCAACACCCTTTTTAAAATCATCATAGAAATCATTTACAATAGACATTCCTCTCTCGATGAAAAAATTGTCTCATAGAACCAATTTGGTTGTATTATGGAAAGATCCATTTAAGACTGTATTTTCCTCTCCTATGAGTGTGTCAATAATTGAATAAAACTTATATGGGAGGCAACATAAGGATTAAACTATTCATCAGAAAAGATTTTGACAACATGGAAATGAGTTTTATAATCAAAATCCATCAAGGTTATGGTTTTTACACCTCTTTTATCACTTCCATCAGAATCCTCTTTAACTCGGCATCTATCTTTATCTTAGTCAACGGATCACCTAAAGCCTATTTTAAATTCACCAAAGGAGTTAGGCTAGGTGATCACCTCTCTACCATTATCTTCTAGATTGCAAAAGTCTACCTTAGTTGTCTGATCAACCGGCTAGTGGATTAGAACAAACTAAATCCCACACATGTCTTTAGGAACATGAATGCTTCTAATCATCAATTTTAGGTTGATGACATCATCCTTTTCCTTCAGGAAGATAGAAGAATCATTCATAACCTCAATGATTCACTCTCACACTATGAAGAGGTTTTTGGTCCAACCATTAACTGGAAAAAATCTTCCATCTTATTTGTGAAGAATTTTCCTCTCGAAAGAAAATTTTACATTATTAGTCTCTCGGGTCTGAAATAAGGTATGATTTATTTCAACTATCTTTTTTTTCCACTTTTTTGGTATACGGAAATCATGTCACAATGTGAATGTTGTTGAATATATTCTAAATCAGTTATCTTCTTGGAAATGTAAATATCCTTCTATGAAAAGTAAGACATGTGTTGTTAAATCCAATATCATCTCCGAGATGATATATTCAATGATGGTCTAAAAATGTCCAGTTCACCTCATTAAAAAATTAACACCACCATAAATAAATTCATCTGGACTGGTAGCCTTCTCAAAATAAAACATGTGATTGTTCCTTGGGAAACTTGCTGTAAGCCCACTGAAAATGGTGGTATTGGTATAAAAAATATCTAAAACATTAATATAGCCCTTCATGAAAGACTCACATGGAACCTTTTTCACAACACCTCTAATGTTATTACCTTTATCAAAATTAGGTTTCTAGACAATATTAAAATGGGAAATTTGATCTTCAATAACTTTTCAATCTGGCCTTCCATCAAATACTCTATCACAAATATTATTAATAACTCTAAATGGATTGTCTCAAGAGACTCCTACATTGAATTTTGGATAGAAAACTAGACTTCATGCCATTAATTTATATTATTCTTCCTGATCAAACCCCTAATAATACAAACAAATCTATCAGAGACATCTAAGACTCTCAGCATGATCACCTTCCTGACACTACTCTGAATGTCCTTGAAAGATAATCCTTCTCTCACACTAATGATTTCTTATCTTGGGAACCAGCTCAAAATGGTATGATCAAATAAAAACCATTCTACAAACATTATTTTTGTAACTCTGGAAGCAACTACATTTGGTTAAAACATTTCAGCAATCCTTGTATAAAACCTTCAAGGATAAACCTCATATGGCATTTATCTCACAACAGAATGCCCACTGAAATTTTCCTCCAATACATTGGCACCTAGATCTTTTCTAAATCAAAAATATGAAATCAATATAGAGAGGACGCTAACCACCTCTTTCTCTCTTGTGCTACTACTTCATCTCCCAAGATCTATATTATTGAGATTTTTTACTGTAGATGGTTGAGTATTAACTATATCAAAGGCTTATATAAAAAATGATTAGAAATGGATGTCTCTCAGAAAATTAGGAACCTCTTCTATGATGCAATTTCTGAGCTCCGTCATGTGATCTGGTATGATCAGAGGGCTATTATTCATTATAATTACTCAATCAATCAAAATGGAGGTTGAATAAGGATCCTCAATGTCATACAAGAAGCTTCCTCGATTCAAAGGGGGAATTGCCACTACACCGTGCATGACTTTGTGATCTTGAGGCATATATGGATTAAAGGAAAAAATTTTCATCCACATTGCAAACCGGAGGTGTTCTGTAGGTCCCCGGCCATGATGGATCAAGATCAATTTTTATGGTGCCTCCATGGGCAATCCTGGACCTGCAGGGGGTGGTTCTATTTTCAGGAATCTCCTCAGTCAGATCTATGGATGCTTCATGGGTAAATGTGGCATTTCCACCTCCCTTGAAGCTGAGATATTGAGCTTCATACATGTTATTACCTTTTCCAAAAAAAATTGTCGGAATAACCTTTGGATCTAAAGTAACTCAATGACCATAATCCAAGAAATTTGGAATGGAATAATCCTCCTTGCATGGCCGATTACTACCTGTAAGATAGAAAACAACCATTCTCCGATCAATCTCAACTATATCATCATACATGTGTATCAAGAGGAAAACAAGGTTGCAGATGGTCTGGCTAACATGGGAGTCAATCAGAACATTACATGTTTTGAAGATGTTATCATTGCTCTTCTTTCCTTTCATGAAAAATAGAAATATAATCTCGTTTTCAAACTCTTGTAATCATTATTTTTTAATAATATTTTTTCTTTCGTTTTTTTTTTGACTAAGACATCACCTTTTAAAAAATATAGGTCACTAAGTTAGAATATGTTTGAAAAATATAGGTAAATGGATAAATTAACTCATAAAATTGGATAAATTTAGGTTTTTTGACCATTTATTGTCCTTATCAATTTATTTCTATTCTTAATTACCCTATTTACCCCTCTTGTGGTGAAAATTATTTACTACAGTAGTTATTCATAATGAAAATTTAAAGTAAAATATTTAATCATTTTGGACCAAATGATTCCTTATAATGAATCAACATTTCATGATTATATTTCAATATGTCTTAGAATTTCATTTGAAGTTAATCCCAATAAAATGATGAAAAATTGTTTTTTTAGGAAAATACATTTTAATTATAAAATTTATTTTACAAAAATTAATATATAATATTAATTCAATAGACTATAATAGTATATTTTTTTAATCATAATAAAGTAATTATATTTTATAGCTAATAAATAATATTATTTAACATAATAAATACTTTAAAATGAAAATATAGTTTTGAAAAATCAATATTCCTTCACTATTCACTAGATAATAAATTTTGAAATAAAATACCATAAACTAATTATAAGAAAATTTTGACATAATTATTTAAAAACTTTTTTCCATTTTATAAGATAAATTTTATTGAATTATTAGAAATTAATTAAATTATTAACTCAAAAAAATCAAAAAAATCATTTTTTTATGGAAACATATTTTTTAATAGAAAAACCACTTTGCTAAAATTTAAGTTTTTATTTACTCAGAATTAATAAACACATTTTCATTTATTAGTAACATTATATATATTCCCTTATTGATATAATATTAATCATATGGAGTAATTAAATGGCTATGTTATAATGTTCATAATTAAATAATAGTATTTAATGGTTCATTTAAACTAGGTGTTTTGTATCTTATACACTATTGAACATAGTCTTTATTTCAAAATATTTTGATATTACCCAGAAGAAAATCATAGAGGGCCTGATGAATAAAAAATTTATTTAAAATATTATCCATGTAATCACTTAACATATACATGTGTTGTAAAGGTATTTCCATAATGATACTTCCTGTTATACATCAATATAGTGATGTTAGAAAAATATTATGATCAATGATGAGGATTATATATTGCAAATTTTCCATAAATTTCTCAAAAAAAAATTTTAAAATAATAGTGAAGTAACTAACCATATTCCATATATATTGACTAATGGATATAATATCAATTGAGATATGATAATAATTTATTAGTTTTCAACATCATAATTTTTTCGGAAACGTTTTATTAAAAGATGTCATATTTCAACAAACAAACATAAAAAACATTCTTCATCTTAGTAGATAATATTATAGCCACATATAATATTAATGTATAGTTTTTTTATAAGGGAAACCTGCCTATTTAATGATAGTGGAATCTGACATAACTTCTATAGGGTTATGGATTTGGATTCACATTAGTAGGAATAATAATGATATACTCCACCAAGATCAGGGAGAGGAGTAGTTCTAGAGACACTTTCTCAATAAGAATTCATAATGAAATAGGTTGTTTATTTTCTCCATGGTGGATGATATATATATATATATATATATTATTAATTCATTATAATGATTCCTATAAAGAAGAGGAAAATAATAACATACTAAGATTGAAACTAAGAGATTCTATATATCACATTTTGAGGAATCTGTGTCTTGGATTGTTCTGAGTCTTGAAAATATTGGTGAGTAATCAAGAGAAACTAGAAAAGTGTTATACAAGATTTTAAAAATAAATAATTATTAATTATTAAAATATTTAGTTGGTGAAAAACAATATACATAAATCATTATGACTAAAATCATATTGAATTTTAATTATCATAACATACATCTATGATCATCTTATTGGTCTATTGATTTTCAAGGCCAACTTAATTTGATGAAAACTTATAGAATATGTCTATATGATGTGGCCCAAAGGTGACCTATTTTATATGTCTATATAGAATAAGTAGGAATGTTCAAGGACATCAATAAATTCCAATAGGATATAGATATTCTATATATTCATTGAAAGATAAATCAGGGATTGTGATTATATAATACTGATTTTGAAATGAAGGATTTTCATGTTCATTCAATAGTTTATGGGTCGTTATATAATTTTCAAGGTAGATATGTAGATTACACATGGAAAAAATTCATTATTGTTACCAATTTATTATGAATCGGGAATAATTAAAATTTAAATTTGTATTTTAATTTTAGAAACTTGTTTTTTGTTTAGCATTAACCAACATACCACATGGGATCCCAAACAAAGGATGACAATATTAAAAATTCAATGTTATAAAGAACTCAAAATAGAAAAGGGCTCAATAATATCATCCATGACTATCCAAGATCACCCATGTCATCTAAAAACGCATCTAGAGCCATCAACATTGTCATCCCCTTTCTTTACCATTGTCATCACATTCATCATTTACACCACTATCATCACAACATAGTCACCACTATCATTGTCACCTTATAACACAACCATCATTTTGACTTATCAAAACACAGCACCAGAACCTGAGAGGCCGTCAATGTAAAATACTTTTCATCCTCATCGATGAAACCATGACATCCATGCCTGTGAAAACACCATCTTCACAAACACCAAAAACAACATCATCCAACATAAACTAAACCCAAAGAACCATCATTGCTTCACCCTCATCATCAATATCGATGTCAAATCACTAACAACACTAGAAATGAAATCCATCATACGAGAAAATATGTAAATAAATCAACAAGAAATAATAAATGGGATCAATAAATTTAAAAATAAAATGAAAGACTTCACTCATAGCTTAGAATAAGAAATTCCCAGTAGAGATAACAATAAAAACCCCATATTTATATGAGAAAACCAACTTAGGTCATGCCAAGAGCCCCACTGGCCACTACACCACAAAACCCAAAACCTTATAGAGAACAGAGCACTAGTTCGGGAAAGGAGAAGTGCAAAGGGCTATGAGATCAAAGAAAGGATTTGAGCATCTGAGTGCTTGAACAATGCCATCATCGATGGATTATAAAACTAGTACCAACCAAACAAAAAATTATCCATCTAAATTAATCCCTGGAAACCCATCCTTTACCAAACCACATAACCTAAATCATTATGGTTACCAACAGATCATCTCTGACTAGGATAGTCACAGAGGAACCTATGTCAATTGTTGGGTTAGAGAAGTTGAGGACTTACACAACACACATCCTACAATGGGAAGACTGAATGTGCTATGATAGGAAACCCACAATAGTGATCTTGAAAAGTAATAATAGTAAATCCAAAGGAATAAGAAATCACAAGGAATAATGGGATCATGAATAATAAGATGAAAATGGAATGATGGGATGCTGAAGAATCTGGAAGGATGGAGGAAAGCATTGCTACCAAGGAGGGCCTCACACAGACACTTAAAAAAGAGGAGGGGTCTAGAGAGGTGAGGATTTCCTAGTGAATGGGGTTTCATAGGAGAAGAACATAAAGGAATTAATTTATAAAAAATGTCACAAAGGAGAAACCATGTTCTTGGGAAAAAATTCTATAAATGTTTTCATTGATTTTTCTTAATTTAATTATAATATATATATATTGAAAAATTATTGAAAATTATAAGTTGTGATAATTTGAAATAATGAATTTTTGTTGTATATAATATGTACAGTGTAAAATTCATGGGTATAGTAAATGATTTTTTAATAAAATAATTTCACAAGATTTAATAATAGAAACTTATCTCCTATGTCATGTTATAAAAAGATGTTTTATATTACTGATTCATGATTCATAGTAGGTGAATATCAAATAGATCCAATATAATTTCAGTGACATGTTTCTAAAATCCCCAAATAATATTTGATAATTTTGAACTGAATGAGTTCCAAGTGTCTTGATATGTGAGAAAACTATCAGTTAAAGAAATAAAACAAATATCTTTATTTAGTTAAATTTAATCTTGTATAAACAGTAGTTATAATGAAATATTCAAGAATAACATATTACATCCATTTTTTTCTATATATATAATATCCAAAAATGTTTTGGCTTAATATGAATCATATGATGTGGGTTTTCATTGGTTTATTACTATTTTTTCTCATAAAAATTCTAAGAGTTTTATTATTTTTATGATAATAATTTACTATAGACTTTATCAACATTACTAGTATATAGAAATGGAATAAGAGCTGGATACTGAGTAATTTCACTACATGAGTTATTTTCTTAGATGTAGTGATGTCAAAGTAAGATAATTTTCTATAGAATCATGTGGATACCCGAACCATATACATGAAAATATGTGAATCCCGTTAAATGTATACATTCTAAGAATAATATTTTCTAACATTTGAAAACATAATAATTGTTAATAGATGTCTCTAATATGAGTCAGAGTGTGTTTTATTTGGTGTATCAATACTTATTAATTTTTAAAATATATTGTTTATATATTCATGGATTTGAATATAGAAAAATAACTTGTAACATATTTATTATTATTCTATATAAAATTAATGTGATAATGTCCTTGAATATCTATCACATTTAAAAATTCTTATGTCATTACCCACTATGATGATAACTTTGATTTAAAATGATGATATATTATAAAATAGTTTGATTGTAGGAAATCATTAGAGACTTTGAAATATAGTTTCATGGCCCCCTCCACCCTAAGGTTCCCCTCCTAAGCTATAAATTGGATAAGGGATATAATTATTCATAATTCCCACCCCTAATAGGCCATCAGTTGTCGAAAACCACTAAGTGCATATCATAAACAAAAATGGAAGGCATTACATTCTAATAAGACATGAGGAACATGAGATAAGATAAAAAACTCTAAAAATATTTATTAGGATAAAATAAAATATCCCTAGAAGAAAAGTTCAATGTCATAAAAAATAAAATAACTACAATGGGAATTTCCAGTATCAATAGAAAATCCTCGGTAGTAACCTCAAATACCAAAAAACTCTTGAACAACTCCCTGATATTGTAATGTTTGTCCTAGTAACTAACCATCTCCGATAGACCTAAGGAATATTTTATTTATAAGTTAGTTAAGAATAAAAGGTATACTCAGAAGGATCCTCCGTCAATCCTCTTGTTAAAAATATTTATAAAGTATACTAAATCCGAATGAACAATAAGTAAAGACAACTCATCACATAGTTAGGTATGATATATTCTCATCCACCCCATGCCTCACTAAATATGTATTAATTAAAAGTAATTATATAATATCAATCATATGTAATTAAGGATCCATACTTTAATATCCCCAATCATTTCCCATTCTAACCCATCTTCAGACATCCTAATCAACCTCCCTCCAAAAGTAAACCCGATCAATGACACATGGACTATTGTATAATGTCCTTCACCTCATGAATAAAAATATATCATTAAATAATATATATATCTATATAGTATATGATTATTTTTTAGGAGAAAACATAACTTCTATATTGTGTGTTATACCTAAATAAATCACAACTCATGCATTAATTATCTATAATAATCCTTAGGATACTATTTCTAGAGATACATGTGTGTGAATTAACTACAATCCATTTCATACCTCTACTCACATATACAGTAAATATAAATATTGTGGAATAATTTTATATTTATATTAGTAATTTAGATGAGAACAAGAGGGGTTTTTAGTAATTTATTCCTCACCAACCTGAATGTTGGGTAAAACATCATCC
The DNA here is from genome assembly GCA_963277665.1 of Viscum album. Classification (NCBI taxonomy): domain Eukaryota; kingdom Viridiplantae; phylum Streptophyta; class Magnoliopsida; order Santalales; family Viscaceae; genus Viscum; species Viscum album. The sequence continues at coordinate 1,911,695,391 of OY728127.1, forward strand.
TAGAGTCGACTTGGAGTGTGTATTCAAACCAATATGGGTGGGGTAACATTTGGAAACATGTAACATATATGATCATATAATATCACAATCCACACTATGGTAAACTACCAAATATTTTTCTCAAAAGTAGTTATTTTATGTTAGACACTAAGATACCACTTCTATGGAATATATATCCTATTAAAAAATAACCTCCAATGGAACTTCATTTAATTATTATATCCATTAAATATATCGTAATACATTAATTACAAGGCATTTCCATGACCACCATGAATAATTCATTTGATCCAATATTTCTTCAAGAGTTATCATTTCTCATTCCATTCAATATCCAACCATATGGGTAAAATTATTTAATTTTAATTAGTATTCAATAATTCAAGTTATGGAAGGAAACTTATAAAATTTACATAAAGAGATTTATAAACCATACACAAAAAAAATCTTTAATAAATTGGGAATGGAATGATAAAACAATAAACCCAACCATAGAGACTTAAACTATGAATTATTTTCAAGAATTATTCTATAATATATCATAATGTGAATTCCTAGCTTCATCCCATCCCATCAGTCTGAATTCCATCATCTCCACCATCATGCATATCACCTTGAATCCATCCGGCCTTCTTCAGTGCCAACTAATTCCAAAAATCCAAAATATATCTTATATATAATTTACTATTATCAATCCAAGATATCGTCATATTTATTTGTCAGGCTCACATCCTTAACACTCACAAAATGTTGTAAGAAACAAAAAAAAGTCAAAAAGGAATATATTCCCTATAAATAAGGCATACATCCTTCATAGATAAAGAGTCTCTCTTAGACCCTAAAGTTTAAATTTATTAGAAAACATGTTAATTTTCATGTTGAAATAATGGATTCATTTATTGATGTATAAAACCACATGCAACCTATATCATTAATCTCTATATCCTATGAATTATTACAACTTGTTTTAATGAATGGAATCTAGTTTAATGAATATTTAAGGAATAACTATATTCAATTAACATGATTAATTATTATATATTAAAAAATAAGTATCAAAATTATTTTATTTATCCATTTTATATTTAACTATATTTCTAAACCATACAATAAACAATCATACTAATGACAACATAAGAAAAAGATAACTCATTATCTTGAAAAACATGAGGCAAACCACTATCACGGTGGAAACATATGTGATAGATGTAACAGATAAAGAAAATATTTTAATATTCATATTTCTATATTTAATTTCTTATAATCCCAACATAGTATTATTTTTTGGGTAATTTTCATGGTTTTAGGTTTTATTGGTATTTTGAACATAAATGAAATTTTTTTCTCAATTCTAGATTTGTACCTGTTTTGAATCACTTGTGTATTTCAATAATATCATTTTTAATATTTATCTAAACAAAGTGATTATTTTTTCAGGATAGCTAGGTATGGTGGGTAAATATTTTTCAATTGGGCCAACTCTTGATTCAGATATCTAGAGGCCCAAATAAATCATTCTTTGTGGATAGTAGTTCTGTCCAGTATGGTGGACCCCACCTTTCTAATTGAGGCATAAATCAAGATAAACATATCCAAATGAATATAATTTTGATTGATATTAATGAATATTCAATTACTCAAGTCGTTGATGTGTTTCCTATCAAAATACTATAATTACAACATTCATTGAATTGTTTAAACATGTAAAAAATGAAAATTATCATAAAGAAGAACCAGTTCCACTCAGTAATTAATTCTTACCATATGAAATGTAAGAAAAAATGCATGAAATTTTTTTGATGGACGTGGATGAAATTAAGGAATAACATTTATTAAATATTTAATGAATTAATTTATTGGTTTAAAGGTTATAATTTAACTAGAATGTGAAGATTTGAAATATGATGATACGCCTGGATAAAATTAATTTCTTAGAGTAAATCATCAACAACTCCTATATCTATAGGCCAATAAAGATATAATATTGATATTGAAAAGAGGGGAAATCTTTTAACATAATTTATGGATACTTATTTTAGAAATTATGGTATTTAATAAGAAAAATATGTGGAAACATTTGGCGGACACTTTTGGATAGTATTCATTCCCCTCACCTCCCAATAAATTTGTATCTACACCCCTTGTAAATGTATCGGAAAATCATTGTGGCCATTTTATATTTTTTTAAGTTTCATTTAAATTTTAATATTATTATTAGTTTTTAATATATTTTTCTCATCTTATTTATCTCATTATCAATATTTTTTTATCATGTGTTTTTTTTCACCCTATTCTTCTCCCACATGATCTTTTATACTCGTGATTATGAGTAAATAGCCTAAGGATGTTCCTGGGTGTACATGTAGAGTAGAAACCAATTCATTTAACCTTCTTGATTAGTGTTTATTATTTTATTTTAGTATGTTCAAGGGGGATCTTCATGGGTAAGGTTCCTCTCTTTCTCCACATTCCACCCAAGGATTAATGTTTCTTCTATAATGTTTTCCCTCGATCGTGGAGGTGGATGTGTAGTCTCTCAGTGATCGTTGAGTGCATTATATATTCAAAAACATAGATATAAAAGATATTCTTGTATATGATGGTGTGTTTTTATTAATTAAATTTGAAACTAATAAAGTGATGATGATGGTTCAATCTGTGTGATTCTCTCGAGAATATCTCCTGTATTTTTTATTTTATTCTATTTGCATTGATTATGTTTTCATTGTATTTGTTTGAATAATTTTATTATTGCATTAAAAATTATAAAAACTCTATTACATAAAGTTATTTTATAAAGAAAAAATATAATAAAATGTGAATTAGATGTTCAGTATGACTGAATGCAAAATTTCTTCAAGAGAACTACCTAGGTCAGCCCCTGTAAAACACATAGTTATAAATATTTTTCATGCATGCACGAAATTGCTTTACCAAATCAGTAATATTATCAGGAATCTATTTGGTTATTAATAACTATTTTTATTCACAATTTTTAAATAATTTTCATCTCTTTCAAAAAACAGAAAAATTATAAATTTAAAAATAGAAAAAATTCACTTTTTTAATGATTAATTTCTATTCCAAGTGTTATGGATCGACCAAACAATATCTTGTTAAAGATTAATTTTACAATAATATTAATGTTAATTTTCAAAGGATTAGAAATTAAATTAAAAACTTATAGAGGAAAATATAATGGTTTTCTTAATACGTACATGCATACCAGGAAAAATTAAAAACTAATATGGATCTTGAACCACAATGAGGGGTGGAAGAGATTTCATTGGTCATTTTTTTGTTAATGAACATGAGGCAGGTGATAATGAGCTACTAAAATAATTAATTACATCATTTCATACTAAAACATTTTTTCAAGGAGGTCCCTGATGTACACATTCCAACTGATTTACTTTTCTATGATCAATAATTTATGGAAGAATCTTGTAATATCTTTGTTAAAATAACCTAAAGCATGATCTTCCCATTCCAGATAATGAAAAATCATCACATTTATACCTCTGTCTTTCTTTGGAACAAAATGATGATGATACAACTTCTGGTATTGATTATCCAACAGTTCTACTTAAAGAGATCAATTACCATGATCACTTACATAAAAGGGAATATTTGATTTTTAATTCTTCGTTTTTTATTATTTTAGATTGTGAATTGTTTTATGACTTATTTTTCTACAAATTTTATGATACACTAAAGAGGAATAAGTCCTTTTATGTTAAATATGTGACATCCCAAGTGGTGTGGACTGATGAATAAGAGTTGGACAAGCATGTCGTTATGAAACTACCTCTTCAACAAAAGTTTCCATACCATATTGAGTATAAAACATAATTCAACAGGGAGAACCCCTATTTTTTCCCTCCCACTCTAGACCTCAAATTATCTATTTCTTCAATATTATGGGTTGGTAAATTTGTTATCATATATGGGGTTTTCTACATTAATTTGTTACACATGTACATCATAAAGATTTACATGTGGAGGTTTATATTAATAAAATGACACCCATCTTTTGATTGGGGTTAAACTGATGAAACTGCCTGACTAGGGGCTGCGAAAACATAGAAACCTCATGGGAGTACAATCAAATAAATGTCCCTTTTTTGTTTCTAATAACTATGTATTTTTCTATATTTTTATTATAATTCATTAGTTTCATTTTTTATTTTTAATGTGGTAGTTTCTAGGAACATAAATCAATTTAACCAGTGAAAAATTAATTAGTTTGTGTCTGTCCATTTCATTATTTTAATTAATTCCCAATTAAAATTAAGCATCAAACAAAAGTCTTCATCGAAAAATATGAAAATTGGGTAATAAGGGAATAAGTGTTGGAGAGGGATGTTAATATTTTTTCAGATTTTTTAGTGTGATTTATATTGATTTTTCATTACTATTTCTAAATTTTTCTTGTGTTAATTTTCCAATTGTTTGGTGTGTTTTTTATGTGTCCTGAGATGAAATGAATAATTTTTTAAATTTAAAACATATTAGTATTCTTTTTATATTTTTTAATTTGAAAGATTGGGGATCTAAATAACTACTAAATGGATTTTATTTTTTTATTTTCAGTATTTTAATTTTATTAAGTTTGTTTGATCATGAAACTCACATTCACTAGCACTATCGAAATTGAATATATTTCCTTACTAACGATAATTAAAATATTTTTTTATATCTAATATATATATTTTTCATTATAGTCATTAGACATGTTTTTTGATCCATAAAATGATATTTTCACTTTTTCAAAGTCGTTACAGTTCATGGAATGTGTTAAGTGCGATTGATTCACCACTTTGAATTTCCTTTTTATATTAAACTCTTTTTTTGTCTAAACTTTTCGTTTTACCTTCATTAATCCTATAGTATCCATGAAATACCTTGTTATTAATCCAGATTACCTGACATTTATCACTTTCCATCCCATTCTAGAAGTTAAATGTGTGATTATTTTTGTACTCAAGTATGGAGGAGGGATAAGATTAGAAGAGATTTACATTCCAGAAGAATCTATTTGTGCTGATTTGAAAATGATTCAATATTTATTGTTTATTGGGTGGAATACATTTTTTGATGGGAAGACATATGGGTATACGAAAATATGATAAAAAATATTTTATGGATTTTAACCAATTATTGATGATAATAACATGCCTCCATTTTCCTCAAAAACATAATTCTTAAGAGAAATACATATATTCATTCACATTGAAACAATTATTCAGTTGGGGAAAATTTGGATGAATCTTATCATTGATTTCAAAATGTAAAATTGTAAAATTCCAAAATAAAGGAAGAGGTTTCGGAGGGGATTTGATTTTGAGATGATTGAGAGGCACACTATTCTTGTGTAAATCTGTTTTCATACAGTTACTTCACTTAAGAGCATAACCCTCTTCATCCTTACTCTGATGTTTTTACATATAAAACCTACCAACCATCCACCTTAGAAAACCCCATGATAAAGACATCATGATTGAATCATTTTTTACTCTGTGATGTAGATATACAAGAAGAATATTAATCCTATTGAAATCATACATGTTATTAACAATGAGAATAACTGCACATTCAATATCAATGAGTGAAAAGAGAAATACTGTTATGGGGAGTTTATTACGAAATGTACATGAGTATTAACATGATATTTAATGTATTTTTATTATTTTTTTAGAGTTTGGTAATTTTTATCCATGTTGGAGTCATGATATGAAAATTCAATTGTGTTTTCATTCATACTTTAGCAAGATTGTGTTGACATTATCATAAGATTATTTCCCGTGAGGGAAATGGTTATTTGTGGGAGAGTGATAAACAAAATATTTTCAAATTTTTTATACTCTAATTCATTGTTTATAACCCCACCACATTACAATTTTATAGGTAATTATCACGTTTTAAGGTTTTAGTGGAATTTTGGGCTTAAATGAAAATAGTGTTCAATTCTATAATTTTACCTATTTTCAATCAATGTTGTATTTTGAGAATATTGTTTTAATTATATATACAAATAGAATTATTCTTTTTTAGTATGCCCAGCTATGTTGGCATTATATTTTTCAATGGGGGCAATTCACGATTCATACATTTGGAGGACCAAATAAAACATTTTTTGAACAAAGATGTTCATTTAAGTAGAGTGGATCCACCCTATGTAATTGGATCATAAATACAGATAACTTTGTCCAAATAAATTTAGTTGGGATGGAGATGACATATTATTCAATAAGTATTTTTTTGATGAGTTCCAATCAAAATCATCTCATTAAGGAATTCTTTGACTGGTTAAAATTATGGAATATGGGAGGTTTCATTGGGTATATACATGTCCAATAATTAATTAATCCATACCCTCTAAACCGTATTTAATTTTTTTTAAAATTTTGTGGAGGTACATGAATGAATTTATAGAAAAACATTAACTAAGGATTGAATGCATGAATTTATCGGTTTCAAAGACATAATGTCATGGGAATGTTAATATCTTTAATATGATAAGGCAAATGGAAAGAATTAATTTCTGAGTGTAAAGTAGTCATACCTCCTGCATAAATGTTTCAAATAATTCTACAATTTTGAGGGTGCACAAAGGGGAAATTTCAAAATAACTTCAATGAAGATATATGTTACAAATTCAATCATTTAATATGTCATCCATGTCGAAAATTTTGGAGGATACTTTTGGGGAAAATTCTTTCACCCCCTCTCCCTATAAATATATATCACCACCCCTTCTCAATGTATTGGCACTTTAGTGTGGATTTTTTAAAAGTAAAATAGTAGTTTCATTTCCATAATAATAGTATTATTAATTTTAAAAATATTTTTCTCTAGATCTTTATCTTATTATCATATTTTTCATCTCTTGTTTTTTCAGACCAAAATTCCCCACTATGATCTCTTATACCATTGGTCATGAGTAACTAACAAGAGGATGTTCCAGGGGGATCAATAAAGTGTTTATCCAAGTCATTTCACATTAATATTTATTTTGTCTTATTTTATTAAAGTTAATTCAATGGGGTCTTATTTAGTAAGGTTTGTTTATGTATCCACTTCCTACCTAAGGCATAACTTTCTCATTTTCCTTTGGTTGTGGAGGTGGATATGTGGTTTCTCGACAATGGTTGAGTGCACTAAGTATTCACAACCATAGATAGAATGGGATTTTTCATGCATATGATGGAATGTGTTTATTAATTAAATTTGAATCAAATAATGAGATGATTAAGGTTAAATCGAAGTGATTCTATCAAAAATATCTCTAATCTTCATGACTTCATTCTGTTTGCATTCATTGTATTTTCATTTTCATCTATATGTTTAATTTAATTATTTAATTCCCAATTATGAAAACACTATTTAATTTAGTTTTTTTTATAAATAAAAAATATAATAAAATGTGGATTAGAATTATGGTGTGATTAACTGCAGAATCTCCTCAAGAGAACGACCTTAGTTAGACCCAGTGGTACAATTAGTTATTAATATTTATGAGAGTGCACATGACAATGCATCATCAGTGATTGTATGGGCTTAAGGCTGCAATATTGATTTATTTTTGGATAAGCCCCCTTTTATGGGTAAAGGGGGGAAACCTATTGGATTGATAGTACGATTGATATGATACTGATTGTAGTATCAGTCTAAGGTGATGATACACAATATACAAGAGGGGGTGAATTGTATACTTTAAAAATCCTTAAGTAAATTTTTCATAAACAAAATTCATAACACCTCTAAGCTATAATAACATTCATGATTCCAGAAAAGTGATTCTGGAAATGAATCGTAACAAAAGTTCACAACAACAAATATTCTACATTAAAGCTTATAGAATCTTATTTAATCAGAGTACAATTCTAAAAATGTATAAGTAAATTATACTTTCCTCAACAATAAAAACTACAGCGGAAAACAAACATATAACACTACAAGTCACAAGTAGTAACTCTTTTAACCCAAAGAGAAGGGTGTCCAACAACCCTAGATAAAGGCCCCTTGATTTATATTTTCATAAAAGTCTGTCTTACCAAATCCCAGGTAAGCCTCAATACAATGATCATTATTTGTCTTGCTATCCCCACAAGCCCTCTATTTTTAAGGAAATCGGCACCTCTGACTTCACAACCCGAAGTCTCTGATTATAAAGAAACCACACCTATGCACAAATCAAGTCTGCACGAAGAAAATTTTGAACAACCCATTCAAACATTCTACATGAGGCCTGAGAGTTTATTAGACCCTTCTCTCTCTCTCAAAATCACTTCAATAGTATGTAAGCACTTGTTCATCAAAATTAAAAGTATTGAACTTGTTCAAATGAGCTCCAATTTATAGGCATATAATCAACAGTCGGATCCCTCCTCCATTGGTCATATTCTTCCTTGCATTTCAGAGGGACTTGTACACTTTTCACTCAAGAAACGGTTAGTTAGTAATTGAATGTACAACAATGTTGTATAATAAATACAAGTGTAAGAAAAAATATGATTACATAAACAAAATCAGATATTCGGAATGTAAGAAAATTAATGTTCGGAGGCTAAAAAAAAATTTCAGAGTCTATTGTACAAGGGTATTCAGATTCTCTTTTCTAAGGAATTCAGAACCTGTACTCTGTAAAATTCTGGAGTATTAATTTCAAGGAAATTTGGAATCTTGATTCACAAAACATCAGAATCTGGATTCACAAGAATTCAAAATCTAAACTTACTATGTTCGGAGTCAGAGTTCATGAGAATTTGGAGTATGATTTCACAAAGTTCAGAGTTTGAATTAATTTAATTAGAAGTCAGAACATACAATGTTCAGAGTTAGAGTTCATGAGAATTCGGAGTCAAGTCTCATAAGAGTTTTGAGTCTGAATTTAGAGAACTCAGAGTCATATCTCAGATGAGTTCGGAGTTTGAATTCAGGGAACACTGAGTCAGAACTCAGAAGAGTTTGATGTCTGAATTCATAGAACTTGTAGTCAGAATTCAGAGTCTGAAAATAGAATTCACATTATTTAAGTATTATATGATTCTGAGGTTTTATTCATGAAACCGAATTTGATATGTAGTCAAGATAATGAAAAATCAAAAGAATGCTAATGATAAATTCCCTTGGGAAATGAAAATTTTCCTTAGAGAAGTGAAACACAGGGTAGAATGACATTTTTCTTATGATAAGGTGTTTGTGATTTTCAAAACAAGAAGAAATGGTAAAGTCATAATGAGACCTTATTGAATGAAAAATTACCCCCAAACATGAAGGAATAGAAATTTCATAAGGAAAAAATTATTGACACAAAAATCTCCCCCTTTTTTGAAACCACAAACATCCTTATGAAAACAAATAAAAGTACTTTGTCAATATTTTTATAGGCTTTGAAAATAATACATATCTCCACTTACACATTATCAAAGATGAATATGAATAACTCCCCCTTAGGATTTGGAACCCTAAGGATCATATTATCGATTTCCAGAATGATATTTTCCATTATCTTGTGTTTGAAAATCTCTGTAATAAAAACTTCCTCTTAGATAAACTCCCCCTTACTTAGGGATATTTCTTCTTCTCATAGTATTCTTTTTTCCTTTATCCCCCTTTTTTATTTTCAAAAAGAATTTGAGGTAATAGAGAAGATATTATAGTACCTGAAATATTAGTACAAAGCATACAAACAAAAACGAGCAACAAAAATTTCCTTAGGATAGGAAGAATTTGTACAAGGAAAAAAAAAATTCAAATTGGATATATTTTCCTTTATTCTCCTTGGGTATCAATTTAATCACTATGGTTTTTATCTTTTGGAGTTCCTTGTGGTATTCCTCTGATTTCTTTTGGATCCGACCCTGATCATCTGCTTTCTTCTCTAAAGCTTTGATCTTTTCTTCCCAAGCCTTCAGAGCCTCTTCCTGAGCCTTTAACAACTCATCTTGATTATTCAACTTCTCTTTGATCTCGATCCGTAGATCCCTTCCCATCTTCCATCATTGGGAAATAGAATATAGCTTCCCATTCAGATCTTTTACCTCTTGAATCTGAGTATTTTGCACAAGATTTAGCTTTTCCTCAAAGCTAGTCGTGAGATCCTTGATTTTAAAATGTTCATTGTCAAAATCTCACTTAACATCATGTTGAAACTCATCACGCTCTCCCAAGTCTTCAACTATCTTCATTGACCAGCTAATCACTTTCATACATGATTTTTTGTGGTCATTATAGTAAATGAAGAAGTTCTTGAAATCAGCCTCAAGTTGGACACACTTATCCATCACCATGGATACTAAATACGATTGTTGATTCATGCAGTGTTGGAGAATTTTAAATCTCGATTCAATGCTTAGAAATATAATAATGGTGTCAACAATCTTATTTAGTGATTGAATGATGAAATCATTTTCTAGGGATGATGATTCTGATTATGAGACTTTTCTTGGTGAAGGCTCTTTCTCTATCTTGAAAACCTTCCTCTTCGATGATCCACCAAATTTATATTTCTTAAAAACAACTTTATTAGTTTTTTCCACAATCACCTATTTCCCTTTATCATTTCTCAAAATAGCTTCCTCATCTAGAGACTCTTGTTCACTATCAGACAGTTGAACAATTCTATCTTCATCTTCCTTCTCTACTCCTACCTCAGCATCATCAGGGTTAATGAAATAATGGTTATAACATTCTTCCTCAGAGAGATAATTTACTTCATCTTAAGCTTTTTCATCTAACCTAGGAGTAGCAAGCTTCTGTGATCTATCTTGAGAATTCCGGATTGAAAATTTCTCATATTCACTTTCTATCTCACGAATGTCTTCAACTTTCTTTATCAAATCTTCTATGTCAGTACAACTTTCTTCTTATTTAACTTCTTCCACATCTTCTTTTTCTTCAACAACCATATCTTGTACTATTTCAGGAGTGAGAAATTTTCCCCCTAGTGTTTTAGGTGAGGGATCTACCAGGATGAATTTCGGTACAAGGATATTCTCAGATTCTATTTCAGTATCCCTTATAAGGGATTGCACAATCTCATCTTCTAACATCTTCTTCTTTTTCTTCATTTCCTTAACCAACTTCTCAAGCTCATCAGTGGACTTCTCTTTCAAAGCCTTGGCTTCTGCATGATCCAATCCAAACTGTGGCTCTCCTTCTTTACCGTTGTTTTTTTCTTCCCTCCACGGGATAAGATTTTTGTTTCTTGGGCTTTGGAGGTGCGGAATGGGTTCCTTTAGCTTCTGGGGTTCCACCTTCAACTACAACTTCTTTCAACTTCCTCTTCTTTCCTCCACTTTTTGATGGTTCAAGAACCTATTGTTCCTTCAGAACAACTTTAGCCTCTTCCTCTGGTAGGTCATATAATTCTCTGAATTCTTAAGAGAAACCAAAATTCATTCTCTTCAAAGTATCATCACTTACCATCATGACTTTGCAATTCCCCTGCTTGGAATAACATGGAATCATGAAAGACTCAAGGCATCGAACAATAAACATGGAAAGGATAGTAAGATACATCATTTTTTGACAACACATCGGAAGATGTAGTTTGGGTTTGTTTAAAAACAAAAGGATTAGTTTCATCAAATTTAACATGTACTGTTTCTTCAATAGTACAAGTGTTTTTATTAAAAACACTATAAGCCTTAGAAGTTGTGGAGTAGCCTATGAAAATTCCTTCATCAGATTTTGGTGTGAATTTGTGTAAGTTATATTTAGTATTCAGAATGAATACCTTTCATCCAAAAACCTTGAAGTATGAATTTCTATCTTTTCTACCATTCCATAACTCATAAGGAGTTTTATTAAGAAAATGTCAAATCAGTACTCGATTTATAGTATATCAAGTAGTACATACAGCTTCAGTGAAAAAATGTTTGGATTTAGAATATTCACTCAACAAGGATATGGTTATCTATTGAAGAATTCAATTTATTCTTCCAACAACACCATTTTGTTGAGGAGTTCATGGGGCTGAGAAGTTATGAGTAATGCTTTTTCTACAACAAAAAGTTTCAAAATCAGAATTTTGGAATTCTCTTCCATGATCACTATGAATAGTAATCAAAGGAAGGTTTTTCTAATTTTTAACATGGTCTTTAAAACTTTTGAAATAAGAAAAAGATTCAGATTTATTTTTTAGAAAATAGACCCACGTAAGTCTAATGTAATCCTCAACTAATACAAATACAAAATACTTGACTCTAATTCTTCCGGTTTGTGTTGGACCAAAAAGATCTATATTCACCAACTGTAATGCATCAGTGGTTGAGACTTCACCGACTGATTTAGAACATGATTTATGTTGTTTTACATATTGAAAATGATCAAAAATATTTTAATAATCAAATCTAAGCTCCGCTAGATCCTTATCTAGTCATCTATTAGAGAGTTTACATGGCTTCCTAAGGTTACAATGACTTAACCTTCTATGCCAAAACCAAAAATGATCTTCCATTTCACTAAGGCAAGGTAGATCTTGGCTTTTATGGTCTTCTAGGTTTACTGTGTAAACACTCTCTTGCCTATTGGATGAAAAAATAAACTCTTCCTTGGATTTTTGTTCTAAGAATTTCCCATTCCTAAAATTCAAAAGGTAACCTTTATCACATAACTGGCTTATGCTAATGAGGTTGTGCTTAAGACCCATAACAAATAAAAAAATTTAAATAAAACTTTTTTCCAAAAATAATGGTGTTACCTATAACAACAATCTTTCCATTAACATTATCTCTGAAAGTTACTTTTCCTCCTTTCAACTTGAAATTCATTTCAAAGAGGTTTCTGTTACCAGACATATGATGGGAACACCCACTATCCATGTACCAAGTATTGTTGTTGGTACCTTGTCTATTTTCCTAAAAATAAGAAAGTTAGACTTTTGGAATCCAAAATTCCTTGGATTCAGAATTGTTAGATAAAAAAATATTGGGTATCCAAATTTTTTTAGAGAAATATGATTTATGAAACCCAAGTGATTGAACATTATTCAAAGAGAAATTTTTCATCCAATGCCCACCACCTGGACATTTAGTACCAAAAGCGGCTCTGGATGGAATAAAATTATAGATTTTGGAAATAGGATTTCGGTGGGTATAACCAACTCCAGTAGTATTTCATTGAGGTTTTATTTTACAATAAATCTTGTCAAAAGTTTCCTTAATAGACGTAATGTTTTCAAGAAGTTTCTTAATGGAATATATTTCGGATTTTAGTATGATGACTAAATTCCTATCCCCATGAATTATTTCCATAAAGTTATATTTTTCCTTAAAAACACTTATTTTTTGAATAGCATTCTTAAGATCATTAGAATGTTTTTCCTTTTCAGAATTTTCTTCCTTAAGGTTTTAGAATGTTTTTCTAAAATCATATCCTTATCTTCAATATCCCTAGAGAGATCTGAAATCTTTTTTGTAAGAACTTCTTCTCCAGTATTTACCTTGTCCAATTTATTAGAAATTTTACAATTTTTGGATTTTAACAACTTGGAAAATATATATACTTCTTCATAAGAAGTAATTTATTCATTATCTAAAGATGAAGATTCTAAATTAGAAGTAATATCTTGGGAATAAAAATTCTTATCAAGAGATAAATTTATTAAAGACCTGGAAGAGCATAACATGGGCATAAGACATCTTTTACGAAAAGAAATAGTAGCAATGAATCCAATATTTTTCTGTGATGATGATTTATATTCAAAAGATTCACTTACCGATGATTCTCCATATCTAGAACTCCATGTATCATTTTCTTTAATTCTTTTCTTGTGCTTTGAGAGATAGAAATTCTTCTTGTTTCATTATGAATTTCTTTCATACATTTTTCTTCTTTTTCAATAGAGGGAAATCAGGTCTGATATGAACTCTTATTCTACATTAATAACATGTAACTTACCCATATTACTTCTCTTTGTAGTCTCTCTTCTTGTACTTATTCTTATAGTTTTTTTGAGCCACTATATTGTTCATTATCCAAGTGAGATTTTCTAATTCATTATCAGACTTTTCTGTTTCACTAGATTCTTACTGAATAGTAACATTCATTGAATTTGATCTAGTTAATCATTCTGGAGTCTTGGATTTCATATGTTTAGAATTAGTTGTAAAAGAAAATCCTCCATTCCCATTATTTTTTTTTATATTATCATCATCACTCTTCATTCTCGTCTCATGCTGTAAAAGGGTTCCAAACAACTAATCTATGGAAATCTGTGTGAAATTCTTGTTCTAATAAATTTCTAACCTCTTGGACTCCCACTCATTTCGCATGATTCCTAATATTTTAACCACAAGAGACTCATCATCCAATTATTTTTCTCCTATAAAATGTAATTTATTAACCATAGTCATACACCTTTGCGGAACATTGCTTATAGGTTCTCCATAAGGAATGTTAAATCCATGCTATTCAGCTATCAATATAACTCTGCTTGTCTCAATAACATTATAAGTACCAAATTGTGTAACTTTAAGTTTCTTCTAGATACGGTTTTCAGCTTCACATGAATATATTTGACTATGGATGTTCATGGTCATGGAACATAGCAAGGTATTTCTGACTCTAAAATTTTCATGATATTCTGATTTCTCCTCATTGATGAAAGTTCTCAATTCCTTATCTGGAATTTTATATTCTTCTATCAGCATTAGGTAGTTATCAACTCCATTGTTAATAAAGAATGTCTTCATCCTATATCTCATGTAATCATAATCATTTACATCAAAAATAAGAGGTCTTGTAGGATTTAGATTGTCGATAGAGCCAACATTTAAACCTACCATTTTAAGGGAATTCTTTCCACACAAACTTGTTAGTAATATATGTTTGTAAACAGAAGAAAATATCCTATGCAAGGAAAATATAAATAACGTATCTTCATGAAAAAAATGAATCTGAACTTTATGGATCCAAAAGAAAATTGATTCTGAAAAAGTGAAGAAGAATATTTCTCTTCTAAATCTAATCGTGGGATTAATTTAGATGTAACCAATATTCGGAAGCCAATTATTAGATTGGATCAGGATAAAAGCTCACCTGCTATGATACCAATTGTTGGATCGATATTATGATAGATATGTTACTGGTTTTAGTAACAAACTATGGTGAATATAATCAATATACAAGAGGGGGTGAATTTTATACTTTAAAAATCATTAAGATAATTTTTGCATAAACAAAATCCACAACACCTCTATGCTCTAATAACTTGTATGATTATGGAAAATTGATTCTAGAAATGAATCATAACAAAAGTTTACAACAACTAATATTCTACCTTAAAGCATATAGAATACTATTTAATCAGAGTACAAGTCTAAGGAAGTATAATAAAATTATAATTTCCTCAACAATTAAAACTACAGCGGAAAAAAAACATACAAAACTACAAGTCACAAGTAGTAACTCTTCTAACCCAAAGAGAAGGGTATCCAACAACCCTAGATAAAGGTCCTTTTATTTGTACTTTCAAGAAAGTCCATCTTACCCAACCCCAGGTAAGCCCTCAATCCGAAAATCGGTATCTATCTTACTATCCCTGCAAGCCGTCGATCTGTAAGGAAATCGACACCTCTGACTTCATAACCCAATGTCTCTGATTTTAAGGAAATCGCACCTCTGCACAGATCAAGTCTTCATGAACCAAAGTTTGAATAAGTATTCAAAACCTTCTACATGAAGCTTGAGATTTTATAAGAGCCTCTCTCTCTCTCTAGAAATCACTTCAACATCATGTAAGAACTTTTTCATCAAAATTAAAAGTACTGAACTTGTTCAAATGACCTCCTATTTATATGCCTAGCATCAATAGTCGGCTCCCTCCTCGAATGGTCATATTCTTCCTTAAATATCAGAGGGACCAATCCGTGTGTTATTGAAACAATGGTTAGTTAGCAATTGAATGCACAAAATCATTTTATAACCAAAATAAGTGTAACAAAAAATATGATTACATAAACAAAATCAGATATTTTGAATATAAGAAAAAAAATTCATATTCTAGTCAAAAATGAATTCGGAGTCTATAATACAAGGGTATTCGGATTCTGTTTTCTAAGGAATTCAGAACCTCAACTCTATAGATTTTCTAAGTCTCAATTTCAAGGAAATTTGGAATCTGGATTCACAAGAATTCAGAAACTGAACTTACAATGTTCGGAGTCAGAGTTCAAGAGAATTAAGAGTCAGGTCACACAAAGTTCAGAGTCTGAATTCATTAGAATTTGGTGTCAGAACATACAATGTTTAGAGTTAGAGTTCATGAGAATTTGGAGTCAAAACTCAGAAGAGTTCAGAGTCTGAATTCAAAGAACACAGAGTAAGATATTAGAAGAGTTCGGAGTTTGAATTCAGAGAACTCATAGTCAGAAATCAGAAGAGTTCGGTGTCTGAATTCAGAGAACACATAGTCAGAATTCGGAGTTTGATAACAGAATGCTCTTTATCTAAGTATTATATGATTTTAAGGTTTTAGGTATGAAACTTTTCATTACACATTGGAAAGATAATGAATAATTAAAAACATGATAAGGATAAATTTCATGGGGGAAAGAAATATTTCCATAGAGAAGTGAAACACATGGTAGAATGAGGTTTTCCTTTAGATAAGGTGTTTGTGATTTTCAAAAAAAGAACAAAAGTTTAAGTCATAATGAGGCCTTATAGACTCAACAATCTCCCCCAAAGATGAAGGAATGGAAAATTCATAAGGAAAAACGTATTGGCTCAACAAAACCAAGACATCAAAGGCATCAAGAAATTAACAAAGTATGAGAAAAAAGAGGGTTGAAAACAAGAAAAACAACAAATAAGTACTTCAACCCAGCATCAACAACATTAAGGTAAGACTCCACCAAATCACCGTTGCTCAGAAAACACTATCGTGCAAGATTTCATCAGCCCAGTACCAATCGAAATGCCAAACCATCTCAATCAACCATATCTGAAAATTCATGATTGGTGGAGACAACCATCTCTATCCTCATCAGAAGAAAAACCATGTAGATTGTTTGAGTTCCCAAAAAATCCAATTTCACCTCCACCAACAATCATCCAGCAACAATCCAGATTACCAGTAGACACAACCATTACCAGTAGATTCACAACACCATGAAAAACAAATCCAGAAAAACAAAGTCCCATCTTTACCAAAAAAAATCTAAATCGAAACCTGGAATCAAATTACAGTAGCAACAATTCGCAAAGCCTACCCCCTCCAAGCTAGAGGAACCATCCCCATGAACACCCGAAACTCTAGAGTCGACGACGATCTAGGACGAATTTGACCCAAGATCTCAAATCCGAAAAACAGGTCAAAGTTGTCGATGAGAACACCAGAGCATCAGACATTGAGCACATCGGTGCCACGGATGACCCAGATGCCAGAACCAATCCAAAATCGTCCCTGAAAGCAGCAGATCTGACATCACCAAGCCATGATCCCAAAGACCAACCACCCAAAGATGACACACGCTGACGCCGAGCCGAATACCTGAAGCAGGAACACTGAGCTTGCCACTGCTTGTATTTGAGCCAAGGTGAGAACTCGATGTCATGAGGCATAATTAAACAACTAATGGTCCGAGAACAAGAATCAACCATGTGGTTCTGACACTAAATGTTGTCGATCCGGGGAGAGATAGTTGTCACTGAGGCTGAGCTAGACTGGCTGGAGGGGGCGGAAGCACGGATGGGAAACCTAGGTGCGCGAGAGGGGGAAGAAGTCACTGCTCAGAGGCCACATATAATTAATCAACAGTAAACATCAATAAATTTGATTATTTATTCTATTTTGGTACATAATAAGGTATATAATAACAATATAAAAAAAATATAAACCATGATAACATTATTATTGAACATAAAAAAAGAGAGGAAACAAATCCCCAACACATTAAGGTTTATTCCAACCATGATCCAATGAAACCAATGTGTATAAGAAAATGATGATTCCATTTGGATGTCCTGAGGATTAGTTATTTAATATCCATTAATCATTTTTATAGAATGAGGGATAATAAGAGAAACATCACCAACCATAAATTCATCTCACTTCTATAGAAAACAGAGTTTGAACAAAATTATTAACACCTTTATGAATCATAAACATGTTGGTTCCGGATTATTGAAAATAGTACTATAGGGGTCAACTAAAAAACTGGTTTATCTACAAACTAAGAATGAATAAATGATTTTAATGGTGGATTGATCATTTTTAGAGTTAATAACACGAAACCATCATGATTCCATATCACAAGTAAATTTATGAAAAAATTATGATATTAACTGATTCATGTGGAAGAACTATATTAAACCTCTAGAATTTTTTGAAATTAAGTATATAAATATTTTATCTAGAATTGGTCTTAGTTACACTTATTTATTTATGTAAAAAAATATTTGGAAAAAATGTCATATTTGTATTATTTTCGTAAAAAGTGGAATTTGGAAGAAAAAATGATTTCTGATTCTTTTATACCAACCTGTTATGATCAGACCAATCTAAATATGTTATACAAATCTAATATAGTCAGATCAGTCTATAATGATAAGATCAATCAACATCTATCGGACCTATCTACTACCATCACACCAATCGTATAATATTAGATCACTCTACCATGATGACAATAGTTTTCCATCTAGAAACCCATTTTATACAATCATATCAACATCATAACAATAGGATACTATAATACCAATCTACAGATATTAGACTAGTATATATCATGATAATATTACGAAAAAGAAACTCCCTAAACACCCACTTGGTACCAAAAGTCGAAGTTAAAACAAAAGGAATGGGTTTTGAGAAACCTTTGAATAACATAAAATGCCTCTAAAAAATTTATCATCATCAAGAAGAAAAACTAAAGCAAAAATGAAAAGGGGAATGTCATCTGAAAATTCATTTTTTAGATTACACTTAGAGAATTCCCAACATCAATAACATTATAACGCATAGATGGGACAACTAGATATCTACGTAGCATCATCGACAGTGGAAGGAGTATATCTTATTATTCTTATTGGATAACCAGCTCATTTGGATAAACAAGGAAAAATTCCATGAAATCATTTCACCTGGGGATATACCTCCTAAATAGTTGAAAAGCTATAAATAATCAATCATGAATGACTAATACATCTCAGAGACAAGACAAATGTTAACATAATCAAAACATCAATAGAAATGTTGAGAAAAGGATAAAATTTCATGGGGTACTAAGAATGCATCAACAACAAAAGTTATCATGTTCTCTCTTTCTTACCATTATGCCACCAATGAAAATGAACTCAATGAAATTAACACTTTTATAAAACTTTCTCCATGTGTTCGTGGATCTCCATAGGTTGGTTGTCATGACCTGTCCTTGGGGCCCGTGCCGTGACTACTGCAAGCTCGGCTTCCATAGGCCAGGGGCTGGTGACTAGCACCAAAGGCGTAATCCCAATAAAAAGGAAGGAAATTCTTTTATACCTATAAAACAAACTATCTGAACACAAGCTGTATAGGCAACAAGTTCTAAAATAGAAAACAAATGTGTGCTGAATGTAAATGGGCCAGTATACAAACCTAAATGAATAAAAAGTACAAGAAAAAATGGAAAACAGCTCATGGATCATCCACCGGGGAATCCTACCTAAAGGTTAAGTACAAAACTTGAACAACTCATCCATACAGTATGTCCCGCCTAGTCCAGCTCCGAGGAGCCTCTCGTCTGTCACCCTCACCATCAATCACTGTTGTTCGTCGTCTGTAAATAACACAATAAGGTGCGAGCAAAGCCCGTGTAGGGGTTAGTATAACAATACTCAGTAGGGGACCCCGACACCCCTGAAGGTATCCCAGAATCCACAAAGGATAAACCACAGTAGAAAGATACAATCATGAAGTATCAACCAAACCTACTTAGGTATATGCCCATAAATATACCTAAATTATCAATCATAGTCCAGCTCCAACACTTGAGCCCAAGAACAAACCATTCCACAAAGGAATTAAAGTCAATCAACATGATTATAAGGTTTGACAGACAAGATTCAGCTCACATAGGTATATATATTTTGTAGAGTGATAGAGATGATCAGATGTAGACACTAATTTATCTAAGCAGTTGGACCCACACAGGATCCAGGAACAGAAGATAGAACTATCAAACCCACGGAGGATCCCGGTATAGTAGTCATCCTTGTCGAACCAATGTAGGATTTTGGTACAAAAGTCATCGTTGTCAAACCCAAATAGGATCCTGGTACAATATTGTCCCTGTCGAACCCACTGAGGATCCTGTCGTCTTAGACGCAGCAAGCCCTAGGGTTCCCGCACACAGCACGCTCGATTCCGGGAGGGTCCGCGCCTCGAACCAAGTTCGATACATCAACTATCATGAAGTCCCACGAAGAAGTATCTCAGAGATACACCTCATCATAGGGGGAAAATCCATGAAATATGTGTAAAAGACACAGAGATGAGATGATCAAGCCATATTGCAAAAAGTACACAACGTGTTGGTATGGTTACACGTCGTGTCTTCAGACCTCGGCTAATTCCCATGTACAACTGCCTATGTCGACGGGTTTTTCCTCTAGATAAGTAAGTAAATGGTGTGTGGTATGGTTACATGCCGTGTCTAAGCATTTGGGTTTGGCTCTGTGTACTCTGGCCATGTGTCCGTTCATGGCCTCAACTCGTGTTTACCAACCCGTGTAACTGGTAAACGGGGTAGACCGTGCCACTGGCCATGTCTGGTCGTGTGGTGGGGTACATGCCTGGGTTCTCCACCCTATTTATAGGTATCCCTAGGGTACACGACGAGTCTTTTAAATCTTCTTCTTCCATTCTGTGTATAGAGTACATGCAGTGCCTCTTGGCCATGTAATTCTGCCCGAGTCCTTGTATTTTCCCAGAATACATGCCATGCCTCGCGAAGCTTTTTCTACCATTCTGTGTAGATAATACACGCCATGTGACCGGGGTCACATGTCATGTTACTTTTCTAACACCCAAAACTCAATCCACAGTATGCCCACACTACACGGAATGTTTGTCATAAGTACATGCCGTGTATTCTGGAATTTTCCAGAAATGAGGCATCCGGCCAGTGCACCTCCTGTGAAGTCCATTCTTCATTCTGATGGTCTGTTCGTCACAAAACATCAGACACTAGGTCACCCCAATGTCCTGTAATCATCTTTTGTATTTTTGAGCCTCCAATCGGCTCTGAAAACACGATTTGATTCCCTCACTCGAAGTATAGTCGAGGGAAATTCCGTCCAATTCTGGTTTGATCTGTCACCCATTATCGTCGTCGCACCTCCGCTAGGTCGTCATGACATTGGGTCTTTGTTCTAGGATCATTGTGTCACAAAATGATCCTGTAACTATCATTTTCCCATTTCCCATGAAAAACGCACAGAACACACCAAACATTCACAAGAACGGCAGAGGGAATCGTGCCATTTTCATTTGGCCCGGTCCTTCCGCATTAGTTTGGAAAGAAGAGGGTCAAGAGAAAAAAATCAATCATTGTAAGAAGAAATTACATTGCCCAAAACCATAACACACCCCTACCTCGTATTTTTAGTTTAACTTTGATGAGCCGCGGAAGAGGCGGCATCAATTCATTGATGTTGGGGAGCGTCTGAGGAAGAAGCTTCGTCGGAGTTCTTTGCGGGCGGCTCCTTGTATTATAGATTGGTCAAAGATAAAGCATAGTGTTCATAATTCTTCATAGATGAGGAGTGTTCTTCATTGGAGAGGATGTCATTTTCATTGGAAGCAGTCATTTCTCTAAGAACTCCAAAGCTCCACCAAAGAGAATCACTAACCCAAAATAAAATAATAGCTCCCTATAATTTTATTGTTGCCAAGAATTCAAAATGGAATTCAAAGGAATTAAAATCTCTAAAAATTAATGAATTAATTTTGGAAGCTCAATTCATTAATTAATGGGTGTTTTCACTTTAATGAGATAAAGTGGAAGGTTCAAATTAAACGAGGAGAGGTGGCTTTATTAATTTTTAAGGGAATTTTAATAGACTTCTTCCAATTAAATGAATGTTAATCGGTGTTAAAGGGGGTTCAATATATAGTGGACCCCACCTAGTTATATCCTCCCAAGGGAGGCTAGGGTGTGGTGGGCCCCACCTCTAACCTCCACTTGGTGGTTTTAACCATCAATCAAATAAAAATATGTACACATATTTTTATTTTATTTTATTTTGAATCCCCAAAAATTAACTTCCAACCTCAATAAAACGCATCTATGGTAAAGGTCTCCTTAAGCGAATACTGGTGTTCTGAGTCTAGCGGTGCCCTAAAATATTAATTCTGAGCACCGGTTAAAATGATATAAAATCTCGCATGTATGTTTACTAAATGTACCAAAGAAAAACTTCATAAATTTATTATGGGCACACCGAGCCTCGGAATCAAGCGCCGTTAGAATCTGCGGACTTGTAAAAATAACATGTATTTAAAAAAAATCATGAGAATTCCTGGTCTTTACATTCTCCCCACAGAGGGGATTTATGTCCATGTTAGATAAAACACACAATAAGGGAACAAATGGGGTTACTAAGCCCGCATCTGAGTCTCTCACTCCCATGTTCTCTCCTGGAGGTTCCCATGCTGCCAGCGAACGTGCACCAGAGGAATCGACAATCCACCCAGGACCCGCTGCTGTCAATTATCAGTATCCAATGGAACTTCTATGAATGGATCCCCATCAACAATGTCCATATCCCCATGTTTGATGATGTGGGACGTTTCATGCACGTATGTCCTCAACAGAGACACGTGGATGACGTCGTGCACCCGATGCATCTGAGGTGGATGATCCATGTGGTAATCCACCTCGCCTACCCTTCTAAAGACCTGAAAAGGACAGATGAATCGCAGAGATAACTTGCCACCTCAGCCAAATTTCCGTAGACCTCGTCGAGGTGAGACCTGTAGAAAGATGTGGTCACCATACCTGAACTCTAGTGGTCTCTGTCTCCTATCAACATAGGACTTTTTCCTGGTTTGTGCAGTCTTCATCCACTCCTGGATGGTCTACAACTTCTCCATCATAGCATGCACCATCTCTAGTCCCATATGTGCTATGTAACGACCCAATGTTTTTCAATGGAAATTACCTTCTTATATGTATGTCTAAAATAACATGAAAACACAAAATAATGAACTACAAAGTGATAAGTGACCTTTAAACATATGTTTTTCACAACTATGTTTTGAATTTTGAAAATCTGACATATACAGTTGTGTTCATTATGGTTTTTGGAGTCTAATGAAACAGTAATAATTTTTGGTGATTAGTAACCTACCCTTATGAATAGTAACCTACCCTTATGAATAGTAATATGACCCTTCTGAATAGTAAATATGAGTATCATTACCTATGAATAATAAAATAAAATTTAGACATCTTAGAAAGTGACAATTTAACCTTAGTAAACGTTTTTGGTATTTTAAAAGTCATAAATAATTAATTATAATTAATTATTTAATTTAAAATATTATTTATTTCCCTAAAATATATTCATAAATTATTGAATCAATGTCTAATAGTTTTTAGATAATTTTATAAGAGCCTACGTAATTTTTGAAAGAACAATAAGATCAGTTTTAATCTCAAAACCTATTTTTTTTAAGTAAATTGTGATTTTATTTAAATATTATATTTTTAATATTTAGAAAATTATTTTTCAAAAATGGACTTCATTTTTGGATTCTACACGTCGAAAAATGGTTGGAGTAAAGTTTTGGGATTATTGTGAGATACATGAATTTTTGGTGAATAGTAGAATACATTAATTTACCATATAAATACATTTTAATTAGAACCCACTATTCCTGACATCACAAGTGATGTAAGAACCCAAATCCTAAACTCACATGCCTTTTTTTACTATTTTTTGTCATCCAAGACTCACTATTCCTTGTCTTAGGGGAAAATAATAAACTAATGAATTTTATATTAAGGAAACCCCTCTCCCCTCCACTATAAAAGCCAATCTTCACTCCCTCTTTTCCTCACACCTCTAAATCTCCAAGCCTCCTCTAAACTCTGCCAAAACATATTCCCTAGCCACTAACCCACGTCCAAAATCTTCTGGTCTCAACAAAAGACCAAGCCTAGCTTTCTTAAGGAGGTTCTCAAGAGGAAGATTCTAAAGGTAATTTTCCCCCTCTTCTCCTTTAATTTCCTTTCATGTTCAAGATCCTTTCTTGATCTCTCCCCACCCATATTCATCCAAATTGTTTTGTAACACCCGTATTATACATATACTGTAATTTTTATGATTCTAATATCACCCCACACCCTTTCCCTCTCCCTTTTATTTTATTAAAGAAAACGTTGTTCATGAGGTGTTAAATTTATCACTTTCAAAAATGACATTCTCTCTTCTTCCATTTCTACCTTCAGATATGGTCATGAAACCATTTATATGGTTGAACCAGAATATTGTATATTTATTATGTTCTATTTCAAGTTCTGGAAATAACCTATGGCCATATTACTAAGTTAAATGTTAAAACAAGTTTGTTGTGATCCAAAACAGCTCAAATTAACCCAAATAACCACCATTAAAATCTTATGTAATGATTCTTCCACATGGATCTAATATAATTCAATATAAAATTATTAAATCTATTGTATTATCATTAATAAAATGTAATATCAGTTCTGGATTTTTACCCATGATCTACCCAAACATCAATTTAATAATACAAGTGAACCACTCAAGAAACCCATAAAAACGAACAACCCCAAACAATGTTTTTAAACACTGTAAGTCATCCAAAGGAAAATAATATAACATAATGAAACCAGAATGAACCCTATTAATGTACACATGGTTCTGTATTTCTAATTAATTAATATAATGTCATTATACAGGACATTAAAGAGAAGGAGGAATTCGGGTACAAGGTAAGGGGAAATCTCGAACCCAATTTTCTTCCTTCGAGTTCTCCCTCTTTCACTCCTTTTTGATATTGTTACTCATAAAAGATCATTTTTTCATCATTACCTTTACTTTTCTGGGATATGCATTTTTTTCACTGGTTTTTATGTCCATCAAAATGTTTTCCAAAATAACACTCCCTTCAATAACTCACCTTTTAGCTCTCATTCAAGGTTGATGGTTCTTGTATCAACTATGTTATTACCTCTTTCTTTTTGGAACCCAAAGCTTATGAATGTGTTCTTATTAGATAAAACTCATTCCTTTTCATGGGTTAATTTTGTTGATTTATGTTATATTATCATTGTGGCATACATGATGAATGATAATGTTATGATGTGACGGGTGCGCCCGGAATTATATAGCGCAATATGAATGTTTAAATGTGATGGGTGCACTCGGAATTATATAGAGCTCCAATGCATTGGGTAAAGTGATGAATAGCATGAGTAAAAGTGAAATTATTTGTGAACAAGATGCTATCTTGGTTCACAAGTATGTGTGGTAGTTAACCACTAAGACATGATGTTTTTATTATTATGCATTTCCACATTTCAAGTGTTTTATTTATGCTCCTCTCATGTTAATGATCTTTTTCCTATGTTATGATTATGCTCACCCCATGATGTATTGTTCTTATCTATCCTCTTACATGGCTTTTAGCTCACCCCTTTTGATGTATATCCTCAGGTGGATACATGTACTAATGAGAGGACAAGTGCTAATAAGAAGCTATAGAAGAAGAAAATAAATGAATGTTTATGCTTGATGTTGTATTTGTTATGAGTGGTCTTAGTTTTCCCAAGACACTAAACCTCTGGATCCTCCATTTTTAATACTATTATGTTTTTTATCTTTGAAATGATGTTATAGTAATGTAGGAAAAGGCTCGGTTGCTATAGTTTGTATGAGAGGAAATGTTTAGTTAATTTGGGAATTAGGATTAGTGAACCCTAAAGAAAACCTCTAGCATGAGATTAAGTACAAATATGCACTCAAGAATATTTACCTAGGGACCCCATATGTTATGTTTTTGGTATAATTTTCTAAATGAAAAAGTTATTCATGAATTTTTTACTTATTTTTTGTTCTAACCTTTTCTATTTTATAAAATGGTGGGAACTATGAGAAATCAGGCCAACAAATCATGCGAGGGACTATGCAACGATTGCCCGAACGACATCCCTAATGATTTGGGAGGTGTAGTTCAAAACATCAAGGAGATTCTTACCCAATTATCTCAGGTTATGAACAATAACCATAATAATGGGGAACGTCCTCCTTCACCGAAGAGGGAGCTACTAGCTATTGAATGTTTTATGCGGCAACGACCACCGACGTTTAGTGGATCTTCCTATCCACTAGTTTTGGAACAGTGGGTCAACACCATGGAGAATATCTTTTATGTGCTTCACTATTTTGATACGGAAAAGGTGACTCTAGCCTTCTATCGTCTAGATGGTGAAGCTGATCAATGGTGAGTTTTGATTAAGAACACCAAGCCAAGGGAGGAAATTGATGAGATGTAATTGGAAGAATTTAAGATAATGTTTCTTAGTAAGTACTTCCCATGATCTCTTCTCATGAAGATGGAGACGGAATTTATAGAGCTCAAGAAAAAATAAGGAGAATCTATCACAACCTATAAAGAAAATTTCACAAGGCTCGCAAGGTATGCTATGGGTTTTGTTATCAACAATGATAGAAAAATTGATAGATTCTTTAGTGGACTAAAACCACACCTTCGAAAGGCTCTTGTGATTCGAGACTTTGGGAGTTATGAAGAAGTTATTCAGTGTGCTCTAAAAGTGGAGATGGAGTTTGGAGAATGGTCCCATGGCTATGGGGATAAGAAACGAAAGATGGAGTTTCAAGCCGGTGGATCTAATTACAATGTTGGGAAGAAAAATCAACGACCCACATGCCAAAAATTTTGGAAGTTGCACTATGGGAACTGCCTCAAAGATATGGGGAAATGCTTCAACTTTGGGAATGAAGGACACCATGATCAAGAGTGTCGAAAAGACATAAAAAGGAAGGAGAATGTAGCCAATGAAAGGAGAGAACCACTCGTGGTTCAATGCTACATCTGTAGGGAGCTAGGGAACTATTAAAACCAGTGCACTAAACCTCGAGCTCTCGAGGGTAATCAGTGCCAGCAACCACCAAAGCCAAAGGAACAAGGGAAGGCTTATTCCATCACTACTGCGGAGGTGGAGCATGATAATGAAGTCGTAAAAGGTACACTTCATATTCATCAAAGAATGGAAAAAGTCATATTTGATTCTGGTTCTATTCATTCCTTTATGTCATAGAATATTTCTAGAACTAATGAATCGAAGCCCTGAAACCTTGAAGAAGAGATATCTGTAAAAACACCAAGTGGTGCAATCATTGCATCCCAAGTGTTTGACTCTTATCCTGTTGACGTATGTGGGAAGATTCTTCCATCAAATCTCATAATAAATCTCTTAGTGGAATTTGATACTATAATGGGAATGTATTGGCTCTCATCATATAGATCACATATCAACTGTCGGGAAAAGGAAATATCTTTTCATATTCTGAACCATCCCATGCTCCTCTACAAATGCAAGGAAGATCCTGAATCTCCTTTGAAAAATCCTTCAATGGTTTGGGTGTTGATTCTCTATGAATAAGCATACCTCTCCCAAATAGTTGAGTCGAAGGAATGTTCCAACCTTATGAAAATTCCCATCATAAGGGAATACTGGGATGTATTTCCCGAAAATTTACTCGGAATACCCTCAGATCGTGAGGTAGATTTCTCAATTGAACTTATACCGGAGCTACTCCTATCTCGAAGTGCCCTTATAGGATGGCTGCTATCGAACTAGATGAGATAAAGAAGTAGCTACAAGAGAATTTGTACAAAGGGTTCATATGCCCTAGTGCATCACCTTGGGGTGCGCCAGTGCACATTGTGAAGAAGAAGGATGGAACAATGCGGCTGTGTATCGATTATCAGGAACTCAACAAGATCACCATAAAGAACAAGTGTCCTCTCCAAAGGATTGATGACTTGTTTGATCAGTTAAGAGGAGCTCAATACTTCTCAAAGGTGGATCTTCGTTCTGGATATCATCAGGTAAAGGTGAAGAATGAAGATATTCAGAAGACTGTCTTCCGTACAAGGTATGGGCACTATGTGTTTTTGGTCATGCCCTTTGGACTTACTAATGCCCCTGCAATCTTCATGGATTTGATGAATATAGTCTTTAGACATTACTTCGAGAAATTTTTGGTAGTGTTTATTGATGATATTCTCATCTACTCCAAGAGAAATGAGGAACATAAAGAACATCTAAGACTTGTGTTGGAGACATTGAGAAAGGAGAAGTTGTACGCCAAGTTTAGCAAGTGTGACTTTTGGATGAATGAAGTAACGTTCATGGGACATGTGATCACAAGTGAGGGAATTTCTGTGGATCCTTCAAAAACAAAGGCGATTGAGGAATGGCCCAGACCCTCTAGTGTCACAGAAATCTGTAGTTTTCTTGGATTAGCTGGGTACTATCGAAGTTTTGTGAGAAACTTCTCACGATTGTCAAGCCCGCTAACTAAGTTAACAAGGAAAGGGGTAAAGTATGTCTGGATGGAAGAATGTTAGACATGTTTCAAGGAGTTAAAGATAAAGCTGATCACTGCACCTGTACTCACACTACCGAAAAGTGAAAAAAGTTTTGTGATATACAGTGATGTTTCAAAGAAAGGCTTGGGTTGTGTACTCATGAAAAATGATAATTTGATAGCCTACAAGATTAGTCACTAAAAGTGTCTAATATTCATTGTTAATATATTAATATTAATTTGTTTAATTGTTCATAAACATCATTTTTATTCCAATTCAGAAATTGAACTTCATTTCCCATCATTCTGCAATTCATGCTTAAAGTGTCAATTTGGGCCCACTCAATAATTTTCTTGTTTAAATTACAATATTCATCATTTTAATTTTATCTTTTGGTATATGATTCATCACTTTATTTGGAACATTTTTTCTTTTAGTTCTTATGGATTAATCACAACTGAAGATGGATATTTTTTCACCTGAATGCATAAAGGTGCTGGAAAAAGCATAATGGGCCTAAGGCCCATCAAAAGAATGTGGGGCCCAGAACCCAAGACCAATGAAGCTAAAATTTACACATTGGAAATATACAAATATGAGGGTCATTTTATTCAACTGTGACCGAAGCTAATTCTGATGTTTTTATGATGATAACGGGATTTGAAGTTGAGATTTAAATGGTGGATCCGACATTAATTCACAGAAATCCTCCCACCATTTAGACAATACCATCCAAACGGATGAGCCAAATTTCCCGAAATTCTTAAAGATCATATAAAACAGATGGATTAATATATTACTCTTCTACAACCCCTACAGATTCGGCCTTCTTCAATTTCAAATTCACACGTCAATATGGTGGACGAATCTGGACAGTTTTCCGGGTCAAATTTGAACGTCAATTTCCTTTTGATTATTCACCATCATTTTGACTCTATTAATTGTTGGGGGGTGAATTAATTTTTGGGGGATGGAACTAAGGATGATAATATTCCTATATAAGGAGATAATGGTGATGTTAATAGGGGTGGATATTTTTATTATCATCTTTTTTTGTTTGTTTCATTGTAAAGTTATGCTTCCAATTTTCCTTTGTAAAGTTTTCCATTTCCATGGAAGTTTCTTTTTTTTATCGTAATGTTTTTAATCAACTTATTTCTCTTATATATTTTCCATTTCATTTATTAAAACTTTAGTATCACAATGCACAATGATAAATCTGTGTTATTGTGAATTAGTTCACACATAGGTGTGAATTTCATTCACACACACGGAGGAGTGCTCGTTATTTCCGCAGTTCTAATTTCTTCAATCCAATTATTGTTAGTCATCTTCCACCCACCATTGAAAGTATACCATAAATGGAGGGATAAACCTTTAATTGGTTTATCTTGGGAGGATTCAAAGGCTGGATTGAATGTTATTTTATGAACGAATTGTCGTTAATTGGATAATTAATTTTAGACATCCATTCTTCAGTAATTTCTACTCATCATCTTTACTGTGTTTGAGAAATCTAAATTCAATTACTAAATGACCATATACCTCGGAGAGGTCAAGAATTTGGTTCCCTATGTGAATAGGGGATTATTAATTGTGTTTAGTAAGCACCAAACCAGAAAATGATGAAGTTAGTGTTCTTTTTGAAGAATGGATTCATCAAGAATTAATAAAACCAAAATTGTTTAAAAAGTAAAATTCATTCAATCCACCCTGAGCATAATCTTAAGATCAACCCATTTTAATTGAATTGAATTCACTTAGATTTCGTAGTGTTCCTTAAACTATCCAAAATCAAACCCAATGTTGGCTACTTCATAGCCCATCCTTCACCAAATCATATCACCTCAAGGTTACTTCTTCGGTCCCTGTGGATTCGACCGCTACATGTACTACATCGACCGCTTTTACCAGTAGGGTAAATTTGGGCGCAACCAAATTTTGGTGCCATTTCCAGGGACCAAGTAAGTTCCTTAGACAAAAAACCTTCTTTTCTTACCCCCATTCTTCTATTCTCATCCCAATTATCTTATCTTTTCCCTTTCACACTTTTTTTCTTTTGGTGCATGTCCGCCTACACCCAAGATAACTCAAACAGATTAGTTAGGGTGGATACTCCTAGGGATGGGGAGTCAAGCACTAAAAGAGGTCTATTTACTTTAGATTGAAATATTCCTAATACTCCAAATTTAGACGTTGAGTTTGACACAATGGAGAATATCCCACAAAACCAAATCATAAACCAGGGAGGGAACCAAAATAACTGGCAAGACCCTAACTTGGGAATTGTTGCAGACCCGACCATGAATGACTACCTCACACCAACCTGGACCAATGCACCCTCATACATTATGCATGATAACATAGGATATGCCAAATATGTTTTCAAACCCCATGTCCTGAACCACCTTCCAACCTTTCATGGGATGTAGTCTGAGATGCCTTACCATCATGTTAATGAATTTAATGACATTATCGAAACCATGTGCTCACCAAATCAAATTTAATCTGATAAAATGATACTTTTTCCTTTTTCTCTTAAGGACTGAGCAAAATATTGGTTAAACAATTTGAGACCAGCATCCATTCACTCTTGGGACCAACATCAACGAGAATTTAATAAAAAATACTTCCCCCAGTACAAAATAATTTCACTTAAAAAGAGAATACAAACCTTTTTTAAAAGAGAGGGAGAAAAATTATATGAAACATGGGAAAGGTTCAAGGACGCATTATACAGGCTACCACACCATGGTTTCTTAATCCCAGAACAAGTGAGAATTTATATGAAGGTTTGGGTCCCAGAAACAAACAATTAATTGATATGATGTGTAATGGAACCTTCAAAAACCAAGCCCCAAATGATGCTTATGAGTATCTAGAAAATCATGCTGAACAAAACCAAACATGGGGAACATCACCATACTATAAGAAGCCACCCAAATTTGGTGGAATGTACAATCATAGGGAAGAAGAAAACCTTAGAGCAAAACTTGTTGCACTCACGAGGAAAGTTGAGGAGATTGATCTTAGGAAGGTCCACAAAACCCAAACTGTTGAGCTTGTTTGTACAATTTGTGACAAGAATGACCAAAATACTAATATTTTCCCAACCATTCCTTCAATAAAGGATGTTCTTTTAAGAGGACCACCATAAGAAGTTAATGCAATGAACTTTCAAAATCCACAATTCACAAACACCTTCAATCCTTGGTATAATGACCATCCAGGCTTTCGTTGGAAGGATAATCAACAACCAAAACAACAACAATGTATCAACCCATACCCTCAACAAAACTTTAAACCTCATAATTAGTTCCAACCACAACCGGTCCAATTCCAACATCCTCATGTCCAATATCAACAACCTATCCAACAACCCATTAAACAGCCTATCAAACAACCAAAGTATCCTCCTGGGATAAACCCACAAGCTCAAGCACCAACCCAAAATGTTCCACAAAGCCTACTAGAACAACTGTGCAAACAAATGGAAAAAATGCACTCAGAATTCTCATCCATTAAACAAGGACTTCAAACCATCAAAATTGGAAAGGCACCCATGCCCACACAGGCTATTCCACAACAAACATCAAGGGGTGAGGCAAGTTTCACTCAAACAAATAACGAACAACTAAAGGATGTGATAGTTTTAAGAAGTGGGAAATCAATTGAAAAACCAAAACAAATATGTCAGAAACCATGTGAAGCTTCAAACTCTAATGAAAATTCAAATGAACCACAAGCTCAAACTGAAGAAACTGGTAACAATGCAAAAGAAACAACACTTTAACAAACAACTCAACAACTGGCACCATTTCCTCAACGCATGAGGGGGAAAACCAAGCCTGAATAGAGTGACACATTGAGGGAAATCTTCTCACAAGTCAAGTTTAACATTCACCTTCTTGATGCCATCCAAATCATACCTTCCTAATCAAAGTACCTTAAGGAATTGTGCACTTTTAAAAGAAAATGTTCACATAAAAACCATGTCCTTTTGGCTACTAATGTGAGTACCACCATTCAAGGGACCATTCCTCATAAGTTGAAAGACCCAAGATTCCCTTACATTAATGTTGAACAATGAGAGATTAATGTTATCAAAGCCTTGTGTGATCTTGGTGCTAGCGTGAACCGCATTCCTTATGCCATATATTGTCAATTAGGGCTTGAAGAACTCCAACCCACATCTGTCACTCTTCAACTTGTTGATCGTAGTGTTCGAGTTCCAAAGGGGATCTTAAAAGATGTTTTGGTGAATGTTGAAAATTTCATTTACCCAACTGACTTCATTTTTTTGGAAAATCACCCAATCTTAGGTCCTAGAGAGTAAACCCCAATCATCCTTAGTCGTCCCTTCCTTGCAACAATCAACTCTGTTATCCGAGTCCGAAATGGGAACATGACCATCACCATTGGAAACATGAGTCTAGACTTGAACATCTACAATTCAATCTCTCAAATTGGAGATTATGAAGAGATCCATGAGGTTAATTGGATTGATAGTGTTGATAATGAACTCAATTAACATGAAGGAATTACTGAAGGATGATTAAGTCAAGAATAGATTCATTTTCTTTATTCACATGAGGGAAATTTGTCTCCATGGATTGAATCTCTTTCAGATAGCTCTATTGATGAATTTATAGAATCACCAATAAATGATACCATGGATGAAATCAATAACATTGAGCCCATAGCCATTCATAACACTACTCTAGAAAATTTAGTCGATGAAAATTCTGTTCACAAGGAACCAATTTTTTCAAGGAATCTGAACAAAGAACCTAAGTTCAATACAAAGTCTCATCCTTTCTTGGAAAGTCATGACCAATATAGTCTTGAATTTAATGTTTTACCTTTATTACTAAAGAATGCGTTCTTAGGGGATAATCAGTCCTTTCCTGTTGTCATGTATTCCTCTCTTGAAGCTGATCCTGAGAGGATGCTTCTAGATGTCCCTAGGAGACACAGGAAAGCCATTAGATGGACCCTATCTGATATTTCTGGGATTAGCCCACTTATCGGGACTCATTGAATTATTCTTGAATTCGAGTCAAAGCCATGTCGTCAACCTCAGAGGTAACTCAATCCTAATCTCCTAGAGGTAGTGAAAAAATAACTTTTGAAATTATTGAAAGATTGTATCATCTATCCTATAGCTGAGAGTGAGTGGTTTAGCCCAATCCATGTGGTTCCAAAGAAGGCTGCAATAACATTAATAACCAACAAGGATGTAGAGATGCTTCCAACAAGGGTCAGTAGTGGATGGAGAGTTTGTATTGACTATAGGAAGCCCAACTCTTATACCAAGAAATACCATTTCCCCATACCCTTTATTGATCAATTCCTCGAGCCAGTGGCGGGTCATCAATTCTATTGCTTCCTAGATGGATTCTTAGGGTATAATAAAATCGAAGTCTCCTTAGATGATCAAGGAAAAACAACCTTCACTTGTCCATTCAGCACTTTTTCCTTCAAGCGCATGCCCTTTGGGTTATGTAATGCCCCTGGTACCTTCTAGCGGTGCATGATGGGAATATTCTCGTATATGGTGGGTGATTTTTTAGAGGTCTTCATGGATGACTTCTCCATCTTTGGGGATAATTTTGAGGGATGCCTTATAAATTTTGAAAAGGTTTTGTCAAGGTGAGAGGATAAGAATCTCATACTGAATTGAGAAAAATGACATTTCATTGTAAGGGAAGGACTTTTTCTAGGTCATCTGGTATCTGGTAGAGGGATTGAAGTTGATAAAGCTATTGTTGAAATCATTTGTCACCTTCCCTCTCCTAAAACTATTATGGAAGTGAGGTCCTTCTTAAGACATGATGGTTTTTATAGAAGGTTCATTTGGAATTTCAGCTCTATTTCTCGACCACTTTGTGGTCTGTTGGTGAATGATTCTCCATTTTTATGGATAGAAAGCTGATAGGAATCATTCTCTACACTCAAGTCAACTCTTATATCGCCAACTATCATGAAATCTCCAAATTGGAAACTTCCTTTCAAGAAAATGTGTGATTTAAGTGACCTCCCTGTAGGAGCAGTCTTACGACAACAGTGTGAGAAAACTCCATGTGTCATTGCTTATGCAAGAAAATATTTAAATGATGCAAAATTAAACTACACCACAACTGAGGAAGAGTTACTTACTATTGTCTTTTACTTAGAGAAATTCAGGTCTTATCTCTTAGGATCACCCATCATTGTCTTCACTGACCATTCAGCCCTAAAATACCTTTTCCAGAAACAAGATGCCAAGGCTAGATTGATTACTTGGGTCCTTCTTCTTCAAGCGTTCGATTTAACCATTATGGATAAAAAGGGTGTTGAAAATATTGTAGCTGATCACCTCTCTAGGATGGAATTCAAAGACAACTCACACCACCTCTCTGTGTCTAATGCATTTCCCGATGAGCACCTCTATTCAGTGATGGATTTCCCTTAGTATGCTGACATAGCAAACCATTTGGTGACGAGTGACATTCCAAAATTCCTGGGGACCCAAGATAAGAGGGAATTCCTTTGTGATTTAAAACACTATGTGTTTGATGATCCTTACCTCTTCAAGTTCTGTCCTGATCAAATCATCAGGAGATGTATTCCCGAGTCTGAGCAAGATTCCATTCTAATATTTTGTCATGGAGAGGCATGTGGAGGACACTTTTCTAAAAAGAACACCACTGCAAAGGTCCTCCAAAGTGATTTCTACTGGCCGAACCACACTAAGGATTCCTTCCAATTCTGCAAATTTTTTTCTCAGTGTCAGCAATTAGGATCCATTACAATAAGGAATCAAATGCCTCTCACTCCCATTCTGGTCGTTGAAATCTTTGATTGTTGGGGAATTGATTTCATGGGACCCTTTCCAAACTCTAAGGGATACCTCTATATCCTCTTAGCTATTGATTATGTCTCAAAATGGGTTGAAGCCATTCCCACCAAGTCCAATGACCACCATGTTGTGATCCGATTTCTAAAAGAGCATATATTTTCTCGATTTGGAATTCCTAGGGCTATAATCAGTGATCGTGGAACCCATTTATACAACAGAACATTCTCTTCACTCATGTCTAAGTATGGTATTACTCATAAAGTTTCCACTGCATACCATCCTCAAACCAACGATCAAGCTGAGTCGAAAAATAGAGAAATTATGAAAATTCTTGAAAAAAATATCAATCCCTCTAGGAAAGATTGGTCCGAGAAACTCTTATATGCCCTTTGGGAATATCGAACTGCTTTCAAAACTATCCTAGGAATGTTACCATATATATTGTTTTATGGAAAAGAATGTAATTTACCTATTGAAATTGAGGATAAGGCCTTTTGGGAAATAAAAAAATGAACTTTGACATTTCTTTGGCTGAATCAAAAAGGAAATTAGATCTTAATGAACTCAAGGAACTTAGGATGGAGGCTTATGAAAATTCAAGGATCAATAAATCTAAAGTTCAAGCCTAACAATCTAGGAATCTCAAAGTAAAACACTTAAAATTTGGAAAATTTGTGCACCTGTATAGTTCAAAACTTCATCTACACCCACGAAAGCTAAGGTCCAGATGGTCTGGTCCATACCTAGTGCATCATGTGTACCCTCATGGGGCAATAGAGATTTAGGATACCACAAGTGGTCATGTCTTCAAAGTCAATGGTCATAGGTTAAAACCATTCATTTAATCATTCAATAAACAAGAAACCAATGATTATTTAACTGATCCAACATATGAACCAAAGAAAAATGGATAGATTTAGTGTATATGTTGGGCTAACGATGTTAAACAAAAGCGCTGCATGGGAGGCAACCCGTGGTTTTCATGTTTCCAATCACTGTGAATCATCTTTTGTTTCCTTCTGCTTTATTTTGTCATTTTTTTATTATATAGACTGTTGACATATTCTTCTTTTATGAGTATGTATGGGTATGAAAGGGGAGCACTGTATTCATCCATGTCACACGGTGTGATCCCTGAGTAATACCTTACCCAGCAATTATACATAAGATAATGTATCATTATTTTATTTTATTTTATTTATGTTTTTGTAGGTTAAAAAAAATTAGACTCTTGACATGTTCATCTTTTATGAGTATGGATGGGTATGAAAGGGGAGCACCATATTCATCTGTGTCACGTGGTTTGATCCCTGAGTAATACATTACCATGAAAATATAAAGAATACAATGTATCATTAGTTTGATTTAAAAATAACATGGAAAACCATAAAAATGATGGTACTTGGAATTAAATAAATCATTGTTTTGTCTGTTTTGTCTTTTTTTTCCTTATTTTTATGGTTCAGGAACTATTTTGGGTGATACATGTTCAATCAAGGAGGTGTTACATCCCTCAAGATATCAAAGGAGTAATCTAGATCATCATGAAATTCAACTTCCAAAACTAGGTGAATTTATTCCATGTTTATCATTATCAATTTCATCATTTAACTCCTATCCTACCCCCTTCTAACATTTCTTTTCTTTAAAAATTGGGGACAGTGTTATTCTAAGTCGGGGGGAGATAAAAAATGATTTTTTTTGTGAATAAAACATGCATGAAAAGAAAACTTCCATTAACCATAAACATGATAACACACATTTCAAACTCTAAAATTGGATATCAAATAAATTTTTCATGCCTTGATTCTGATTTTAATTCAAGTTTAAGTTCATGAGCATAGTTTTTGGAAAGCACGGTTGTCCAATGTGAGTTTTCAATGTTTACATTTTCATCCTCTTAATAAAAATGCCACAATGCACATCTACTGGATTGTGGGTGTAAATTTGAGTTCTTGGGTCCCTTTCATTATAGAATAGGGTTCTGGGGTCACTTTTAGTTTAATTTCAGTATCTAAAAAAACAAAAAAACAAAAAAAATTGACCATATAGAGCAATGTTTTGTCCAAATGTGTGGCGTCCGGCACTTGGGGATCGTGACTCCATAGTTTTCTTGCCTAGAGTTAGTATTTTCAAATCTATTGTGGATAAAAAAAATCATCAAAAAAATCAAAAAAAGGGATAATCATATTAAGTTTTAATGTGATTCCCACCTACAACTTCTATTTTTTCCCCTTGAACAATAAAATGGGCCCCATATCTTTTCTGATGCACAACACTTTATCATGCTTAATTGAAATTGGATGAAATGTGGTGATGAATTTGAACAAAGGAATGGGCTTGGACTTGGGATATTCTTATGTACCTAGATTGTTTTAAATGATTTTTATGGCTTCCATAATTGTTTTTTGGTATGAGGTCTTTGGGTGAGAAATGCGTATTAAAATGTTTTTGGAAAACGGGATTTGAATTTCATATTTGTAATATATTTTGCTCGGAACTAGAAAAACACATGTTAGGGGGTGTGATTAGTCACTGGAAGTGGCTAATATTCGTTGATAAGGTCTTAATATTAATGTGTTTAAATGTTCATAAACATCAATTTTATTCCAATTCAGAAATTGAACTTCATTTCCCATCATTGTGCAATTCACGCTTAAAGTGTCAATTTGGGCCCACTCAATAATTTTCTTGTGGAAATTACAATATTCATCATTTTAATTTTATATTTTTTTATATTATTAATCACTTTATTTGGAACATTTTTTCTTTTAGGTCTTATGGATTAATCACAAGTGAAGATGTAGATTTTTGCACCGGAAGGAAGAAACTTGCTGGGAAAAGCATAATGGGCCTAAGGCCGATCAAAAGAATGTGGGGCCCAGAAACCAAGACCCATGAAGCTCAAATTTACTCATTAGAAAGATAAAAATATGAGGAGCATTTTATTAAATTATGTCCGGAGCTAATTCTGAGGTTTTCATGATGATAATTGGATCTGAAGTTGATATTTAAATGGTGGACCCGACATTCATGCACAGAAATCCTCCCACAATTTCGACCATAACATCCAAACGGCTGAGCCAAATTTTCTGAAATTTTTAAATATCATATAGGAAAGATGGAATAAGATATTTCTCTTCTAAAACCCCTCCGGATTCGGCTTTCTTCAATTACAAATTCACACGTCAATATGGTAGAAGAATCTGGACAGTTTTCCAGGCCAAATTCGAAACGTCAATTTCCTTTTGATTATTCACAATCCTTTTGACTCTATTAATTGTTGGGGGTGAATTAATTGTTGGAGGATGGAACTAAGGCTCCTAATATGCCTATATAAGGATCTAGTGTTGAAGGTAATAGGGTTGGATATTTTTATTATCATCTCTTGTTGCTTATTTCATTGTAAGGTTATGCTTCCAAATTTCGTTTGTAATGTTTTCCATTTCCATGTAAGTTTCATTTTTGTATCATTAAGTTCTTAATAAATTTATTTCCCTTATATATTTTCCATTTCATTTATTAAAAATTTATTATCACAAAGCACAATGATATCTCTGTGTTATTGTTAATTAGTTCACACATAGGTGTGAATTTCATTCACACACACCGAGGTGTGCTCGTTATTTCTGCGGTTTTAATTTCTTCAATCCAATTCTTGGTAGTCTTCTTCCACCCACTATTGAGAGTATACCATCAGTGGAGGGATAAACCTTTAATGGGTTGATCATAGGAGGATGCAAATTCTGGATTGAATGTTATTTTATGAACGAATTGTTGTTAATTGGATAATTAATTTAAGACATCCATTATTCAGTAAATTCTACTCATCATCATTAATTTGTTTGAGCAAACTAAATTGAATTACTAAATTACCATATACCTCGGAGAGATCATTAATTTGGTTCTCTAAATGTATATGGGATTAGTAATTGTGTTTAGTAAGCACCAAACCAGAAAATGATGAAGGTAGTGTTATTTTTGAAGAATGGATTCATCAAGAATTAATAAAACCATAATTGTCTAAAGAGGTAAAATTCATTCAATCCACCCCGAGCATAATATTAAGATCAACCCATTTTCATTGAATTGAATTCACTTAGATTTCGTAGTGTTCTTTAAACCATTCAAAATAAAACCCAAAGTTGGCTACTTCATAGCCCATCCTTCACCAAATCATAGCGTCTCAAGGTTACTTCTTCTGTCCCTATGGATTCAACCCCTACATGTACTACATCAACCACTTTTAGAAGTAGGGTAAATTTGGGTGCAACCACTATGCCACAAGACAGTTGAATATCTATGAGCATAACTACCCGACGCATGATCTAGAGCTGGCAGCCGTGATTTTTGCCTTGAAAATCTGATGGCACTGCCTTTATAGCGAGAAGTGTGACATATACACCGACCACAAGAGCCTAAAGTATATATTCACACAAAAGGAGATCAACATGCATCAAAGGAGATGGTTAGAGATAATCAAGGATTACGATTGCTATATTCACTATCATCCTGGAAAGGCGAACAAGGTAGCTGATGTTCTAAGCAGAAAAGAACCTACTACTCTATCCATGTTACGGATTGAGGAAGACCCTATCTTCTTGGATATGAAAAGGATGGATTTGGAAATCATAAGGGCAGGGGATACATCCTACCTTGCCCAAATGATTGTGCAACCATTCGTTCAAGAGAAGATTAAGGAAGCACACAGGGATGATGTGGAGATACACTAGAGGGTGAATGCAGTAAAGGAAGGGAAGCTGCAAGAGTTCCATATTGACAATGATGGTGTGATTCGATTTGGAATGCGGCTTTGTGTGCCTTCATCACCTGGGATAAAGAATGAGATATTGGATAATGCACATAGCTCAACTTTCTCTATCCATCCTCGGAGTACCGAGATGTACCATGATCTCCAAGAACACTTCTCATGGGATAACATGAAGAAGGAGATTGTGGAATATATATCAAGGTGGTTGGTATGTCAGCATGTTAAAGCTGAGTGGAAAAAGACCAAAGGTATGATGCAGACACTGCCTATACCCATGTGTAAATGGGAAAATGTTACTATGCACTTTGTCACTGGTCTCCCGAAGATGTCAAAGGGGAATAATGAGAATGGGTTGTGGTTGACTGACTCACCAAGACTGTCCATTTTATCGCTATCGGGAAGACTTCTCGCTTGAACAACTTGCAAGGATATATGTGAAGGAAGTGG
Source organism: Viscum album (assembly GCA_963277665.1). NCBI lineage: Eukaryota > Viridiplantae > Streptophyta > Magnoliopsida > Santalales > Viscaceae > Viscum > Viscum album. The sequence continues at coordinate 1,911,736,029 of OY728127.1, forward strand.
TGAGACTGCACGATGTTCCACTCTCAATTGTCTCTAACCGTGATCCAAGGTTCACATCTATGTTCTGGAGGAGCCTTTAACATGCTTTCAGTACTGAATTATATTTCAACACGACCTATCACCCCCAAACGGATGGCCAGTCTGAAAGGACTATTCAGACGCTTGAAGATATTCTAAGTTCCTGCACTCTTGAATTCAAAGGTGGTTGGGATCAGCATATCCCATTGGTTGAGTTCTCATACAACAATAGCTTTCATTCGAGTATTCAGATGGCTCCGTATGAAGCTCTTTATGGGAAGCGATGTAGAACTCCAACCTGTTGGGATGAAGTTGGAGAAAGAAAACTACATGGACCTAATCTTGTTCAAGAGATGACAAAGAAAGATCAAGTCATCCAAAAGCACATCAATGCTGCTCAAAGTCAGCAAAAGAGCTATGCTGACAATTGTCAAAGGGACTTGGAGTTCAATGTTTGAGATAATGTCTTCCTTAGAATATATCCATGGAAGAGAGTCATGTAATTTGAGAAGAAATGGAAGCTGAGCCCAAGGTACATTGGCCCCTTTGAGATCCTTGACCATATAGGATTTGTGGCCTATCGTTTGGCACTTCCACCGAATATGGCTCAAGTTCATGATGTGTTTCATGTATCACTACTGAGGAAGTACATACCAGACCCCTCACATGTACTAAAGGTAGAGGTGGTGCAGCTGGAAGATGATCTATCCTATGAGGATCAGACGGTAAAAATTTTGGACCGAAGAGATAAGATTCTATGCAACAAGACAACCCGCATTGTCAAAGTTTTTTGGAGGAACCATAGGTTTGAGGAACCAACTTGGGAACCAGAAGAGGTAATGAAGGAGAAGTACCCTCACCTGTTTGTGTAAACTGAAATTTCAGCGGTGAAATTTCTTAAGGGGGGGAAGAATGTAATGACCCAAAGTTTTTCAATGGAAATTCCCCTCTTATATGTATGTCTAAAATAACATGAAAACACAAAATAATGAACTAATAAGTGATAAGAGACCTTTAAACATAAGTTTTTCACAACTATGTTTTGAATTTTGAAAATCCGACATACACAGTTGTGTTCAAGATGGTTTTTGGAGTCTAATGAAGCAAAAATAATTTTTGGTGAATTGTAACCTACCTTTATGAATAGTAATATGACCCTTATGAATAGTAAATAAGAGTAGCATTACCTATGAATAATAAAATAATATTTATACATCTTAGAAAGTGGTAATTTGACCTTAGTAAACGTTTTTGGTATTTTATATGTTGTGAATAAATAATTATAATTAATTAATTAATTTAAAAGAATATTTATTTCCCTAAAATGTATTCATAAATTATTTAATCAATGTCTAATAGTTTTTAGATAATTTTTTAAGACCCTACATAATTTTTGAAAGAACAATAAAATCAGTTTTAATCTCAAAAACTATTTTTTTAAGTACATTGTGATTTTATTTAAATATTAAATTAATAATATTTAGACAATTATTTTTTAAAAATTGACTTCATTTTTGGATTCTACACATCGAAAAATGGTTGGGGTAAAGTTTTGGGATTTTTCTGAGATACTTGAATTTTTGTTGAATAGTAGAATACATTAATTTACCATACAAATACATTTTAATTAAAACCCACTATTCCTGATATCAAAAGTGATGTAAGCACCCAACTCCCAAACTCACATGCCTTTTTTTACTATTCTTGGTCATCCAAGAGTCACTATTACTTGTCTTAGGGGAAAATAATAAACTAATGAATTTTATATTAAGGAAACCCCTCTCCCCTCCACTATAAAAGCCACCCTTCCCTCCCTCTTTTCCTCACACCTCTCAATCTCCAAGCCTCCTCTAAACTCTGCCCAAACATCTTCCCTAGCCCCTCCCCCACGTCCAAAATCTGCCTGTCTCATCAAAAGACCAAGCCTAGCTTCCTTAAAGAGGTTCTCAAGAGGAAGATTCTAAAGGTAATTTTCCCTCTCTTGGCCTTTAATTTCCTTTCATGTTCAAGTTCCTTTCTTGATCTCTCCCCACTTATATTCATCTAAATTGATTTGTAACTCCAGTATTATAAATATCCTGTAATTTTTATGACTCTAATATCACCCCACACCCTTTCCCTCTTCCTTTTATTTTATTAAAGAGAACGTTGTTCATGAGGTGTTAAATTTATCACCTTCAAAAATGACATGCTCTCTTCTTCCATTTCTACCTTTAGATATGGTCATGAAACCATTTTTATGGTTGAATCAGAATAATTTATATGTATTATGTTCTATTTTAATTTCTAGAAATAACCTATGGACATATTACTAAGTTAAAAGTTAAAACAAGTTTGTTGTGATCCAAAACCGGTCAAATTAACCCAAATAACCATCATTAAATTCTTATCCAATAATTCGTCCACATGGATCTAATATAATTCATTATAAAATTATTAAAGCTACTGTAATATCATCAATAACATGTAATATCAGTTATGGATGTTTACCCATGATCTACCCAAACTTCAATTTAAGAATACAAGTGAACCACTCATGAAAACTGTAAAAACGAACATCCCTGAACAATGTTTTTAAACTCTATAAGTCATCCAAAGGAACATAATATAACATAATGAAAACATAATTAACCCTATTAATGTAAAAATGTTTCTATATTTCTAATTAATTAATATAATATCATTATATAGGACATTAAAGAGAAGGATTCATTCAGGTACAAGGTAAGGGGAAATCTCGAACCCAATTTTCTTCTTTCGGGTTCTCCCGCTTTCACTCCTTTTTTATATGGTTAATCCTAAAAGATAATTTGTTCGTCATTACCTTTACGTTTCTGGGATATACATGTTTTTCACTGGTTTTTGTGTCCATCAAAAGGTTTTCCAAAAGAAATCTCCTTTCAAGAACTCACCTTTTACCTCTCATTCGAGGTTGATGGTTCTTGTATCAAGTATGTTGTTCCCTATTTCTTTTGGGAACCCAAATATTATGAATGTGTTATTATGATATGAAACCCATTCCTTTTCATGGGGTCATTATGTTTATTTATGTTATATGATCATTGTGGCATTCATGATAAATGATAATGTTATGATGTGACGGGTGCGCCCTGAATTATATAGCGCAATATAAATGTTTAAATATGACGGGTGAGCCCGAAATTATATAGCGCTCCAATGCATTGGGTAAAGTGATTAATCTCATGATTAAATTTTTAATTATGTGTGAGAAAGATTCTATCTTGGTTCAAAAGTATGTGTGGTAGTTAACCACTAAGACATGATGTTTCATTTTTATGCATTGCCACATTTCAAGTCTTTTATTTATGCTCCTCTCATGTTCATGATCTTTTTCCTATGTTATGATTATGATCACCCCATGATGTATTGTTCTTATCTATCATCTTACTGGGCTTTTATCTCAACCATTTTTATGTATATCCTCAGGTGGCTACATGTACTAAGGAGAGGACAAGTGCTAATAAGACGCTATAGAAGAAGAAAGTAAATGAATGTTTATGCTTGAGGTTGTATTTGTTATGTGTGGTCCTAGTTTTCCCAAGACACTAATCCTATGGATCCTCCATGTGTAATACTATTATGTTGTTTATCTTTCAAATGATGTAATAGTAATTTAAGAAAAGGTCGGGTCGCTATATGCTGACTCCCCTAGGTCAGTCCAGCACAAAGGCGATTTGCAAGGTCGGCCGTACAATGCCTCGTAAGGTGCCATCCAGATGGTGGAGTGGTATATATTGTTATACGAAAACTCTAACAAGGGTAAATGATCCTCCCAACTAGGACCAAAGTTAAGGATGAATGCACGGAGCATGTCCTCAATAGTCTGAATGGTCTTCTCAGTCTGACCATCCGTCTAAGGATGGAATGTGGTACTGAAGGGAAGCTATGTCCCAAAAGCCTCCTGTAACCCCTTCCACAGCTGGGAAGTAAAATGAGCATCTCCACCGGAGATGATCGTCAATGGCACACCATGAATCCATACGATCTCTTATATGTAGAGGTGTCTAAAGCTCTCTACTAAGACCTTCTCTCTGATTGGTAGGACGTGGTCCGACTTGGTGAGTCGGTCGACAATCACCCAGATAGAGTCATTTCCTCTGGATGTACATGGAAGTCACATCATGAAATCCATAGATATCCCATCCCACTTCCACTCTGGGATCTCTAATGGATGAACCAAGCCTGCTGGAACCAGGTGCTTCGCCTTCACTTGCTGACAAGTGAGGCATCATGAGACAAACTTTGTTACTACCTTCTTCATACCTGGCCGCAAGTGTTGTCGTTGGAGGTCCTGATACATCTTTGCCAGTCATAGATGTACCTCTAAAGGATATGTGTGGAACTCCTATAGCACTTCTTCCGGAAGTGAAACGAGTACCATGGTACATCCTCTGAAGAGAGTGACATGTTCCCCACCTTCAGAAAATCAATCAGGTGCTTGCCCTGTGGATATCTGAGCACTTCATGTCTCACAGTCAACATCCCCACATTGTGCCTCCCAAACTCACTGAAGAAGTGGAGGACTGACTGTGAGAGACTTCCGAAAGGCTTCTCCATCTCTATCTATAAAAGATATCTGAAATTCAACCAACTTCTCCATCGCCTCTCCTATTAGTTGAATGCCTAATCTCTTACTGAGAGCATCTTCTACAACGTTCCCCTTCCTAGGAGTATAGACTGTCTTGAAGTCATAGTCTTGGAGGAACTCGAGCCATCATTGCTTTCTCAGGTTCATGTCCTTCTGCGAGAAAATGTACCTGAGACTCTGGTGGTTAGAGTAGACTGTAAAACATTTGGCCAAAAGATAGTGTCACAACATCTTTAAGGAGAAGACCACTACTGCTAACTCCAGGTCATGGGTAGCGTAGTTCTTCTCATGTTGTCTCATCTGATGAGAACTATATGTGATCACTTCATTATCCTACATCAGGAGACACCCATGTCTGGTCCCTGATGCATCGTATTAAACTACTTACACAATTCCATCCTCTGGTATCCTCAAAATGGGTGCACTGGTCAACCTCTGCCTAAGCTCTTGAAAGCTCAGATAGCATCTCTCTGACCACATGAAGGGTTTCCCTTCTTCATCAATGCTAAAAGAAGTGCTTCAACTTTGGATAAGTCTAGAAAAAAATCTCTGATAGTACCCAGCCAGTCCCAGAAAATGTCATACCTTCTTCACACTCCTGTGTGGCTCCTAAGAAAGTACTACCTTGATATTTTCTAGATCCACTATAACTCCAGCCTCTGAGATGATGTGTCCCAGAAAGTGAATCTCTCGGATCCAAAATTGGCACATCAAGAACTTACCATAAAGATGGTGCTCTCAAAGTGTGTCCAGTACTTCCCGAAAATGGTAGGTGTGCTCCTCCTCAGTAGTATAGTAGATCAGTATGTCATCGATGAAGACTACGACACATCGATCGAGATAAGGATGGAAGATCTTATTCACGAGAATAAGGAACACTGCTAAAGAATTGGTTATTCCAAAGGGAATAACCACAAACTCATAGTGGCCATACTGACATCTGAAGAACACCTTATGCACATCCTTGTCCTGAACTCTGAGCTGGTGATAGCCTGACCTATGGTCTATCTTCGAGATCCATCGTGCTCCCTTGAGCTGACTAAAGAATTCTTGAATCCTCAGGAGTGTTTACATGTTCTTCACGGTCACCTGTTTCAGGCAATGATTGTCAAAACATAGTCACAACCTCCCATTTTCCATCTTGTCGAACAAAATCGAGGATGCCCAGGGTGAAAAACCGGGTCAGATGAATCTCTTCCCCTGCAAATCCTCAAGATTTACCCGCAACTCATGAAGCTCGACAGGAGCCATCTGATATGCTGGATTAGATATCGGTGCCGTCCCGGGGTACAGGTCAATGTATATTTTTACCTCTATGCGAGGAGGTAGTCCTGGAAAGTCGTTAAGAAAAAAATCTGCATATTGATCCACCACAATAGGAAAACTCCAACTCCACGCATCAAATGCTACGAGGATGAGAATAGCCAACTGATGTGTGATCAGTTGTCCCCTCCTCTATGTAAGTCCATCCTATGCTGAAAAGGCTCCCTTTTCATTGATAAAGGTGAACCAGGTCTCATTCGTATGGATACAGTACACATTGCGCCTAATACAGTCAATATGGGCCTGAGCTATGGATAACCAATCCATAACCAAGATGAAGTCATAAGGTCTTGGCGCTGCTACCAAAAGTTCCCAGCTAAAGATATCACCTCCTAGAGTAATCTCACACTACTGGCACCAGTGCGTAATCATTGATTCTTCTCTTGTAGGAGTCTCTAGCCATAAGGATGGATCCAACGGCTCCGTCGGAATATCTGAGCTCCGAACAAGGGAAGTGGAAATAAAATAATGACTCACACCTGTGTCTATAAGTAGTACAACAACGGTGTATTAGACACATATATTAGCATGAATCATCTCAGATGCACTGTGGTTATAGGCCAGGACTTCCTGGAGCTGAGCCCACCTCTGTCTGCCAGCTCCCTGTGGTAGGGGTGGACCTCCTGATGGTGGTGGTGGTAGAGCCTCGAAACGTCGTCCACCACCCACTGCTTAGCCAGCTCCTCTGCCACGTCTGCCTACTTCTGGCGGACCACCACGGTCAAACCTATGCCTCTACCTAGTAGGTATTTCTACTATATTTTTCTCATCTACATGGTGGGTCGGGCAGTCACATGCCATGTGGCCCTACCCACCGGATGCATAGAACTGCCTTCTCCTCGTATAGTTGTCTTTGTCTCGTGTGCCCCGCACAACCGAACCTATATCCTAGGGCCACCCTCCCGATGGCCTGGTCCCCTTGGTCCTCTGTTACATCTGTCTACTGTCGGCTACAGAAACTCCGCTATGTGTTTCCATGTGGTGGGTCTCGATACTGCTGACTGCTCAGCGAGATAAATATCAACTAGAAGGGCTCTCTCTAGCACCCTCGCCTACGTCGGGATGCTGAGGGGAATCATCAAAGACCTGATCTCATACCTGAGTCCCTGCTCAAAGTTCCAGGCCCTAAAATGGGTATTGTACCATATCCGTTGATTAGCATGAGGGGTCGATGAACCTCACTGAGTACTGAGCTACTTTCATGCTACCCTGCTGCAGATCAAGTGACTCCTGAATCTGCACCGCACGAAGGGCGGTTGGAACAAACTCTGAGCGAAAGAGACTCTCGATGTATGTCCAGAGTAATGATTCCCCGTTATTCACCTAGAGCATCAGACTCCACCATTTTCCAGCTTCCGCATGTAGGAGACTCATGGTAAGTATCACCATGAGGTCAGCTGGTGTCTCTACCAATCTGAAAACTCTCACAATAGCCTCCAGCCAATCCTCAGCTTCTTGTGGGTCCGTCTCTCCCCAGAACCTAGGCATACTCTGGCACTGGAACTCGTGCAATGTAATTAGGCAGCGTGCACTCTATGCTACTGGAGCTATTGGTATCGGTGGTCCCGCGGGTAGTGGTACCGCTGGTACCTCTGCTGTGATGGGGCCCTGTACAGAGGCCTCATCGCTCAGTGGGCTACCATCTCGTATGAAACTCAGAACCCTAGCTTGCTACCTTCGTGGGACCTTCCTTCAAAGAAACAGGTGCTCCATGGTCAAAACAATATACCTGGTGAGCTGACACAAAGTAATCACAAAGAAAACTTTTTCAAGGGAAACACACACACAATCAGTGTTTTCTTATACTGAGTTGGAGATCAGAAGTCAGAGTCCTAGTGTATGGATACATCGGTCGTCGCACCAACACCGGTTTCCCTAAACTGATAGCCACACCCAAAACAATTAACACTATTCCCATTAAAATAATAAAAGTCTGTGTTCTGTAGTATAACCAACTCCTTTGATACCAATTTGTCATGAACCTTCATTGGCGCACGTGCCATGACTACCCCAAGCCCACCTTCCATAGGCCATGGGCTAGCGACTAGCACCAAAGGCTAATCTTGATAAAAGAGAAGGAATTTCTTTTAAACTTGTAACATACACTATTTGAACACATTCTGTTGAAGCAAACTTACTAAAATAGAAAAGAAAAGTGTGCGAAAAGTAAATGGGACTGTATACAAACACAATTGAACTACAAGTAAAAGTAAAAAGGAAAAAAACATCTTGGATTGTCCACCGGGGAATCCTACCTCAAGGGTATGTAATGAACATGAAAAAATCATCCCTACGGCAAGTCTCATCTAGTCCATCTCTGAGCATCCTACCATCTGTCACCCTCATCCTCGATCACTGTTGTTCGTCGTCTACACAGAACACAACAGGGTGCGGGTGAAGCCCTTGAAGGGGTGAGTATAACAATACTCAGTAGGGGACCTGAGACCACTAATGGTCTCCCAGAATCCACAAAGGATAAACCATATACAATCACAAAGTATCAACCAACCCTACATAGGTATGTGCCCATACATATACCTAAGTTATCAATCATATTCTGACTCCAACTGTCGAGACCAATCACAAACCATTCCAAAAAGGAAGTAAAGTCAATCACCGTGATTATAATGTTTGAAAGACAAGATTCAGCTCACACAAGTATACATCTTTTGTAGAGTGATAGATATGATCAGATTTAGTAACTGATTCATCTAAGCTGTCGGACTAAAACAGGATACAGAACTAGCTATGTTGTTGGACCGACATAGGATATAGGACCAACTATTCTGTTGGACCCACACGAGATCTAGGAACAGATGTCAGAACTGTCAGACCCACGGAGGATCCTGGTACATTAGTCATCACTATCAAACCCACGGAGGATTCCGGTATAGTAGTCATCACTGTCAATCCCACAGAGGATCCTGGTAAAGTATTTTCACTTTCGAACCCACGGAAGAACCTGTCATAATAGACGCAGCCAGCCCTAGGGTTCTCGTACACCACATGCTCAATTCTAGGAGGGTCCACTCCTCGAGCAAAGTGTCGATACATCAACTATCATGAAGTCCTATGGAAAAGTATCTCAATGATTTTCCACGTCATATTGGTCAAATCCAAGAAATATGTGCCCATGACTCAAAAACGAGATGACCATGCCATTTTCCAAAAAAGTACATTGCATGTTGGTATTGTTACATGTTGTGTCTTCATACCACTGGTACTGCCCATGTACAATGGCCCGTGTAGAAGGGTTTTTCATGTAAAAAAGTAAGTACACGACGTGTGGTATGGTTACACACCGTGTCTTGGAATCTGGGTTCGTCTCCATGTATGATTTCCTTCTGTCCGTACATAGCCTCAACCCGTGTTTTCCAACCCGTGTAACCGGTACACAGGGTAGCCCATGTCACTGGCCATATTTGGACATGTGGTGGAGTACATGCCTGTGTACTCCACCCCGTGTCCGAGTATCCCTGGGATACATTCCGAGTCTCCTAAAGCTACTTCTGCCATTCTTCGTAGAGAGTACACGTCGTTCCTCTGGGCCGTGTAATTTTTCCTGAGTCCGTGTTTTTTCCCAGAATACACGACATGCCTCACGAAGCCGCTTCTGCCATTCTGCGTAGAGAATACACATCGTGTGACCATGGTCACACACTGTGTGTTACTTATCTAACACCCTAAACTCAATCCACAGTATTCCCACACTACACAGTGTGTTTGTCAGATGAACACACCGTGTATTCTTGAATTTTCCAGAAATGATGCCTTCGTCCAGCACGCCTCCCGTGAAGTCCATTCTTCATTATAATGGTCTGTTTGTCACGAAACATTGGAAACTAGGTCACCCCGATGTCCTGTAATCATCTATGGTATTATTGGGCCTCCAATCAGCTCTAAATACAAGATTTGATTCACCCAATAAAGGAACAGTCGAGGGACGGTCCTTTCCATTCTGGTTTGATCTGTTGTCCGCTATCATCATCGCACCTCCACTAGGTCATTGGGATGTTGGGTCTTTATTCTAGGATCGTTGCATCTAAAATGATCCCGCAACAATATTTTGTTCATCGCACATGAAAAAGTGAAGAACACACCAAACATTCACAAGAATGGCGGAGGGGATAGGGCCATGTTCGTTTGGCCCGGTCCTTCCACGTTAGTTTGGAAAAAAGCAGGTCAAGCGGACACATGTCAATCATGGTAGGATGAAATTACATTACTCAAAACCATAACACATCCCAACCTCATATTTGTAATTGAATGTTGACAAGTCATAGAAGAGCGGTGTTAATTCGTCGACGTTAGGGAGCATCCGAGGAAGAAGCGTCATTAGTGTTCTTTGCGGGCAGCTCCTTTTCTTATAGCTTGGTCGAAGATCGAGGATGGTGTTCATCATTCTTCAGAGATGAGGAGCATTCTTCATTGGAGAGGATGTCGTTCTTCATTGGAATAAGTCATTTCTCCAAGAACTCCAAAGCTCCACCAAAGGGAATCACCAGCCCAAAATAAAATAATAGCACCCTATTATTTTATTTTTTCCATGAATTCCAAATGGAATACAAAAGAATTAAAATATCTAAAAATTAATGAATTAATTTTGGGAGATTAATTCATTAATTAATGGGTGTTGTCACTTTAACGAGAGAAGTTGGAAGGTTCAAATTAAATGAGGAGTGGTGGATTTATTAATTTTCAAGAGAAGATTAATAGACTTCCCCCAATTAAATTAAAGTTACATGGGGGTTTGAGGGGGTTCAAAATAAAGTGGGACCCACCTAGTTATATCCTCCCAAGGATGGTTAGGGTGTGGTGGGCCCCACATTTAACCTCCACATTAACCACCAATCAAATAAAAATATGTACACATAATTTATTTTATTTTATTTAGAATCCCTAAAAATTAACATCCTACCTCGATAAAACGCAACTGCGGTAAAGGTCTCCTTAAGCGAATACTAGCTCTGAGAGTTCATTAGTGCCCTCAGATTTCAATTCTGAGCACTGGTTCAAAATATATAAAATCCCACATGTATGATTACTGAATGTACCTGAGAAAAACATCAAAAATTTATTCTGGGCACACCGGTCTCGGTATCAAGCGCTGTCAGAAACTACAAACTCATAAAAGTCCCATGTATATAAAAAAATAATGGAAATTTAGGGTCTTTACACTAGTCCTCTAATGTTTCATCATTATTATCACTTATCCCTCCTTAATCTATATGTTTTAATTAATGTGAGGATTGATGTGATGAAACAACACTTGAAATAAATTATGAATCCATATCCTTTTTAGGGGAAGCACAATTTGATTCACAGGATCTCAAATAAAATACAACACCTCAATGGTCCCAAAAAATAGGGATAATGTTTACTCCAATATCGAATCATTCAATTCCCATGATGATGAGTTGCCTTCAATAATAGATAATGTCAATATTGATCTCTACTTGTCTACACTAATGGTCGTTATAGGACTTCTAATGAACCTACACTGCATTCATCCTCTTGTGAATCACATTAATCATCTATATTGACCACTTTACTAGTTATGGAACAACAATAACTGACTCTATGATATTAGTATAGAAAAATAGAAAATGAAATGGTTGTCTAGAAAAAGTATAAAATTATAACTTACAAACTGTGGAGTGAAACTATTATTAAGGAAAAATTAAACATTGTTAGTTTCCACATCCATGACTTGTGGAAAATAATTTTTTAACATTGTTTTTTTAATAAAATTCAATGTTGGATATTAACTGAAATTGATGTTGGAGACATTAAAAATAATAGATTAAACATAATTTTTTTTAAACAGACATCAAAAACTAAAACAAATTGTTCATTTAAGTGATATTTCAATGTTAGTTTATTTAAAAAAACTAACATCGAAAAGTTCATTCCAAATTGGATTAATTAATTGAACGACATGTAAGTATTTATGAAAAATAATGTTATTTGAACATTGAATTTCTACTAAAATCGGTATAATAAAACTCACAAAGAATTCAGTTGGTTTATCGATATCCGTTTTAAGAAAATACCAACAATGAAAATAGAATTGATGTATTTCAAAATAAAATTGACACTAAACATTATTGTTTATATTAGTTTTTTGTAGAATACAATGTCAAAATATCCAAAAAAAATTACCAAACATTCCACATCATTTATAATGTAAAATTAATTGCTAAAGGTGCTATTGATATCTATTTTGTTTAAATTCGGATATCGAATTCCTTCCCAAAAGATTTCATGTCGGTTTATAAGAAGAATTTATGTTGAATTTTCAATGATTTTTAAATGAAAATAAAATATAATATACAAACCTATAACACATAAAAAATATTTTTAGTAAAAGAAAAATAAAACATTATTTTTTCAATACTATCTAAAAAAACCAAATTGTTTCTTCTGAAAAGGATTTTTTATACATTAATTTAATGAGAGATATTAGTTAAAAAATTACTAAATAACCATCCTGAAAAAATTTATTTCAATAATTAATCAAATATGGTTATGGTCTTCATCCATATATGGCATGAAATTATTTAAAATATATAAAAATAAAGAATGATGTAAGATTTAAAAATATAATACTTTTTTGTAAGGACTAAACAATTTAATATCAATAACATTGTCCTCAAAATATTAGTTTTTTATTAAGAAAAAACTTTTAATGATAAAATAATTATAAAGAAATATTATCCTGAAATTATAAACAAACACAGACACACAAACACACATATATATATAAAAGTGAAAAAATAATATATAATATAAAATTAACTTTTCATTTTTCTGATGTGTTTATTTTTCTTATCATCCTCTATCAACAAGTTATCATTGTAAAAATTTAACCATGACCTATGTTATCATATAACAACCAAAAACATGTATTATAAGATGATTTAAGATTCCAAAATTTTTAAAAAAGAATCAAACTTTATTTTATAACTATTAAAAAAAATTAATAAACACAAACTAATAAATATAAAAACCAATATAATGTGCTTTTATTTTCACTGAACTTGTTACACCCCGAGATATTGTGAATTATATTTTTTTCAATTATTTTAATATTATTATTTTATTCATTTACCAAAATAATGAATATAGATTTGTTTATATGAAGGAAGTAAGTGTGGGTTGCATTGTATTGAACTCGAAGTCATGCTTGCACTATAGGTAACACTTAGATTATCTTGAGGTACACACATCAAAAAACATTTGCCTGTAATACACACAATACTGAGTCTCTTTGATATCTTATATTACATTAAATGATGAGTATTAATGAAGTAAAAAATACTAATAGTATTATTCATAAAATTTTATTATATTTACCACCCAGTAGATGGACTGAATGTTATGAAAATTATTAAATAAAATTTGAGAATCGGATTTATTCATGTATATAAAATTAATCCTATTGTTATCAATTAGTAGAAGTAAATATAAGAACTATTTGAAAATAAAGAAATTACTTTTCAAAGAAAACTATTTTTCTACATATAATTTTTTTATCTAAATAAATTAAAAAATGGATTTTGATTAATTTTTTTTAAAAATTATGTAGTATATATCTAATCCTTATTTTTTTAAACTCATCCAATATATCTGATGTTTATATGATAAAAATATATCAAATATTATGAGTAAAAAATGGATTCTTCTAAAAGGTAATTTTATCATCTCTTAAAGGAAACCCAATATTATGTAGGATTATTGAAACATATAGATAATTTATTTGAAAAAATAAACATCATTTTTTAATAGAGAAGATAAAAAATGGATTAGGGTTAATTGGTGGTAGTTTTCTATGAGATTTAATTATTCAATAATAGGGAATAATACTGAATTTTAATTCAAAACTACTTTATCATATATTTTATTTATATGTTTGAATTATTTTTTTGTTGGTTTTAAAGTCATTTAAAACAACTATAAAAAAATTAATCCAATTTAGACAATTTTAGTCAATATCAGTTTGAAATTGGATATAAAAACTTACCAAAATTGGGAACATTTTTTACTTTAATCACCTGCTTTATCATCCCTTCTAAGGGAATACATTTGAATTTTTTTCTTCCACTCATGTGACATGAATTTTTAATAAGAATAATACGTAATTTAAAAAAAAATTACATTTATTTTAAAAAAAATGCTATTCAATGGGATAAAAATTAATTAAAACTATTAAGAGGAAAATTAGCGTAACAAGGGACTAAAGCTTACACTTAAGGGCCAAAATGACATTGAAACTTATCCAAAATTCATTTTTTGGACATAATTATATCAAATACTCCCCTAGATATAAGTTTATTCATTATTGGAGGTATGTTTCAAAGGAAAAAGTAGATGGAATACCCTTTTCAAAAATATGCTAGAATGTGACTCCTCTGTCACTATAATAAACGCAGTCAACTATCCCACTTATTCACACCTCTCAATCCCTTTGTATCAAAAAAAATCATCCAAAATATTCTCTAAAAATCTATACCCTCATCATACATTCATCCCTTTGGGAATAAATCCATCCAAGGAAGCCCTTTGGAGAAATCCAAAAGGAGTAACCCAATGACGAGGTAACATCTTTCCTCAAGCTCGTTTTCTTCATTTTCTACCCCCTAAACCCTTTTTAATCCATGGGTATGTAATAACTTATTAGTCCTAAATATATTGATATGTTTTTATTATATTTTTCTGATCACAACATATAAACACTTCAATCTAATAGGTAATGAACTTGACATTCATGTGTATAGAAAACATCTTCCTCAGAAACGATGTTGTTTGTTTTTAATTTACCTGCTATTGTGCCTGGTAATTATGATAGACATGATAATTTTAAATTATATATATGATATATTTTTTTCTATAATTATTATATAAAACATACCTTCATTTTTTCAATTTCATTTAAATACAATAACAATGTTTGTGGGTGTGTGTACTATCATCTCCTAAAAGTGATGTTATTAGTTCACACATTACATTGAATATATTAAAGATTATTTGTAACAACCCTATGTATTATAAATAAAATTAACATTTGGATTTATTTAACTATATTAATATATATATTTATATATAAAAAAATGAATTTATTTTATATTATTATGTCCAATTGGATTTAAAATACCATTAAGTATCTATACTATTGATAATAAATATGTAGAACATTGATCAGATAATTTTTATAAATATTTGGTTTTAACAAAACCAATTCAAACAGAGAAAGGAAGTGATGGCCACAAACATTTGGATCCTACCCTATGAATCCAATTTATCTTAGATTTTGATGGAGATGGCATTTATCAACTTTTCTCTTATCCAAACCCAAGCTGAGATCTAATAAGTTAAGTGAGAGTGAAATTGTTTACGAGAGAATTTCAATCTCATCAAGATCATGACCCAAACAATGTTTGCCGAACCACCCTATGAATGTCCCATAATCGCGCACCTTACTCTTAGGTAGTTTGCAGGTTTCTTAAATGTATAAGAATCAATACCATAGGAAATATGAATATTTAAATTTATTTATCTAATGATAAATATATTTCTATCCAATTAATGTTAATTTTTAAATGGTATTTATTTTGGATTCTATAATGAAAAAATTGAATTTTTAGTTAATGTTAAAATTTGATAAATCAATTTATGAATTAATGTATTTTTTAGATAGAAATTATATTAATTTTTTTATTAAACAATTTTTATCAAATATAAATGTTCATAATATGTTATGAGGTCAAATGTATTATTTATTGGTGTTCAAAAACAATTATTGTCAATAAACCAATCATTTCTTAATAAATATAAATTTTATTTTAAAATAAAAAATTCAAATAATAATTAAGGTATTTATATAAATTAAATACTAATTTTTTAATAATAAATTCTAAATTATCCAAATGTGAATTCTTCATAATTTTCTATGCCAGTCGAGTTTTCGGGTAAAAATTAAATATCATATAAATTTACATTGAGTATTATTACACCATAATGACCCAAAAGTTATGTAAATGATACTATAAATGATATCCAAAAACTAATATATATTTACCTTTAAAATAATTTGACTTTATTCTCACATGAATAATTTTTTATAGCCACTATGAATCCTCCAAAACCAATAATATATTTTAAGGTTTAAAAATCATTTCATTAACGGTGTGAGTCACCTCCAAATGAGAAAGGAAATTATTTTAATAAATTCGTCCCCATTCCATATATACTAATAAAAAAATACCTTTGGGATTAGAAAATTGGAAAAAATGGTGGTATGGTTTTTGGTTTTGTATATGTTATTATGTAGAGTACAAAACCTAAATAATAAATAAATCCCCATGTTTTCCAATATAAACCCACTGATGCCCCTTTTTCAATTAACTAAAACTCCTTGTATCATGACCATAATATGTCCTCCGATATATACAGTCCTCCCAAGATACCCCCAAGCTTTCAATAAGCACTCCCAAGCTTTTAATGTTGCCCACTTATGTAATGGATCCTCAAATTCTTCCACACCATTCCAATTCAATCACCTTATTTGAAATTAGTTCTTCTAATTTAAATTTTTTATACTATAACTCATATATAATAATTCCCTTATAGTGAAAATTATTTAATTTCATTGATGTATCATTTATCCTCTTTAATTTGGACACCTACCTAGGTCGTTACTATTCCAAAACTTCACACTGGATCCTTACCATCCTCTCCTCCATTCAAATTCTAGCACCTTCTTTGAAATTGGTTGTTTGTATTTAAATTGGTTAATTTTTTATTCCTGTATAATAGTAACCTTACAAAAAATTTATTTTATTTGAAATAGTTATCATTTATCCTCCCTCACATGGCCCCTTACCTAAGCAGTTACTATTCAGAATTTCTTATGGGGTCATCACATTCCTCTCAGTGATTCATTTGAAGAACCTTCTATGGTTTTTGTCTCATTAATTAATTTTTTTTATTTTTTAAAATCACCTAAAATAAAATTAATTCTATTTTAATGATTTATCATTTATTATCTCTCATTTTCACCTTCACTTATGAAATTATTGTGCCAAAATTCAATAAGTGATTTCTCTCTTCTCATTTCCATTAATGATATCGATTTATATTATATCTACTAAATTCAATTTTTTATTTGGGAATATTTTTCAGTATTCACCCTATTTTACACATAATTTATAAATTATGATATCCCTTTTTTCAATCTCATTAATTGTCCCATGATCCTTTATGTACAAATGTTACCATTCTGCAATGTATTAAGGGATATTTTCCTTCCACCATTTTATTCAAGTATCGTCTTTACCTTATGTATTTTATATTTATTTGAATATGATGGAATATGTTTTTGTACACCACCCTTACTTTCCAATTGATGTCAAAATTATGATATACCACTTTCATTCTAATAAATTCCTTTTATGAATTTTTATGTAACATCGTTATGTTGCTGAAATTTCACTACGATTTTCCATACAAAATTAATTGTTTAGTCATTAATATACCATTTTCTATCAATTTTATTCTCCATTAACAACATATAATTAACTTTTTTAGAATTACATGTATGTATTACTCATTCCTTGATTGTGTAATAAATTATAACAATTAATTAATCCATGTTGTATAATCGACATGGTACAGTTAAAAATTAGAATGAAATAAATATGATATGTGCACCCAGATAGCACTCCAATGCATTGGGTAATGTTTAGAATCATGATACATCAAATTTTTGTAGGGATTGATTCTATTTCCATTATGAGTCATTTTCCACCATTATTTTGTCGCGGTTTTAGCCTTGGTATATGTTTATGTTCTATAGTTTTAAGTTGTTACCACATTTTGCATGTAATTTTTATCATGACATACCATGCCTTTTTATTCAAAATTATTTTATACATAATTTATATACCTGTTTTTTATCATGTATCAATTATTCCATTTTTATTTCAATTTTTGGATTTAAATATCACCCCTTCATATGTATGCCCCGAGGTTATCAAATGTAGTTTTATGTTCAAATAAATATATTGAGCATGTTATGTCAATTTTCAACAAAGTTGATGTATTCACTATTTTATATATTTATGTAATGTATCCAATTTGAAAACAAACCAGACTTCTTGACAATATGATTTATATTATGTTTAGACTTATGTAATAAATCATGTATTAATTTTAAATAAAGGGCATGATTATTATAGTTTGAATCAGTTGAAAGGATTAGTTATCTTTGGAATTGGGATTAGAAAACTCTCGTGAAAACCTTATGTACAAGAATAATTATAAGAAAAAATCCATAAATTTAATTTTTTTTATAGATTAATTGGATTATCATGAAAATAAATCGATCTCTATATTATATAAATGGACGTTGTTCTACCCCAAATATTCCCAGGAGTAAAAAATATGACATGTTGTTCCAGAACTAACTCTGGGAAACCTGGTCCACTAAAATGGTCATTACTTCACACTAGATTTGAATCTTCTATGGGATAGTCATTAAAATATTTAGAATCTCATTACGAGAAATAATTATAGGTATAAAAATAACTTAAGAATATACATTAGTAAATATATCATGGATACCATAGATTAATTCCTAGAAATTCTTATGTTAGGTAAATATATATAATGTACATGTTATCACTTTAATGTCATTGGATTCCCCTTCATGTTACTAATAGCACTAAATATTCCTCGATTATTTTACTTTTATTCTAATCAATGGTTGTATATATGAGGAATTAGGTTAAAACCTAATGCAACGGGCAATGTGATGATTTTTCCAATGATATGCCAATCTTTATGGGAATGGGAATAAGAATCATTATAATGATACCATCTCAGCTGACTCAAGATCAGAATATAAACCTGAATTAACAGGACTATCCAAACCCCTTAAAATAGAACATGTTGTTATTAAAAGTTTTATACAACTGAGGCCCACTAGTTTCAATGGATTATCAGATCCCTAAATCATGAAACAATGAATCAAATATATTTAGATGATCTTCTATATAATTAATTGTTCCAAACAAGAGAAGGTTCTTGTAGAAGCTTATCATATGTATAGAGAAGATGATAAGTGGTGGAAATTGATCAAAAATATAAAACATAACCAAGACATCAAAGAAATAGAGTGGATGGGATTTTGGAAAAGGTTTTTTTATAAATATTTTCCTCCCGCTGTCCAACTAAAAATGCAAAGGTTTTAACATCACAAAATTGAAATAAAGGAAAAATAAATCATGGAATATGAGAAACACTCAACACGACTTCCAAAATATGCCTCAGGCTTGGTTGTTACCCGCAAATACAAAGATGAATGCTTCTGTGGTGGGATAAAACCTAGTCTACAAAATGACCTAGAGATATTTGACATTTATGGCTATGAAGGAATTATATGAGGTTCCCTCATTGTGAAAGAAAACATTGAAAATTCCAAAGGTTATCATGGGGATAAGTAGAAAAAAGTGAAGTTTAATTCTAAAAGTTTGATAGATAAATCTAATAATGAAATGAAATTTCTGCAACCCTCTTATAAGAGGTGAATAAATAAGCACCCCAAAATATTTTCTAAGGGGATAAATAAATGATTTAGGTACAGGAAGGAAGTAAACCTAACTATCATTTATTGAAAGGAGAAAACCACTGATGTGATGGAGGAAAGGAATGTTCTGGTCAACCAATGATATAGTGTTCATTGCGTCAAATCTAAGGAACTAGGGAACTTTATAAACTAATTCCCTATGTCGTGAGATTTTGGAGAAATCCAACAACCTAGAAGGTAGAAAGGAAGGTATATTGACATCACATTAGCTAAGGTGAATCCCAACAACAAATTGGTGATAGGTATGTTGGTTATTATTCAATAATAGTTAACATAAATATTGATTATGGATCTACACATTTCTTCATATCACAAATGTTAAAGATAACTATTAAAACACCACCGCAAATCATAGAAGTATATATCTTTGTAAAAATGTAAAATTTGGGAATTAGTTAATCTAATGTATATTACTCCTCCCCTATCATAATTTTTGGGATAAAATTCCCATTTAAATTTGGCACAATTCCTTTAGTGTAATTTTACAAAATTATATGAATGGATTCGATTTCCCAATATAGAGCTAAAAAAATTCCCCGAGAAGTAAAAATCAATATATATTGTGAATCGACCCATGATTTTGTATAAGTGCAAGGGGAGGATGAATCATATTTTGCACCATCATCTCAATCATGGATAATGTCTCCCTACGATCAGGTTTATCTAGCTCAAATTATCGATTCTATGGAAAGAACCTTCCTCAATTTAATTTCTTTTATGAGGTAATACACTGATGAGTTTCCCAATAAATTTCATAGTATCCTCCTATCAAGGAGGTTGAATTTTCAATCGATCATATACCTATAGAGTTCCCATTATCCAATCTACATATAGAATTGTTGGTGTGGAACATGAGGATATGAATAAACAACTATAGGAGAATATAGATTAAGGTTTCATATTATTATGTTCTCCACCATAAGGTAAATTGATCTTATTTTACAATAACAATGATTGGTTAATGCACCTTTTCATTGATTATCATGAGCTCAAAAAGATCATAATAATGAAAAAGTATCCTTCTCCTTAGAATGATGAATTTTTTATCATACATATAGAGAAAAATAATTCTCTATGGTTGATATTTGGTTCTGATATTATCATTTAAGAGTGAAGATGGATGACATCCCTAAGGCCACTATTCATACAAGGTATGGGAACTATGAATTCATAATGAGGACATTCAGACTCACCAATACCCTATTAGTTTTCTTGAACATTATGAATTGAGTCCATAGGGATTAACTAAAAAACATAGGAAGTCTTTATAGATAATATTGAAATATACTCAAAAATTAAGGAAGATCATAATGTCCATCTAAGCTGGTGGTAAAGATCCCCTAAAAGGAGACGCTTTACACCAAGTATAGAAAATTTGAATTCTATTTAAATGAAATCACCTTCATGGGGAATATAAGAACATGAAATGTGATATCTATAGACCATTAAAAGATAAATGAAATTGGTGATTGGTCGAGGCCTATATTTGTGAAAGATATTCCTAGATTCCTTGGGTTACTTGGGTATTATGGAGGATTTGTGAGAAGTTTCTCCTGATTTTCAACCACTCATAGCATGTTAACTCAGTGGGGAGTCATGTTTTCTTTGAATTATTATTGTGAATAGATATTAATGCAATAAATAGGATCTACATCACCCTGATAATTCTCGCACTACACACAAGTGGAGAACTTTTTTTGGTCTTTATGGATGCTTTAAATGAGGGATTGGGATGTTTTTTTTAATGAAAAATGATAATATCATAGCGTATGATTCATGAAAGTTGAAATTATCATAATAAAATTACCTAAAACAAAATACGGAGTTAGTAATATTGATATTATCTTCAAAAAATGGTGGAGTTATCTCTTTGGGGAGAAGTGTCAAATATATATGGATGTCAAAAGACTCAAGTATATATTCAAACAGGAATAGTTGAATATGAAACTGTGAAGATGGTTAGATATGATCATGCACTATGAATATTGAATCAAATAAATACTAGAAATGAAAATAAAGTGTATGATTCTCTAAGTAGAATAGATCCCACAATTATATCATCAATCAAAATTAAGAGGGATCCAATCTCTTTACATTTTAAATGAATGAAGATGGAAATCAATAATGATGGAACACCAACAATATTTTCACAAAGGATTGTTCCACTGTGTATTTTGGAGAGTGTACATGATCCTCAAAGAATTTATTCGTGAATTAATAATAATATGGAAATTATATGAATATGGAAATCATTATAATTCAATGATAATGAATAATGAATTGTGAGATTTTGTTCAAGACTATGTGTTCCATGAAATACTTATTTAAATAAATAACTATTGGATGATGCACATAGTTAAAATTTATCCATTCCCCCATGAGGAAAAAAGATGTATCAAGATCTTTGTGATGACTATTTGTGGGAAAATATGAAAAAGAAGATCACAGAATATACATCATGTTGTATGGTATTCCATAAAGTGAAGTCTGAATGGTAGAATTCAAAGGGGATGATACAACCATTACCCATACCGATATGGGAATGGGGAATCATCACCATAGAATTTGTCACAAGAAATTGGAATACATTAAGGGGAAACAATTCTATATTTGTTGTTTTGGATCATCTTACAAATACATCTTACATTATCACAATTATAGTGGACTCTCATGGGATCAAATTGAATGGATATACATCATTGAATTGGTAAGGCTTCATAGAGTACCACTATCAATAATATCAGATCGAGGTCTGAGATTTACCTCCATGTTTTTGGAATACACTATAGCATTATTAAAACACTGATCTAAGCATCATTATGGTTTATAATCATCATAAAAATTATCAATCTGATTGGACTATTCAAAAAATGGAAGACAAGTTAAAATAATATTATTTTGACATCAATGGAGGATGGGACCAACATCTTCCTTCTGTCATGTTCAATTACAATACTAGTTTCTACTTGACCATCAAAATGGATCATTACCCCTTTTTGGGAAGTTTTATTGAACACTGGCATGTTGGGATCATGTTGGGGAATGAAAACTACGAGGTCCTTAAATGGTCAAGGAAATAATGTAATGGTGAAGACTATACAGTATCACATCAAGGCTTCTTAGAGTCTACAGAAGTATTTTTTTTAAAATCATCAAATAGACCTAGATTTTGATATTGGAGACATTTTATTCTTTCACATAACTCCATGGAAGAATGTGATGAGACTTGGGAAGAAGGGAAAGAATGGCCCAAGACACACCATCCCCTTTGAGATCTTTGATGACATTTGAGTGGTTTCTTATCAACTAGAAATCCTATGGAACCTATCATAAATACATGATGCATTCCATGTATCCCTTTTGATGACGTACATACCAGACCCCTCACATTTACTCAATCAAGAGGTGGTACCATTGGAGAGTAATCCATCCTAGGAAAATAATTTGGTGAAGATCATAGATTATAGAGAAACAATTATACAAAATAATACAATGAACCTTGTCAAAGTGTTGTAGAGATGTAAAAGTTTTGAATAAGATACATGGGAAGTAGAGGAGGTGATGAAGCATAGTTACCCCCATCGGTTTTAGAGTGGGAAATGAAAATTTTGAGGGATGCATTTTTAATGTGGGAAGATTTTAACGACCTGGACTATTATAAATAAAATTCACCTTAGGATTTAATTAAATTTATTATTATATAGGGTTACATAAAATCAACTTATTTTATTTAATTTTATATACATGGATCTAAAATACTATTATGTATAATTACCTTTGATTATATATCCATTGAACAATGATGACAAGATTAGTATAAATATAGGGTGTTTAAAAATACAATTAACACAGAGAAAGTACGTGATGTACTATATCTATTGGATCATACCCTATTAAGCCAATTTATTATAGATTATGAGGTAGATTCCATTTTAGGTTTCCTCCCATGACTAATTCCAAGATGATATCCACAAATTTCTGTGTGAGAAAAACTGTTAATGTGAGAATTTCAAGCTCATCAAGATCACACCCTAAACCATGTTCCCTGAACTTCACCATGAATGTCCCTCCATCGCACACCATACTCTTTGGGAGATTTATATTATATTAGTAGTGTATGTATCAAGACCAATGAAATATGCATATTTAAATTTTATATATAATAAATAATATCTTTTCAACCAATTATTGTTACATTGTAAATTTTTTTATTTTGGACACGATAGAGCGTAAATTACATTTTTAGTTAATATTCATATTAAATTAATAAATTTATGAATTAATGGATTTTGGAGATAAATCATATTTTAATATAATATTATTATTAAATAATTATTATCAAATATAAATGATTAAATAAATTATATGATGTCAAATTCAATTTTCATAAGGGTTTGAAAACTGTTATTGTCAAAAACACCCATCATATCTTAATAAATGTCAATTTTATTTTGAAATTAAAAATTCAATTATTGAAAAATTTATTTTGATAATATGATTATTATTTTTGTAATTAAAACATTTAAATTATCGAATTGTGAAATTTTCATAATTTTATGAGACTCAAATTTTCAGGTAAAAATTAAATACCATATAATTATACTTCTTGTATTACAGGATAATAACTACAAAAATGTGATGTATAAAATAATATAATGGGTATCCAATAAAAAATAATTATTTTCCCATTTAAAATAATTTTACTTTATATTTATTTTATTCATTTTTTAATTTCATTATGAATCCTCCAAATCCTATAATATATTTTATTTTTTAAAAATCATATTTTTAAGACAATGACTCGCCTTCACAAAAGTAAGGTAATTATTATAATAATTTCTTCCCATTTCATTATAATATATTAAATACCACTCTATTTTGGTAGAAGGAATGGAAAAATACATTGTATGGTTTCTGGTTTTTGATATTTTATTATGTGGAATACAAAACCTAAATAATAAAGAAATCTCCCTCTTTTCCTATAAAATCCCACCCAGGCACTCGTTTATCTCCACTAATACTCTTTTTAGTTGGACCATACTCTACCCTCCACTATATATATATTTTTTAATGGTTCCCCAAATCTCTCAACAATCCCACACCAAGATTTTTAATTCACACAAACATGTAAGGGATCCTCACCTTTGTCTCCCCATTTCAAATACATGCACCTTCACTGAAATTAGTTATAATCATTAAAATATTTTCCAATTAATTTTATTAGAATTAGGATCATCTGTCCTCCCACATTGAGAATCTTATCAAAGTGGTTACTATTTCAAAAAGTTCGTAAGGTATCCTCATCTTCCTCACATCCTTTCAAATTCAAGAACCCTATTTGAAAATAATTATTTGAATTTCAATTAGATATATTCATATTATTTAATAATTATTATATTACTATAGGATTTATTTTATTATAGTTAAATACCATTTATCCTTCCTCATTTGGACCCATACCTATTCCATTATTATGCAGAAATTTTGTAATGGATCCCCACCTTCCACTCCTTTTAATTCAAGCACCTTATATAGAACTTTTCATCATAATTGAAATTTTTAAAAACATTATTTTAATTTTAAATTTATCTTACTATCTATTTGATGTAATTTTAATTATGTTTCATTTATTTATCTCATTTATACCTTTACATAAGTCCCTACTTTGCCAAATTTCAATAAGGGATTTCTCCTTTCTCATTTCCATTCAAGAACATCTTTTATATTATGTCTATTAAATTCAATATTATTTTTTGTTATATGTTCTTACATATTACCAATAGTTTCCTTTTAATATAAATATTTTGAAGTTACAATATTAAATAACATTAATTTTCACATACATAACTTATTTTAAAGTTATTTTTAATTTATTTTCCATTCAGGCTTTGTTTTGGGGGTTTCCATAGTTTTTATGAAGAATATGTGAGTTTTCATGAAATGGGCCAAACCGTGAGCCCAATTCTAGATTTAAAAATAAATTCTGTTTATTTTATAATTTAATAATTTTTTAATATTTTTCACTCATTATAACTCCTAAATGTCCTCCCCTGATATATTAACACCACATTTAAATTTGGAGCATTTATAAATCCATAATCATGGGGGGTGTGGGTTTTTATTTGAGAATTGGGCCAACACAAAAGCTCATTTTCCAGTTTTAAATTGTTTTTTAATTTTTTAATATATTATTCATTATAATGAATTTTTCGGTTATCCAACCTCTCTCTCGTCCCTATGAAGCCCAGGCACGCTCACATTTACTTTCCCACTCTTTGGATCTCGTTTCCATCGCAATTGAGTGTTGAAATTCTTAGGGTTTCTAAAATCAGGCAAATTTGAGGAGGTAATTTATTTCCATCATAACACTCTAAATTCTTACTCTTTTCCCCCATTCCAATTCCTACATGACCTTATCATTATTTTTAGAATTTAAATTAAATTTTTATCTGTTTTAAAATTCAGATTCTGGTCGATTTTGGGTCGTTTTCTTCAAAATTGTTTTGGGTAAGTGATTCCTTCTTGGTTTCTTCCATTTCCCATAGCATTTCCTCTCTCTTTCGTTATGTTTTAAAATTTCAAGAAGTTAGGGTTCTAATATAGGTTTTTATTTGGTGACTTTATTTGTAATATATTGTGGCCTTGGTCTAGATTTAGCTTCCTTGTGGTGTGGCGGTGGTGCGGTTGATGTTTCGCACCAAGTTTTGAGGGATTTGACACTTTCGGTAGGTGATTCCATGTGTAATAATTTCTAGATAAGTTAGTTATCTTGAATTACTTATTATTCATGTTACTAATATGATGTGTGTGGTGCGAAAATTGTTTACGTTTAATTTGGTGAAGCATTTATTTTTATAGATCCATTTTAGATTAGAATTGGGCGTTTCTCATGTGCAACCCTTTGGGTATTGTTTGGGTGTGTATTATAACATATGAAATTGGTTTAATAAATCTTTCTTGGTCTAAAAATTATTATTTGGTATGGTATTGGTGCACAATTATATTTTAAAGAGGGTTTTGTTATTGGTTTATGGTGTAAAACCATATTCTACTTCTTGAAAGTGATATTGAAAAATGTGCTTTTCATGTGGAAATTTTGTCGTATTGTTTTAAGTGTTTGTATAACACTTTAGGATAGTTTAATAAATGTTTTAGGGGCTTCCAAATATGTTTTGAATTTTTATTGGTGTGATTTGGACCTTGAAATATGGTTTTGAAATGGGTTTTATGTGAAAATCTTTGGCACACACTTATAATTGTTTTATGAATGTTTTGAATGGTTTAAGGATTTATGTAAGAGGTGAAACCATATTGGAATACTTTTTTGGATTTTTTATACTTTCAAATGGACCATTTCAAATATGAATAGGTCTTTCATGTTATGTGTATCCTCATGGAAATTATTTATAAAAATGTTTAATGGATTTAGTGAAATGTGAAATAGGTGTGAGCGTGATGTGGGCTTTCTATGTGAGTGCGATGTGAAAAATGGATTTTGTTTATAAAAAGGTTTTATGAAACGTGTGAGTGGGATATTATGTGATGTTTAGAATATTTTTAGGGACTTTATAAAATTGTTAAAGGATGTGTTAAATTGTGAATGTTATGCAAAAAGTATGTGTCCTATTTTGGTGTGAGTTTGATTTCAAAATGCATTTAAATGAAAAGGAGAATTTGTGACTTGTGTGATGTACATGGGGATTTTTGGTTAATGTGTGAGGTGGATGTGATATTTTAATGTGAAAACTATATTTCTTGGCTTTTTGAACTTGTTTGAGCACAAAGGGAAAACTTGGGTATCTAGGTGGGTGGACGTGTACTAGTATGCTAGTGAATCTGTGGGGTTTGGCCTCAGTTTCACTTAGCAGGATTGACGCTTACAACTATAACTAAACTATTATAATGATTATTGGGGACCAATAGTTTATGGGTATGTTCCCTACTAGTGGATCATGCACGAGAACAAATATTTTTTTATTGATACTCTCACCGAGATACGATTTACCTGGGACCCACAGCTAGCTAGTGCCTAGGGGTTATTTCCTATTGCTTGTGCTCTTTAGATCCTTTATACTTACCTTCTACATATGGTATATTTGGCATTAAAAATTCAGTATCTTTTGAATTTATCTAAAAATTGTTGATTTTTTAAATTATCACACTTGAAAATGTATTTTTTTTGTTGTTGCAACTTTTAGAAATTATAACTAGAAATTACAAGTTTTTGAAAACATGCATGATTTTCATCATAGATTTTTTTTCACAAGGAATATCATAGTGGTGTGATTCTACTAGGCATTGTATCACACCCTACTTACACTCTTGGGTGTAGGAAGACTTGGTTATTTTTTTTGTCGCGGGTTTGGGTACAACTTTTGTGCCAATAGTTCGGGTTTTTAGCGGTCCATCATGACACAGTGTTGTGGATATTGCTTGAGGGAGATGCCTCTCACCATGTAGAGGTTCTTGGGCTATCAATTGTGGGTTTCTTTAGTTTTTATAGTCTTCTAAAATTGTTTTAATTTATGTAATTCAGTTCTGAAATTTTGTAAAAGATGGTTTTGTTTGAAAAATCCAAATTTGTTTTATGGGATTCGTTCATTGTTTTATGTTTACAAACATGGGTAAATCATTCCAAAATTTCATTTTCTATTACATGGGATCTTGTGCCAGCACATGGGGATCAGGAATGCCCTTCGGGACTTGTCACTGGCTGGGTTTGGTGCCGGATTTGGGGGACACCAGATTCGGTTTGTGACAAAATGGTATCGAAGGAGGTTCGCTCTCTTTAGATAATGTT
Organism: Viscum album; assembly: GCA_963277665.1. Lineage (NCBI taxonomy): Eukaryota > Viridiplantae > Streptophyta > Magnoliopsida > Santalales > Viscaceae > Viscum > Viscum album. The sequence continues at coordinate 1,911,764,424 of OY728127.1, forward strand.
ATTTGGGGAACAGTCAGGATGGTATAGAGTTAGGATTTTCAGGACATGGAATTTCAGTTATGAGGAGTGTGGCTGATCACCACACCTCGTGATGGGATTCAAGTATCCAGGGGAAGTCAGGACCTTTTGGAGTCCTTTGGTTTTCTTGGTTTAATGATTATTAGGGGAAATGAGAAGGGAGTTGGGTTAATGGTCTCAGAAAGATCACAGGGCCTGGAAAGCCATGTGGAGCTGAGGATATTCCCTAGAAAACTCTTTGTGACAGTGAAGGTATAGGAATATGGCCGCCAACCATATTTCCAAGTCATCCACTAGAACTAGTTTCCTCTCACATTGTCTTGTGTTCTTTAGTTTTGAAATCTTGGAACTTTGGTTTTAAAGTGACATGATTTTAAGAAGTGTAATGTTTTTGTGAAATGAATTTCAAATAAAGATAGAATGGTTTGATTTATCAAATAGTGGAACTGAATATTCAGAATTATTTTGAAATGGAAAATGGTGTGTGTACACCTCTTTTGAAAGGAGAAAGTATACTGAAGTTGGTTTTCAAAAAGTGTTTCCAATAGAGTTTTCTAAACTATCATAGGGTGTTTTGTTATGATGAGATGTTATGAAATTGATGTGAATAAAATGAAATTTAGTTCTTATATAAATGGTTGTGTCTTTATGAAAATTTTAGTAATATTTGAAATGGGATTTGGATCTCCTGGTTAGTAGTTTTGAGAAAAAGGATGTGTTGGTTGGCCATTTTGGTTTTGAAAAGTGGAAAGAATATTTGTTTTATCCTTTGGTATTTTCCTGAGTGACCACATGCATGGGGTTATATGGGATGATGGATGGTTGATGGCTTAACTAGATGAGTGCGAGGATAGATATGAGGAGGGTGCCCAGTGTGGCACAAAAACATGCATGTGTGAGGCCCATAGGGTACCATTGGTGGATAATCCTACTGCTAGACCATTTGTTTTCAAAGAATTGGTTTTAAAGAAAAAAATTATGTCTTTATGAATAGTTTGGTATGGTTTGTATTATGGGTTTTTTAAAATGATGTTGTTGTGGGATGTTTTGAGTCCAAGAACCCCTTCTGTTTGAACTGTGTTTTGGGTTTGTGATTGGTTGGTATGATGTGTTGTAGGGATGGTTAGTGGTCTCTTTTGAAAAATGTTTCAGGATGCCTTTATGGTGGATCCCTTCATGTGTTTGGATCTGATTTTTGGCATGTTTTTACCAATTGACCATCTTGGTTGGGTCATTGGGTTCTCTCATTGGATAAGGAATGCCCCCATTAAGGGTTAATTCACAACTGAAGGGCAACCCATATTGTTTTTTCATTGGAAAATCCTCTAGTTGATCAATATAAGGAATATTTTATCGATCATTGTTGATTGACTATACACCCATTCATTTCATTGATTTGTGGATCATCATGTAGTTGTAAAGTGCTTGTGGATGGTTGGAAGAAACCTTAGCTTCTTATGTTTCTTGATTCATCGAAGCTGGAAGTGTTATTTGGTTGTTAGTGTGGATGAGTGTCATAATGGTGTCTAAGAGGGCCTTTGGGTTCTTCATAGTTTCATTGAAGAAAGAGTTATTATTAAACCACCAATTTTGATATTTTGGTCTTGATAGGATATTGTGTCCACTTTTTGGACTTGTATGTTGTTTAAGGACTTGGAATATGGTCATGCTCCATGTATTGTTTCTATCAATCGCAAGGGTCATGTTCGGTGATGCATTGTGATGTTGTGTGCTCTTTTGACTGTAAAGGTGAAGGTCACACAATCCACATAGGTTCTCTATTATGTTGGGAGTATGTCTCCCTTGGGAAAAACATAAAATCCTCTATCTTGGAGGAAGGTGTTTATAGGTGTACTTCCCTTATATTGTTTCTCACCTAAAAAAACAAGGTGTGATGTGTGGGAATCTTATTAGCCCTTGTTTCAGTGAAATATCGGGATATGGTAAAGTGAGTTTTGAATGTGTTATGTCTGGAAAACATATCGGGGATTGCGGTGTAGTTTTCGGTGGCACTGAAAGAAAAATTCTCATTCAGTGGGATTCCAAAGACTAACTGCGATGCCGAAGAGGCTTCAATCATTTGAGCTCCAGCCATAGGTCTCAGAGAGAAGATGATTCGTAGTCAAGGGAAATCCTAGTATCGTTTAAACCCTTGTACAATTTCCTATACTCAGTATGAAAGATGGGAAGAGTTTAAACCTATGGTGTCATCATATTTATTCTGTTGTTCCCATTCGGTGTAAATAGGTGTAGGGTCTTGTACCCATGTCATCACACAATGTTATTCCCTCCCCCATAGGATTCCTTTGAGTCTTTGGAGAATGGTTGGAAATTTGGATAGACAAGTTGAGAACACGATTTTCACATGGTTAGTTCTAACCATTAACAAAAAACATAAATAACCATGCAGATATAAGGATCCACATAGTTATCATACAGTTTCACAAACTATGCGGTATAACTGTGCGACCTTCCCAAATCTTGAAATTTTTTGTTTTTTCTGTGTCGGCCCATGTTGGTCGGTTAAGATGGTTGGTTCTTATAGTCGGGAGAACCACTATGATTCTGATGTATGTTCCTTTGGAAATTTTCAATGGAATTCTACCCTATGTACTAGGGAGTCCGTTCAGGCCTCCCCCTATTAGTGTGCTGATTCTGTCTTGGGAAAAAAATTATTGGTTGTCTATTATGGTGGGGAGCATATTATTGTCCCCCCATTACAGTAACATAGATTTATCAATGGTATTGGCATGGTGTAGATAGAATTGTTCTTATCTATATAGATACCAACATCATCCTTGAGTAAATGTGGGGATTGGAGAGTGCCCAATGGTTTAGTTAAAGTAAGGTAAGTGTAACCTTGTTCAAAGTTGTTGTTCGTTTGGGTGAATTGCTTGAGTCTTGTTCGGATAGTGTATGATGAATTATCATTTGGGATAAAGTATAAATGTGATAGATCCTTTCACGAAAGTGGTGTATGTTTGGGTTGTGATAGTAATCCTTCTTTAATTGATCACTGGAGGTGTTTTTTCCTTTGGGGGTGAAACCTGGCACGAGAGTACCTATTAGTTTCTCAGTGGGGTTTGGTTGTTGCTTTGACCTTGCTGTGACTTTCCGGGGCGGAATGTTTTCAATGGGGGGAGAATTTTCACACACATAACTTATTTTAAAGTTATTTTTTAATTTATTTTCCATTCATGATTTTTTTTTGGGGGTTTCCAATGTTTTTGTAAAGAATAGGTGAGTTTTCATGAAATGGGCCAAACTGTGAGCCCAATTCCAGATTTAAAAATAATTTTTGTTTCTTATATAATTTTTTATTTTTTTAATATTTTTCACTCATTCCAACTCCAAAATGTCCTCCCCTGATATATTAACACCATATTTAAATTTGGAGCATTTATAAATCCATAATCATGGGGGATGTGGGTTTTCATTTGAGAATTGGGCCAACCCAAAAGCCCATTTTCCAGTTTTAAATTGTTTTTTATTTTTTTAATATATTATTAATTATAATGAATTTTTTGGTTATTCCACCTCCCACTCGACCCTATGAAGCCCAGGCGCACTCCCATTTCCTTTCCCCCTCTTTGGAGCTCGTTTCCATCGCGATTGATTGCTGAAATGCTTAGGGTTTCTAAAATCGGGAAGATTTGAGAAGGTAATTTATTACCATCATAACTCTCTTAATTCTTACTCTTTTCCCCCATTCCAATTCCTACATGACCTTCTCATTCTTGTTCGAATATCCATTAAATTTTTATCTGTTTTAAAATTCAGATTCTAGTCAATTTTGGGTCGTTTTCTTCAGGATTGTTTTGGGTAAGTGATTCCTTCTCGGTTTCTTCCTTTTCCCTTATGGTTTCCTCTCTCTTTCATTACATTTTAAAATTTCTAGAAGATAGGTTTAGAATATAGGGTTTTATTTGGTGACTTTATTTGTAAAATGTTGTGTTCTAGGTCTGGATTTAGCTTCCTTGTGGTGCGGCGGTGGTGCGATTGATGTTTCGCACCATGTTTTGAGGGATTTGACACTTCCGGTAGGTAATTACATGTGTAATCATTTATAGATCAGTTAGTTTGCTTGAATTACTTATTATTCATGCTCTTAATATGCTGTGTGTGGTGCAAAAATTGTTTACGTTGAATTTGGTTACGTATTTATTTTTATAGTTACATTTTAGCTTAGAATTGGGTTTTTTTCATGTGCAACCCTTTGGGTATTGTTTGGGTGTGTATTATAACATATAAAATTGGTTTAGTAAATCTTTTTTGGGCGTAAAATTATGATTTGGTAGGGTATTGGTGTGCCATTATGTTTTAAAGAGGTTTTTGATATTGGTTTATGGTGTAAACCCATATTGTACTTCCTAAAAGTAGTTTTGAAAAATGTGCTTTTCATGTGGATATTTTGTGGTATTGTTTGAGGTGTTTGTATAACACTTTGGGGTAGTTTAATAAATGTTTTTGGGGATTCCAATTGTGCTTTGAATTTTTATTGGTGTGATTTTGTCCTTGAAATACGGTTTTGAAATGGGTTTTATGTGAAAAACATTGGTACACTCTTTATAATTGTTTTATGAATGTTTTAAATGGTTTAAGGATTCATGTAAGAGGTGAAAGCATATTGGAAAACTGTTTTGGATTTTTTATACTTTATAATCGACCATTTAAAATGTTAATAGGTCTGTCATATTATGTGCATCATCTTGGAAATTATTTATAAAAATGTTTAATGGATTTAGTGAAATGTGAAAGATGTGTGAACGTGATGTGGGCTTTTTGTGTGAGTGCGATGTGAAAATAGATTTATTTTTATAAAAATGGTTTTAGGAAACATGTGATAGGATGTTATGTGATGTTTAGGATATTTTTAGGGACTTTATAAAATTGTTAATGTATGTGTAAAATTGTGAATGTTTTGAAAAAAGTATGTGGGCTATTTTGGTGTGAGTTTGATTTCAAAATGCATTTCAATGAAAAGAAGAATTTGTGACTTGTGTGATGTACATGGGGCCATTTGGTTAATGTGTGGGGTGGAAGTGATATTTTAATGTGAAAACTATATTTCTTGTATTGTTGAACTTGTTTGAGAACAAAGGGAAAATCCTAGTATCTAGGTTGGTGGACGTGTACTAGTATGCTAGTGAATCTGTGGGGTTTGGCCTCAGTTTCACTTAGCAAGATTGATGCTTACAACTCTAACTAAACTATGATGATGATTATTGGGGACCACCTGGTTACGGGTATGCACCCTACTAGTGGCTTGTGCACGAGAATAGATATTTTTTTTGTTGATACTCTCACCGAGATACGAGGTACCTGGGACCCACAGCTAGCTAGTGCCTAGGGGTTATTTCCTATTGCTTGTGCTCTTTAGATCCTTTATACTTACTGTCGGCATACATTATATTTGGAAGTAAAAATTCAGAATCTTTTTAATTTATTCTAAAATTGTTGATTCTTTAAATTATCCCACTTGAAAATGGATTTTTTGTTGGTGTTGCATCTTTTAGAAATTGTAACTAGAAATTACATGTTTTTGAAAACTTGCATGCTTTTCGTCATTGAATGTTTGTCACATGGAATATTTTAGTGGTGGTATCCCACTGGGCATTGTCTCACACCCTACTTACACCCTTGGGTGTTAGTATGCTGGGTTATTTTTGTTGTCGCATGTTTGGGTACAACTTTTGTCCAACAGTTCGGGTTTTTAGCGGTCCATCATGATACGGTGTTGTGGATATGGCTTAAGGGTGATACCTCTCTCCATGTAAAGGTTCTTGGGATATCCATTGTGGGTTTCTTCAGTTGTTATAGTCTTCTATAATTGTTTTAATTTATGTAATTGAGTTCTGAAGTTTTGTAAAATATGGTTTTGTTTGAAAAATCCAGATTTGATTTATTGGATTCATTCGTTGTTTTTTGTTTATAAACTTGGGTAAATCGTTCCCAAATTTAATTTTCTATTACTTGGGCACTTGTGCCAGATCATGGGGATCAGAAACGCCCTTCGGGACTTGTCACAGGCTGGGATTGGTGCCAGTTTTGGCGGCAACCAGATTCAGTTCGTGACAAAATGGTATCAAAGGAGGTTCTATCTCTTTGGGTTATGTTATTTGGGGAACAGTCGGGATAGTATAGAGTTCGTATTTTTAGGAATTAGAATTTCAGTTATGAGTAGTGTGGCTGATCACCACACCTCATGACGAGATTCAAGTATCCAGGGGAATTCGGGACCTTTCAGAGTCATTTTGGTTTTCAATTGTTTAATGATGATTAGGGGAAATGAAAAGAGAGTTGGGTTAATGGTCTCAGTAAGCTCACATGGCCTGGCAAGCCATGTGGAGATAAGGATATTCCCTAAAAAACTCTATGTGACATTGATGTGATTGGAATATGGCTGCCAACCATATGTCCAAGTCACCCACTGGAAGTAGTTTCCTCTCACATTGTCTTGTGTTCTTTAGTTTTGAAATCTTGGAACTTTGGTTTTAAAGTGACTTGGTTTTAAGAAGTGTAATGTTTTTGTGAAATGATTTCCAAATAAAGATGGAATGTTTTGATTTATAAAATAGTGGAATTGAATATTCAGAATTATTTTGAAATGGAAAATAGTGTGCGTACACCTCTTTTGAAAGGAGAAACTATACTGAAGTTGGTTTTGAAAAAGTGTTTCCAATAGAGTTTTCTAAACTATCATAGGGTTTTTTATGATGAGATGTTATGAAATTTATGTGAATAACAAGAAATTGAGTTCTTGTATAGATTGTTGTGTCTTTATGATAATTTTAGTAATATTTGAATTTGGATTTGGATCTCCTGGTTAGCAGTTTTGAGAAAAAGGATCTGTTGGTTGGATGTTTTGGTTTTGGAAAGTGGAAGGAATATTTTTTAACCTTTGGTATTTCCAGGAGTGACCACATGCATGGGGTTATATGGGATGATGGATGGTTTATGGAATGACTAGATGAGTGCCAGGATGGATATGAGGAGGGTGCCTAGTGTGGCATAAAAATATGCATCAGTGAGGCCCATGGGGTACCATTGGTGGATAAGCTTACTTCTAAACCGTTTGTTTTCAAATAATTGGTTTTAAAGAAAAACATTATGTCTTGATTAATAGTTTTTTATGGTTTGTATTATGGGTTTTTGAAAATGTTGATGTTGTGGGATGTTTTGAGTCCAAGAACCCCTTCTGTTTGAACTGTGTTTTGGGTTTGTGTTTGGTTGGTAAGATGTGTTGTAGAGACGGTTAGTGGTATCTTTTGAAAAATGTTTTGGTATGCCTTTATGGTGGATACCTTCATGTGTTTGGATCTTGTTTGTGGCATGTTTTTACCAGTGTACTAGCTTGGTTGGGTCATTGGGTTCTCTCATTGGATAAGGTAGGGCCCCATTAAGGGTTAATACACAACTAAAGGGAAACCCGTATTGTTTCACCATTGGAAAATCCTCCAGTTGATCAATATAGGTGATATTTTATCGACCATTGTTGATTGTGTTTACACCCATTCATTTTTTTGATTTGTGGATCCTCTTGTAGTGGTAAAGTTCTTATGGATGGTTGAAAGAAACCTTAGCTTCGTAAGTTTGATGATTCATGAAAGGTGGAAGTGTTATTTGGTTGTTAGTGTGGATGACGGTCATAATGGTGTCTAAGAGGGACTTTGGGTTATTCATAGTTTCATTAACTCAAGAGTTATTATTAAACCACCAATTTTGATATTTTGGTCATGATAGGATATTGTGTCCACTTTTTGGACTTTTCTGTTATTTAGGGACTAGGAATATGGTCATGTTCCATGTATTGTTTCTATCAATCTCAAGGGTCATTTTTGGTGACACATTGTGATGTTGTGTGCTCTTTTGACTATAAAGGTGAAGGTCGCACAATCCTCAGAGGTTCTCTGTTATGTTGGGAGTATGTCTCCCTTGGGAAAAACATAAAATCCTCTATCTTAGATGAAGGTTTTTATACGTGTCCTTCCCTTATTTTGTTTCTCACCTGAAGAAACAAGGTGTGATGTGTGGGAATCTTCTTAGCCCATGTTTCAGTGAAATATCAGGAGATGGTAAAGTGAGTTTGGATTGTGTTATGTCTGGAAAAATTATCTGGGATTGTGGTGTATTTTTTGGTGGTACCGAAAGAAGAATTCTCATTCAGTGGGATTCCAATGACTAACTGCATGGCCGAAGATGATTCAATTATTTGAGCACTAGCCATAGGTCTCGAAGAGAAGCTGTCTCGTAGTCAAGGGAAATCCCAGTGTCGTTTAAACCCTTATAAGAAGTCCTATACTCAGTATGAAATATAGGGAGAGTTTAAACCTATGGTTTCATCATATTTCTTCTGTTTTTCCCGTTAAGTGGAAACAGGTGGAGGGTCTTGTACCCATGTCATCATACAATGTTATTCCCTCCCCCTTTGGTTTCCTTGGAGCCTTTGGAAAATGGTTGTAAATTTGGCTATACAAGTTGAGCACACGGTTATCACATGGTTAGTTCTAACCATGAACAAAAAAAATAACCATGCAGATATAAGGATCCACATAGTTATCGCACAGTTTCACAAACTGTGCGGACTAACCGTGTGACCTTCCCAAATCGTGAAATTTTTGGGTTTTTCTGTGTCGGCCTATGCTGGTCGGTTAAGATGGTTGGTTCATATGGTGGGGAGAACCACTAAGATTCTCATGTATGTTCATTTGTAAATTTTGAATGGAAGTCTACCCTATATACTAGGGAGTCCGTTCAGGCCTCCCCCTATTAGTTTCCTGATTCTTTCTCGGAAAACAAAATTGGTTATCTATTATGGTGGGGAGCATATTAGTGTCCCCACATACCAGTAACATAGATTTATCCATGGTCTTGTCTTGGTGTAGATAGTATCGTTCTGAGCTATCTAGATACCAACATCTTCCTTGAGTAAATGTTGGGACTAGAGAGTGCCCAATGGTTTAGTTAAAGTAAGGTAATTGTAACCTTGTTCAAAGTTGTTGTTCGTTTGGGTGAATTGCTTGAGTCTTGTTCAGATAGTGTTTGAAAAATTTTCGTTTGGGATAAAGTATGAATATGATAGATCATTCAAGAAAGAGTTGTATGTTTGGTTTGGGAGAGTAATCCTTCCTTAATTGATCACTAGAGGTGTTTTGGCCTTTGGGGGTGAAACCTGGCACGTGAGTACCTATTGGTTTCTCAGTGGGGTTTTGGTTATTGCTTTGACCTTGCTGTGAATTTCCGGGGCGGAAATTTTTCAAGGTGGGGAGAATTGTCACATACATAACTTATTTTAAACTTTTGTTTTAATTTATTTTCCATTCATGCTTTTTTATGGGGGTTTCCAATGTTTTTATGAAGAATAGGTGAGTTTTCATGAAATCGGCCAAACCGTGAGCCCAATTCTAGATTTAAAAATAATTTTTTTATTTAATAATTTTTTAATTTTTTAATATTTTTCACTCATTCCAACTCCTAAATTCCCTCCCCTGATATATAAACACCAAATTTAAATTTGGAGCATTTATAAATCCATAATCATGGGGGATTTTGGTTTTTATTTGAGAATTGGGCCAACCCGAAATCCCATTTTCTAGTTTTAATTTTTTTTTAATTTGTTAATATGTTATTAATTATAATGACTTTTTTGGTGATTATACCTCCCTCTCTACCCTAAGAAGCCCAGGAACGCTCCCATTTCCTTTCCCCCTCTTTGGAGCTCGTTTCCATCATGATTGAGTGCTGAAATTCTTATGGTCTCTTAAATCGGGAAGATTTGAGGAGGTAATTTATTTCCATCATAACTCTCTCAATTCATAGTCTATTCCCCCATTCCAATCCATACATGAACATCTCATTCTTGATCAAATATCCATTAAATTTTTATCTGTTTCCAAATTCAGATTCTGGTTGATTTTGTGTCGTTTTCTTCAAGATTGTTTTGGGTAATTGATTCCTTCTTGGTTTCTTCCTTTTCCCTTAGGGTTTCCTTTCTATTTCATTATGTTCTAAAATTTCCAGAAGATAGGGTTCGAATATAGGGTTTTATTTGGTGACTTTATTTGTAAAATATTGTGTTCTTGGTCTGGATTTAGCTTCCTTGTGATGCGGTGGTGGTGCGGTTGATGTTTCTCGCCATGTTTTGTGGGATTTGACACTTTCGGTAGGTGATTCCATGTTTAATCAATTATTGATGAGTTAGTTTAATTGAATTAATTATTATTGATGTTCCTAATATGTGGTGGGTGGTGCGAAAATTTTTCACGTTGAATTTGGTTAAGAATTTATTTTTATAGTTCCATTTTAGCATAGAATTGGGTGTTTTCATGTGCAACCCTTTGGGTGTTGTTTGGGTGTGTATTATAACATATGAAATTGGTTTAATAAATCTTTTTTGGGCTGAAAATTATAATTTGGTTGGGTATTGGCATGCCATTATGTTTAAAAGAGGGTTTTGTTATTGGTTTAAGGTGTAAAACCATTTTGTACTTCTTGAAAGTGATTTTGAAAAATGTTCTTTTCATGTGGATCTATTGTGGTATTGTTTGAGGTGTTTGTATAACACATGGGGTAGATTAATAAATGTTTTTGAGGCTTCCAATTCTGTTTTTAATTTGTATTGGTATGATTTTGTCCTTTAAATACGGTTTTGAAATGGGTTTTATGTTAAAAGCTTTGGTACACTCTTTAGAATTGTTTTATGAAAGTTTTGAATGGTTTAAGTATTTATGTAAGAGGTGAAACCATAATGGAAAACTGTTTTGGATTGTTTATACTTTAAAATGGACCGTTAAAAATGTGAATAGGTCTGTCATGTTATGTGTATCCTCTTGGAAATGATTTATAAAAATGTTTAATGGATTTAGTGAAATGTGAAAGAGGTGTGAACGTGTTGTGGGCTTTTTGTGTGAGTGAGATGTGAAAAAATGGATTTTTTTTATCAAAAGGGTTTTATGAAACATGTGAGTGGTCTGTCCTGTGATGTTTAGAATATTTTTAGGGACTTTATAAAATTTTTAAAGGATGTGTTAAATTGTGAAAGTTATGCAAAAAGTATGTGGGATATTTTGGTGTGAGTTTGATTTCAAAATGCCTTTCAATGAAAAGCAGAATTTGTGACTTGTGTGATGTACATGGGTCTGTTTGGTTAATGTATGAGGTGGATGTGATATTTTAATGTGAAAACTATATTTATTGGCTTGTTGAACTTGTTTTAGCACAAAGGAAAAACCCAGGTATCTAGGTGGGTGGACGTGTACTAGTATGCAAGTGAATCCGTGGGGTTTGGCCTTAGATTCACTTAGCAAGATTGATGCATACAACTCTAAATAAACTATGATGATGATGATTGGGGACCACTAGGTTATGGGTATGTTCCCTACTAGTGGATCGTGCACTAGAATGGATATTTTTCTGTTGATACTCTCACCGAGATACGAGGTACCTGTGACCCACAGCTAGCTAGTGCCTAGGGGTTATTTCCTATTGCTTGTGCTCTTTAGATCCTTTATACTTACCATCGACATATGGTAAATTTGGCAGTAAAAATTCAGTAGCTTTTTATTATATTTTAAAAGTGTTGATTCTTTAAATTAGCCCACATGAAAACAGATATTTTTGTTGCATCTTTTAGAAATTGTAACTAGAAATTACATATTTTTGATAACTTGCAGGCTTTTCGCCGTTCAATGTTTGTCACATGGAATCCCTTAGTGGTGTTATCCTATTGGGAATTTTCTCAGACCCTACTTACACCCTTGGGTGTAAGTAGACTTGGTTATTTTTGTTGTCGCAGGTTTGGGAACAACCTTTGTTCCAACAGTTCGGGTTTTTAGCGGTCCATCATGAAACGGTGTTGTGGATATGGCTTGAGGGTGATGCCTCTCGCCATGTAGATGTTCTTGGGATATCTACTGTGGGTTTCTTTAGTTGTTATAGTCTTCTATAATTGTTTTAATTTATGTAATTTTTTTCGGAAATTTTGTAAAATATGGTTTTTTTAAAAACCAGATTTATTTTATTGGATTCATTTGTTGTTTTATGTTTATAAACATTGGTAAATCGTTCCCAAATATCATTTTCTATTACCCGGGCACTTTTTCTAGCCCATGGGGATCGGGAACGCCCTTCGATACTTTTCACGGGCAAGGTTTGGTGCCGGTTTTGGCAGCGACCAGATTCGGTTCGTGACATTAATCCTCCCATGATCTATTATGTACACTCGTTACCATTATGAAATTTGATAAGGGGTGTTTTCCATTATCCCCTTTATTTAATTATATTATTTACCTTATTTAATTTATCTTCATTTACCTATGATGGAATATGATATTATATATCCCCATTAATATACAATTAATTTCCAAATGATGAAATAAACCTTTCATACTCATCAATCCCTTAAACAAATATTTATGTAAAGGTGTTATGTTGTAGAAATTTCACTACAAATTTCCATACCAAATTAATTTTTTATGGAATACAATACCCATTTTTCTATAAAATTTATTCACCCTTATTCTCATATAATTATTTTTTTCAGATATACACATTTGTCTTCCACATTAATTGATCATAGAATAAATTATAAATATGAATGAATCCATTTTGTATGATCTATGTGAAACACTTAAGAATTAGAATGAAATAAATATAGTGGGTGTGTCCATATAGAGATCTAATGCATTGGATAATATTTATTATCATGATACGTCATAATGGGACATGGAGTGAACATGATTACATTATGGGACATTTTCAACCATGATGTCATCGTGAGTTTACCCTAGACCTTTGTTTATAAAATAGTGTTTTATGTTTTAACAGCATTTTCCATTATATGATTATCATTATACATCATTCCTTATTATTAATGTTATTTTTATTCCTCAATGATATTTCAATTCTATAAAAATTATCACTTATTCTATGTTTATTCCCTTACCTGGCTTTTATAGATCACCCCTTTCTTATGTATTTTCCAAGGTTATCCAATACAGTTTTATGTTCAGCAAATTATTTTGAATGTCTTATGGGAATTTTAAATAATGCATATGTATGACCTACTTTATATTGTTAAATAATGTACCTAATTCCCAAATACAATATACTTCTCAATCATCTTGCTTGTATTAACTGTAGCAATATGTAATAAATCAATTATTGATCGGAAATAAAGAATATGGTAATTATATTGGTTTAGTTAACTTATATGATATATATGACATAATAATTATACTTGAATGATATTATATATATATATATATCTGTGTGTGTGTGTGTGAATTTTACATTATTTCAATTTGATAATAAAATAGAAATAATTTTCATTCATTAGTTCGACCGACCATTTCCATGAATGGTGTATTCCATTTCATATTTATATATTTTATAGATTATTAAAACTACAAATATTTACTGAATATATATTACATTTATATTTCATTTTAAATTATGAAATTGTGTGAATAATATTCTAATTAAGAGGATCAAGAATAATGTGTCAAATCATATATGAAAAATGAATAGAATATTATCTAAAATGTAACACTAACGTAGAGTTGTTAACAAACAGTTAATATATTGTCATAACTAATTAATATGTGGTATTAAATATAATAATATATTATTTCATATTTTTATAATAAATTTAAATTAATTATATGGGAGGATTGAACACATTAGAAGAATGTCAGGTCTTAGGGAAAGGGAATTTCATCTCACTTTTTATTGTCATCGGATACATGTAATATTCACCACTCGCTTATTTTGTGTGGTGTAATGCTTCCATATGAAATATTATATAATTAATTTCCATAATTTAACTGTATTAAAAGATTTAATGCATGTTATTCTTTCACGGGGATCATTATTCCAATGATACTAATTTAGGTAGGGGTTTCTCTCCTGGAATTTATATCTCTGTGACTTTTCCATTATCCACCATTCAATATTATATTTTATGTATATACTTTCCATTATAATATATTTTTTTTATTATATGTATATTTATGGATATTTACATTTCCATGTGATGATGCCTCTTTCTTAGGGTTTGTAGTTAAAATTTAACCACATCAGTAAAGTAATTTTGTCTCAATTTTCATTCTTTGAGACCCATGTTTTATTATACACCTATATACTTTTACGAGGTGTATATATTACCATTTGACATGTTATATCATGAATATAATTCATTATATGATATTTTATTTTTCGTGTAATTTTATTTATTTACATGTGGTGTCTGATTCAAATTTACCAAGTGGTAAGAGTTTATTTCATCATTCTCATCATTTGAAAAGATTGTTTTGGATTATAATTCCATTGATGAATTTATTAATCCATCTCTCAATAACACTCATGAAATTTATTCTCCTTATTTTATTTAATTTTTATTCTTGTATTAGTACCATTTTTACACACATTTTTACTTCTGATAATTAATATTTGTTTTAAGAATATATGACATTTTTTGTTTTTTCTAATAGAATCTATGATATTTCGAAATAAATTCATAAAAATGTATTCATTTTTTTAAAATGGTCTCATAAGATAATTTTCAAGGAAAAATGATTTTGAAATTGTTTTATGGTTTTCAATGCTTCATTTTTATGTTTTTAAATATATTTTTTATAATAAAGGCTTTCTAAATTATTTAATGTTATAAAAATCATATTTCAATGGAGAAAATTATATTTTCCTAAATAAATTTTTTTGAAAATTCATTCCAAATTATTTGTCATTATAGATGAAATAATTTTTTCATATTTTAGGGTTTTCTATGGATTTGATCCAACAATAAAATTAATATTCTTTCTAGAATGAATTATGCTTTGATGGAATGATATTTATGGAACCCATTATCTTCCACAAGTTATATACTTTTGAAACACACTTTATTTAATGGGTTAGGCTTTGGTTAAAGTATTATGATATATATATATATATATATTACACTGGTAATTATTTTATGAAATTTTTATGATACTCATTTTATTTCATTGGTTATGATATAAGGATTGTAAATAATATTGTGGCACATGTATGTATGAGTTTATATTGTGACGGGTGGACCTATATCTCCCTCTAATGAATTGGGTAATGATATATTTCTTATGATATCAATTGGGTACATGGGATGGCATCCCAATCAGGAAATAATTGGGAATCATATGTTTGAAAAAGTGGGTATACAAGATGGCATCCCAATACCAAAAATAATATGGAATGTTAAGCTTGAAACAGGTGGGTACATGGGTGGAAATCTTAATCACAAAATAAGAGGGTACATGGTAGGGCATCCCATGTTTGAAATAAGATTGTACAAGGGGAGTTCATCCCAAACCCGAAACAAGTGGGTAAATGGGATGGAATCCCATGATGAAAACAAGAGGGTACAAAGGAGGTATTCGCAATCCCGAAAAAGGTAGATGAGTTATTATCCCAAGCCTAATATATTATGAAGTTCATGGTAGGTAGCCTTGAAATGTGATTTTATATTCTTATATGTGTGCCACAAATTTCGTGTCTATTTATTATGTTATTATTTAACAAATTATGATCCTGATTCCCTAATGATTCATGTCTTATGAAATCCCCATCATTATTTCATTATTATTTTTTATGATCTTTAATATGTAGGGTATGATTTTTAAATGGTTTAATCACATTCTTGTACACTTAGATCTATGTATATCTACCTTCTTTGCCATTACTAAGAATATGATCCCACCTCATTCAAATGTTACCTTTCCATGAGTTTGGAAGAATGGTTTTATTAAAAGTACTAAAGTGGGATATCATTGTTCGAAACATTGAATAACTTTCATCAAGATAGAATGTTTTGTTCTATGTCTCCAAATTCACTAAAATATAATAGTCCTAAAGTTGGTTCTTATGATAATGTGATGAATAATAATTGAAAATAAGTTGATATGCATATATGTAAATATTGGTTAACTATAGTTGGTATTAAAGGAAATATTTATTCAATATTTGGAAACTATAATGATAAAACATTACTAATTTCCCTTAAAATATTTCTAATGATATGTCTAGGGATGTCTATAAGGGTATCTCTAAGGACAAGTTATGGTATAAGAAAATGACCTTGAATTTTGTTAAATGATAAATTTAGTGGTTTCCTATAAATATATTCCTTTTTTGGATACGGAAAGTGGATTTGGATTTGGCAGAAATGTACATCAGTGAAACAACCTCGAAAAAAATGTATTGAGCTTGACTCGATCGTGAACTGCTATATGAAAATGGACATTACTGCACACCATTTTTGACACTCTCAGGGATATGCTCTAGGAATTAACAAAAACATTAAAACACATCATTAGCTCTTTATATAGAATATGAATATGAATAACCTACGAGAAAACTAATGTGATATGGAATAAAGAAGTAGGTTTCAAGATTTATATATCATATAAGTAACTTTTTTTCATTATTATTTAGTTATTGGTTATGGTAAGTGTTTCCCACACTGTGATTTATGGTGTAATTCGATAGAAACAACTAGAATAAACTCAATTAAAATTTTCTGTTTTATATTTGGAAATTATGGGAATTATACAAATCAATTTCCTAAGATCACATGAATAGAATCAAGAATGTGGTATGAGTAGTGGTTATACTCTGAAGATAAAGATACGATAAATAAATTGTGAAAGTTATATGATGTTGTAACATAATTTTTTACATTAAAAATAAGAATCATGATTATATAGAGGTTTTGGAACCATAAAGTATGATTTATATTTCATATTCTAGGACAAGGGGTATTAATGAAAAAGATTGTGAAGCTTGAGTAATGGTTTTAGAATAAAGATGGACGATTAATGTGTATATGTTTTTGAATTTGAATATTTTCTGATATAAATCATGAAATATATATGTATTTAAAATATAAGTATTTCAGTAGGATTAAAAAAGATACTTTAAATGGTATTTAAGACTTTAAAAATTGAATTAATGTAATGTTGATATTTTGAAATAAGGGAAGGTAACCCTTTATGTGTTCAGTATATTGAAACAATTCTGTTTAGCTTAGACAAAGAGATGATTAATATGGGTAACGAAAATTGGATAGTACTGATGACCCTAGAATTTGTTATTTATTTGTTGATAATATAGTCTATTCCATCACTGATAATGTTTTCAAATTCTGGGATTTAATTAATATATCCAGTAATATTGGGAATAAGGAAGAATACTTGTTTTCAAAAAATATTTTTTGTAATTCTTGTTTGTTACCATGTTTCATGAGAATACACTATGAGGGTTTTCACATGATTGGAATGTTACAACAAAGATATATATTTTGATATATGGGGGAAATTTGTTAAGCTAATTTCATGACCTTCTTCAAAAATTTTTGGATTTTAATATTTCTTAAGAATTATAATTTTAACCATATATGAATAGTTTATGTTAGACATTTGATGAATATTTTGAGAATAATGTATTATCTCACAACATGAGTGTCAACACATATTGGATAACTTATTATAACTAATTTTTGTGGGTGGTATCTAAAGTGGAATTTTATAACTTATCATGGATTCCGAGATCCATTAGTTCTTCGGGAATGAAGAATTCATAAACCTTTTAGAGAAATAGGATAAGTGGAATTGTTCATGATAAAGACAAAGGGAGAGATATTACTTATAGATGGAAATTAAATCATCTAACTATTTCTTTTTGTGAAAAAAATATTATTCATAATTATGAAAAGGGACTGGAAATAATTTTTTCCCTATTCTCCTCATTTTTTATGATATCAATGACCTCTTTCATGATTCACCACTTTATTGTTTTTTATTGTTAAGATTCTCAAGATCACCCAATGTAACACCACGAGATTTTATGAGAAATATTATTCTTAATTTATTTGATGTCTTGTTTTGTATACTACACCATGATTATCTTGCGCTATACGCAACATCGTATTAGCTTGTAATATACACAACACTATTCTTGGCTTGCGTTACATGCAAGATAACCCTTCCTCGATAGCTTGTGTTGTACATAATACCGAGTTTCCCTAAACAATGATATGTTATTAAAATATTATATAAAGTAGCCATTATGAATAGTAATGCCAACTTTTTAAATTATTATAAATTTTATCTTTCAAAATGGACTTCATTTTTGGATTCGAAATATCGAAATTAGCTAAGGGTAAATTTTTGGTTTTTTTCTGAAAACATTCAATTTTTTGATGAATAGTGAAAAACATTGAGTTATAGTTTAAGAACGAATTTTTATATAAATAATTACTTATTATATTTAAATTTATTTTAGGTCAACATAGACACATAATACCTATATAAGTTCAATTTAATTCATTGGATTCATTTTATAATAATTTTAGATACATAAAAAGTTTATTGAAGTTTTTACAGTCTTTTACCCACCTCTTAAGAGAATTTGAAAATTTACATAAAACATAATTTTACCACTTTTGTGAGTGGGATTTAAAAACTCAAAGAGATATGGTTGATATTATTAAGTAAAATTTAGTTCAATAAGATAAAAATAATTTATGTTGAATAGTAACTTTTTACTTTTATTTACCACGGTTTAAAGTAAATAGGGTAATTCAGGGTAAAAAAAATAATATTATTACCCTAACACATGTCCTAATTCTATTGGATGAGTTTAATTCGACCTGAAACAACCTTAGGAATAAACTACGACCCTTTAGGTCCACATAGATTAGATTAGGTAATTTATTATTATTTAAATCACAGAAGAGTTAAAAGAGTTAAAATCAAAGTTTAATAAGTAAAATAAATTTAATATAGGGTTAAACACAATATAAATTCGGCTATAAATAATCATTAGAAAGATAAAAATATTTCCTACATAATAGTAATTTTTTTTATACATGAAATGTTTTTATTTATTTATGACATAATGATGATGTAGTAATTACCTTATTAATGATATATTAACAAAATTGATATAATAAATACCCAAATAAATGTAATTTGAGGATTTTTATGAATTATACTAATTTTATAGGTTAATATAACATATTAGGGTTAGTTAGATGAATTATTTGAGAAGAAATAATGATGCAATGAATTTATAAAAAACAAAATACCAAATATTGTCAAAATTGACAAATAAGGGTTTTTAAAACAAATATTAACTTATTAATTTATATTATATTCCTAAAAATCTATGGCTAGGAAAAAAGACTTATAAAATTATAAGTGTATCATTAATAAACCTCTTGGGGTTCTCTTGGATATATATAGTATGTTTATTAATCATATAATATAAAAATACAATGAGACATCTTAAATGTCAAACTACATAACTAAGAGTTAAATATAAATGATAAGGTTAATATAGTGACCCAAACCTATATAAAACCTATTGGTTGATATAATTTAGACCCATACCCACTTTAGATTCAAAATAAATTAATTTTGAGCCATTATAAACAGAATATGACTTTATTATAACATAATATTTTAAGTTTCTTTTAAGGTACCCCTCACCTCTCTTATAAAAGGGAACTCCCCCTTCTCTCTAATTCACACCTCCAAATCCATTGGGATTGGTAAAAGCCTACCCAAATATCCTTGAAACATTCCTCCCTTCATTCGATATTCCTTCCTTTAGTCACAAAGGCAACCCAAGGAGCCCTTTTGATCAAATCAAAATGAAGAACTCGGGGAAGAGGTAAATATCTCACCACTTATTTCAAGTTCCATTCTAATTCCACATCCTCCTTCTTTGTTGATTTCATTCGAAAATAATAAATACAGTATATTCTATACACTGTGATGATATTATAAAAATATTACAACCATATTAGTTACTTTATCCATCCTATGAATGTAAAAGTCACCACACGTGCGTATGTACGACTTACCGTCTCCACGTCGTGGTGTATTTTGTTATTCAAACATTTCATCATTTGGATGGGTATAATAATGATTATAAATGATATAAATAATAAATATAAAATTAATATGATTCTGTATATATGATATACCATCCAATTATATACGAATTTAATATCAAAAGAATGATATTGTCGCTCATGCGTACGTACGGACTATCCTCTCCACGAATGCGATTAGATTCATTCTCTATGTTAACCATTCAAGAGTGATTATAAATTATATATAATAAATAATAATGAAATATATTAAATAATAATGATACTGGATTTATTTACATATATGTTTCATTTACTTAATTCATTCAATTTAATAAGAAAATGAAAACAACGTTCATGCGTACGTACTGCCTACTATCTCCATGAACAGTGTATTTCATTTCCATTTATCGATCTATCATATATATTTATATGATTAATATATATTATATATAAATCATGTTTTACATTCTTTAATTAAGTAAATCAGGATATAAGTAATAATATCAAGAACAATTAGTCGAAACATGTAGGATAAATGAAATGATTTTACCCAAAACGCAGATTTAACAAGGAATTGACAAAAGAACGTGTAATATAAAGTCATAAGTGAATCATATATGATATCATAAATATTATTATGGTTCATTTAAAAGTAAATAATATTTTTAAACCCACTATACAAGAGTTTCAGACACATACATAAGAAATTGGACCTAAGGTAAGGGATTATTTCGTCTCACTTTTATTTCTTTGAGACATATGCCTTAATCACCAACTATTTATTTTGTATGTTGTTTAAGAATCCCATGAGTGTTTTATTATTTTTAGAATCAAGGATACAATATTTAAATATGAATGTAATTTTCCACCGATTATAAATGGTAAAGGATAATTTTGAAATCTCATTTTTATCCGAGATTGATTATACTTAAGTATCTACTGGGGTTATATTTTTAATCCATGTCCATAACATGTTTTTCATAATGTGTTTGTTATTCATCCATGTATTTTTAAAGTCATGGTTACCCCTCTTTTACTTTTACATTGTGTTATGTAAGGAATCTTTCTTTCGTTTACCATAAATGTAACTTTTTGACTTTTCTGTTGAAAGTACAAGGAGAATGTTTTTTTAACTTATACGACATGAATAGATTTTTACAGTTTCCTAACGCCTTATTTTCATGAAGCTACCTATACAATATTTTATGATTATTTTCTACAAAATCATTTTCTTTTAAAATTTCATGGCATTTTTTGAAAAGAAAATGATTTTGGAGAAGAAAAGATATTTTCCTCAAAAATTCCATTCATGTGTTTTATCAAAAACATTTTCCATCTAATTTTACATTATTTAATTTTTTTATGTTTCAAGAATAATATCTCTATTATTTACATGGTTTTATTTACTTATGATGAAATGATATCTATTTTTATATGGATTATTTTATTAGGGGATGATGTTTATGAAACCCATTTTATTCTTTGGGTTATGATGAAAGAATTATGTTTATTTTGTGGCACACGTATGAATGATTTCATTATGAGATGGGAAGGACCTATATCTCCCTCCAATGCATTGGGTAATGATTTATATCTCATTATATAGACAAGTATGGAAGGGAAAGTGAATCTGGATCAGTAATACAGGGACGAAACGGTAAGTAAACCAGGTTCAGTAATGGACTTTGTCCACTATTATGGTCTTGGCAGCGATGCCTTGGCTGCTATGGAAATTATAACATGTGATTAATGGTTTCCCACAATTACATGTTTTATTATCTTGGTATTTTACCATGGTTAATGTTCCTTTATGATCTATGCCTTATTCACTGCCATGATTTATTTCATTACTCATGATTTTGATGTTTTATGTTCATGTTCTTACTTACAAATGATTAGGGATTGTTTTATATTCTCCATGTTTATCCTTACTGAGAATTTGAAATCACCCTTTTTGTGTTTTATTTCCCTAGGGTATAAATAAAGGTTTTAGGTAAGAAAACCAATGGGGAAAATCATTATGGTAGATGTTTAAGATCTTTTACCATGATTAGAATTTTATGTTTCATGTTTCCAAAGACACTAAACTAATACGGTCTTTGGGCATCTGTTTATGTCTTGTATTAAGAATTCCAAAAAATAAATGTAATGTATATGTACATCAAGATTTGGGTCTCTAAAGTTTGTATCATAGTTATGGTTTAGTTATCCTTTGGAAAATAGGATGCGAATACTTTAGTGAAATCCCTAGAGATATTTCTATGTTATGTCTAGGGATTTACCTAAGGTTAAGTATACGTATAGGATATAGTCCTATAATTATGGTAATGATCATTGAATTAAACCTAAGATATTATATATTGAATGTAATCCCCCTTTATTATGTTTTTTTCCTAGCATGATTTTTTCCTCTCACACTGTTTATTTTGGGTTTTAGACGATGGTTTGATCCCAAAAGAACCTTGTTGATCAATGTAATGGACAATGCAATTATTTTCATTCTGAACAACCAAATGTGATGGGAGATGGAGTGAAAAATATAATTGTTATGCTTATAAAAGCTATAAATAATTTTTGACATCTAAATGAGTTGACAAAGAAACAATATTCTATTGAGCCCTTCTTGAGGAAACGTCCACCTTCTTTTAGTGGGACTTTTGATCCACTTATTGCTGAAAAATAGATCAGTACCATTGAAAAGATATTTTCCATACATCGTTGTACAGAGCATGAAAAATTCATTTTGGCTGTTTACCTGTTAGAAGATGAAACATACAAGTGGTGGACTCTAATTAAGAATACAAGGCCCCAGGATGAAATTGAATCCATGGAATGGGATCAGTTCAAGAACTTGTTTTTCAATAAGTACATCCCTTCTATTCTTCGAAAAAATATGGAAAAGGAGTTCTTTGAGCTTAATAAAAAAGATGATGATTCGGTTGGTATATACGAAGTGAATATTACAAGGCTTTCACTGTATGAATATGTCTTTATCATCGAAATTGAAAGCAAAGTTGATCGATTCTTCAGTAGATTAAAACCAAGTCTTCGAAGGGCATTAACTATAAGAGACTTCAGTACCAATGAATAAAATGTGTGTTGTGCTATCAAGGTAGAAATCGAAGTTTGTGTTATATATCCATCTCATGGTTTTGACAAGAAAAAGAGATGGAGTTTAAGGAAAAATCTCCGAAAAATGGAGAAAAGTAGGTGAATGGTTTTTTATGCTCAATGTGTGGAAAGAAGCATGGAAGAGATTGTCAAAAAGGTACTAAAAATGTTTCAAGTGTGGAAAAGAAGGTCATCAAGCAGCTGAGTGTCGAAGTAATGGGAAAACGATTTCTAATAACATGAATATAGAAAAGACTTCAAAAAAAACCACCAACACTTCAATGCTTTAAGTGCAAGGAAATGGGGCATTATGAGAACCAATGCCCTAATCCAAGGGTTAATGACGATCGACATCCAAAACCTCTCAAAGGAAAAGGACAAAGGAATGGCACATACGATCACTATTTACGATTTTGAATATGAAAATGAAGTGGTGGAATGATTAAGTTTTTATGTAATGGGATTCCAAAATAGTACTGTGAAATGCCATTTTTAGTACCGTGGAATATTGTAATATCTATGTATTGGTTTATTGTGGTTTTCAATAATTGTATGTTACCAGTAAACATGAAAAGTGATTGAAATACTTTTTGGAAAGAAGATGATATGTGCATAATGAATGGATAAGTAAAAATAATATGTTTGATAGTATTGATGAGCTCGTGACTAATATAAGGACAAAGTGATATAATGGTTTGAGAATATAGAATTTTTTAGATTTTGGTATGTGTAAAGAGATAGCTTTTGACATCATTCATGTTTTCACTAAGTTTCAATAGGTATTCATTTTTTAAGAGAATAAATGATTAATGTATTCACATGTTTTGAATATGACCAACAACAGGATATATCTTATGATATATGGGGGATAAATTATGGTAATCAAATGCTTGGTAGATGACCTCTCTAGTAATATTTTCTTTTATACTATGAGATTGGATAGATGTATTTTGGATATGCCTAATGATTAGAATGGATTATGTTAGACATCAGATAGTATTTTTTAAGGATATAACTTTTTTTCAATATTATTTATGGAATGTTATAACAGTGTAGTTTTAGAAAACGGACAACCTGCAGGATGGGTGACAACCCATCGCGTCGGAAAAGGATGTGGGAATCCAACCCACAACTAAAGAGTGACAGACCATTATCACCTACCACTGGCCTACAGGATGTCCCTGGTTATTATAAATTAGTATTAATTTATTAAGTGGTATGATATATGAAGTGTAAGTCCATTTTAGGTACCATAAATGATTAATCTCACCATAGATAGACTTATGTATAATTAATAACTTTTGATAACATTTTGATTGAGAAAGATAGACTGACCTATGATTCTATCGTATGATCTTCTAAAACTTCAAAAATGATAAATTCAACATCATTTCTATAATAGATGAAGTGGAAATTGTTCAAGGAATGACCTACGGTGAGATTGTACCAAAATCAATTAATAATTTCTTCTAATTCCAATTTTTCGACTTTAGGGAAATGATCTGGAAAACCAAAAATGTTGTCCTAGATGGTACCTCAAATCATAAAAAATTTATGGCTTTATTATTTTTGGATTTTTTATATCTATGATTTCTACCACACTCCATCAAAACATGACAGTTATATTTCTCTTCCATATCCATATTTTCACATATGTTCTCCTATGTGGAACCCCAGTGATAAGTTAATTTGGGTAACATTTACGTTTCATACTTAGTTTTTAAAATTATGTTTTGGTATTCCTTTTGATGATGTGGGTTTCTATGAATGAAAATTTCAATTAGTAAACCATTTATAACACCAATTAATTTCAAGGGCGAAATTCATTTTAAGGTGAGTAGAATGTAACACCCCGAGATTTTATAAGAAATATTATTTTTAATTTATTTGATGTCTTGTGTTGTATTCTACACAATTATTATCTTGCGCTATACGCAACACCGTATTAGCTTGTAGTATATGAAACACAATTCTTGGCTTGCATTACACGCAAGAGCAACCTTCCTCGACAGCTTGCGGTGTACGCAATACCGAGTCTCACTAAACAACGATATGTTATTAAAATATTATATATACTAGCCGTTACAAATAGTAATACCCAATTTTTTAAAATTTATAAATTTTATCATTAAAAATTGATTTCATTTTTGAATTCGGAATATCAAAATTAGCTGAGGGTGAATTTTTTATGTTTTTCTGAAAACATTCAAATTTTGATGAATAGTGAAAAACAAAGAGTTATAGTATAAAACTGAATTTTTACTTAAATAATTAATTATTTTATTTAAATTTATTTTGGGTCATAATAGATAAATAATACCTATATAAGTTCAATGTAATTAATTGGAGTTAGTTTATAATAATTTTAGTTATAAAAAAGAAATTAATTTTTTTCTGTCTTTTAACTACCTCCTAGGAGAATTTGAATATTTACAAAAAACGTAATTTTACCGCTTCTGTGAGTGGAATTTCAAAGATCTAAGAGACATGGTTGATATCAGTAAGTAAAATGTGGTTCAATAAGATAATTTTTTTTGGTGAATAGTAACTATTCACTTCAATTTACCACGGTTAAAAGAAAATAGGGTAATTAAGGGTAAAAATGATATTATTATTACCCTAACACATGTCCTAATTCTATTGGATAAGTTTAATTAGACCAAAAAAAACCTTAGGAATAAAATCTGACCCTTTAGGTCCACTTAGATTCAATTAGGGCATTTATTATTATTTAATTCAAAGAAGAGTTAAAAGATTTAAAATCAAAGTTTAATAAGTAAAAAAAATTAATATAGGGTTAAACACAGTATAAATTCGACTTTAAATATTAATTAGAAAGCTAATAAATTTCATACATATTGATAATTTATATATTTATATTAGACATTAAATAATTTAATTTATTTATGACACAATAATGATTAAGTAATTACCTTATTAATGAAATATTAACATAATTGATATTATAAATACCCAAATAAATGTAATTTGACACTTTTTATGAATTACACTAATTTTATAGGTTAATATATCATATTATGGTTCGTTAGATATATTTTTATCGAATTAATAATGCTTTTATGAATTTAGAAAAAAAAATACAAAGTACTGCCAAAATTGACATAAAAGAGTTTTTTAAACAAATATTAAATTATTAATTGATATTCTATTCCGAAAAATATAAGGTTCAGCCAAAATACTTATATGATGATATTTTTATCATTAATGAACCACTTGGGGTTCTCTTGGATATCTATAGTATGTTTATTAACTATATAATTAAAAATACACAGAGACATGGTAAATGTCAAACTACATAACTAAGAGATAAATATAAATGATAAGGTTAATATAGTGAGACAAACCCGCCTAAAACCTATTGTTTGAGAGGATTTCTTACCATACCCACTTTATGTTCTTAATAATTCAATTTGGAGCCATTATAAACCGATTATTACTTTATTATGAAATAATATTTTAAGTTTTTACTATGGTTCCTTTGAGCTCTCTTATAAAAAGGGAACTCCCCCTTCTCACTAATTCACACCTCCAATGCCGTTTGGCTTAGTCAAACCCCGACCAAATACCCTCCAACGGTCTTCCCTTCATCCTAGAGGACTTACATTATTCATAAAGACAACATAAGAATCCCTTTTGATCAAATCAAAAGGAAGAACCTGAGGAAGAGGTAAATATCTCACCACCTATTTCAGGTTCCTTTCTTCTTCCACATCCTCTTTTTTTGTTGTTTACATTATAAAATAAAAATTCCAGCATCTTCTATATACTGTGATGTTATTATAAAAATGTTACAACCTTATTAGTAATTTTATCCATCCTATGAATGAAAAAGTCGCCACACGTGCGTACGTACGGCTTACCGTCTCCTCATCGTTGTGCAGTTTCTTATTCAAATATTTAATCATTTGGATGGGTATAATAATGAGGATAAATGATATAAATAATAAATATAACGTTATTATGATTCTTTATATATTATATTCCATAAAATTATATATGATTTTAATTTTAAAATAATGATATTGTCACTCGTGCGTACGTACGAACTACCGTCTCCACGAACGTGATGAGATTCATTTTCCACGTTAACCATTCAAGAGTGATTATAAAATATATATAATAAGTAATAATGAAATATATTACATAATAATTATACTGTATTTATGTACATATACGTTTCATTTACTTAATTCCATTCAATTCAATAGGGAAACGAAAATAGCGTTCATGCGTACGTACGACGTACCCTCTCTATGAACGGTGTATCTAATTTCCATTTATAGATATATCATATATATTTATATTCTGATTATATATTATATATAAATCATGTTTTAAATTATGTAATTAATTAAATCAGGATATAAGTAATAATATCATGAACAACAAGTCAAAACACTTACTATAAATGAAACGATTTTACCCAAAACACTGCTTTAACATTGAATTGACAAAAGAACGGTTAATATAAAGACCTAAGTGAATCATATATGATATCATAAATATTATTATGGTTCTGTTACAAGTTAATAATATGTTTAAACCCACTATAATGGATTCTCAGAAACGTACAAAAGAAATTGGACCCAAGGTAAGGGATTATTTCGTCTCACATTTATTTCTGTGGGACATATTCCTTAATCACCAACTATTTATTTTGTATGGAGTTAAAGCCTCCCATGAGTGTTTATTTATTTTTATTATGAAGGATATTATATTTACATATTAAATTAATTTTCCAAATATTATAAATGATAAGGGATTATTTTTCAATCATATTTTTGACCGAGATTGCTATATAAGTAAGTATTTACTAGGGTTATTTTTTCATCCATGTCTATAAAATGTTTTTCATAAAGTGTTTAATATTCATCCATCTATGTTTATAGTCATGTTTACCCCTCTTTGACTTTTACTTTGTGTTATGGAAGGAATATTTCTTTTTTTTATCATACATGGTACTTTTTGCCTTTTCTGTTAAAAAATTTAGGAGAATGTTTTCTAACTTATACAGCATGAACAGATTTTTACAGTTTCATAACTCCTTATTCTAATGAAGCTTATTATACAAGATGTCATGAATATTTTCAAAAAAATCATTTTATTTTAATATTTCATGGAATTTTTTCAAATGAAAATGATTTTTAATATGAAAGGATATTTTCCTAAAAAAATCATTTCAAATGTTTTATCAAAACCATTTTCCATCTAAGATGACATTATTTAATATGTCTATGTTTAAAGTATAATGCCTCTATTATTTACATAATTTTATTTTCTTATGATGAAATGATATCCATTTTTTTATATGTATTGTGTTATGATAGGATGATGTTTAAGAAACCCATTTTATTATTTGGGTTATGATGAATGAATTATGTTTATTTTGTGGCACACATAAGAATGATTTCATAATGAGATGCATGGGACCTATATATCCCTCCAATTTATTGGGTAAAGATTTATATCTCATTAAATAGGCATAGATGAAATGAAAAGTGAATCAAGTTCAGTAATACATGGTTTTAACGACATGTAAACCCGATTCAGTAATTGACTTTGTCCACTGTGATGGTCATGGCAGCGATGCCTTGGCTACTATGGAAATCATAACATGTGTTTAATGGTTTTCGAAAATTACATGTTTTATTCTCATTATATTTTACCTTGGTTAATGTTCCATTAAAATTTATTCCTTATACATTACCAAGATTTATGTCATTACTCATGTTTTTATGTTTTATGTTCATTTTCTTACGTTCAAATGTTTAGGGATTGTTTTATGTTCTCAATGTTTATCCTTACTGATCATTTGTGCTCTCCCTTTTTATGTTTTCTTTTCCATAGGATATATTGAATAGTTTAGGTATGAAAACCAATGGGGAAGATATTTATTGGAGATGTTGAATATCTTTCTCCCTGATTAGAAGTTTATGTTCTATGTTTCCAAAGACACTAAACTAATACGGTCTTTGTGCATCTGTTTTTGTCATGTATTAAGTATTCCGAAAAAGTAATGTAATGTCTATATACATCATGCTTTGGGTCTCTAAACCCAATTTATCGTGATTAGTTATATTTACCTATCTCTTTGATTATTGACATTTTTATTGCGCAGCCAATATTCCCTTACCACCAATGTTATCCTATGTGGAACCCTAGTTATGTGATTCTTTGGGTTATGGCTATGTTTCCAACATCACCTTTTATAAGTATTTTTTAGTTTTTATTGATGCGATTTGGGTTTATATGAAATGAAACATCAAGTGTAAATTTTTTGATGACCCAAATTAATTTCAATGGAAAAATTAATTTCACATGGGGTGGATTATATCACCCTAAAATATAGTTAATTATTATATTTATTTAATTTAATATTTTGTTATTTTTCATTTCACATAATAATGAATACATCTTTTGTTATATGAAATAACTATGTGTGGGTCGTGTAATAAAAAACAAAATTCCAGGATTACACTACATGAAAAAAATATACTAGCTTCTGTTACATGTACCACTATATTTCTTTTTATTACACACAATATTGAGTCCCTTTAATGGTGAGAATTACATGTGATGCTGAATTTTACAAAACTACAATATACTATTAATAATATAATTAAAATCTTATTTTTGATACCACGAATTAGTTGAAAGGGAATTTAAAAACAATATTAACTAATTTTAGAAAATATTCCATACATATTCAAATAAAATGAATCCTTAGGATATCAATTTTTTAATGTGAATGTAATAACTATTAGAAAATAAAGAAATTACATTTCTACGAAGAATATTTTTTACGTTTAATCAAATTATTATCTCTATAAATTATGAAAACCACATTTTATTAAAATTTTCAATAAAATTTATGTATTATGTATTCAAAAAAAAATTTTTATGACCATCCAATAGATTTTATAATATTAAGATATGAATAAATCTATTTTTATGAATAAAAATATATATTCTTCTAAAAGGTATCGTTACCACCTTTTCATGGAGAACCCATGTTAAAACTGATTTTTTACGTGTTCATACAATTTAATTGGGATAATAGACTTCATTTTTGAAATCATTACAAAAAAAATTTATTAGGGTGATTTTTTTATATTTTTATAAATAGCTTCTATTTTTGAGGAATATATGATAATACTAAAATTTCATCCATAATTTGTTTTTTCTAATTTATTTATAAATATAAATTTTGTTTTGTATTTTTTTAAACATAAATTAGATAAATTTATGATAAAATAATCCAATTTAGGTCACTAGAATCAGTTTCACTTTTAAATTGGATATAAAAACATACCAAATATTAAAATATTTTATTTAAAAAACCTTCATTGTCGCCCCATGAGTGAGATTAAATTTGAATTAATTTCTACCACAATAATGATTGAAATTTGGGAAAATGGATTTAATATTTGGAATATGAATAATATATAATATTAAAAAATTACAACATTGTTTTGTATGAAATAATATTAGTCAATATAATTGATATTAATTATAATGATTAAGTGGATAATTAGATTAATAGTGGAATAAACCTTACACATAAGGGCCTAAATTACCTATACAGTTTTGAAAAATTCATTGGATGGGCATATTTCGAAAATATTATACCATTTATGTAATTGGTTTCATTATTGGATCAAATTTTCAAATGAAAAACGTGGGTGTAATTCTCTTTTCAAAAATATACAATAACATCCCTCCTCCTCCACTACAAAAATGCACTCACCCGTACCACTTATTAACACCTCTCAAGTAGTTTTACGCACCCAAAAATATTTCAATTAAGAACCCGAAATCCATTACCTCATCATATATTCCTCCATTTGGGATGAAATCCATCCAAGAAATCCATTTGGTGAAAACCAAAAGGATTTACCCAAAGAAGAGGTAACATCCTTCCTCAACCTCCTTTGTTTTATTTTCATTAAATACCAATTCAACTCTTCATATTAAATGATAATATAAAAACATCAGTGTCCTAAATAAACATATAAGTTTTATTATAAGGGATCAAAATACACCTACAAACACTTCCAGCTAATGGGTAATGAACTTAACATTACTATGTATGGAAAACTACAACCTCACGAAACGATGTAGTTCATTTTTCAATTACCAGCTCTCATAGTTTGGAATAATGATGTTAACATTATTTTATATGATATATATTATATATATGTTTTATTTTCTCCCATATAATTAATATATAAAACATACCTTCTATATTTCCATTTTTTTCAATTAGGATGACTTAATTTGTGGATGTTTGGCTACTTCCTCCTCCAAGGGATGTGGCTCAAACACACATTACATGGAATGTATTAAGGATTTTTTAGTGAATTTATATGTTATATATGACATAAAAATTTTATTTTAATGATATTATATATATATATATATATGTCTTTTACTTTCTTTTTTTTCAATAATGTAATAATACAAAAAAACCGCTCATGTGTATGTATGACCTACCGTCTCCATTAATAGTGCATTCCATTTCATATTTCTGTATATTATAAATTTTTTAAATAAATATATACCAAATATATATGTTTTTTATATAATTTTTTAAATTTATTATATTTGTAAATCATGATCTATGTAAGAGTATCATCAATAACAAGCCAAATCATGTATGAAAAAGAAAGCTGATTTTACCCAAAACCTAAAATTATCATGGAGTTGTTAATAAATAGTTAATATAAAGTAAAAAACAATTAATATGTGGTATAATATAATAATTTTTTTATTTAGTATATTTATAATAAATTTATATTTATTATATACCATAATTGAATGTTTATGTTGAAATTCAGTACGTAAGGTAAGGATATTTCAACTAACTTTTTATTTTCATGAGAAACATCCCATATTCAACACTCGATTATTTTTGGTGGTGTAAATATATCCATATGAATTTTAATATAATTAATTTACATTATTTAATGATACTAGAATTTTTAATTTCAGTTATTATTTATGGGGCTTATGATTATAAATTTACTCAAATATTAAGGATTTTATCGTCTCACTTTTATTTCTAGGAGACGTATGCATTTTCTCCACTCATTTATTTTATGTGGTGTATATACATCACATGAATGTATTATATGATAATAATAATCTCATTTTTTATTATTTACATATACATATTATTATATCTCTTCCATGTGGTTTGTTATTCATATCTTACCAAATTAGTTGAATAATTTTGTCTCAATTTTCCATTTGGGAGACACATGTTTGGTTGTACACCTATATTGTTTTATGAGGTGTATATATATACATTTTACCCATTATAAAATTAATATCCTTATTTTTATTATTTTTATTCTTCATGTAACTTCGTTTTTTTTCATGGGGATTTTATTCAATCTTACCTCGTGGTAAGAGTTTATTACAACAATCTCATCATTTGTCAAGATTCTTTCTAATTATTCTTGCATTAATAAAATATTATGATATTCCTCTCATGAAAACACAAAAAATTTATTATAATATGGTTGTTTAAGATATATTCTTGTCATAGTAAAATTTTCAAACTCTTTGGTACTTAAAATAATTAAGGAATTTTTTTAAAGAAAATATGACTTCATTTGTCTCTTTGGTCAGGGATCATTGTTCTTTCAAAATAATATTTTTTTCAAAAAACATTAAAAAATGTTTTTAAAATTGTTTATTAAGATTGTTTTAAAATAAAAAGGATTCCAAAAACGTTTAATTATTTCATAATATTTATTTTTATGTTTTCAAATCGACTTTCAATGAATTTTTTTTAAAAATGATTTATGTTTTCAAAAACATTTTTCAAAGAAGAAATGATATATTCCTCAAGATATGTTCTTAAAAATATAATTAAAAATTATTTTACAACATAGATGAAAAAAATTCTTAGAGTTTATTATTTTCTATTGATATAAACTAAGAATAAAAATCATTTTCTTTCTGGAATGTTTTATGTTTTTTTTGAATTATGTTTCTGAAACATGTTTCTATTGCATGGGTTATATGATTTCGAAACCCAGTTCTTTTCATATGTTTCAATTTTATGAAATGATTATGAGTCCTCTCAATTTTATATAGTCAATGATATGATGAAATTTGTATGTTACCCATTTGATTTCATGGGTTATGATATTAGGGTTTTTTATAATCTTGTGGAACACGTGCATAAGATTTTATTTTGTGATGGGTTTGTAATGGCTCAGACCTCTCTGTCCCATTCCATTTTCAAAAATAAGGTCACGAAGTGTTCTGGAGGGTAAAATGGACTTTTCCCACACATTCTAGAATTTTAAAACTACACGCTGTGTACCCCCTTGTCGGGTATACCCCGTGTTCAAGGTCGTGTCCTAGCCGTGTTAAATAAATGAGTACACGTCGTGTATCAAATACTACACGCCGTGTAGTCCCTCCCCGCGTATGCGTTAGTGTGTGTTGACCAGTCAATGGCGGTGTGCCTTGTTGGAGCCGTGTACTTGCCATGTCAAATAAATGGGTACATGTCGTGTACCCAATACTACAAGTCGTGTAGTCCCTCCCCGTGTATGTGTTACCTTCAAGCCGTGTGTTGACCAGTCAATGGTCGCGCTCCACATTGAAGGCTATGTTGGTAGCGGCGTGGTGACTGTATGAAATGGCAGAGTACACGTCGTGCACCATAAATTACACGTCATGTACTTTTTGTTTTCTCGCCTATAAAAGGAGGGCTCCCCTCCTCCTTTTCAACTCACTCCTCTCCTCCCCATTCCTCTGAGCAGAGCTCTCCCAAGAGACTCGAAGGCTCCTTTTCTTCAATAAAATCTTCGTCTGAGCTCCGATTTACGATCTGTCAGCGGTCACAGGATCGTAACGACCGGGAGGAACTTCTGAGCTTTGATATGTTGTCTTTACTTCTTCCTTTCCTTTCCAACATCCACCTGAGGAGGTTTTCCTGGGACTCGACAGAAGTGACGGACGCCGACAGACGTCTTCTAAGGTTGATCCGGGGGAGTGTTGTGATCAGAACCTATTGAGGTAGGGATCTTACCTTCGTCTCTCTAAATTGTGCATCATGCGGGGTGGGGATCCTCTTGTTTTCATGAGAAAGGGTATAACCTTTAAATAAAGATAATAACTGGTTAATGAACGGGGATGGGGAGGTTGTTATGTTTAATTTTATATCCTGTGATATTATGTTGTCATTTGAATAGGCTTATGCCTACTAAAAATCAACGTCGTTGGGGGCCTTTGCGTGCACAATTAAATGTTTCCCTATCTTTCCAGACCGTTTTGTGGGTGGAAACTTTGTGGAATGTCGAAATTGATTAATCAAGTAAAGTTAGCTGATTAAAATCTGTAACCCTTGTGTGATCACCCCGGTTAAACAAAACAGAATAATGAACATGTGGGTTTTTGGCTTGGCTACTGGTGTGTGAAAGGGAGGGGTGAATCCTGGGTTGTTACGAATAGAACGGGCAGCAGGGCTACAGTAAATGATGTTAAAGGGGCGATGATGTGGTACGAATATTGTTTTGTGGGTTTTGGTGGATCGGATGAGTAGTGGGGCTGTGATAAGTTGTATCAACGGATGATGATGTACGAGCTTCAGTGTGTTTGTGGTTATGGTGGTTGGCAGCAGGGCTGTAGGGATGGGTTTTAATGTGAACGCACTATGGGTTGTGAATAATAAATGAAAAGTGGAAGAGTAAATAAATGGTGTGTCCTGGTGATTGAAAGGTAATAATAATCAATTGGGTTGGTTGGTTATTAAGAAGGTACTTGTTTGTTGTGCTTTTGTTTTCCTAACTTGATTTGTGGATGGCAGGGATATGCTTTACGAACGATTGATGTGGTTGTTTTTGGATAGTTTCCCAGTAGTTAAGGAACTAATCAACTGATTTTTTTGAAACATTGAAACCACAATGGGGTTGGAGTTGTTTGTGGTATGCATACTTCATAGTAGCAGTGTCGAGGAACATGTTCAATTTCTTTGTTTATAAGACATAGGTTGGGATGTGTGTTTGGTATAAATATATTTATCTGTACCTTTTGAGTTTTATCGCACCCCACACATGTTGAGCACTTAGTGCCAAACACTCCCATTTCATGGGAGAGGGTGTTTTCTCCTTAGTTACTATCCCCTTCCTTCTCCTTCTTCCCTAGGCTGTGATGGCTTGAGGCTCCCTTACACATAAGACCCTTCAGGTAGGTTTCGATTGGGGTGGATTGGCCCAGGACTCTTCGGGCAGGTTTGTTTTCACAAGAATCTTCGGGATGAGTCCCAGGTGTCTTCGGGCGAGAGTTCTATTACTATTACTTTTTTCCAAGAACCTTCGGGATAAGGCCCAGGTGTGTGTGGGCGGGATACGTGGTTGTGAGGCCCAGGTGTGTACGGGCGGGATACGTAGTTGTGAGTCCCAGATGTGAGCGGGCGAGTTACGTGGTTGTGAGGCCCATGAGTGGGTGGGAGGGATGCGTGGTTGTGAGGCCCATATGTGTGATGGAGGGATGTGTGGTTTGTGAGGCCCAAGTGTGTGTGGGCGGGGAGAGTGTGGTGGCATCCGGACGTTTTCCATTAGGAAGAGAAGATAAATAATGGGAAATGGTGTGGGGTACCCAATACTATTGTTCTTATATACTACTACCACTTGTGATTGTGTTTTTGGTGAGTGTGGCTGGTGAGGGTGGGCGGATAAAATTCTTTGCTGTGTTTCTTCTTTTGTTCTCATGGGACATTAGGATGTCTCCCCACTTGTGCACGATAGCTTTAGGTTTCCCTATTGAGTATACTTGTATGCTCACACTATGTTTACTTTTAGTTTCCAAGTGGACTATCAGGGTCGTGTGAGACCCTACTAGTCAAACAGTTGGATTTGTTGCAGTTGATGTACTCTTGATTTCTTTTGGTACTGTACTTTGAGCTTTCTTGTACTTGAACCTTGTTATAAATTGTTAAAACATGCATGTGGTCTTGGTTTGGGTTTATTTATATACACTTGTTATTTTCCTTTTTGGTGGTTGACTTGTCCTATTTCCCCGTCTTAAAATAATAAATGGGTAATGCCTCCCATATTGGTGAAAAACTCATACCCTTGGTGCTAGTCTCCACCCCAGGGCCTACTGGAGGCGGGACTCGGGGGTCATTGTCTCCCTTTCACCATTGCTAGCTCTAGACGGGCATCTTTGGGGGGATGGGGTCATGACAGAATGGTAGCAAAGGTGATGGTTGAGAGATAGGATGGAGTCTGGAGTTAGAAACAGTGAGGATTTCAGGGGATGGTAGGGAAACAGTGTTGGTTAATCTTGGTGCGTGGCCTAGGCCAGGGAAGACCGGCAAGGACACGGGATTTTAGGCCCCCCTGTGATCCGATGCAAGGACCTTGAGCCTACTGAACGACCAAGTAAGACTACATTGATTGCAGGGTAGAGACCCTAGGGAAGGTACATGCATCATCATGATTGTGTTTTACTTGATTTGGGTGTTCTGGGAACGAAATTGAATAAAATGATAAAATGAAACCTTGAGAAATTCCTAGCTACTTGGGCTTAGGAGATCCTTGTTTACCATACAGCTATGGCACCTGGACTTCATCACTAGGTGGCTTAGACGGCCAAGGCCTAGCAGATTCAGGTGGTCGATCAGTTGAGGATTGACCGAAAGGAGAAAGATAGACAGTGGCAGAAGACTCTCCGTTCATTCCAGTGGAAAACCCTCAAGAAGTACAAGGGTAGTACTTCGGATACGAAGACGGAGGGGTGGATTGAGGAGCTAGGGATCGCTTTTACCTTGATCTGTGATCCGAGAGAGTACTGGGATCCCTTAGCAGTCAGTCAGTTGAGAGGTGCGGCACGACAGTGGTGGACGCTCTACCTTGGAGAGAGGATAGAGGCAGAGGTTTCATGGGTTGAATTTGAGAAAAAATTCCGAGAGGAATTCCTTTCTTCCATGATCAAATTGGAGAAGCGTAAGAAGTTACTCTATCTTCAGTAGGGGAGTATGTCAGTACGAGAGTTGGGAATCAAGTTCAAGGATCTCCTGCGCTTTGCTCCAGATCTATTTCTAGATGAGGAGTCTCGGGCGAGAAGTTTGGAGGAGGCGCTTCATCCTTTGCTCCAGTATGTTGTCACCCCCTTCACTCTTCCGACGTACATGGAAGTACAGAAGAAGGAAGAGGTTGTAGAGAGTATGCACTCGTATGGAGGTGCACCACATGAGGGGTTTCATCCAGGTTCGTCAAAGGGGAAGGCAGTCAGCAGCAGGTCTCTCGCGACGGTACCTTCCAAGTTCAGGGAATTGGGGAGCCGACCCCAGCTATTCCAGTTCAGATCTTTAGGTCCCCGTCACTTCTTCACGAGCCTAGGACAGAAGTGTTTTTCTTTTTGAGGTTTCAGGCACATTCAGAGTTGGTGCCTGACCCGAGATCAGTACGGTGGAGGTGGGACGGTTCATCTCCCACCTCAGCAGCACCAGTTGTTGGCGAGGCCCTTCCAGTAGTAGCAGGACCATGCTCCTCCGAGGGCAGACTCTGTGGGAGGAGGCCGACCTCAGGGTGCTCTTTAGGGACCTCAACCAGGGCGTGGTCGAGGAGGTGGTCGACATAAGAGAGGCAGAGGAGCTGGGCATGGACAGTTGCACATAGTACAGTTGGTAGCTCCAATAGGACCAGAGGTGGTGTGAGGTACGATTTGTTTATTCCGCACTCGTGTTTCTACTTTTTTAGATTCGGGAGCTTTTCACTCCTTTGTTTCACCTGATCTAGTCCATGCTTTGGGACTAGACATAGAGAGACTTTCCGTACAACTGGTGCTAAGTACACCATTTGGAGGCCAGACAAGCGTATCTTGTGTTTTTCGGTGATGTGGGCTGTCGTTGGAACCACATCGATCTAGTGGGGACCTTCTTCTGTTATAGATGTAGCCATGCGATGTCATCCTAGGCATCGACTTGTTGTTTTCTGTTTGTGCCATTATCGACTGCTTCCGGAAAAGAGTCATGTTCTCTAACGTGGATGGGAAACGTGTAGAATTTATTGGTGAGGGGAGATATCAGGTCGGAAGCTGGTGT
The DNA here is from genome assembly GCA_963277665.1 of Viscum album. NCBI lineage: Eukaryota > Viridiplantae > Streptophyta > Magnoliopsida > Santalales > Viscaceae > Viscum > Viscum album. The sequence continues at coordinate 1,911,802,553 of OY728127.1, forward strand.
GGGGAGCCTCTCCATTCCTTGTTAGGAGGGCTATCAATGGTTCCAGCTGATATAGAGATGATGGATGTCCTGGGGGTTATTGGGGAGTTCCTTGATGTTTTTCCTGAGGAGGTTCTGACTCTACCCCCCCCCCCGATGTGACGTTGACTTCGGGATAGTCTTATAGCCTAGTGCCCGTCTGATTTTGATGGCCCCTTATCGGATGGCATCTTCAGAGTTGCGGGAGTTGCAGATTTAGATTGACGATCTAATGGAGAATGGTTTTGTTCGACCCAGCGTATCACCATGGGGAACTCTAGTTTTTTTATGAAGAAGGAAGATGGTGGTATCAGGCATGCATAGACTAACGAAGGTTGACCAGGTAACGGTCAAGATCCATTACCCCTTTCCAAGGATAGATGATCTCTTCGACCAAGTGAGAGGAGCAGGTTGGTTTTCCCAGATTGATCTACGATCTAGATATCATCAGCTGAGGGTAAAGGATAGTGACATCTCGAAGACATCTTTCAGATGTAGGTATGCGAAATTCAAGTTTGTAATGTTGTCGTTTGGAGTTACGAATGCACCGGCCATGTTCATGGGACTTATGAACTTTTTCTTCCGAGAGTTTCTGTAACGGATCATCGTTGTGTTTATCGATGACATCCTGATCTACTCAAGATCAGAGGAGGAGCACATTGAGTATCTCAGGGCAGTCTGGGAAGTCCTTTGACACCACCAGCTTTAAGGAAAATTATTGAATTGTAATTTCTTGACGTAAGAAGTAAATTTTCTTGGGAATGGGGTGTCTCAGCATGGAGTATCAGTGGACCCGTCGAAAGTGGAGGCAGTTATTTATTAGGAAGCACCCAAGAGCGTGGTAGAAGTTCGTAGTTTCCTGGGGTTAGCAGGTTACTATCGGAGGTTCGTTTCGAACTTCTCTCGAGTTTCTGCTCCATTGACAGCTTTGACTAGGAAGAACCAAGTCTTCTTAGGGAGAGAGCAGTTCCAGAAAGCTTTCGACTACCTAAAGGAGAAGTTGGTCAGTGCTCCCGTACTTAGGTTTCCAGAGTAAGGGTTGTTGTATGAGGTGTTTTTTGATGCTTCTGGCCTTGTTCTGGGGTGAGTACAAATGAAAAATAAGGGAGTAATCTATTATTCGTCTATGCAGTTATGCCCTCACGAGCGTAAATATGCCACCCATGACCTAGAGCATGCAGTAGTAGTGTTCGCACTGAAGGTGTGGCGACATTACCTCTTTGGGGAGCGCTTTATGGTCTTCTCAGATCACAAAATCTTGCATTATATCTTCCCCCAGCGTGACCAGAACTTATGGCAGTGGAGATGGGTTGAGTTTCTCCGAGACTATGACTTCGAGATCTCTTACACTGAAGGTAAGTGCAACGTTGTGGCTGATGCCCTGACCAGGAAGTCGCATAAGGAAGTGGTTCGGGAATCCACTGATTCTTGGAATGCGATAGGAGAGTTGGCCGCCTTGCACTTGGATGCAATGGGAGAAGGTGTTAGAGGCTGTTTGTTTCAGATGAAGGTGCAGTCCTCCTTGTTGCAGCAGGTGGAAGAGTCTCAGTGGGGTGACTTTGAGGCGAATGTAATGCGGGATCGTGTTGATCAGGGGAACTCTCCAGAAGTATGGTCAGAGGACAACCAACATCGGATGATTTTCCATGGAAGGTTTTTTGTTCCGGAGGCAATGCGTGAGGGAGTTCTCCGTGAACATCATAGCTCAACCTTGGCGGTACATCCAGGAGTTTCAAAAAGGTACCGAGGCCTATGGGAATAGTTTTGGTGGCCTAGGGTGAAATGGGAAGTGACGGAGTTTGTGGCTAAATTCCTAGTGTGTTAGCAAGTGAAGGATGAACACCATGTTCCCAGTGGTATGTTGCATCCTTTAGATGTCCCAGGGTAGAAGTGGGATGAAATCTCAATGGACTTCGTCACAGGACTACCCAGAGCTCAGGGTGGTTATGATGGTAACTGGGTAGTGGTGGATCGACTGACAATATAATCTCACTTCATAGCAATTAAGGAGTCAGGCCCGGTGAGTACCTTAGCATATAGGTACGTAGATGATGTGGTATGTTTGCATGGAGTTCCAAAGTCTATCATCTTAGATCATGATACTTGGTTTACCTCACGAGTCTGGAGGGGGTTACAACATTCTTTTGGCACCCAGCTACGCCTTAGCACTACTTTCCACCCCCAGACCGAGGGGAAGATAGAGAGGACTATCCATATGTTGGAGGACATGCTGCGAGCATGCTTTCTAGATTTCGGAGGATCATGGGTACGAAACTTGCCTTTAGTAGAGTTTTCCTGCAACAACAGCTTCCACTCTACTATTGGCATGGAATCGTTTGAGAATTTTTATTGAAGACATTGTCGTTCACCCATTTTCTGGGTAGAGTTTGGTGAGACAAGTGCTCTTGGGCAAGAGGTATTGCAGATCACCACAGAGAAAGTCCACCTTGTACATGAGGGGATGAAAGCAGCTCAAGACCGACAGAAGTCTTATGCTGATCGTCGGAGGAGGCCCTTGGAGTTCGAGGTGGAAGATCATGTGTTCTCGACGGTTTCCCCTTGACGGGGGGAAGCGAAGGTTTAGGAAAGGGAGCAAGCTATCACCTAGGTTTGTCGATCCTTTTGAGGTGCTAAGACGAGTCAGTGAGGTGGCATATCGGCTGGCCCTGCCACCTCAGTTGAAGAAGGTTCATGACGTCTTCCACGTCTCCCAGCTCCATCGGTACATACACGACGACTCTCACGTTATCGACTGGGGAGAGTTAGATATGGGAGAAGACGCGACCGTCGAGGAATGACCAGTCAGAATCGAGGATCGTAAAGAGAAGGTTCTTCGTGGATGAACCATTCCATTGGTTCATGTGTTGTGGAGGCATGGCGGCCTCAAGGAGAGCACTTAGGAGTGAGAGACCCAGATGCACGCTCAGTACTCGGAGTTTTCTTGACTTGTGTTTGTTCTTCTGTGATTTGTGTTGATATTATACTATGTACCTTTGATACGGAATGCTTGGCTTGTCAGTTGTGAGACCTTTTTTTCCTTGTTCTATGGAAATGGGTAGAATGTCCGGATGTGTGGGAAAAAGGGAAAAACCTGAACCATAATCGATACGCATTAATGCTGATGCGATTGAACCCATGCGGGTGAGTCAGTGCCGCCTAAAGTAGATAATATCTTGACATAGGAGAAAGAATTTCCCCAAACCACTTGTTCGGGCAGTGTGTTGGTTTTGTGGTGTTGGGGGTAGTGCAAGTTGAGAAATCCTAATGTATGAAAGTGGGAAGACCCAATTATTAATCGAGACACATTAATGAGGATGTGATTAAACCCATGCAGGTGATTCAGTGACTCCTAAAGCGGGTAATATCTCAACATAGTAGAAGGAATTCCTAACACATATGATTAGGGTTGTTGATTGGGTTCCTGTTATAACGAGAACCCTAAGAGGTATCATGTTGGGTTCCTCTAGGTTGGTTTTTTGAATTCTCAAGGACGAGAATATTTTAAGAGATATCTGATGTAATGGCCCTGACCTCTCTGGACCATTACTTTGTCAAAAAGAAGGTCACGATGTGTTCTAGAGGGTAAAATGGACATTTCCAACACTTTCCAGAATTCTGAAACTACACGCAGTGTAGTATGAGTACACACCATGTACCACCACACCGGGTATACCCTGTGTTCAAGGACGTGTTCTTTCCATGTGAAATAAATGATTACCTGCTGTGTATCCAATACTACATGCTGTGTAGTCCCTCCCCGCATATGCGGTACCGTGTGTTGACCAGTCAACGGTCATGTGCCGTGTTGGAGCCGTGTCCTTGCCGTGTTAAATAAATGGGTACATTTCGTGTACCCTATACTACATTCTGTGTAGTCCCTCCCCACGTCTGTGTTACCTTCAAGACGTGTGTTGACCAGTCAACGGCCGCATTCCGCGTTGAAGGCCGTGTGGGAAGCCGCTTGGTGACCGTGTGAAATGGCAGAGTACACGCCGTGTACCATAAAGTACATGACGTGTACTTTTGGTTTTCTCGCCTATAAAATGAGGGGTCCCCTCCTCCTTTTCAACTCACTTCTATCCTCCCCATTCCTCTATGAAGAGCTCTTCCAAGAGACTCGAAGGCTTCTTTTCTTCAATAACATCTTTGTCCGAGCTCCGATTTACAATCCGTCAACGGTCACGGGATCGTAACGATGGGGCGGAACTTCTGAGCTTCGATCTGTTTTCTTTACTTTGTCCTTTTCTTTCCAACTTCCACCTGAGGAGGTTTTTCATGTACTCTATAGAAGTTACAGACGCCGATGGAAGTCTTCTAAGGTTGATCCGGGTGAGCGTTGTGATCAGAACCTGTTGAGGTAGGGATCTTACCTTCGTCTCCCTAAATTGTGCATCATGCAGGGTGGGTATCCTCTTTTTTTCATGAGAAATAGTTGAACCTATAAATAAAGATAATAACTGGTTAAATAATGGGGATGGGGAAGTTGTTATGTTTATTTTTATATCCTGTGATATTATGTTATGAATTGAATAGGCTTATGCCTACTGAAAATCATGGTCGTTGGGGGGCTTTGCTTGAACAATTAAATGTTTTCCAATCTTTCTAGACCATTTTGTGGGTGGAAACTTTGTGGAATGTGGAAATTTATTAATCATGTAATGTTGGCTGATTAAAATCTATAACCCTTGTGTGATCACCCCGGTTAAACAAAATGGAATAATGAACATGTGGGTTTTTTCCTTGGTTATTGGTGTGTAAAAGGGAGCGGTGAATCCTGGGATGTTACGAATAGAACGGGCAGAAGAGCTGCTGTAAATGATGTTAAAGGGGCGATTATGTGGAACTAATCTTGTTTTGTGGGTTGTGGTGGATCAGATGAGAAGCGGGGCTGCGATAAGTTGTATCAAGGGAGGATGATGTATGAGCATCGGTGTGTTTGTGGTTATGGTGGTTGGAAGTGGGGTTGCAGGGATTGGTATGAATGTGAACAGACTATGGGTTGCGAATAATAAATTAAAATTTGAAGAGTTAATAAATGGTGGGTCGTGGTGATGGAACGAGAATATTAATCAATGGGGTTGGTTGGTTATTAAGAAGGGACTTGTTTTTTGTGCTTGTGTTTTCCTAACATGATTTTTGGATCGTATGGATATTCTTTATGAATGATTGATGTGGTTAGTTGTGGATAGTTGCCTAGTAGTTCAGGAACTAATAAACTGATTATGTTGAAACATGAAAACCTAAATGGGGTTGTGGTTGTTTGTGGTATGCATGCTTCGTAGTAGCAGTACCGAGGCACATGCTCAGTTTCTCTGTTTAGAAGCCATAGGTTGGGCTGTGTGTTTGGTATATATATATATATATATATTTGTATCTTTTGTGTTTTATCGTACCCCACCCATGTTGAGAACTTAGAGCCGAACACTCTCATTTCATGGGAGAGGGTGTTTTCCCCATTGTTACTAGCTCCTTCCTTCTCCTTCTTCCCTAGGTTGTGATGGCTTGAGGCGACCTTACACCTAAGACCCTGAAGGTAGGATTCGATTGGGGTGGATTGGCCCAAGACTCTTCGGGCAGGTTTTTTTTTCCAAGATTCTTCGGGGAGAGGCCCATGTGTCTTCGTGTGAGAGTTCTATTACTATTACATTTTCCCAAGAACCTTTGGGATGGGGCCCAGGTGTGTGCGGGCGGGTTATGTGGTTGTGAGGCCCAGGAGTGTGCGATCGGGATACGTGGTTGTGTAGCCCAGGTGTGTGCGGGCGGGTTACGTGGTTGTGAGGCCTAGGTGTGTGTGGGCGAGATGTGTGGTTGTGAGGCCCAGTTGTGTGCGAGCGGGATGTGTGGTTTGTGAGGCCCAGGTGTTTGCGGCCAGGGAGAGTGTGGCAGCGTTAGGACGTTCACCATTAGGAAGAGCACCTAACTAATGGAAAATGGTGTGGGGTACCCAATACTCTTCTTCTAAAATACTACTACCACTTGTTATTGTGTTTTTGGTGAGTGTGGCTGGTGAGGTTGGGTGGATAGAATTCCATTCTAGGTTTCTTTTGTTGTTCTCACGGGACATTAGGATGTATCCCCCCTTGTGCACGAGAGCTTTAGGTTTCCCTACTGAGTATAATTGTATGCTCACCCTACGTTTACATTCAGGTTTCTAGGAGGACTACTAGGGCCGTGTAGGACCCTACTAGTCGGATAGTTGGAGTTGTTGTAGTTGATGTACTCTTGTTTTTTTGGTATTGTACTTTGATCTTTCTTTTACTTTCACCTTCTTATAAATTGTTTAAACATGCATGAGGGATTAGTTTGGGTTTATTTCTATACACTTGTTCTTTTCCTTTTTGGTGGTTGAGTTTTCCTATTTCCCGATCTTAAAATAATAGAAGGGTAATGCCTCCCATATTTGTGGTAAACTCATACCCTTGGTGCTAGTTGCCACCCTGGGGCCTACTGGAGGTGAGACACGGGGGGTTAATTATCTCCCTTTCACTATTTCCATCTCAAACGGGGCATCTTTCTTGGGAGGGTGTCGTGATAAGGTGGGACCTATATCTCTCTACAATGAATTGGATAATAATAATTAATTTATGATCTCAAGAGGGTACATAGTAGGTCATCCCATGTCCAAAACAATATGTCATATTAAGCACAAAATAAGTAGGGTATACAGGAGCGAATCCCATGCCGGAAACAAGAGGGTAGATGGTATGACATCCCATGCTCGAAATAAAGGGGTACATGGGAGGGAATCCTAATCCTAAAACAAGAGGTTACATGGGAGGTAATTTCAGGACTAAAATAAGAGGTTACATTAGAGGTAATTCTAATCTTGATAATGGTGTGTGGGTTATTATCCCAAGACAAACTTTTGTTGAAGGTATGGGTAGTAATTCATATAATATGATTTTATATCCTTATAAGTCTCCAAAAATTCCATTTTTTATTCCTATGTTTTGATTTCTTGGATTGTGATCATTATTACCTTATGATTCATGTGTTATTAACTTCTGTTTTTTATTCCACGATTCATGATTATGATATTTGATGTATGGGTTATGCTACTCAAATTTTTTTATCATGTTCGTATACCCTTATGCACATTTTCATCTCCCATGTATTCCCTTATTGAGCATCTGATATAACCCCTTTAGTTGGGTTCCTTTACACAGGTAATGAAGAAAGAATCTTTTTAGTAGAACATAAGGGGGAGATCATTGGGAGATAAATTTGTGATCATTCACTAAGATAGAAGATTTCGTTATATGTTTCCAAATAAACTAAACTACAAAATTCCACAGGAATGTGCTTTGGTAATGTGATTAATATTCTTCTAATATTATTGAATATATGTGTTTGTTAATAGTAGGTTACTATAGAACAAGCATGTCATTCATTTGAAACTAAAATATAAAAATATCATTGTTAATAACATTGTAATGAATATTATTTCATAAATATCTTTGTCTCCTTACCCATCAAAAAATAGAAAAAAACAGATAATCAATGTATTTGTTAATCTGTCACACACACACACACACAGATATATATATGAATCTATAACATCATAATTCAGATATTCCACATGCATTGAAATTTATTCTGGATCCATAAAACCAAAAACAATAGTGGCATAATTTTGAATGATAATAATTTGTAGACATATAATTAATTAAGTAATAAATTAACTCAATTCATGTCATATTTATTTAAAGAATGATAAAAACTGAAATATAATTTTACTTATATGGAAAAAAAACTGTATCATAGGTATGTGAGCTCATAAAAAAACAATATCCATTATATATCTTTTATGTATTCTCAATACCTATTATCTTTCATATATATCATATGTCAATGAAAACATATAAATATTCTCCAGAAAAAAATAAATATGAACTAATTATATTATCCCATCAAAAATATCATATGTATTCCATGTTATTGGTTCTTGAACCTCTGGTTTATTTTATAAATATTCTCTTGATTTTATTTACTCATATTTAAATTAAATATGATAAATATTTATAAGCAATTTTCAGGAAAATGTATATTATATTTAAAAAACCAATGGATAACTCATATATTTGATGATGAAGAATTATATCCACCTAAAGAAACAAATGATCCACACAATCTATAAATATTCTAACCTATTTTTTGTAAATTATAGTAGATCATTTGGTTCAATTATATCATGTATTGATACACTAACCTAACCCAACATCATAGGCTGGTGATGTATAGAAGCCCCCAAAATATATAGGACTCTATACACTACATTATTTTCATTGGGATCTCCACCATTGAACTCAAATTATAATATTTGGTCTAGACTAAGTCTTGGAGGATCTTATTTATTAGGATAAATAGTTTGTGATTTTGTCTATAACATTCTGACCTAGGAGCCACTAAAATGGTGCCCCGATCTGGTTGGTTGTATAGCCTCAATTGTTCTTCCTCGTACACTATAGGCTACCAAAAAGTAGCGAGGGTCCAATAATGGTATGATTGGAAGACAATACCCTCATGATCTAAGTATCTCATTGGTATATTATATATACATTAATCAATAGTCAGAACCTTGTAAATAAAATAGTGAGAAATAGAACATAATTATAATCACTATATAAAAATAGTCCACAAAAAATTCATGTGTATATGAGAAAATATAATCTATTCAATAAAAATTAATAATGTGAGACAATACCAAATAATACATATATAAAAAAAATGAAAAAAATCCAAAGGGTTACTTCCATGATCATCCTGAACTTCATCCTAGTCATGTGCTCGTAATCGATGATGTACAGAATGAACACATAAGAAAAGTCATTTAACCTAAACCTACAGACATGAAATCTATTTGGATAACCCAGGTAAATAGTGGCCCAAATAGTGTTTCTCATATACTTATTTGGCCACCACCAATGGTGTCTATGTAAAATCCACTATATGAATAGTTTTAATATTTAATAAATAAATAAATAAGGAAAAAATTAATGTAAGTAAGTCAACTTGGGTTCCTCAAGGACACCCTAATGAAAATATCTAGTTCATCCTAATCCAAAATACATATGACCACCTACCAACATGTATACATAAGTATACATAAAACAGTTATTTTAAGAAATTTACAAGAACCAACAAGGACCCATGGTTTTGTACCAAGGAATACATAAAATATGATCATATATCAATTAGGTTTTCATACCCAACAGTCATTCATATTAGTGCAATATAAGGGAAACCATGCCCAAAACCCTAAATGAAAACTGGTCAATAGTAGACTATGAATAAAAATAAATTACATCAAATAGTGAATCATCATCTTTAGAATATTTTAGATATCTCATGTAACAAGTATCGAACCTAGGGGGCTAGGTCTTAGGTTGATAACAAGGGAGATTCCATCAAGACCAAGGAACTCCTCCAATCTAAATAAAATAATAGTATCAAACCTAAATGGGCCATTTATTAAGGTAATAACCCGAGTGACATATATCATTATAGATGAATGTATATAGAGGTCACAAGATTTAGACCTCAATTCCCCCTCATCAATTTCATACAATAAATAATCATTCCAAATGTTCATAAGATACATACCTCAATCCCCCATTGGGATCAAAAACATAAGTAATCATTCCTATGGTTCATATGGCATATACCCCTACCCCCTATTTGGTACCATACTAGGTTGTAAAACATCAAGAAAATAATATATAATGACAATGGATATGTAATATTTAATCCAAAATAATAATTAAATAATTCCAAATCAATTAATTAACCACACATTTATAATTGATAAAAAAGGAGGGTCGTGTTAGTGTATATTTCCTTACTATCATTTTAATATTTAAATTCAATTCATTATTAGTAATATGAGGGACATTGGAAAGATCATTCCTTTATCAGTCTATATTATAAGAGAGGACATATATGAACTAAAACTATTTATTTTTATGTGTATTATCTAATAATAGAGAACTCCATACATGAAAAATGTATTTGATAGGCCATGCTAACATACTTTCCACTTACAAATCTAAGAGTAAATTCAATAATATTTTACTACATGACCACTTATGTGAGGTTTTTCACTATGTGATGTTAAAATGGAGTTTCATACCCTTCTATATTCTAATAAATTCCATTTTAGTATTCCATTTAAAATTTTTAGGACAACTCACCTAAACATGTGGTTTAATTGGAAAAAAGCCTTGATTTATAAGGTATTTTTAAGGACAAATCATATTAGGTGGTATATATTGATGTTGGAAACCTCCGATGGAATAATATAGTATTATCATCTATTTAATTCAAGGAATTATGATCTAGATTGAGGATTTATGATTTTTGAGATGTCTCATGCGAGTACTAGAGAACAACACAGTGGCGTATCAAATAAAAAGAATTGAATTTGAGAAAAAACCTATAGAAATCATAACTCATTGTTTGGGAAATCCACTCATCCATGATATTATTTTTGAGAAAAAAAAAGAAATAGAAATATTCCATGAAAATAGGGAAAATTATCTCACAAAATGATAGAACCAATGACATTGTGTAAAATAGAAAAGAGAAGAATGAGGAGTTAATAAAATTCCAAGTTGCTTCCATTGTAACAAATGATACTCAAAATGGAGTTTGAATGATGAATTTATAATTACTAAAAATGGGGGAGTTGAAGCGATCCCACAGGTGGGCCGTAACATGCTGATGAGAGGATTAAGGGAAAAGGTGATGCATTAAAAGAAACATGTGAATATTCATATTTTTTATCTCTTTAAAGAGCCATATAGTTTTGTCACTGAATTTAAAAAAAATATCACCTAATGTGTAGCCTACCCTTCTGTGGATCCACACCATGAATGGTTAGGTCATATGGTTTAGTCTAATAATTCTCCAAAATTTTCATGATACTTTTTAAGTGGAACTATGTGAAAGGGATTGGCATACTGTTTGAAAAAAAAGTGTGCAACCAATGCATGTCACCCCCTCACACCTACACTAAGCTACATATCCTTCCAAACCATCACATAGTTTAGAATAAATTTTTTTTCAAAAATATGGCATGTATGGTTGACCCACATGGTTAATCTAACCATTTTTCAAATATGTTCTTTATGATACCTTCCTAAAGACCACTTATTTATAATCTCGATGCTTATAAAAATCAATTTATCTCTAATGACACCTCATAGTGTTTAAACCATAAATGATAACAACAACTTTATGTGTTATAATTTCCATATTTAGATTCTAAATATTGTTTTACATAATATCCCATCTATTGAATGGGAAAACTAAAATTCCCATGTAATTTCAACCATGTCCTAAAACAAGAGACTTTACAATCTCCCCACCATAGAACATGTAATAGATAGTAAACCTTGGGGAATAATAAACACATCACCTAAACAACACCTATTTTGATGTTTCATGAAAACAACCATGTTTTATTACCAAATTCCTAACACACCTCTAAACACCACTTTAATCATATTGTACATAGGTGGTAGAAACTAGAATCCACACTTGAATTAAAAACTAAAAGATTGACATAGTGCTTACCCAATCCCTTCTAACTATAGAAACAATCAAGTCACTATATTGTTATACATTTGGCCTATGGATCATCACCCCACAGGTTCTAGTGTATAATAGAAAAATCGATGACATGGTATCACCACCATCAAAATTTTCTATCTAATCACGCTTTTAGTGCTCTAACGGTGCCCCTATAATGATTCTCAATACAATAAAATTGTTGACTCTAGATTTACCGTAATTAACTTATTAAAGAATTATTTTGAATGAAAATCCATGTATGAATATAATTTCATTTTCCCACACCTAACCACATACCAGAAATGTTTCATCATCAACCACATTTAATCTATTAAGATGGAGCAAGGCGAGCCACTATCATATGGAAATTCCCAAAAATTCATAAAATATATGGAAAATGTATTTAAAAACAAGATTCTTTTTCTTCATATATAGGTACATTGATACTTCCCTAAGAACATTTATCGGTTCCCACAACTAGATTTTGGAGACATATATAGATAAAAAACACATATAAGCTATCATGCCCCAAAATGAGCATGAGTGTGTACTAGATCCAACACAATATTATAATAACCCTAATACTTCACATATGAGCCTGACTGGAGTTTTTGGTAACCTCAAAAACATTAAATAGTTCCTAAGGAGTCAATTCAAGGTAGTCTATACAATGGAATTTATAGGTGACATGTTGGTACATATTTGAAATATCCATGCTTCAAGAACATTGATTATGCCCAATTACAGTGAAAAAAATAAATGGATTGTATCTATGAGTTCATCAATGGAATTTCAACATTGGAATCTAGGTATCAATTAGGGATAACCATTCCTCCATAAAAAACCAATCTTCCAGAGTACTACCCCGATGGTGTCTACTTATCATAATAGATGGTTATTTTAATTTTTTCTTTAGATCGTTGATTAATCAATGTTTCTTAAAGTTCACCCTGAATTATGTCAAGACTAATGAAATGATAATTACTTAAGAAATTACACTAACAGAGTATAATGAATTATGAGATATACCAAAGACACTTCTTACATATCCATGAATTTGTTCTTAGTGTTTCTTCCAGCCGACCATACCCAAATACCAGAAAGAAGGGCAGTCCGACCTTTATTTTTTGACTTCTTTTATAAATTTATCATATATACCTATTGATTTATCATAAATACAAAAACAAAATCACTTTAGAACCTAATCCATATCGTGATCAAGTAAGTATAACCAATGAAATCCAACCTGAGTAATGATGTCTCCAATGGTTTTGTACAAATCATCCCATATCATTATCATTCAACCATGAAAGAAATGAAACCTTAAAAACATTCTATCCCCATGGTCATTAAAAAGTTTTACTAGCCGTATTCAAATCGTCTTCCTCAGTTGGGTTCCTTAAACAATGAAGTATTTACTATCCCCCGCCGATTACATTACACTCCCCTCATTTGGAGTGTCCAAGTCACCATTCATAGAGAATGAAAACTCACCCCATGGAACACACTCCACTGACCACTAACTACGGGTCCTAGATGTAACCAACTAAAATTAACCAATTTTCCATTCAAAAATAGATGAATGTAAGTAGAATAAAATGATTATTTCTCATATTACATTAGATTTACTAATGACCCACTCTAGAGTCAGGATCACACCCATCATTAGATTCAATCATAAGGAAATATCAAATTTAAAAAATGTCAAAACAGCTTCTCATTTTTCCGAAAGTCAGCCGAAGAATTTGGACGTGTAATATTTACTCAAATCTAAAGTTCACTCTAAATTTGAGATGGTATGTGATAAATGTTTAATAGTAGAATCCATAAATGATTACTACTAAACTCATAAAGTCAACTACACTATTTATCAACTCAATGGTTTCCACATGCATCAACGCATAGTAAACAGATATTTCATCAACACAATATCTCGCCAAAAACAATATTCATAAGATTATTGGCCCTATGAATTATTTCCCTTATGTCCCATACAAAAAACTATCCTAAATTCATTTTATCCAGCATGACTGTTTATATGGATGATGACCACTTCAGTTTCCAATCATTGAAGATGAACAAAAGTGGTCACACAACCCACTAATAGGATGACCATGTACTATGAATGTCTATCACGCTAAAACATAACATTATATGAGGCCCATACCTTTACCATAGCCCAACATATCAAATGACTACCTATCAAGAAAAATGTGTCGTTTCCCCACAAGGATTTTTTCTCTGGACATCAGTAACTGAATAGAGCATTTCCATTGATGCTATTTATAGGAATTAAGAAATATTTACTTTTATAATGGTGATACATACCTCAGGATAGACTCTTATAGAAACATAAAACATCAAACCTAAAAGGTGTTCATCCATGAAAATTTCACAAGGTTGTACTTCCTTTTATCATGTTTCAATCTATATACGAACAAAACTATGAGAAATACTTGCATTCTGATTTCATTATAAGTAACAACATTAATTAACATTTATCTCATTAAAAATTTCAAGGAATGGTTTTAAAACATCATGTACCAATCATAAGGAAAAATTTCATGTAATTGTTTCAGAAAACTCTACAATGAATACAGGTGACATTTAGCAATCCTCCTTTTATAAATTATTTACATATAATAAATCCAATCATATTTAGGATTTTAATCTTATAAACACCATTTAATTACTATGGTGTACAAAAATAAATGGGACCTATAAGGGTCCTGTCATTCCAATATGGTTCCATATAAAATTCCACACAATAGCACTTTATTTTAATATTTAATGTTTAAAACACCCTTTGTGGATTTGGCATATAAACATAATTCCCCAACAGACCATCATTAGTATAGTTGTACATTTAGACACATTATAATGTTGTCCATCATGCCCTAATAATATATAGAATTTATTTTTGGAATGTAATGATTTCTTGTATGGTCATAATGTAATAGATTTTACGTTTTTACAATTTTCTAATGGGATATCCAACTCATATATGATTTTTTGACTATATGAGTTACCATTTATCAATTTTTAAAGAACCCATACACTTAATAGATTATAAATTGGATTCTATTTAATGGATACTATTATGTTCCAGCCCATGCCACCATGGTCTAGGTATTAAACATATCAGGATTGGTAAGTTAAGCTTCCACCATCAATCTATAAGGGAAAAAAACATTTAATTAAATTTAGACACATTAATAACCAATTTTATATCAAAATTAAAACAATATATTATATTTTAAGAAATAAATATATGTCAACATGGGAAATAATCATAAAAATATAAAATGGACATGGGATGATACTATATAAGTATGGAAGCACTCAAGAAATGTAAAGAAATAATTAGTCTAAATGTAGAATTATAATTACAGAAACATGATGTATGAGAAAACATGATAATAACTAAACATCATGTTATATAGACAATCATGGTAAATAATCACATATATCACATCTATCAATGAAACTATATTGAATGGAATATTCCTAGTGTACAAATTTCTATTTTCCCATAATGATGAATGTAATGATAATTTCATGTCATACTAGGTCATGGGTCAAATGTCATAATGTGATAACTCAGATATTAGAAACATTATTCCATTCAGTCAAGTAGAATTAATAATCAACAATAATAATAAAACTATTGTGATCAACAATTCCATCCCGGACCACTTCATCTTATCCTCATATGTGGTTTGATCACACCCAAAAACAACTATTTAACAACTTTTAACATGTTAATTATATCATTTATTCAATCTCCAAATAGTAAGGAAATGTGAAAAAAATACCTCTGATATATATTTGTTACATCCCCAAAAGGGATACACTAAAATAGTGCCCTGAGTCAGTCGATCACGTGGAATGAATAACATATCCCCATTTACCAGTGGCTTTTAAATTGAAGTGAGGCTCCAATGATGATATAGTTGGTAGAATATACCAACATGATCAATGCATCATATTGGTATATATGTTATGCATCAATCAATAATTGGATCAATGTTTATAAAAGACTATGTAGTGATCTCTATATAAAAACAGTCGTGGATAAATTTAAAATCATGCATGCATATCCTGATGAGGATAAAAATCAAAGAAATAATCATACAATAGGGTATATAATACAATATAATAAATGTTTAAAAAATGAAAAAAAAATACTCATGGGACAACTCTGTGAGAATACTATGCTTCAACTCATTCCTGTTCTCATAATATCACCTATATAAAAGGGCCGCACATGAAAAATCACTAAACCTGAACCTATAATCATGAGGTCTATTTGAGTACACCTATGCAACAGAGGCCTAAAACAGGTGTCATATATACTATGTATTCCATCACATAATCTAATATTTGAACATAAAATACAGAATTTTGACATTAGAATTAATTAATTTTGAAATAAAAATTAAATGTAAAAAAGTCATCTCAGTTTCTTCAAGGAAACCCTACTAACCATACGTACTTCGAACTAAGATGGAATACCTCTGTGAACCTTTTATCATGTATATATAAGAATATTTCAAGCAATAATTTTCACAGATATACATGCACCAGAACTGATCTGAGGTTTTTTACCATGTAATCCACAAAAGAGGATCATATATCAATTGGGGTATCATACCCAGGTTTCATTCCAATCAACACAACATAAGTAACCCCATTCTCAAATGAATAAATTAAATCTGTCCAGATATATAATATTTATAAACAGACACTGCATCAAATAGTGGTCCTTCAACGATGGAATATTTTGGATATCACATATAACAAGAATATAACCTATGAGGATCAGGTCTAATGGTGATAACTAGGATGACCCCATCGAGAACAAGGAACTCATTCAATGTTAATCTCATTATAGTATCAGAACTACATGGGCTAGGTCCTATAGTAATAACTTGGGAGACATATATACTGAGATTATAGGGAGATCATAGGTGTTAAACCACGATTCCCCCTCATCGGTGATGTACTATAAGTAATCATACCTAGGGGTGGTTGTTTGTTACCTTTATCCCCTTATCAGTTCCATGACATATGTAACCATACCTAAGTATTACATGATACATACCTCAATCCATGAATCGGTTGAATACCAAGATATCAAACATATATATATATATAAATAATAAAATGGACTATGTTAGTATCTATACCTAAAAAAATTAAAAAAGTAATAATCAATTCATTAACCGGTCACTTATATGTGATAAAAATGGAGGGTCATGTAATTTTTCATTCCCTTATTATCATTTTAATATATAAATTCAATTAGTTATCACTAATATGAGGCCCATGGGAAATTCTATGATATTATCATTCCACTTTCCAAGAGAGTCCACATTTTCACTACAATTATTAGGGGGAAGGTGATCTTTCCTAAAACAGATAACACCATACATATAGAGGGTATAAGATAGGCCAACATAACATGCAAACCACTCAAAATACATCAATTTAATTCAATAAAAATATCAAACACATCCACAAATGAAATTTTGTAATCACTTGGTAATGATTTAGTGGAGTTTCATATTCTTCCACATTATAATAAATTTTATTTGACTGACCATTTTACATATTATAAGACAATGCACCTCAACTGGTAGATTAATTGGAAAAAACTGATTTATAATGAATTATAAGAACACACCCTAAGTGTCGTCCTGTGTAGAGGAGAGAAACTTCTAAAATTACAATCTAATGGTATCATCCATTTACATAGATGAATTAGTATATAAATCATGTTGTTCACATTTATATTCTTCTATGAAAATCCAGTCATTTGGTACACTATCGTACCATAAAAGATGATTTATCATTGAGGGAAATTCACCAGACCACATACCTTGTTCTTATGATGGTACACTCATCTAATATGAATCCTTGATTCAATATTCTTCATGAGTAATTAAAAAATGGAAAAAATACCTAAAAATAGTGATAATTATCTTTCAGAAAGCAATATCAAATAACGGAAATAAAAATAGAAAAAATAATTAATAGGGTGTATGAACATATCAATAGGATTCTACTGTGAAAACAGTATTTCAAAATGGACTCCACACAATGTAATTGTCATCATACCTAGAGGAGGATAATATGAGCTCCCATTATAGTGCTACTAAACATGTATGAGAGGAAAAAGGAAGGGGGGATTCTTGAAAATAAACGAAGGGATAAACTATATTTTACATATATTTAATGATCTGCAGGGTTTGGTCACATGGTTTTGAAAATAGTGCACAAACCAAGTGGAATTCTATTACAAGGACCAACAACCAGCACAGTTATGTTGAATGGTTTAATCAAAACATGAACTAGCTTTAGGGTGATACTAGTTTAGTGGCACATAGGGTATCAGATATGCACATAGTTTATGAAAATTGTATGCAAACCATGCATTCCCCCTACACACATTCACCAAATTTTTTAATACTATTAACTAAAAGAATTGGGGTTGCATGGTTGACCCATATTATTACACTAATTGTGTTCCACACACACCTCATTTTGTCTTTCTAAAAACCAATTCTTTTTGGGCCCAATGCTTCTAAAACATAATCAAACTACTTGGAAACCTCATAGAGTCTAAAACTTAACTAAAAATAAGACCTTTATTTGTTCCAATTCTAAAATTTAGATTCTAAATCATGTTTTAGAGATTTTCCCATCAAAAAAAAGGAATAAATAAAATTCCCTTGGAAGTTAAACACATTCCAAAAAATGAGACCTTTGAGTCTCATCATTGGTTCCAAAATATAATGATCAGTTGTATTAGTTTGATCATCGATGCAATTTTTAGTTCATTCAACGTATATTTTATGTAATCTATTTTTTTCACCTAGTTATAACATTAATGACGAAAAATTTTATTAATTTTTACAGCCATCTCATAATATATTATGTAGAAACGGTGTTCTGGAATTCATTAAGATCTATTTAGAATTTCCATCATACCCTTTGAGATAAAATTCCACTACATTTATTACTCATTATGTCCATCCTGTAGTGATAAATTAAAAGGTTATATCACTGTTATTAATTAAAAATATAAAAACATTCACAATAAAAAAAAATAATTTCTTGTAATTCTTTCAGTTACTTCATTTGTATTGATTTGTAAATTTTTTTTATTTTTTTCCATTCTCCATACTTCCTATTTTTAATGGTGAGTGGGGGATATGGGGGACTGAACTAGACCTATTGTGAACCACTACAAGATTTATCACTTAGTGAATCAAACTTTTTGGCAATCATTTTCTCTTTCAGTAAGTGATTCCCTCTATGAGATAATGTATGAATGTATTGATTCTGTAATAAGACCTCTTGGTGATATCCCCTAGAGGGATGTTATAAAAATATTGAATAATAGTTAATAAAGTAATACATAATAAAATTTACAATATAAAATAATTATCAATACATAAATTCGTCATCATTTCTGATGGAAATTTTTTTTTCCAGGTCTCATCATCTAGAGACCCATACTTGTGGCTTGGATTTTCATTCTGAAAATAACAAAAAAACATAATTTATTATCAAATTTTTTAAAATCTCTCCATAAAATCACCTATAAAGATAAACATATTTTCATAATTGATATCACTTCATATAATTTTAATGTTTTTTGTAATTTAATACCTTAAAAACTTGTAATCTAAAATATATAACATTTGAACAATAGGATCACAATTAATCAATAATGATATTATATTGTTATTCAATCCCATAACTTCTCTTTACCAATCTTATGAACAAATTTTCAATAAAAATATAAAATTTTAATCCACATATGGTTCTACAATGTGATAAAACTCATGAAATACATTACTTTTCTTTAAGTTAGGTTATTATTATCATTAAAATTAATTTATATCCACTTTTATCCATGAGAAAGTGAAATTTTTAGTAAACTTGTAATGGTTCATCATCCATCTATAGGAGTTATTTTATATTTATAAGAACAAGAAGAAGACTCTATAATTGGAGGTTCACCAGTTTTCCTATAAATAATTGTTGTTAATAACATTTTTACATTAATTAAACAATTCTAATATTGAATATTTGATAGTTTTAAGAAATAGGTATATAAATCTCAAAATGACCATATGATACTTTTTTTCATTTAAATAGATTAATGTAATGGTATTCTATATACCTAAATATAATTAAAATAATTAATATTTAAAAACAATTAATTAAAAAATCTGTATGTAAAAAAAATAGTTTCACACATTTGTTAGTTCGAAAAAAATTAATAATGTCTTGATTATTGACCAAAAAATAATAAAATTAAACTATTCAATATAAAAATTAATTCTAAAATGATATAAATGTGAAACTTTTAAAAAATTTAATATCATTGTTATGAAAAATTGTTTTATATTCATAAATTTAATAGAAATATAATGATGTACATTGGTTTTTTCAATCAAAAATAATTAACCATAACTGTTGAATATATAATTTTACAAAAAAATAATATTAAATCATTATATATATATATTTATACATCCAAATAAAAGTAATATGTGTTTTTACTCATGTAAAATTAAAAAAATAACTAAACTATAAATATTTACCTAAATAATTTAGTTTCACTCCATATCACATAACCAAATAAATTTCATAAAATATGGATGATTCTGACATTATAGACATTATTATCATTACGAAATCATGAAAATATGAAGAAAACACACATAAGAAAAAAAAATCATCATTATCCTCCTAACAAAAATTAATTCTATTCCCATAAAAATAGAAGATTTATAATCATTAATTGAATCAATAAAATAATTTTTTTCTATTCATTTGTCTCCACGGTAAATGGTTTGACTTTGTAACTAAATATTTTCAAATAAATAATTGTAAATCCATAATCATCATGTTTCAAAATATTTTTACTAAAACCCAGTTACAAACATCCACTGTTACTCAAAATATCATATAATTGATTCCCCATAAATCATCAAAACTCTAAAATATGTTGTTGATGTAAAAATTGGGTTTCCATATTTTTCACTCGAAAAATGAGTCACTATAAAGATTAACATTACCCCACTATTTTGAACAATACACTTGAAATCCTAGTTTTTTTGTAAAATTTATAACAATTCATATCCAAACCAGACCATATGATCACATTAAGAGACAATCCCCTTCAAACCTTTCCAATGTTTTTTATGAAGATAAATCAATTTTAACATCCTCTCTAAATCCTGAAAAAAATTATTTTTAAGCTTAATGATTGACAAAATTTCATTTTTTCCAGATTTTTAACTTTAATAAAACAATATGAGATGACATATATATTTGAACCACATATATGTTATGGAAAATTTATAAGTGTTCCTGCACCACATCATAGTTTGGAATAAAATTCACCATTATTCCATGAATTCATCTTCTAGAACTATAAAATAAGAAATTTTGAGATAAAGGATACCAATATTCTATACTCAATACTAATAATCATTACATAACTGAGTCACCTCTTTTGATAAATATTTTTGGGAAATAAAGGCCTCTAGGTGATGTGTATTTTTATCATATCCCTTCAATTTTTTTAGATATATTTTAAAAGTAAAAATCATTTGTAACTAAAAAATCATTTATAATAGTTGTTGAAAATATACCGTGGTGTGCGACCAGTAGTAATTGTTACATAAATACATGAAACTAAGCCTTTGGGCCATTTAAGGGTTCCACCTTACCCCTTGAAAGGTGGATTATCATAATAAGAAAAAAATGAAGGCCTTCGGGCCATTCTGAAAGATAATATTTTATTAATTTTAATATAAAATCATTAAAATGAAAAAAAAAAATCATCACATAAAAAAATATCCACTAGGTACATTAACACTATATAGAAATTAAAAATGATTATCCTAATGTGTGACAAGTTTGAGGTAAATATGTTCATCTTCCATTCATAGTGGGATCCAACACAAAACATATTCTCTTCAATATAATGTCCAACATAGTATTCAATACATTGTTTTTTCCATTTATGTCAAAACAATTTCTAATAAAACTATCATATATGTTTTCCTTAACATTTATAACACCAATGTTATGTTTTATCTCTAAAAATATCTAACAATGTAGCTCGTTAATGGTAAAAAAATTCTCCCCTATGTTTTTATGGAAAAAAATCATTCATTTTTAAATGTGAAATATATATGTTTAACCCTATCGTAATATTATTTAGCTACAAATTATTGTTGGGGGAGATTACATTCCCTTAAACTATTAAATTCTGTTTCCATTTTAGAGTAAGGACAATCAATTTGAAAAATATTTGATTTCTCATGTACACTACCATTATTCAATTATATAATTGATAATATGATGTCTTTTAATTAAAAATTGGATATAATTTATGTGAATTAACACTATTGGAATATATGTTTCCAAATATAATAAATTCATTTATAGTGATCTTTAAAATAACATGTAAAATAAAAATAATCTCTCTTGTATGCATCAAAAACTATTTTAGATGTCTCCTATAGAATTTTAAATTCATCAAAAAATGGTGGACAATACACATAAATATCATTTCTTATCTATTTTGCTCTAGAAATCATCAATAACATCACAAACTAATTTCTCCTCATATATATATGTGTGAAAAATTTTAATCTATAAACAAAATCTATTAACAATGTTTTATATTTATTCTTTAATATGCATTCATTCCATATGTGCACCGTCCCATTCTGAGATTTCTAGATTCACTAACAAAATCAGGAATTTTTTCCAATAATCTTTCATTATGCTGGATGAGTAGGGTAATGTATGTTTCTATTAGTGAGGTAATCATCTTTATGTAATCCTAACCTTTTTTAATAAATTTAATTTTCAAATAGTTGCATCAAATAATTAATTATTGTAGGGTACATAATTTCATTAGAAATAGGTTTGATTACGGTGCTAGATAATGAACCAGGGTTGATTGTTTCATCTATCTTATATCATGATGACCCATATTTTTTAAATTTTGAAAAACATTCATATTCCTTCTTATGAAACACATAATCTTTGGGGAAATCTTGAATCTTTTTATACCCTAGTACATTTGGGCATAATATTTTCTTTGTAATTTAATTGGAATCTTGAAACCCATTTCATTTTATAAGTAAATATTTTAAAAGATTAATAAATTTAGAGAAACTAATATCACTCCACCCAATTAGTTCTTTCATGTTAACTAATCTTATAACTTCTGATAAAACATAAAATTTATAGCCAGCCGAGAATAGTGGTTTCTTTGAATATCTATACTATCATTCCATTTTTATAGTTTTTTAATGTTTTTAACACCCACAACATGAATTAATTCTTCAATAAGATCCTCTATATCAAGATGAATATTTTATTAAAAAATATTTGTTTACATTGTTATTATTTCACCATGAAATATCATGCATTTAAAATTATGGATAAAATGTTAAAATATTATATGACTGTTTATTTTTCTAGAATTTAAAATACTTATATTCAAAAACTTCACACATGGAATGTTAATCAAATATTTGTTTTGAATATTTCCTTTAGAGAATTCATATAAATCATCAAGTCCTTTTTCATATTCATTGGTGGTTCGTCATTATTTTATCGAATTATTATCTATTAAATACAAAAAATCATAATTTAAAAATTCAATATATTAAAACATATTGCCATTTCAATGAATATATAAGTAGATAAATTTTAAATATAAAAACATATATAAAAAACACCAATTATTGATAACTGTTTGATCATAAAAATAATTATACATATTTATCAAAACATATCATTAAAACATTTTAAATTAAATTTTTTATGAATGTATAAAAAAATAATTAAAAATTATAAATATTACTAAAATAAATTATTTTAAAAATATTTTTAAAAAGAATAATAATTTACAGAAAAAATAATAAAATCTTATTATATAAAAAATAAATTTCTAAATGAAAAAATAAAATAATGTAATAATGAAAATAATGAAAAAATGAAAAACTGATTATTGTTAACAAAATAATGATAAAAAATTTAATAATAATAAATATTTCATCCTCAAACAAAATATAATGATAAAAATTTTATAAATAAAAAATAATTAATTATAATTATTCGACCTAAAAACCAAATATATTTAAAGATTTTTTATAACAATATATAATTTAGAACATTAAATGTATTTTAACCAAAAAAAATTATTATTGATCATAATGTCCACAAAAAATTAATGGATGAATCAAAATAATAAATAACTAGATAATTAATATATAATCAAAACCAAAAAATAAAATTAAAAACATGGAGATTGATAATGAAAAATAGATCCATAATTAGGATAAAGTAAGTTTGTGTCGGTGGCAATAAGGTGAATGTAGTAATATTAGAGATTTTTTTATAAAAAATGTAAAAAAAGAACCACAAAAAGCATTGAACTACTGTTGTTAGTCAATGGGAATATATATTTTTGATGAAATGAAAAATATAGAGGATCATGAAACAACGATGAAGGATATAAGATTGTGTAGAATCAATGTAATGAGATTATTAGTGTTGGGTGAAAGATAATATTTATCATTATCTAATGTTTTTTGGTGTCATGGGTTCTGTCATACATTACGATGAAGATGGATTTGAATGAAAAAAATGAGAGTTCAGGGTTCTGGAATATTTTCAAAAACCCTATTAAAAACATGTTTCATAAAAACTGATGTTTATTTTTTAAAAAAATATGTTGGTTTTTTAAAATATGATGTCAATTTTATTTATTAATATTATTATTATTATTATAAAACTATTGGTGTAAAAATATACGTATAGATATTAATGTCAATTTTTAAGAAATAGATGACGAAACATTGATGTTGAACAACTATTTATACTAGTGAACAAACCTCTAATATCTTGGACACAAGTATGAAACATGTCCTCAAAATTTTGAATGAAATGATTTATCAAACCATTCATGTGTATATTAAAATATGTGTTAGGGAGTAACAGAGTTCCATATGTATTCTGAATACCTCTCCACACAATTGATGTAAAATATGGATTACAATCAAAGATGATCATATTCAAGACACTATGGGGTCTCACTAGCTCCTCTAGGTACTTCCAAGAAAAAACATTCATTAATATTGACTAATTAATCATTAAAAAGCTTTACTACATTGAATAATGGTCCACTCTCACCCATATTGAATAATAGCCTCCCTAATATTGACGTGAACAAGTGAATATGTCCATCAAAATGTTCCTCTGCATCCATTAAGAATCAAATAATGGCAGGGGAAAAACTGTGAACACAATTTCCATCCTTCACATTTTGGAAGTCAAACAACTAAGACACAAAATGTTATTCTGAATAATTCAACATAGGGCACCAAAAATTTAATCCCAAAGAATTCAATATCTATTTCATGTTAGGATTTATTGTTATGGGTGAACTATAGACATCAAGGAAAACCACAACATTCATCCCTGGTGGAATGATATTCCTTCCCTAGAAAAAGACTCAATTTTGATCATCCTCAAACAATCAGTAATGGAAATCACCAACAAAAACTCCCTCTAAACACACCTCTACTTTAAAATTACCTTATTGGGATTCTTAGACCTTATTAACTAAAAATGACCACAAAATAAACTAAAAATAATCCTACACAACAATCCTCTCTCATATCATGACAAATCACTCAGATAACTTCCATCACTCTCCAAGAATCTCTATATTCACAGAAAAAATCACTTCATGACTTATTAATTATTATATCATATATAAAATTAAACGTTATCGATGTATATGGAGTATAAAAGAAATAATACTTTAACAAATTCATCCACCATAAATTTTCACAACATTATCTCTCACATAGAAAATACATACCTATAGGACTTATGTGCGGTGAAAACCATAAAGAATTATCTGATCAGGTAATTTCACCACAACATCAAAAAAAACACAATAGCCACCTACAAGCAATCTTTAACATCATAGTTATGTTTCTGGGGATGTAATAATAGAGATCCATATGAAATGACTAATATTTTCAAAATAAAAAAATCTCAAACCAATATGTGAAGAAACACCGAATTCCTAAAACTAACCTCCCTCTTCTAGAAAACTGAGAACATGAGAGCTGAATAGCTTCTTCATTAGGTACTAAAAAACATTCCATCACTGGTATGTCCATACGAATTCATGAACATTTCTTTTCAAGAATGTTATACGATCCCAAATCCAGGATAAATAAATTAGTAAATTCTTATCATAGTCTATAGGACTAAGGAAACTATTCATCTCTACAAAAAATTATGAGGGATAAAAATGATATAACTATGTATATCATTAAAGGATCAATATATACCCCACATTAATACATGAAAATACAAATGAAATTAACTTCACAACCCAAGAACAAATACATTGATAGATCCATACATATATATTGAAGACAACAGACTCTAAAAACTCCCTACTAATACTCGACAAGATCCTCCTCAAACACAACGATCTCATAGATGAAAACCACCTCAAAATGATCTCATAAGTCACCAAAAATTGTGTTTATCATCCCCATGAACATGGATGGAGCATTCATTACACCAAAATACATCACAATGAACTTGTAATTTCTATAACGACATTGGAAGGTATTGTTTTGAATATCCTCATAATTTACTTGTCTCTAATGATATCTTAACCATAAATTAATCATCATGAACCAACTATATCACTTCAATTAATTTAATGATCAATCAATCCAAATAAGAATATCATTTCCCCATTCTCACTAAATTCCGGTAATTATAACCACTACAAAGAAACGGGAATCCAATTTTTATCTTTACAAATAGAACTGGTGTGCCCCAAAGATAAATTCTCGGATGAAATAAACCTCACTAAAAAATCATTGAACTATACACATAGATATTTTAACTCATATGGTAAAATAGTATACATATAAATTGATATCATAGGTGTTTGTTTATATTAATCTATCCTAAACATGATCACCCATCAAGGGGTATTGCTAAAATCATCATAATGAAATAACTTAGGGTAATTTTCCTAAACCCTAGGAAACACCATCTACTGATCCACCATAAAACAAGGAATCAATTCAATCATTAAAGAATATGAAAACTAAACACTCCTCTGACCTTTCCAAGGGTATCACTCACCAGAAGATAAGGATGAATATTTATTAGCATCATAGACACCAATATTCTTCATAAATCAACATATGTTCTCCTTCACCAAAAATATCTCATCCTACTAGGGATAATTTCATATGGTTATATTCAGAAATATAGGTATTCACCTCTAGGTACATGCTTCCCCAAAATGATATCACAATCCCTAATATGATCATACAGATAATAATTACCTCTCACTAGCATAGTCAGGTCCTATAGGGCTAGAGGTATCTGCACCGCATGTCCCAAAGCATAAACTAGTAAATGTTATATGAAGTAGTGTGTATCTCTTAAGATATAAAAATCATCTTCCCATGAATAAAACATAGAAAGGTACCTCGAATGACATATGGATCACCTAGTGATGGAAACACCAACTTATGATACTAGGAATGACCTACCCTAAGGCCTCTCTATTATGAATAAAAATCTCCTTAGTAGATGCACTATACTCCCTAAATATAAGGACTATCATTTGGATTTCCCATTACCTATCCACCTCACCTCTTGAAATATGAAATCTAGGTCTCTTTATTATTTATTTCATATCTAGAATAGATACAATGGAATAACCAGATGTGGAAAACTTTTTTAATGTTTCATCCTCAAAAAGGTCGGTCACTGACATTGTTGATGAATTCATTATTCACATAGAAATTTTTTTCTAATCCCTCGGTTGTAAAATTAGTGTCACAAAATCCATATATATAAGATTATGAGGGCTTGGACCTACCCCTAACTATATATAATCTCTTATATTTGGGAATATATGAATCTTTAACCACAAATTTTCCCCATTTATAATCCATATGAGTCCCCACCCATAATGATTCACACATGGCTAGCTTTCTCCCTTTGACTAATTCCCTCACCATGTCCTCATGATATGTTTGATTCATAAATATTATAAACTATAAATGGATTTATATACATAATTCCACCTAAAAATTCCCCACATTTTCCTCTAATTCTAGATACATTCATACGTATATCAGGGAAGGGTGTTGAAATGGATCTCAAACTCCCACATAAAGGGAACTCCCATATTTAATAGTAAGATGCTCTTGGTGACTTCCCCCCATTAAAATTCAAAGAATGAATCTCTTCTTAGAAAAGATCCAAAAACATCTCCTACAAAAAAAATTATTCCTAGCGATCCCAAAAAAATAAGAACCTCCATAACCTTTTTACTCCTTGTAGTATCATCATCACCAATGAATCCTAGTTCTCCTTCTCATAATGGATTAAATGGATGGATATCCCCACCTCCTCTAACCATCATCTATAACTGATTATGATGATGATCCATCATATATATGTTTTCTATGGTACTAAAACTCTTAAAGTTTCCTCCCCCATGAATCATCATCAATAACATAAATTAGACGGTGATCTGCTAGAAACTCCTCCTAAGCATCTTCGATGTGAACCAGATGGGGACATCAAAATTGGACCATACCTTTAAAGAATAAATCATTAGGTTATCTGAATCCTAAAATAAGGAATATATAACATTTATTTATCTATTTATGTAGGGTGTGGCCTAATTAAATGACATAATCATTTCAAATATAATAGCAAAGAATATTATTGTATGATCCATTCCTAGATCTCTAACCCATAGATAGAATCACTTAACTTTTTTGGATTTGTAAAATAATGGTTTGTGAAACATATCATAGGGAAGACCAAATATCTATGTCTTAGAAAGACTCTTTTATTAACATCACATACAAAACTCAAATGATATCATTAAACTAAAAACCCATGAAGTCATCGCCCATCCCTACATTTGAGCATCATCTTATCCCTCAGCCTAAATATTTGATACAACGTGGTAACGACCCCTTCCATAAAAGGGTACCCCTCTGATGCCTAAAAGGAGAGAATAAAGATAATGATTCTCAATGCCTTCCTCCAATAGACTAGTGGTTAAAGACATTCCCTGAGGGTATACCATAATCATTAATGAGAGGCATTACCCTCCAAAAGAACGTGATGAATGATAGATAAGATAAAACCACCATAACAAATCTTATCAATATAAAATAATAGATCCCAGAATTTGAATGAAATTGAATATATACGATGAAAAATAAAATAGAAACTACATGTTTCAAAAGTAAATTCATGGTAGTGACCTTGAAACACAAATATCTCATGAAAAAACTCCACGAACTACTAATGTCTATCTCTATCACCAACCAAATCATGTGGGAATTCAAATATATATATATATATATATATATATAAAGTGAGTATAATAGGGTTACTTGATAAGATCCACATTTAAACCTCTCATTAAAAGGATAATAAAATAATGATAAATACTAGTAAAAATGATGTTAACTCATCGCCTAACCAGGAATGTAATGTTTTATGACTCAATATCGCTCACTCATTAAGTATCTCATTCATATAATGATATAATATCCAACATATAAAAAAGGTACCCTATTACCACTCCCCTAGTGGTTTTTCAATCTAACCCAACATCTTAGTTCTTGATTCATCTATATACAAATATAATCTTTCTCAAAGACACATGGGCTACTATATCATATGATGCACCTCATGTATCACAATATCTCATCATCCCATTTACTCTCCATATAGTAACTATGTATTTTTCATAGATCCCCAATATCCATTATTTCATATATTATTCCACAGTCCATCACATCCCATGAATGAAATACCTATAATAATCCTTCGTATAATATATTTAGAGAAAATAGAGTTTAAAATAACAGTAATCAATTACAGTCATATACACACATATATGGGAATGATGTCCACTATACATGTTATCACATAATGATTCCAATAAAAGAGAGATAGTCATTTGGATGTATTCATCCATCCAATCCTACCTTCCAAGATATTAGTGAATGCATCTTATCATTGTCCACTAGGCATTCATCTCCCTACTAACATGGTAGGTGTTGTTTCTGTAAACATATAACATATCATAATATATATTCACACCAACCACACTATGGGAAACTACATTGTCTTAGGATTAACTAAATCTATATTCTATCTAACACCCATTTTTCATCGCTAAAGACTAGATATCCTAATACCAACCATGATTTGAGGAACTTCTTTCAGTAAATTTATTCATTTAATGATTTCTGAATATATTAATTACTTATCAACTCCATTCCTTCCAAGCATAATCTAATAGATCCCCTAGTTCTTCAAGAGTTATCATTTGTAATTCTATTCAAACACCAACCCCATGGATTAAAACATTTGTTATTCATTATCATTACATAATTCAAGGTACTCTTGGACTAATCCTATGTTACTGTAATTTGATAGATTAACCATGTACAATATGCTACCCCATGCAGTGGGAAAATGAATACTGAAATAAAAAAGTGGGAATTCGACATTTATAAATGATTTATTATCAATAAATCATCCCAACATCAGAATTAAAATGGGAAATCCTATTTTTAACTCATTCCATCATTCGAGGATATATCCCCATGTCATCTTGCCTATCACCATGCATGAATCCCACCATCATTGGTGGAATATTCTTCAACATAACTATGAATACCCGCCCAAATCTCACCAACCATTATCCCACCAGGCTCACATCACATCAAATGTAAAGGATCACATGCATATAAATAAAACATGTATGAATGAAATAAAAATACATTCAGTGGGGAATATAGTCCCTAAAACAAGGTATGTAGCCTTTAGAAACAAATGGTATAACTAGGACAAAGTCATTTATCTTCATCAAACAATGTGTTCATTCTGTAATGAATTAACTAATTCATTTACCACGTGCTACCACCACATGCATCCTATAACATGTTCTTTTAACATAAATGATTTATTTAATTATAATTTCAGGTTTGACATCTGATTTTTTCAGACTTTTATAAGTAATGAAATTCATTTAACATGGATCTTTATTATTTAATCAATAAGAAGTTCCAAATTTATATTCATCAAAAATTTCCATCAAAACATACATCATAAACCAAATAATAAAAAAATATGTCAACCATAAAATAAAAAATAAATCACACACATGTACAAAATATAGAATTGACATCCCAATATTATCATATTTTTAGAATAACTATCATTAAAAAATTTGTCATTGATTATTTATATAATTGAAATTAAAAACATTCATGGTGGGTATTAACATCATTTTTTATATAAATGATTTGAAAAATAATTCTTTTAAATTGTTTTGTTTAAAAAGGACAGAAAAAACACATTTTTCATGTCTGTTAACAGATATACCAAACATGAAGGATAAACTATTACAAAATTACAATGATGCGTTCTATTTTTAAATAATAAACCTTTAATGTTTTAAATTTCTTCTTAAAATCTAAAATTTCATGGTTTTCTTTTCGATATTAATTTTCTTGTTGTCATGCTCCACACATATTCACTTTAGATAAAATAGTTCACTCATTGTCATCATTCTAATTATTAAAATATTTCCAAATCCATCATTACTCGATTAATAATTCTTTTAGTGATCCCATCATGGTATTTATAATTATTTTTCCCTTATTTAATTAATTTATGATTCATTTAATGAATTGAAAACACTATTTTGGATTTATTTGTTTAATGAAGAATCCATCTAAAGATCATAACCAAATTATAAAGTTCCCATCAAAGTCAATAATGAATCCAAAGACACATATTTGAAGGTCTCATGATCTATATCATCCAATGAAAATTATGTGTATGAAGATTACTATAATATTTAATATTAATTCAATTATTGATGTTTCTTTTTTAAAATTTCATTTGGTTTCGATAATTTTTGACTTTCCAGTAATCTTCTATTTTCACCAGATAGAGTCATCATCTATGATTTATTTATAAAAATTTAATATTTTATTATATATTTTATATAATAACCATCATAAAAAATTACTTTTTACATTAGTAATATAAAAACTATTTTAAATATCATATTCAACATCTGTTTTGTTCTATCTAACATTGAATGCAACTTTTTTATGTCAGTTAAAGAATAAACAATGTAAAAGGTATTCAAAATAATATTTTTAGCATCATTTTTGATAAATAATTTTAACATCACATCTTTTTCTATGTATCCTAGAATAATATCAACATAAATCATGATGTTGGAACATAATAAATCTAAAATAAAACCCATTTTTTGTATTAGTGACATACTCTAGAAAAATAAGAGGAAAATTGTGATCAGGGTGGAAACACATACAATAGCTATAACCATAAATAAGAAAAAAAATTTATAATAATATCTTGATAATGATAAATTCCACTATTACTAAATTAAGAAAATCATGATAAAAAATTTTAAAAAAAAATTGTTTAAAAAATGAATCTCGGTCATGGAAATGAACTTTCTAACTACACTCCAAAAAAACATAGTTTAAAAAAAGGTTATATCACCACATAGATGTACCAAACATAGCATATTTAAAAACTATTAATATTTAATAAATAATGAATAAAAATAAAGTATAAAATATTTCCTACCTCACACATGACTCAAAAATTTAGAAAATAGACTTTGAATAAAACTATCATAATGACTAGAAACAAGAATATGGAGATTCTTAGTGGATGTAGATAAATGTAAAAGGGTCATGGAAAAAAAAATTTGTCCAGACATAGAAAAGTCAAGTAAATACTCAACTAAAGGAATGATCCTTATATTACTGTTTAGGGTATAAGGCCCTCAAAAATCCTAATCAAATGAAAACATTAATTAGTCATTAATGTGTATCTAAATTAATTCACATGAAAAAACAATCATAAAGCTCTAGGATTTTAATAAACCCAAGGATATTAATATTATCTCAAAAATGACTCTTAATTACCATTATTTGAGGTGTTAAAACATTTTTTAAGTCATATTTATGGAATTTTGGGAAATTTGTTTGTTTTTGAAAAAAAAAACTAGACTTTTCTTCAATTATACAAATATATTACCATTAGGCCATCTTTATACCATTATAAAAATATTCTACCATAAAACCACTCCACTATAATCTGATTATTCTATATCAATTAGAAAAATATTCTATATTTATCACAGTCAGCTCCAGTCATACCATTCTACTATAAACAAAATAGTATGTTTCCATTACAACAGTCGTCACACCATCCTATTACCATCAGAACAATCTACTATCAAAAACCAATATTTTTCCATGAAGACAATTTTCTACCATATTACCAATTTTAATATAATATTAACATCTTTACTTCCTTAACACCTCAATATAATGAGCTATTTGAAATATAAAATAGGACCCTTCAAGATATATCCCAAAATGTGCTTTGTGAATATGACTTATAAGTCATCTTTTGACTAATGTTATGAATATATCACATTATGTTATTAAAATATATTTAACAAGACCACATAAAAGTAAGAACCCACATGAATTATATAAAAGTTGAAGTCCTATGGTAAATTATTTCAATGTTTTCAGTTTAGAGATTAAATTTTAAATACACAGGATAATGTGGATATGTTTTCATCCAATATTGATGATGTAATTTTCATTGGTTATTTTATATCTAATGTAGCCTATAGAGTCATTAATATATATATATAATGGTTTTGTAAGAATCAATCCAAGTCACTTTTTATGAGACATGTCCACATATAACTACTGTATCATTAGAAAATATTGGGAACGATATTGGGAATTTAAATTTCAAAAAAACCTCTATGACCAATGACCATAGAACTGATTGACTTGAAGAAACTCCCAAAATAGTTCATTTAGAGGAAATATACTCTATGGAAATCGTAAAGGAAACTAGTATAACCAAAACCATTAGAACCCATTGTGATCATCCATTAGATTTTATTATTTGTTATCTAGGAAAATAAACTCAAACTTAGTAATCAATGTGAATACTAGTTCAACATCATTCCTTTTTTCAAATCAAGAACCTAATAAAATAAATGAGGTAATTAGTGATAAACATTGGGTTATAGAAATTATAGGTTAATAGAATCGTTTTGGAATGAATAGTGTATAGAAACTAGCTGAGAAACACAAAGTCTTTTTCCCCATTAAAATTAAGTGAGTATATAAAAACAAGGCTAATGATTCTAGAAATATTTTTATAAATAAGGATATATTTTTGGAACAATGATATAGTCTCTATGAAGGTATAGATTTTAAAGAGACATTTTCTCTAATAGTTATACTTGAATCCATTATGATACTTCATTCTTATGAAACACAAATCAATTTTTAATTATATCAAATGAATTTCCTGATTTATTTTATAAATGTATATATTGTTGAGGATATATTCATTGAAAAATCCATTATATTTTTAAATCCTAATAACCCAAATTATTTTTTATAATTGTAGAAAACACAATATGGTTTAAAATAGGAATCCAGATCTGGTTATGATAAGAGAAATATGTTTCTTATTTCCCATGGTTTCAAATAAATGTGTTAATTATCTGAAAATATTTATCATAATTACTCCCAAGGATTTTTTTGGTTTCATAAATTTGTGCTCATGATATTAACTTTTTTCTTCAAGAAATTCAATATGTACTGAATTTTAAAAAATAATTCAAAATGAATTTGAAATGAGATTGATGGGTAAACTAAAATTCATTTTTGGTTATAAAATATTTAAAATATTTAATGTTTTATGTTATACAAAATTAATCATAGTATTTTTTTTAAAAAAAATCATGGATATCTTAAAAGGATGTGAAACTCTAATGAGAAGCACTAATAAATTTGATCTTGGTGAAACTAGGAAACCAGTTGACCAAAGCATTTATAGAGGTTTGATTGGGAGTTTACATAATATATAGTCAACCTGGAATTATTTTCCCATTGTGTTTGTGTGATCTCATTTTATTAAACCCCATGGAAATTCATTTTAACGCATTTAAAATAATATTTAAATACCTCAAAAGTACAAATTACCTGGGATTATTATACTCTAAAAGACATCATTTGGATTAAATTATCTATTATGATGTTGTTTTTGGTGGAAGTAAGTTAGATAGAAAAAGTACCTCTAGAACATGTAACATTACTAGTAAGTCTATGATATCATGTGTTAATTAAAATAAAAATAATAATAAATTATCAAATAAAAAATATGAATACATAACTACATACATTTTCAATAAAAAATTAATTTCAATAAATAAAACTTTTTTATACTATTAATTTATATTTAGACATATACATATAATATGTAACAATATATGTTCTATTATAATTTCTATGAATATTATATCCCATTAAATTATAATTAACATTGATATAAAACACTACATTATGAGATATCATTTTCAATGTGGTGATATAACTCATTAATTAATTAGAATTGAATATAAACCTAATGGAATTTTTAAAAATCCTTTGAATATTTGTATATTAAAATTCACATGATATTTGTATGATTTATTATTCATAATCTATTATTTTAAAAATTATTTTGAATATTGTAGAATTTATTCATTAGTTATGTGATACCATTGGTCCCAACAATTATACTGTACTCTTGTGAATTACTATTTTAGTAATACCATTTGGGTTATATCATTTGGGCTCTATTGTTCTGGTGTTAACATTATAGTGCTAGAATTAGGTGTTATTAATTGTCACATTAATTTGATGATATAGTTGGATTCTACCATGGAAACACATCCATATACTTCATTTATGATAGATAATTTTACTACATTACCTCCTAAATTTGTATTTTACTTAAATTAAATTACATTAATATTATAAATTAGATTTATTCACTATTTGATATACAACCATATTTTGAGTTTGATTCTAATAATTTCCTTCACACTCATTTTAAACCTCTTATCCCATTCTCTCTTGAACCCAAACTTGAGCCTTCAATCCATCAAGTTTCAACTAAAACGTTTAAAATGGAATGTGTTTATGTTCCTGGTTCTTCAAATGATTCAAATTCATGAATGAAATCAAATTGTAAATCAATTCAATTAATCAGTTCGTAGATTTATCATTAATCATATTGAGTATATTTCTATTATAGATAAATGAATGTTTTGTGGTTAAAATCATGCATGTTTCTCAATTGAAGAGTACATTAAGAGAAAATATATACAAAATTATTTTCATAGAATGATCTACCATTATACCAGATATTTCTTTATTATTTCTATTTGAATGATGAGTTTATGTTTGGGGAAAAAATATAAATAATTTGTCTTGTGTGAAGGAGGTAATATTCTCTTTGAATAATTGGGAAGGAAATTTGGGAGTTACCCATGAAAGATTTTATGATGATCACCATGGATATTATCTTTTATGTCACAGTGTTTTTTTGATGAGTTTCTCGAAAATAATACTAGAGATGATAACATTATAAGACTAGATTTTGTGGAACTCTATCAAAAGTGTAGATTTCATTTCATTTTCTTCTAGATTTTTCAATGCCCATATTAGGGGAAAGCAAGTATTTTTATCTTAAAATGTATTTTAATTCTATAACTCAGGAAGATAATAGATATGGTAAATCATTGTAGATATATCATGATTCATATGATGGAGTTTTCCAAGCCTTCATATTGATCAAATTACTTATTTTATCATATGTTGATTATAGCCATGCAAGAATCTAGATGTCTTCTTTCTGATGGTCTGGAATAGGTAATTTAGTGTGGATGTTTTTATATAAGAAATGATATTATTGGAAGATCAATGCAAATTAGAATCCATAGATAAAGAAATTGATTTTAGACATTGAATGATATTTTGAAAATTTCAGTCTAGTAAAGAACCCAACTTTACCTAGTGATTTGTTTGATCCTAGTTTAGTAGCAGATGATCTTGTGGAATATTCTTCTAATTAATAGGGTCTTGAATACTATGATAAATATGTGGTAGATTTAATAAATATGTTTGAGTAATAATAATTTGTTATTGAATATATTAAAACATGTAGTGACTCTATTATTGTGGGAAATCATAATTTCTCTTATGGGAAAATGGATTCTCATGGTTCCTTACATTTTAATGAAATTTTTCAGAATGATTACGAGATTTTAGTCACGTAAGTTCCTCATATTGATCATTATAAGGGATCTGATTTTGAATTTCTGGTGGATGTGATTGTAGAACAAGGTGTTTCATTTTATTATTTTGATTGTGAAGATGGGGATGAAGAGACGAATCCCATCATATTAATATATGATTTTGGAAATACTATGAGTGGTGGCTGTAAAATTGATTCCCAAGGACAATTTGTGAGACATGTTAATGAATTAAAAGTGATATTAGATGTTGTTGATGTAGTAACTAAGGGTGAGAAGTATGAATTATTTGAAATTCTATGTTTTAGTTTTATATATTTAGCTAATTATTGTTCTGATAGAGGTAGTCCACCGGATCACAATAGGCCTTCCATAAATGATTTTAAAAGTGGTAATAAGTGATCTTTTTTTTGAGAATTTATCATGCTTAGATTCTCTTTATGATTTCATTAGATATTTATGATAGATATAAGGAAGTGGTTCTAGTGTTAGTGCATGATATGGAAGAGAACCATGCATATATTGGTCAGGGATCTCGTTTTGGAAATCATACACCTTAGATTGACCAAAATTAGTCTTTTACTCCCCCTTCTCACTACTATATACTTAAACAAGACAATTTTTATTCCTTAAAGTCTTATATTTTGGTATTCTTGCTAGGTATCACCAGGATTATGCCTCCAGAGACAAGAATCTTAATGAGACCGAAAACTCTCTGATTGTTTCTTTAGTTGTGTAATAACTTCTTGAAAAACTATTTCTTGGGATTTGAAACATGTAGAACCAATATTATTAGTGGGTTAAGAATATTGGTGTAATTTATACAACCATGGATGATATGAAGGTGGAACTAATCTAGAGTGATTTATCCATTATTGAGAAGCTAGAGTATCATTATACTACTTTAAGAGCCTATTCTTCAAGTTAAAATATCCATTTTGACTAGATTTTATGTCGATTCCATAAAAATCATTGTTCTAGATGATCTATAAAGTTTTTTTGAATACTTATATACTTATAATCAAGATATGATTTCGAAAATCAAGTCTTATGGTGAGTATATTTATAATCCTATTATGGAAATTATTAATTAGGATATGAATGATAGGATGTTGATCACGAATGTTATAATGTATTAATTTTTTATGATCTACAGAAAAAATAAACCCAATTCTAATTTTAGGTTCTTGGAAAAAAATCATAAAATGATTCTTATCACTAGGCCCACTATGTAATAAGTAAATCATTTGAAGTCACTAGACCATTTTTGTTTTTTTTTGGATAAAAAGAATGAATTCATTGATGTATTGATGTATGGTCATAGATTGATCACATATTTTATTGAGATAATGATATACAATATCTCAACTACTATAAAATCTATGATTTATAGAGATACTGTTCTTATAACTGGATTAATTCATACTCCACTTCTAGCAAATAACTAAACAATATCTATTTTAGTCATCCCTTTCTATCATACACTAGTAGTGTTAGTAAAACAACTCAGGCCAGTTGAATCAGGAATTATTTTATGTCCTCCTATGCATCCATCTATCTCTTTTCATATAATAACCCCCATTGATGGAAAAGAAAAATCCTCTATTTCTCCTTCCACCAGTAAAAATAAGGATTACTCACACATTGATTAGAATCTTATAGGGGTATTTTTTTCAATATTTTATTTTTATAATGTAATATTTTAAAATTTTATATGAATGTAAATTCAATGGTATTTTGTTATTTATTTTCTCTGATGAAGTACATTTACTATTATAATCCATTTTAAATTTATTCCCCTTTGAAAATCCCAAAATGGGATGAAAATGTGCCATATGTATTTTTGGGAACTCCATGGAATAATAAAAAATGGGAGAATGATTTTATAAACGGTGAAAATATATGGAACATTATTATCATTTTCTATTATATGATAATTCTTTCAAATAAATATTTTTAAATATATTTTTCAAACATGTTTTTATCATAAAAGGGGGGATTGTTAGCTCAGTCCATCAATTACATTTTTTTAATATAAAAAATCTTTCTTATTTTAATAACAACTATATATGAGTTAAATGATATAACATTATAAATCCTTCTAATAAATGAAATTTCTCTAAGTATATGATACTGTAGTGAGTTTACACATTCTAGTACCATAAGAAATTTTCATCCATAAGAAGGATCATGCTTCCTTTAAAATAATTTTTCTATCACTAAAACAAATATACTAAAATACAAAGAAGATTTATATAGTTAGAATAATTTATTCTACTATAAAGGATGTCTCGTGCCATAATTTTAATTATTATATCTCCAGTTAAATATTTCTGTAACAATTTAATGTTTACTCACTACTATTTAAATTCATCTACTACTATAATAAGATTTCAACAAGTATAATTGTCTTTCTACCGCGACAATAATCATGGTATCCTAAGAATAAATATTCTACAATTTTTTATTTTCTTATATGATTGGGATACTTTACCTACTACCATAATGGTGTCCCTATCTCAATATAGATCTAATTCTATCACAAAATGTATACGAAATTGAACCATGTTTTTCTATCATTAACGTCTTCTACCATTGAGGAATCTGGTTCGATTGAGTTTATACTTATATTCTAAAATTATATATTATTTAAATAAAATTTAAAATAGGTGTTTTATATAATTTGAGGACATTAAAAGAGCCGTTGAGTAAGATGATTTAATAATTATTATTTATAAATGATAACTCAGAAATATTGAATGAAGAAGTATCATTTTATAGATTTTTTACTCAGAAAAAAATTATTTTAATATTATCCTTAAATGGATAATTTTAGTTTCAAGAATTATATTTCTAATGATACCTTAATGAACAGTTTCTAGTTCATTGTCTGTCTAACTAACCAGATGTATGGTGTATTGGTGTGATTAGTGGATGTATGTGTTTATGTGTGTCTACTAAAAAGGAATATCTAATAATAATATGACACTTTTTTCCTAAAATTTTCTAAATATTTTTAGATCCTCATGAATAACAATCTGTGTTACATTAAGTATAAGTTTTAATAAAATCCATGATGTTAATAACATCATTGATAATTATCTCAATATTATTTAGAGAAAGAGAACATCACATGTACTTTTAAATTCATTCTCACTTTTTATCTATTTTTATTTAATTTTGATTTATTATTTCATTACTTTCCTATATTTAGAAAAAAAAAATATTTAACAATATTGAATACTTATCTAATACTCTCTTATCCATTATTTTATATTTTACAATACTTGAATAATAGTGAAAGAGGATGTTTGTTTATTGGACTATTTGTGTATTGTTGTATCTGTAAATCCTAATCTAGGTTGAGGATCATACTTATTAGGGTTTAGTAAAAATTATTTGTAGTGGGTTACTATCAAGTAGAGTGGATGAGGTATCATCTTGAGATAAAACCTTTTTATTTATTTACACTTTAGATTGTTTATTTTTTTTACATTAATTTTATATTTATTTTATTCTTATTAAAAAATAATTTGAAAAATACCCTGGTAATTAGATTTTATTTCTGTTTTATTTGTTTTATTTTATGTGACTACATTTCATTCAAAATATTAAGTTATTTTATAATTATTTTAACTACACTATGATCGATCCATTGAAAAACATTTCACAAATATCAAATTATATATTTCTAATAGTTTAGTTAAGTGGTCCATTTTCCAAATAGAGTGTCACTGTTTTAAATTGTTTTTAATAAGAAATTTTTTAAGAGGATCAATTCACCACACTATTGATCTATCCATTGGGGCTAAAAAGGTAATATGTATTACTTTGTTTTCAATTAAATATATATTAATACTAAAATATCCCCTCTATTGGTTCTACCAAAATATGTTTCTTAATATTAAGTGGATTAATTTAAATTCCCATTATGTTCATGTCATGTACAATATGGATTGCTAATTGAATATGAAAACAAATATGAGTTGCTCGTGTACCCATAGGAACTTCACCTATGTCTGAAAGCGTAAATATAAACTATTACCCAATGAAGAGAAATTTTATTTTGATCAAATCCATCCTTTATTAATATATCCATATACATTTATTCCACATGAATATAAAAATTTTCATAAATAAATTAATATAATAACATTATTAACCCGTGAAAATAAAGCATATAACCAACGAAAAGAATTGGTTATTTAGGGAAATATTATCCAATATTAAGAATGATATGCTGGGAATTAAAAATGTATATAATATACTGATATATGATCATACTAACAGCTTTCCTCATTCAGATGAATGGAAGTGTTGTCAAGGTAAATACCATTCAATTATAAGATGTATTATAGGGTATTCAAAATGGAAAGGTGTTTCAAAAATGTTATTTATAGCATAATAAGTAAATAATCTATATGAAGTAATTTATGGATAAATTTAGATAAATAATTTAAAATAGAATAGAAATTCTGAAAAATAATCTTATCATTAAGGTATATTTATCATAAAATGAAAAAGTATATGATACAATAAAATCATTTTTAAATTCTGATATAAAGGATTTAAAATCATTATTTATGTAATAAAAATCTCAATAAGAGACCCCGGTAATGAAATAAATTTAATATATAAAATCTAATATAAAATTAGAAAATTTATGAATTTTTAATGAGATACTTTTTAGTAATTTTATAATTTTTTATAATGACCCACATCATTGGTAGTGATTAAATTTTTTTAATATTTTACTGAATAGAAATATGAGAGGTAAAAAAAATACATATATGAATTTTATAAAATGGATGTTTTTATGAAATAATTTATTAATCCAAATTATCACACATTTTATAATAGGATGATGGAAAACTCATTACATGACCCATATTCCCAAATTCACAAGGATCATAGTGAAATACATTGATTGTGTTTAATGTTGAAGATGCCACTAGTGGACATGAATGAAACCAAAAAAAATATTGATGTCACATAGAACTTGGAACATATGATTTCCATAAATCCCTAATGTACCATGTACCCTATAAAAATCCCAAATCCTATAACTAATCAAATTCTCAATGCACCTAACTCGTTTTGTCTTGGTGTACTCATATTTTGAAAAATTATTTAACTTTTAGTCATGTATCTCTTAGTATATCCACTATTATAATTAATAATAAAAATCCATTTATTAATTAATTTATTTAGAAATCATTGAAGTAGTTGAATA
The DNA here is from genome assembly GCA_963277665.1 of Viscum album. Taxonomy (NCBI): domain Eukaryota; kingdom Viridiplantae; phylum Streptophyta; class Magnoliopsida; order Santalales; family Viscaceae; genus Viscum; species Viscum album. The sequence goes on from OY728127.1 coordinate 1,911,844,681, forward strand.
TTTCATCATGGGTGGTAATATTTCCAACATTTCCAAATCAATTATCATTGTCCACATCCATAAAGCTAATCATTCCTGTGGACTAAGTCATTTTCGTCACACAAGATTTTGAAAATTCTCATATAATGTTATTGTAGTTTTTATTACTTAAATTATCTACATTGACCTCATCCCATGAATTTTTTATGATATGAATGTAGTTCTACACGGAATAATCATATAAGGAGCTATAAGTATTTTTCAATAAACAGTAGTAGTCCTTTTCTAAAATGATGATTGATTAAATTTCTGGGTGGGAATTGACATGGAAAAAGATTACATAAAATTGTAATTGATCATTATCTTGGAACTTACAAGATTTTTTTATTTATAGAGTGTGTTTGTGACCTCCTTTACTATTTCATCTCCTTGACGTGGTTCATGGTCTCACTCATGGGAATGAGATTTGGATTCATCAAATCAATGAGGATATTATCTCAAGGTTTTTATAAATTTAGGGGATTCTTTATTCTTACTTTGGATATCCCGTATATGAATATTAATAAATGTATTTCCAGGGGATAAGATCATCCTTTCTTAGTATGACATGGTTTTATTAGAATAACTCATTTATTACTAATGGATGACATGAAATACTTAATTAATAGAGGAATTAACAATATTCAATAGTTAAAATTTATCTAAAAAGTATATGGAAATAGAATTTTTCAGTTCACTAATATATGAAAATGTTATGTTTACATAAAAAAAAGCACATGAATGAGGTAAAATCATATTGAGGAGAGTCTAACAACCATTAGGTGGTAATATTCGATGGGATATTTTGGTGCTCCACTGTCTTATAGAATAATATGTATCCAATATTTTTATGGTTTTATCAATAGGTTTAGTGGAAGGATTCTCAGTTGTGAAGGTCATTTTATGTCTTTCGGAAGGAGGTTCACTCTCATGAATTGTCTTCTCTCCCCCATTCAAATGCATGTACCGTCAGTTTGAAAAGATCCATGCAATTAACATGGAACATTGAACTCATAAATAGTATATTCAAATATGACTCTCATAAATATGTATGACATAATTAGACTGCATATTCTTTACATTACAAACTAATTGATGAAATGGGAATCAGTCTCCAGTGCAATTATAAATATATTCAAATAATGAAAGAAATGTTATGATGGGAGGATATCCAAGGTAAATCTCTATAGCCCAGATTCAATATGAACCTATATGGGAACTCTTTTATTACTTGTCTTGAGGGATAAAACAATTCTCATATGTAGAAAATTTTATAATGTTCTAGTCAGACATTATATGAAAAAAATAGAATCATTAGAAATAGAGATATTAAATTATGAAAATATAATTCAGAATAAACACATGTAAGAGCTTAACCTTTTCTAAATATTTCATGGGCTTTTTTATTGGTACTCTTTTTCTTATACTTTAGAACATTTATTTTGTTTTTACCTAGGGTGTTTTGGGTGAAAAATTGTGATATATTGAAGGTTATTGGGTTGTGAAATATTTTCAAACGATTTTTCTAAATCATACACCCTACCCCCCGCAAACTATGTGAACCCTAATAAAGGGGATTCACTCAAACGGTGCATGATTTTTTAAAATGTGAACCCTTTTTAGAGAAATTGTGAACATCCCCCCCCCCCACCCACCCGAGAAGAGGAACATAGTTATAGCTCACAGTTTCGAAAACATTGTGCCCCTACCAATTAAACCATGTATGGAATTTAAATTTAAATGAAAACTTGTTTTATGATACCAGACCCCCCATATAAACCCAAAATCGTCACCAAATCAGAAATAACCTATTAAAATCATTTTTAAGGCTTCTGAACTCATTTTTAATGCTCCTTACCTCTATTCATGGTGAATAAAATGGAGTATTGATTATATACTCTTACCTAGGTTTTTATTTTCTTCATGATTATATAACCTTACATATCTCCCACTCCTCTTCCTTGAAAAACGAGGGATCTTTATCGAAAAATGTTCTCATATATAGATATTGGTTTATAAGATCTTAACTGGTTTGGCATTAGGTTTTTATTTTATATACTGATCATTTTCCATATCATGGGGTTGGCCTGTCTATTTAAAATTAGTGATTTTTCTGTGGGTGTGTGTTCATCATCAAACATGATATTGGAGGTCTATTAACCAAATATCAAACTTTTTATTACATTTATGTGCATGTAAATGTATAATTCCTTTTGGATGATTAGAAAATTACATTCATGAATTGAATTAATTAATTTGGGAAATTAGTTAATAATTTGATTGAGAAATTGGGGTAGTTGATATTTTTGAATCATAAAAATTAATTATTGAACTAATTATGGGTACATTAGTATTGTTAAATTAAAACTTTAAATATTCAAATTAATTAATAGATATTGGGTGATTATGTTCTTGTTTTAATTAGCCTAAATAATTGATTGAATTAATTAATGGATTTGATATCATTTATTAATTACTGATATAAGTAATGGTATTGATGTGATTAAATCACTGTTTAATTAATTTTTGGGATTGATATGATAAATTAAATAAGGAGATATGTGTGTTTAATTAAATTTTTTATTCATTATTGTCTTTAGGTAAATTTACTATTAATGCATTAGATTAATTAATTTTTTAATTAATTATTGTTTTGTTGTGGTACATGTTATATTTTAATATATGTGATTTTGTGATATTGTAATATATGTGATAATCATGTGTGGGACATGGTCTGTTGCATCAAAAAAATAGAGGATTGGGATGATGAATGACAATAGTGGAATTCCGATGTTAATTGAGGGGATGAATGGTAAGAATGGAATTCATATTTGAATTGATATGATGAATGGTAATAATGGAATTCATATATGAATAGAGATGATAAATTTTGAAACAATAATTCATATGTGAATTGATATGATGAATGGTATGAATAGAACTCTAATATGAATTGAGATGATGAATGGTAATAATATAATTTAGATATGAATTAAGCCGATGAACAGTAATAATGACATTCAGATATATGATATATATTGGGGTAGTTCAGACTCCGACATGGGATGAAGTTGGGTTTGAGAGTTTGAGTGTCCTCTTGAACCGAGCGGTTATGTGGTTAAATAAATAGTCATTGAATAAATGAGAACTATTTACTTTATTGATTTTATTTATTATTTATACAACTACATACACTATTTTTACTGGATAATTTTTAGACATTATTGGTAGTGTCATACTAAGTTTTACTCCCACCCTACTTAGGAAACCTGATCTTTAACCTAATAGATTTAATGGATTAATGATAGGTTTTAGGAAAAGGCACTACGTTAGAAGGTTGAGTTGGGATAGATAATGGATGGTGGAATCAGTCTTAGTGTTGGGAACTTCTTGGGATTTTTTGTGTTGTTAATTTTTAGTTTCATTTTGACACATGGAATATATTTTGGCATAGAAAATTAATCATTCAGTTTTGATACTTTATTTCATGTTTCAGTCAGCATGTGATATTGATATTATTCTGATTATAACTATATCATTTTTTTATTTCATATTTTTTGTCATTGGATTATTACTATGATAAAGATAGTATAGTCTCCCTGTGATTGATATTATACCCTTTCAGCTTTTTAGGATCCTCTAGCCAAAATGGGGACTTTCCTGAGGTCATGTGATGAACTATCTTAGGTCACTGATGTGTGACACCTGGGTCAAGAAATTACAAAGTGGTATCTGAGCCTAATTTCATTTCATTTATTTGTTTTTCCTATGTGGGAATGAAAGATAGGATAATATGAATATTTTGTCTTTTTTATGAGCTCATGTATGGGAGTAGCTAACCCATGTATTAGTGAGAACCCAAGTACACAGGGTGGGTTTTTTGTTATAGTTATTTATTGTTACAGTTGGATGTTATTTTACCTTGTGTGATGCACTTTTTCTTTGATGTGATTATTTTTTCAAATTTGAATAATGTCCTAGTAAGGAATGATATTTAAGTATTCATGAATTAGTTTAGAAACTTAGGATAATAATGTGTCATGCATCATTTTAGGCACGTATGGGAAAATATTGTTCTTGGGTTACTATATTGAAATTGAAATGTTTTCCCACCCTTGATTGAAATTGAACTGGAAATTCTTCAAAACGTGGAATTTTGAAATATTCTAAAATGGTGAAAGCTGTGAATAAATGGGTTTCTAATGAAATTATTGAATATTAATAATGTCTTCACCCTTTTTTAACCATGAACAATATGTAGGATGGTAGAGGGTAGTATTATCTCCCTGATTTTGACCGTGGGGAGTGCTTATATTGTGACTAGTTTTGACTTTGTGACTTCCTCTTGTTAATTGAATTAATGCTGGGTTATGGATATTGAGATATGTGATTCGTATTATAGATATATGTCTCCGTGATGTTTTTTGTTGGGAAGATAGAGGTAAAATCTGGCTGGAGATAACCTGCCACTAGTGGAACCTAAGGCATCAATAGTGTCGGGTGTCAAATTCGGGGAGTAGTTATGAGAGAATATTTATTGATTCATGCAATTTATATAGAGATCCCCAGAGTAGGTGATGAAGAGTATATATAACCATATAAGGGAGTTCCACATAGAGCACCCTCTTACTCCTACTCAAGAAGTAATACATGAGGTAGCCATGTTCGGGGATTATTCCATCCAGACTATATTTGACCATTTAGAGAAACCTACTGAGACGAGGGTAAAGTTGTTTGACTATATGATATAAAGATTAGCGAAGTGCTGGTTGTATTTTTAGGTTCATATTAGACAAGACTGGGTATGTTATGGAAGTATATTTTTGAGAATTTCATGGAAATATGTTATCTAGAGACACCAAGGAAGGATAGTGAAATTGAGCTCATAAGGATGACTCAGGGGAGTATGTTTACAATGAACTACACAAAATGATTTAATTATTTCTAGTTCTCTTCTACAGTTTTGGAAGGTGATGAGACAATTATAGAGATATGCTTCCACGATAGACTTAAATGTGGGATTATGTCCCATGTAAGCATTATTTGACTATATAAATCTACTAAAGATGTAGATTATTATCTCATTTCTGAGGGTAACTCAAGAGAGGCTTCTAGTGGTGGGTAGGTGGTTTCTGTTAGATGACTAGGTTGTATGTCTTCTGATAGAAGGAAGAATCCCTATGTAAATTATAGATGGGGGATAGGACGAATATATGATAGGGGGAATGATCAATTACAAAGGACCTTTTCCATATTATGTTTCATTATTATGCTAGGCTAGAAAACTATCATCGAAACATTCCCTAAACATATCTAGATTTCTGATCATTCGGCAGGATGGGGATTCTAATGATGTTTTAAAAGAACCCATGAGGGATGTCGTAGTGATGGGGGATCTATAATGAATAATACTTTGGGGAGTGGGTATTATGTACCATATCATTCTGGCAGTTGGAGTTCTACTGGATGAGGCCAGAGATGTAGTGGATGAGGTAAATATATGAATTAGCACTAGTATCAGCATAATGGTGTAGCACAGTGGAAATAATTGACTCATAGGGAAGAAGGTCTGTAAATTTTCATGTAGTTCTTCTTACACATGTGTTTGATGAAGCTGGACCATTAATTGTTAGAGGTACAATTCTGGTATCTTCAATGATTTCTAGTGTTGTAATTGATATTTGTGCCTCTCATTCCATTATTTCTGCACAACTTTTGAATGTTTTTATCATGCTGATGGAGTTAGTAAGTATGGTGTTGGCAATATGAACCCCATTAGGAGTATGTTCGAGAAAAATCTTTTTGTGAAAAGGGTGTTCTCTCAAAGTTGGGGAGTCTCATTTTAGTTGGGTTCTTTATATCCTTCACATGTCATGATTCAACCTAATTATTAGTATGAACTAGTTAGTAGCGTATCAAGAACATATTTATTTGTACAGCTAGAGAGTGACTTTTCTGTATCTTTAGGATGAAAATTATGTATATTTATATGTATGATATATCAAGGCGGTTCTTGCAGGCCATGTTCATTAGCAACTAGGGGTGCTCATCGCCTATGATTCTAGACTATTGATGGATGATGAATGTGTAACATAAGATGTCATTCCACCTGTAGTGGATGAGTTTGAAGACATGTTTCTTGAAAACATCAGTGTGCTACCACCAATGAGTGATATGGAATTTACTATTAATATAATTCATGAGGTTGAGCCCATTTATATTCCACCATAAATAATGGAACTAGTAGAAATTTAGTAGATCAATAATCATGTGTAGGAGATAGAGGATAAGGGAATTATAAATCCAAGCTGTTCACCTCGATTTTCACCAGTCTTGTTTAAAAATAAGTCTCACGAGACTCTGTGCACATCTATTGATTATTTGATGTCCAACCAGATGAATGTTAATAACTGATATCATATTCAATATGTTGATGATTATTTTGACCTGTTTAGACAATATTTTTCTTTCCAAATGAATGACTTGAGATCAGGGTATCATCAGTTCAGAGTTCAACCTTTTAATATACTATGTACATATTTTATATGTATTTAAATCCTTTATGAGTTCATTTACATTCTATTCGGGTTGTTGAATGCACCAATAGTTTTTGTGGACCTAATGAAATTGATCTTTCACCACTGCTTGGATCTATTTTTGGTAGTTTTTATAGATGAAACCCTGGTGTTCTCCATGACTCATGAAGATCATTCCCAACATCTTTTAAATTTCATGTTTATATTGAGTGGGCATAAAATATTTAAAAGCTATCTAATGCTTAGTTTTGGATTGATCAGATTCGCATATTGGATCTCATTATCTCTTAGGAAGGTGTGTTAGTAGAGCCAGAGGAAATTCAGGAAGTGGTTTCTTGGGAGCATCTCAAGAATGTTTTTTATATTCGCATATTTCTATAATTTTCAAGAAATTATCAGTTATTCATCAAATAAATTTTCTAAATGGATGTTCCTCCTTAGGTATTGACCAAAAAAGTTATAAATAATGACAACATGAAAGTGTGTGAGAATTTATTTTATGACTTAAATAAGTGATTTTAATCAGCACTAATCTTGATCCTACCTAATCCAGGGGAGGAGTACAAGGTGTTTTGTGATGCTTTGGGGAGAGGTAGTGCAGTGGTTTGGTGTATGGAGAACAATTTGTGTAATATGTGACTTGGTAATTAAGTCCACATGAATGGAACTACCCTTCACATGACCATTATTTCGTTGTTGGGTTTTATCCTTTGATGTGATGGTATCGTTTTATGTTGTGAGATAATTTTACTCAATATATGGATCAAAAGAGTTTAAAGAATATCTTCTCTTAGTAATAATTGAATCATTGATAGTTGATATGGGTTGATTATATATATTCATTTTATTTTGAACTAGAAAATACAAACGATAAAGGAAACATTGTGGCTGATGAATTATGCTAGAAAATAACAACTCAGGTTGTTCATGAGTATAGTGTAGAGTGGAAGATGATGGGTTTACTAGATGAGATTAATGTTGTGTTTCTAGAGAGTTATGAGAAGATAAATCTCATGTTAGATTTATAATATTCAACACTTTTGAGTTGGATGAGAGATTATAAGTATAATAATACATTATTATTATCCTTTAGGGAAATCCATGGAGGATTGGAGTCACCTTTCGATTAGACCATAGAAGATGATGAGAAGATATATATCTAAAATCAATTTTTTGTTCCTCGTAGTATTTTGGAGTAGATTACCGAATTTCATTCCTCTACATTGGTGGTGCATCCATGTGTGAACACAATATACCCTGACCAACAATGGTTGTTTTGGTTTCATGGCATGAAAAAGGAGATAGGATTGTTGATAACATTATGTTACACTTCTCAACAGTTGAAGGCTGAGCATAAATTCCAATGTGGTCTACTACATCCATTACCCATTTCATAATAGTGGTTGGATGATGTTACCATGGAAATTGTGGGTATCTTTTGGGGATTCATTCTATGAATATGACTATTTTGGTGAATGTGGATCATTTTAAAAAGGTAGCGCACTTCTCCCATATACGGGATACCTTTTAAGTGGAATAGTTGGATTATTTTTATGTGAGGGAGATAGTTCAACTTCATGGAGTTATATAGACTATATATTCAAATGGTGACTCACATTTCACTTTGTGATTCTGGAAGGGCTATTATAAGGTTCTTGGTATAGGGGTTCTTTTGAGTATGGAATTCCAGTAATTGATAGTTGAGCAGTTGGAACGTGCCATGTATGCTTGAGATGATACTCTTTCATCATGTTTCCTAGACATTGGAGGATCTTGTGAGAAGAAAAAATATTTTGGTGGAGTTCTCTAATAATTATACTTATGAGTAAAATATAGATATGGAACCATATGAGGCTCTATAAGGTACGGCATGAAGATCACCTGTAGACTAGATAGAGGCAGGTGAGTCAGAGTTATGGTGACTGAGTCTCGTATAAGAGACATCATAGTAGGTTTAGTTAATTTTGAAACTTATGTTTATGATTCATAGTATCAAAATTCATAAGATAATATATGTTTAAAACCCATATAGTTTAGAGATGGGGGTCATTTATTCCTTTGTGTGTCTTCTAGATGGGTCACTACATGGTATGGAGACAGGGCAAGTGGGCACCCATGTTTGTTGGACTATTTCATGTTGTGGTGAGAATCAGGTTGGTGGCATACTGAATGGATCATGCATAGAGGAACAATGTTATGAATAATGTTTTTTATGTGTCAAACTTCTTCCTTATCATTCCAACCCTTCTAATTAGATCAAGTTGTAATATGTCAAGCTTGAGATGGGTGTGACCTTTGAGGAATATCGAATACATGTGTTGGATAGTAGTGTGAATGTGTTGAGGTGAAAGACCATGTTGATAGTTCATATATATAAGAAACATGGGAATAGATAGGTGGATACATGGGAATGAGAAGCATATATTTGGGTTCTGTGTCTCATACTTTTTAGCTAAGAACCATAGAAATTCATGAGGGTATAGCTTGAGGAAATGTTGTTATAAGGTATGGTGATTGTAAGATCCCATCATTTTCCATATACGTCATGATCCTGTTTACAAGTACTATTTTTCATAGATTTTATAACTTTTTTAATGGTTATTATCTTGGGTGTTTTTTGGTGAAAATGGAGAAATTTATAAGGATATTTTGATTTACATAGTTGGTGCACAATTTTCCCTAACTGTGTGCCCTTCCCCAATAAACCATGGGAATACAAGCAAAGGGTCTTCAAAAGGTTAGTTAAAGGTTTTTCAAATAGTGTACCCTTTATGGATATATACCCCCACCTATAATAAAAGCACAGTTATGTTATATGATTTGGAAAAATGTGGATCCCTACCTAGGAAACTATGTTTAGTATTTAAAATAACCCAAAATCATATTTTAAAATAACTAAACCCCCATATAAACCCAACTCCTACATAACCTATTACTCTCATTTTTTGAGGTTATTAGAAGAATTTATAAAGCTCGTGACCTCTATAAATGGTGAATCAAATAGAGGATTGAATATCTACACCTCCTTGGGTATGTGTTTTCATCCTGATTAGATCTATCTCTCTCTATCACCATGATCCTCTCCCTAAATTAAAGAGGGATGTTTATACAATGATGGATCTAGATCTAGATCTTTGTTTGGTAGATATTGAATTGTTAGATCTTGGATATAGGTTTTCAATCTTGATTATTTTCATCAATGTGGTTCAAGCCAATCCGTTTCAAATTAGGGATTTTTATATTGGCATTTATTCAATAACAAACATGAGGTAGATTGCCTATTATTAAAATTCTAATCTATTTATTTCAATTAGATGAATCTAAATGTATAATTTCTATTAGATGGTTATAAATTTATGTTTTTGAATTAAATTACATAATTTGTAAAATTAATTAATTTCGGCATTGTGAAATCATGGATATTTAGATTGTTGAATAATTATAATTTATCGTTCAATTAATTATAGGGATATTGAGATTGTTGAATTGAATTAATAAATTGTTAAATTAAACAATAAACATTACTTTGATTTTGTGATTGATAGAGTTAGATTAACTAATTTGTTAATTAAATTAATAGAATCCATGTGATTAATTAATTTTTGAATTAATTAATGGGAATGATGTGATTAATAAATTTTTGAATTAATTAGGTGGATTAATGTGATAAATTAATTGTTGAATTAATTAAAGATATATTTGTGATTAATAAATTGTTAAATTTGTTAATGAAATGATGTGAATACGAAGCTGATACATTGGATTAATTTATTGGTGAATAAATTAATGGGTTTTTGTTGTACCTGTGATATTTTGATATATAAGATATTGTGATGTTTTAATATCTGTGATAATCATGTGTGGGACATAGTCTACAGCATGAAAACCCTATTGTGAATTGAGACGAATAATGGTAATAATGGAATTAAGATGTGACTTGAAATTATGAATGGTAATAATGGAATTGAGATATGATTTGAGATAATGAATGGAAATAATGAAATATATATATTAGTTGAGATAATTAATGGTAAAAAATAAATTCATGTATGAATTGAGATGATTAATGGTAATAATGGAATTTTGATATAAATTTAGAACATGAATGGTAACAATGGAATTTAGATATGAATAGAGATGATGAATTGAAATATGTAATTGAGATATTATGTTATATAATAAATGGTAACAATGTAATTTATATATATGATATCCTTTGTGGATAGTATAGTCTTCGAAAAGCATCATAATAGGTATTGAGTGTTTGGGATTCCATGAGAACCTGAGAGTTATGTAGTTAAATAAAGAGTAATTTAATAATTGTATACTATTTACATTATTGATTTTATTTATTATTTGTACAACTAAATACACTAGTTTGACTAAATATTGTTTAAGACGATGTTGGTTGTATCCTACTAGGTTGTACTCACACCTTACATAGGCGGCCCAATTACCACCCAAATAGATTTCACGGTTAGAGGAATGGTTAAGAGAAAGGGCCCTATGTTATATGAATGAGTCAGGATGGACCAACGATGAGGAAAACATAATTGGTGTTAGGATACATTTGGGATTTGTCAATGCCATTAATTTTGAGTCATTTTGACACATGGAATATATTTTTGAATAGCATATATGTCATTAAGTTTTTATATTGTATTTCATGTTTTGGTTATCATGTGATATTGTATTATTCATTTTATAGTTATAGTATTTTTTATTTTTTATTTATTTCTTCTGTATTGTTACTATGATAAATAGGGTGCAGTCTCCCCATGATAGATATTAGACCCTAACTACTAGTCAGAATCCTCTAACACATGGGGAGGCATGCATAAGGTCATGTCATTAACTGGCATAGGGCACTGGTGTGTGGAACCTGGGCCGGAATGTTATAAAACCCTACTTCTCCTAAGGGTTATATGTCATATACATCAGCTTAAATTTGTACATTTATCATTATTCTTTCATTTATTCGATACTTATTAATCCTTAAAAATATATGCAAGAAACTTTTTACAATTTAAATGAACCATAAATCAATATCTTCATTCACACTCCTTTTCACCACTTAAACAACTCTCAAAATTAAAATATCACTCAAACAAAATATATTAATGAGGAAATGGAAAGTTGTATTTTGAGTAAATATATATGAATATAACTAAATATTTTTGTTTTCTGTATCAAGAATCAGTAAATCCATATAGATTATTATATCCAAATAAATTTTATTCACCTTACCTATTTTTTTTGAGTTATAATAATTTCAATGTGGAGGTAGGCGTGAATTTTTTTACTAAATTGGATTGGGTCATTTATATTAGTAAATATTTTTTGGGATTGTTCTGGGACAAAAATGGTATAGGTCTACCGATCTATTTCTTAATTATTATTTTAATTTTCATGCATGTGATATCTTGTATTTCCAAGGTCGATTCACACTTTTCATAATAGTATTTTGGGTCATATGGTAGTCATGTAATACAAATATTCACAAAAACTTGAAGGTAAAGGAAATATCATATATGATTATGTTTCTTTCCCAAGAAATTGGCATTATATTTCCATGCAAGGATTTTGTAATCCAGTGTTTCTTAGAAATCATATTCATCAATATCAGAGAATGAGTCTGACATAAAAAATTATACAAGGTTATTGGGTGAACCTGAAAACACCAAATCAGTGGAGAAAAGTAAATACATATAGATCCAATTAACATGGTATCATACATGGTGGTGGAATCATTCGAGATTACCATGTCTCTTCAATTATGGAATTTCTTACCATTTAAATAGAGGGATGTTCTGTTTAAATAGAGGCACTCATAATGATAACTGTAATCTATATATATATATATCAATTACTATTTATATCGTAGATGTTGAATCAAATTTATCCATGGTGGTCAAATAATTAATGGTTTTATCACCAATTCAGTGGAGTATAGTTTACAATATTATAACATACAAAAGTATAATCCATCAGAATGTGAAGGTTCCACACATATGGTATGAGGGGAACAAGGTGTCTAATCTCCATACATCTGAAGGAATTTGGGAGGTTGAGATGATTATTTATTTGGGTTGTGGTTATTTACTACCAGATTGTGTTTTCATATCCTATGTGGAAACCCTTGTAATATACCAGTTCCACCCCCCTTAACATTTTCTCCCATTATTTTTGACACTCTTTACATTTATTCATAATAATTGTATCTAAAATTTTAGTGAGTAATGGTAATTGATAATGTTCAATGTATAATGATTTTATTATTACTAGATGAGTCAATGTCCTTTTTTAATTCCAATACAGTATAAAAAATACATTTTCTAATAGGTACCCAAAAAAATTTAAATCATGAAGCTTTTTTTGGTATGTTACTGATTAAACAGAACACTTTAATATATTTTTAATATAATATATATAAAACCAATTTTAATCCATTTATGATCATAAATATAACATAATTTTATTATTAATATTATAAATTTCCATGAAAATAATATTTTTAAACAACAAATAAAAAATTTTATGTAAAAACATTATTGTTCACATATGTTGTATAAATAGTAAAGCCTCAAACCTAGTATCCCAGCACCGATGCATTATTTTATTAAATTTTCCTAATTATAAGGAATAAAATCTGAATTATAGAAATGATTATTAGAGTTTTTAAACAAGAAACATATATTAAAATTAAAATTTCATATCAAACCTAAAATATAAAAAACATTTTATTGTAGAAAACCTTTATTCTAATAGATTAATCCTAAAAATTAGTAATAGTAAACTTCAAGGAAATATTGGTAAAATAAATCATAAGATTGTGTGACCTAAAAATTTCATTAATAGTGAGTAATGTGGAAGAAATGATGAATTAATGGAAATAAATCAATATAGAATGGTAAATAACAGAATCAAAATCCATTTAAATAATCCAATGAACTAGAAAAAATAACCATGGATATTATACTAGTCTAATAATGACATGAAATTTTAATAATTAATAAAATAAATATGGAATACATAATTATATACATCTAAAATAATATCATTGAGGCCTCTTCCTTGACATCAGAAAATATATGGTTAAGGCCTCGACCAAAACCATATCTGAAAATAAATGTACAAGGCCTCAACCATCTCCATAAATGATTTGTATAATGAGAACTATTGTTAAATAAATGGGATATATAAGTCCATTACCATCACATACAATGTTTAATACATTCCTCATATGAAAAGGGTGATACATATAAAACATAAATGTTCTTATTGAAAATTTTCCACAAGAAATTTAAATACTTTAGCCAGAAACCACGAATGGTATCAAAATAATACATCCACAGTCCTACTGATCATAAAACAATAAATAACCTATAGTATATTGTATAATAAGATATAATAAACTTTCAATTACATTAATAAAAAAATGATGTTTACACATATGAAGATACTTTTAAATGAGACCATTGAAAAATTCTTCAGTAAAATAATCTTTAAACATTCAAAAGTGTCACATTCCACTTTGAAACATATATATCATAATCTATATACATGAATAAAATAAAATGTAACATATAATATCATGATAATAAGTATATTAATGATATTATATCTCATAGGGTTGTGAATATATCACACATAAGGAATAAGTGGTGAACAAGGCACATATCTCACATAATAAAGAGTGAAATTATAAAACCCTTACCTTGTCCTTTCCTTTAGATGAACATTCTTTATCCTAATGTATAAATTTTTAATCACGTTATTAACTTATTATATAATAGTACTCATATTTAATATATCTTATATTATCTTTTTATAATATTTCATTACCAATTTATTTACGATCTTTCATTATTTTCAATATTTTTTTGTGTCAATTGATTACTTTTTCGAGTATGTTTTGAACTATTACTTTTTGTTCCTTTTAATTAGATCATTATTTCATCATATATATAATTTAAATAATTATTTAAATAAATTATATATAAATTTTATATGTATTTATAATAATCCATAATATTTTGATATAATAAATGAAAGTCATTATTCATGGAAATTGTAGGTCATATGCTTGCATGAACGCAACATTCATTTATATCTCATGTTACAAGTATAAAAAATAATTGAAAATTATATATATTATATGTAAATTATCAAATTTATTTTATATATTTTATATATTATTATTAATACAAACATTTATACATTCCATGTATATCCTGAATGAATGACGTCATTTTTTGAAAGTGGTAGTCCACACTTTTACAAATGATGTTATCACATTTATTTAAAATGGAAAGAAGAAGGATATGTGTTATAATATAACTAAATATGAATAAAAAATAATAATTATCATATATAACATATATTAAATATAATTTCCATCATAATTCCCAACTATAGATAGTGATAAAGGAAAAAAACGAACAATCAGCGTTTCATTAGGCAATAGTTGTCCGTAAACATAATGAGTAAGTTTTTTTACCATCAGATAGATTGTTGTATAAGTGTAAGTCTAAAACATATAATAATATAATATCATTATTTTAGTACAATATTTATGTTGTATAATCATTGAATAAAAAGAGATTTTAGGAGGTGGATAATGTAAATAATACTAAATATCTTGAGAAAAGATGTTACCTCATCATTGGGTAAATACTTTTGGTTTTATCCAAAGGAAGTCCTTGGATGTATTTGCATCCAAATAGATGTTCCATGGATGAATATAGGTATTTTGGGGGGCTTAGTTAGGTATGTTTTGTGTCGAGCTATAGGGCTCACTGTGGTTTGAGAATGAGATGGAGGATGTTCCCTTTTTAATTGAGGCGAGGTGCACTTTTGGAAACTCAAAAAAAAATTATAAGGATATTCTAGAGACAAAGACATAAAAATAGAATATAAAGGAATATTTAATAAAGTTTTAGAGAATATATTTCCTCATTTTCAACTATTTAACATTTTATTGTTTTTAAATAATTTATTCATATATTAATTCAATAAAATTATATTATTGTAAAATTTGATACTAATATATTAATTTTATTTTAAAAATATCAATACTATGATTTAATTCTAATATAATTCATTCACACATCTCTAATATATCTTATAGAGCTTTAAATTTAATTAGAAACATTAAATCATCAAAAATATATAAATTTTAATACTATCAAATTAAATTAAATAATATCACTCTTAATTAACTAAATATAGTTTAAGCATTGAAAGAGAATTCAGGGTAATTATAAAATTTTTAAAAATTAAAAATAATATTATATAACGAAAATAATTTCATTAAGATGAAAATAGAATTTTAATTTTATTCATATCATGAATTTTTTTTTATGTGAACACATAAAAGATATTAAATACAAAGAGAGAGAACTTTTTGTAACTATCATTGAAATTAATAATATATTATTTTTTTAATGGAACATTTTCCACTAAACAACCCCAATTAGATCCTAAACTAATTTTTGACAAATTACATTCATTCAATAAATATTTTACAAGTTTTTATTATTTTTTGAATCCTTTATTTTTTTTTCTAACAATTCTTTAACCATGTTTACTCTTATTAAGATATCTGGTAATTTAAAATTTCTGTGTTAATATATTTAATATAAATTTTTAAAAGACAAATAAATGAGTCATTTATTACATTTTATGACTTATCCCTATCATTTTGGTGAAATTTTGATATATAAAGATTTAATATTATTTAATAAAATATTATTTATTTTAAAATGTCAATAATTTAAATATTTAGACTTCATTTTTTGACGTATAAAAAATATCAAAACAACAAGATAAATTGTAAAAAATATACGTCTAAAACATTAATGACAGGTAAAAGTCATAAATATAGTTTTTGGATGACATTAATGCTGTCAAATATTATTTCTTCATATTTTTTAATACCATTTAATTGGTTATTCCATTATTTAAACAATTAAATTATAATCATTATCTCACCATTTAATCTAATTATCTCATCATTAAAAATTATAAATAAATTATAACTTTTTAGTAAAAAAATTTATCTTTCCAATTACTAATTATAGTTTAATTTTTCTTTTATATAACCTAATATTACAAATTTTATAGTTTTTGAAAATATGAGTATGGGATTTTTGACATCTCTTTAAATAAAATATAACAAATGTAATAATCTCACCTAAGTGGCATAAAAAAGTTGTAAGTTTTTCCAAGAATAATTGATTCTAAAAACCCACTCCCCAATGTTATTAGATCAAGTTTCATTCTAATTATATAATATTTATAATATTATTTTTACCTTTAATTAATAGATTTACCTTTAATTATGGAAAATTAAAAAATTACTAATTTTACTATTCAAAATATCAAAAAATAAATATGATCATATTAGAATATAAATATCAAAATGATAAAAATCGTGCATGTATATTTTTCTAAATTCAATCCATATACTCCAAAAAATATGTTTAATTCTAATCATATAGCATGTGAGAGAAAATGGGATAAAGTAAACAAATATTAAAAGGTAAAAATTATTTTATATACAATTTAAATATAAAATAGATTCTAATGAACTAAATTTAATTAATATATGTATAATTGATCTATTTTTACTTTAAAAATAAATTTTAAATCTATTTTTTACTAATATTTGTTTAAACAAAAATACAGTTTTTTAGATACAATGCATTTCTTTTCACTATTCTTCTGAAAATGAAACATCATTAAAAAATACCAAAACACAATTCAATGTGAGTTTTTATAATCCAAATTCAGATTAGATGGTTATTTTTATCAATAAAACTTATAAAAGTATCAAAACCTAAACATAAAACTTGTGTACCATCAAAAGGCGATAAAATTTCCATTAAAACATATTTCCTTTTAATGCATAAAATTGTATTTTTTTCATATATTATGCACGTCAAATTATTTGGATGAATTTAAAAACAATTTATTAAATATAAAATATAAAATTCATAATTTTTTAACACTATTTATTCCTTTTAGTGTGACAACTAGGTTATAATGTTTGTCTTAAAATAATTATATTTAATATTATATCATTGATTCATTAATCATGGTGTTGTATGCTACACAAGCTATCGAAGAGATAAAATTTAAATATAAACATACCAAAAAAACTTTGGGTATTAAATTCTCCCCTCCTTCAATAAATTTATCCCCTGAATTTGAAATTAATATTTAAAAAAAATCATTTATACTTGATGATTCTTATATGGTAATCACATATCTGAAATAGGATTAATAAAACATCCTCTTAATTAGAGGGAAAATTAAATGATATGGTCACCAAATTACTATACGTTTTAATAGGATAACATTAGTGATAATTGAAATTAGGGACACGGGAGAGAAATCATACCATCATGTTCTAATAGAGGGTGATTGAGAACATGACCATCATGAATTCTATCATAAAAAAACAATAAATCTGTGATGGGTAAAATGAAAATTAATTTCTTTTAAATTATTATATTCATATAGTGGTTTAGTTCCAAAATATTTTTTATATGTTGTAGGGATTATTTTACTATTTAGATAATAAAATGATAAAATAATAATACATTATTTATTTTAATCTCCTAAGAAAAATCTTTTTTTTGTTCTACTTTGATCTACTTCCATTCCATCTCTTATGCCGGTAAATGGATATTGAAGATGAATTTTTATGATTAAATAACTTTTAATGAATCATAAGATACAAAAGTAATTACTTCACCTCATAAATGTTTATTGAGACAAAAAAAATTGAACATTATTTCTTATAAATAATACATTTACATAAAACGATAATATACCACAGTCAACTTAATCAATACCAACCATAAGTCTCATCCAAAATACTTATTTCAAAATTCATAGTCCATAATGGTCTCTAATTGTCCAAAATCAATCGTAACATCATATTTCACAAACAGAATAATGTATCTCTCAATGTTACAAATTAAATATTAGATCACTTTAAAACCCAAAATTGAAAATAATCATGCATCCAAATCCTTAAAGAATAAGTTTTTTAGTATAATCACGATATATCTCATCATTCTTATTACCAAATAACCATTAATGGAATAATACTTGAATACAAAAATTCAATAACTTTAATCATTATATTTCATTATTAAACCATTAACTACTCTCCATATTTATATTTCATAATACATCCTTCATTTCATTTTTCATTTTTACTCTCTTCATCATCAACATTATAACCTTTATTTCTATAATCATATTGATTTTAACTATTTACAAATACTCAGAGCATGGTGTGAGGAACAATAATCTTAGTGATATAGTAATTAAGAATCATTTATAGGATGTATAAATCATAAAGAATTTTTTTCAATATATGATTACAAGGGTATAACTTATATTATCCATTGTATTACCAAATCTATTGGATGGTATCCTATACTTATAATTATCTGGAAATTCAGTGATAGCATTATGTTTTATAATCCATGATTTCCTAAATAATGTTCTGATGGTTTCTACAAAGCTTCCTTTGATACAAACTGTAACGACCCAAACCTAGTATCATGAAGCTATTGAATTACATTATTTCATTGGAAATATTTCAATGAATAGAATATCACAGAAACAAATAGTTTATTATTATTATTAAACAAGATACAAGTTTGGACATTCAAATTACATGTTGACCATTAAATACAAAATGTGTTTTCTTTTAGAGGACTGTTAGTATTCTAGATTAACCCTACAAATCAGTGAAAATAAAATTCATAGAGACTTGTGTAAAATAAAACATATGAAACGGTTTAGATCAAATTCTTAGTAAGGGTATGTAAAGAAGATGTAGTAATTAATCATTATAAATTAATAAACTTGGATCTATAAATAACTAAAACACAGGCGATTTAAAAAATCACATGATCTTGAAATATTTATCGTGCATATTATACAACTTGAATAATCACAAAGAATGTCAATAACAAATATAAAAATTTTGTAATAAATTATGGTGTACATATGAAAACATATTTTTGAGGCCTCATCCAAGACATATGAAAATAAATGGTTAAGTTATCGGCCAAATAAAAATCTGACCATAAATGGGAAAGGCCTCGGCCATTCCCATATATAATTTTTTTAATGAGACATACTAATGAATTGACAGGTTGTAGTGGTCCATTCCAATAAAATACTATGTCTATTAAATTCCATAAATGAAAATGGTGAAACAAAAACAACATAAACTTTCCTTAGAAAAACTATCACACAAAAATTCCAACACATTAACCACAAACCACGAGTGGTATCAAAAAAACATCCATAGTCAAACAGATCATAAAAAATTCAATATATTATGGTATATGGTATCCTTGGATATAAACCTCTAATATTTACAAGATTAATCAAAATATTTTTACCTATATGAAGATAATTTTAAATGATACCATTGAAAATTTCTTAAGGAAAATAATGATTAAGCATTCCAAAGTGTCCCACTCAACCTTCAATCATTTCAATCATAATAAATATTATGGAATAAAATTTATGGTAACATATAATATCATGAGAATTATTAGACTCATGGTATGATATATCAAAGGGTGGTACTGAAACCACACAGAAGGAATAAGTGGTGAACACGACATATATCTCAAAAAAGTTAATGTGAAATGAGAAAACCCTTTCTTGATTATTTCCTTTAGTTGAACATTATTTAACCTCATATATAATGGTTTTGATAATGTTATTTACTTATACCAGAACCATAATCATATTTATAGAATCATATAATGACTTATTATAATATCTCAATACCTATTTGTTTACAATCATTCATTATGTTCACTATTTTGTGTGTTAATTGATTTCATTTTTGAGTATGTTTTGACTTGTTACTTGTTGAACCTATTAATTAGACCAAGATTTAACTTTATAAATAATTTAAACCTTCATTTATAAATAATATTTATCTATGATATATTAATTTATAATATCCTATAATATTTGGAGATAATAAATGAAATGCACCATTCATGGCGATGGTAGGTCATATGTACAAATGAATGATACATACATTTCTTCGTCACATTAAATGATTGAAAAGTAAATGATATATATATATATATTATATGATAATAATAATATTTAAGTCATATATTTCACATAATATTATTAAATCCATCCTTTACACATTCCATGTATAGCGTTATTAAATCATGTCTCTTTGAGGTGGCGGTAGTCCACTCTTCAACAAACTATGTTATCGTATTTATAAAAAATTGAAATAATAAGGTTATGTGTGATAAAACAATTATAGATTCCAAAATACATAATAAGTAACATATAATATATATAAATATAATTTCCATCATAATTTAAAACCATGAAATGTGTTAAAGCTAAAAATGAGCAATCATCATTTCACAAGGTTGTAGTTCACTGTACACAAAAATAGTATGTTCATTACCCATTATATGAAATTAGGTATAATTGTAGGTAAAAACCTTATCAAAACATCATATAATTATATTAAAGACATATCTTTATATAATCATAGAATCAATAGATTTGAGGGGTGGAGAATGAAATTCATACTAAAGATCATAAAGAAGGATGTTACCATTTCTTTGGGAAACTACATTTGGATTTCACCAATGGGATTCCTTGGATGGATTTATTCCCAAATTTAGGCTTCTATGACAAATTTAGGTAATTTTTTTCTAATTTGGGTATGTTTTGGTCGAGATATAAGGCTCAAAGTGGGGTCAGGAAATGAGGGAGGAGGTTCTCTTTTATAATTAAGGTGAGGGGAACATTTGGAAACTCGAAAACTATTAAAATATTATAAATCAATTCAAGATCCCTTGAATTAAAAATGTAATATAAATGAATAGGTTCAGATTTTTTCAACCATATATTATCCAATTTGTAATTATTTATAATTATTTTTATTTTTCAATAATTTATAATATATTAATTCAATAAAATATCATAATTTTCAAATTTTATACAACTCTTTAAATTTGATTTTAAATACATAATGAAAATTCTCTAATTCGAATGTAATTATCTAAAAAAATTATATTATATCCTGTATAAATAGAAAATTATTTACACACATTAATTCATCACAAATATATCATAATTAATTATTTTAAATTTAATCATTTTATTTTTTGTTAACTAAAAAAATATTGTTTTAGCATTGAAAAATAATGTAATGCCATCATATAAATTTTAAAAATTTAAAATATTTTTTTTATATAATTAAAATAATACCATTAATAAAAAATTATCCATTCTTTTAGTTCATATAATGATTTTATCCCAATGTGAACACATTTAGTATATTAAATTCAATGACTGTGACATTTTTTTAACTATCTTTGATTTAAATAATATATCGGTTATTTTCAAATAAAATAATCCATTAAACAGCCCATATTAGATCCTAATGTGATAAGGGTTTAATTATATTCATCCAATAATATTCTACCAATTTTTATTAAATTGTTACCCATATCATATTGGTTTAACCCTTTTTAATCTTACCAATATATCATGTAATTTACACTTTCAGGGTTAATATAATTACTATAATATTCCAAAAGACAATACACGGGTCATTGATAATATTTTATGACTTATCACAATTAGTTGGATGAAATTTATATTTTTAGAAAACATATGTCATTTAATTAAATATTATTTATTTTAAAATATAAATAATGACAATTTTGACAATATTCATTATTTGGAATTATAAAAAAATCAAAACATGAAGATAAATTCTAAATAAGAGTTTTAAAATGTTACTAAAATGTAAAATCCATCAATAAAATTTATATATGACATTGACAATATCAAATAATATTTACATTCATATTATTAATATCATTTATATGAAACTTCCATTATTTAAATAATTACACCATCATCAGTTTGTAACCTTTTAAGATAAATATATTAGCATTAAAATTATAAATAAATTATCATGATATATATAAAAATTTTAACTTTAAAATGAAAATTTATAACCAAGTTTATCTTTTTTATAACTATATATTAAAAATGGTATACTTATTAAAAATTTGTGTTATCAATTTTTAACTAATCATTAAATAAAATATAGTAAATGTAATACTCTCACCCAGGTGAGTTTAAAATGTTATAATTTCATCCCAAGGATGATTTTTTTAAATAAACTCATATGTTTAAATTATTATAAGAGTTAGGGTAATTTTAATATATTTATAATTTTATTTTTACGTTTAATTACACTATTTAACCTTAACCATTGTAAATAAAAAATATTATTAATGATACTATTCATTATATCCAAAAATTATGTAGAGACCCGACCCCAAATCACCCATATCCAGTATCTAATACCATTATATTTTCATGATTATAAAGAATCATGTTCGAAAGGACTGAATTTTTAGTAGTCTTGGTGAACCAGATAAATACATGAGAAAAGAATACACTAAATACAACATAATTTGTCTTATTATTTCTTTATAAATTTACATGAGGATAATAAAAATACATATAGAAAATCCATGCATAACATTAATTGTACACTTCTTGGATTTGTAGGGAAAGAAACATAATATGGGTGAACCCAAATTATTAGAAACGGAAAATATAACAAAAGTAAAAAATAAATCAATGAGAATTATATTTATGACATCGTGAATAAAAGAAATCACATTACATATAATCAATAAAGTAATAATAAAGTGAATAAAAACTATGGAAATGTAATCAATATAAACACATTCCTTTCAAATGACTAGATAAGGTTAAATAAATATTTTATGTTATGAAACAAAAACACATGGATTTTTAATAAATGAAATAAAAAAGAAATTTATACCGAGCTATACCGACGCAAAGTCCCACTTATGAATAATAAATGAAATCCAATTAGGTAAATCCTTGATTATTAGACTCCATTCTTCTTAGAAACATGGAACAGTTACCATCAAGACATTTCACAAGATGATTTACAAAATATCATATAACTATTCATCAAAAGTGGCCAACCAAATGAAACTTACCATGTGACTACTGATACATCGAGGGGCTATCTATAACATGGAACCACACATGTCATAAGATACTAAAACATTCTTAATATTGAATAATTGAAATAAATAATATTCATTATTAAATTAATGGATTGAATAATCAATAAATTATTATCAATATTTCCCCCAAATAATAAAATCATATTTAAATTAGACATTTAAATTAAAATGTTACAAGTTTATGAAAATAATGATATCAAAGATAATGATATGGGTAATTAATGGAATTAAATGTTCATAAGGGATTAAGAATTTAAAGGGTATTTCAAAAAAGAATAACTGATGTCCATATAAATACTCTACATGAAAAAAAAATCAAAAACTATATAGAGGAAGTGTAAGGATGGTATCAATATAACATTTCCAATGTGGAGTAAAATAAAGTGTTTTTTCATTGATGATTAGAAATATTATAAAAATATTTTTTAAAACCATTATTGAGGAAAATAACCTTTTATTTTGAAAAAACTTTTTGAAATATATTTTCATTGAAAATGACAATTGAAAATATTTTCATTAAAAATTTACATTTAATCAATCAAAGGATTCATCAAATAAATGATGGTGGGTAAATCCCTATAGGCCATACAAGTTAAAAATTACATTCCTTTTGCATTGTTAATGGTTAAAGAAATGACTTCTTTAGAAAGAGATAATAATATTCCTTTTAAATCATTGGTAAAAGAAAAAAGTGAAAAAATTTAATTACCAAATAATTTTAAAAATAAATTTTTTTTTATAAAAGTTGTTTTAGAAGAAAACAGTTTCAATTGCTTATGAGATATAGAATGTTTGGTTTTGTGAGAAGTATTTTATAATTAATTGTGAATAACAAATACTATAAAAATGGTACTAATACCAAGAAATGGACATGAATAAATTGAGGTTATAAAATTAATGCTTTTATTGAACGATGGTCTTATAATTTCTTCTAATAGAAGTACCATTGAAAGGTTATTAAAATTATTATTGTGGAAAATAATATTTAAATATTTCAAAGTATACCATACAACTTTGAAACATTTTAAATCCTAAACCTCAGGATGGAATGATATGAAATTAAATTTTGTATGTTTAAATTAGATAAAGGAATTAATTATATATTATATAAATAAGTTCATTAGATACACCACACAAAAGTTTTTAGTGGTTAACATGACATTTATCTCATAGATGTAAAAAGTGAGACGATAATCTCTTACCTTGGGTTTTCCTTTTAGGTTAACATCATTTAACATCTTGTATAAGAGTTTTAAACATGTTGAATACTTATAAAAGAACTATATTAACATTTATTATATCATATATGATACTCTTATAATATCTTAGTACTCTTTTGTAAAACATATTTCATTATTTTAACTATTTATAGTGTTAATTTCCTTGTTTGTCGAGTATGTTTTAACTTGTTATTTATTTTTATTATTAATTTTGTAATTATTTTACCATATATAGAATTTAAACCATGATTCCACTATCATATATATACATTATATATGTATTAATAGTTGTCTATATTATTTAGAATTAATAAATTAATAGCACCGTTCATGGAGACAGTATGTCATACGTACGTTTAAACAAGACAATCATTTCTTTATCATATTAATAGAATGGAAGAAAGTGGATACACATGTATATTATAATTCTAGTATAATATATAAGTTATATAATTTACAATTGTTTATTTAAACCGTCATTTATATGTTCTCTATACGGATTGATCAAGTCATTTCGATTTAAGGGGGCAGTAGTCCACACATCCTCAAATGAAATTATTCTATTTAAACAAGATGGAAATAATAAAGGTGTGTTATGAATAAAAAATATGGAATAAAAAAAATTATAATTATCATATATAACTTATATAAATATATTCTTTCACAAAATGGTCTCCATGATAGGTGGTAAATGAGAAATAAACCATCATCGTTTCTTGAGGTTGTAGTTCATCGTACACATAAACATTAAGTTCGTCACCCATTAGATGGAGGTGTGTGTAATTATATGTCAAAAACATTACATAAAACATCGCATATTAATTTTTATATTGGGTTTATTATATTAAATGTAATAATAAAATATTAGGTGGTGTATAAGTAAATGAAATTAATGTGATTGTTGGAATGAGATACTTTAAAATCGGGTAACTCCTTTTGGTTTAAAACAAAAGGATTCATTGGAAGGATTTATTAAAAAATATAGGCATAAAGGAAATAGGGAGTGATTATAGAAAAATATTTAGGAATATCTTGGACAAAACTAAGAGGTTTGGGAGGTATGATGAATGGGGAGACGTGGTGGCTTTTTATACAAAAGGAAAAGGGCCCTGTTGGAATTTTTTGAAACAAGGTTGGTATACACATGTTCTTACCTAGAAGAAGTCATACAAAACCAACCCAATAAGAGAAATTATGTAAAATGGACAATAAATGGACATATAATGGGTTTTTATAGGTTTATAGGTCATTTGGGCCCCTAATATAAAGGTTTATTCCTTTATTAAGCTTTAGTTGACCTTAATAATTGTAATTAATTTGAATTATTTTCAGTAATATTCACGGTCAAAAAAATTGGTGTTATTAAAAATTAAAAATTATACTGATTAAAAATGTTTCATCCATTTCTTCAAATTAAAATCAATGATTTTTTTGTACTTAATTCAAATTTAATCTTTTATATCGGATGACAATGCGGGTTTTAAAGTAAAAACTACAAAACGATTGCTATGTTTTAAAAAAAATTGAAAGTAAAATTGCTTACACCAAAATAAATTGTATTTATTGATAAAAATATATTATAATTATTCTTTCAAACAAATTAATATAATAATTTAAACTTATAAATAAATTATATGACAAAGAAGTTTTAAACAAAAAATCAGTATTTTTAACTATTCTTTAAAAAATGAAATGTTTCATTAAAATTTGAAAAATTAACACACCCAAAATTATTATGTTTATATTTAAAATATTATTTCTAATTTAACATATTAATTCAATTAATCTGTTAAAATTAATTTCTAAGATGAGTTCTCCGTTAAAAGGTGATCAAATTTCCATTATAAAAATAATGGGTTTTATTTGTAAAATAGTGCTTGTTCTTATCTTATGTCTATCAAACATAATGGAGGAATATAAATAGTATTTGATAATATATATATATATATATATATATATATATAACATTATTATCATTCAATAATTGTGATTAATTTTATCTATTTTAGGAAAATAACTTTTTGAGCATAAAAATAGTTTTCTATAAAAAAATTCATTTTATATTCAAATTATTCTTATATTCATTTCTAAATAATTTTTACCTAATTAAGTCATTGTATATTTGCGTAAAAAAATATATATTATAATTACTATTCATAAATTCTTATTTAACTACTAGTTTATATCTCATTATATTTTTAAAAATTATTATTTTTCGATAAAACTCGGTCTTGTGTGTAACACAAACCATTAAAAAAAGTTTCACTTGTGTGTAACACACTATATCTCATTGTTTAATGAATTGAAATATATATAATATATTTTAAATAATAAATATATTTTAATATATTAATATATTATATTAACATATGCTCTTGGTGTCGTGTGTCATAAAAGATATTGAATACAACATTCTTATTTTAGATTTTTGGGTTGTCACATTATCCCTGACTTATTTAAATTGGGTCCTAACAATTTAGACTTGATCATGGTGATATATTGTTCGATAATTCGTAATTTTGAAATCTGACATCCTATGAATGGTTTTTAAAACATCCTCTTAAATATAGTTAATGGAAAGTTCAAAGGTCACATGGACTACAATGTAACTTGGTGTCTATGTAGAAGATCATCTATGGAATGTAGGGATACATATATAGATGAAAAGAGTAAATATTTATTGTGAGTGAATGAAGTCATAAATTACAAACAAGTTAATGATCAGTAGAAAGTATATGGCCTAAAATCTATAAATATTTGAAGATATAAAAGACCATTAGTGTAACTAAAGTTAAGGTATTGGGACAAAATTTTATTTATAAGTCATTTTCCTAATGTTGGTCATTTCTTTTACTACCTAATAATATATGTAAATATTCTTACATGGTAGTTTTCAATTTCATATTAAAAATCTCTATATTTGGATTTTCTTAGATAAAATTATAATTCATTCCAATAAAACTAGAAATTAATTTTTGATAATGAATTGTATTATGCCTAGAGAACTAAATGAAACTTTTAAAGGATAATAAAGAAAATAAACGAGTAAAATTTCTATATATATTTCATTAAATATTTTAATAAACAAACATGGTTAATATATTAATCTTCAATACTCAAAAGTGATACTGCTGGTTCATTATTAACATTTTATTCATCAAATATTTTAAATTAAAACAATAAAAATTTAACCAGGACATTGTGTAGGTCCCTAGTTGGAGTGAAGCTATTATCATCCTTCATTCATGGGGCAATGAAACACAGACATTCTAGATTTGATTGTTTGTCACCCATCTTACAATTTTTATTTTTATTAAACCAAATTAATATAATTTATAAAATAAATCTAATGGATATATTTGAAATTAATCATTAAATATACTCTTGATTATAATTTTCAAAACATACTCAACACATAAATACTCCATCCTTTTATTTACACATTGGTTATTCCTTGGTCTAGTTTTTAACCTTGATATCATTTCTTGTATTTATAAATATTAACACCTTTTCTTCAATGAAACGCACCATAGGTTTATCCTAATATATTCATTTTCATTATCCATTAAAAATAATTATAATGGTTAGTAATTAATATGTGGATTATCCTAAGAAAACTCCCCGAGAGATTCAAAAAAGGTTCATATTGAGGTTTGTTGTCAGGTACAAGGTTACTCCTAGTCAGGCTTGAATCTCCTTTTCATAGTTTTTACTCCCAGGTATGCCTCTGTAAGAACCATGTCCACTTGTGGTATCGAGACTGTAATGTATTTCTAGTAAGTCCAAAAAATAATCTACATTTTAAAAATTCAAAGATGATGTTCTATAATTATCCCCAAATTATACCTTATGGATATTTTCTCTAAACTATGTTTTCAAAAATATTGATCTCAAGGATTCTACAGAACTTATTCAAACACCAAATATAGAAACCCAAACCCAGATATCTTAGATCAATTGTCTGCTACTATTACATTGGCATGATTACAAGGAATCAAATCCCAAAGGATTGAGAGTTTTTTTTCTTAGTAAAATACATACATATATGACAAAACAATACACTAATTTCAACATAATTGTTTTCCTTATTTATAAATTAATAGATTTGAGGATAAATCTAATCTATCTAGTAAATCCCTACATGTCCTTCATAGTACCCTTATTGGATTCTTTGGGGAATAAACACAATCATGGTGACCTCAGATACTCAATAATGGAAAAATATAGTTGAAGAAAACATGAATCAATGAGAATAATTATTATGACATGATGAATAACTAAACTCACATATCATATTTTAAAAAAACTAAGAAACATGTGAATAAAAGACATGGATAGGTAATAAATGGAAACACATTCCATTCAAATAACTAGATAAATAAAAATAAATATTTCTAGTTACGAAACTAAAGAACATTCCATTTAATCAATTAACAGAAAATAAAATGTATCCATAGATTTGTTGATGCAGAATCTCAAGGATGAATAAAAACTAAAACTAAATTTGGGGAATTCATGATTATTGGATGCCATGTTTCTTATGTACATGGTAACATTACCATCAAGACCATTCACAAGACATATTAAAAAATATTAGGTAAAAACCCAGCTAAGGAGGTTATCCAAATAACAAGTCCTGTGGGACTATAGATGCATCTAGGGGATATGTATATCTAAGACCCACCCATGTCGTACTAGTCAAAAACATTCCTCATATTGTATAATCAAAATAAAAAATATTCCATATCAAATATCTATATCGAATAAAGAATATGATATTATCAACATTTCCCCCAAATAATCACATAAATATAAAATTTGAGACTCTATGAAAAATGGAATATGGTATAGGAAATAGTATTATCAATGATAGATGATATGGAGACTTAAGGGAAATTCATTGATCGTAGAAGATTGAGTATTTCAAGGGGATTTCGAAAATGAACATATATGTGAATATTAATACTATCTTTTACCAAATAAATCAAAAACCATACCATGAAGGGATATGGATGTTATAAATACAACATATTCCAAGTTGAGTAAGATAAATGGTTGTTGTTTTGATCAAATTAAATATTATAAAAAATATTTTAAAACATTATTGAGGGAAATATCTCTTTTTTGAAAAACAATTTGAAAATTGTATTCTTTGTAAATAAATTTGATAATATTTTCCATAAAAAGTAACTTTTAAACATGAAAATGTTGCTTAAAATAAATGACAGTGGGTAAATCCATACAAGACGTATGATGTAAAAAGAATAGAACATTTTCACTGTTAAACGCTAAAAATTTACTTTATGGAAAGTAACAAGAATATTCATTTGAGAACATTATAAAAATAAAAAATGGGTAAAAATTATTTAACAAATAATTTTAAAAACATTTTTTAAAACCAATTAATAAGAAATGGTTTTTAGAAGAAAACAAGTTCTACGGCTAAAGGGAGATATAGTGTTAGGTTTTTTTAAAAACATTTTCTAAAAAATTTTGTGTAACAAGGAGTGGGAATATTCTAGTAATACTTGAAAAGGGTCATTAATAACCTTAGGTGATAAAATAAAATGTTTCATTGAAAAATTTTAATATAGTTTATTCATATAGAATTACCATTGAATTATTATTAAAGTTATTGTTGAGGAAAATAATCTTTAAACCTTCCAAACTGTCCCATACCACTTTAAAACATTTTAAATCATAATCCTCATGATGTAATAAGACTATATGAAATTATTAAATAAAATTATTATAATGGAATTAATGATACAATATATAAAAATGGGTTTTAGATTTACCGTAAAAAGATTTATGGGTTGAACATGACATTAATCTCAATGATGGTAAAAGTTAGATGAGAATCCCTTACCATGTATTTCTTTACAGGTGAACGTCCTTTAACATTATATATAAGGGATTTATACATGTTAGTAACTTATAAAATACCATTTTAATATTTATTAAATAATATATGGTTCTCGTACAATATCTTATTACCTGGTTATTAATACATTTTTATTATTTTAAATATCTTGTGTGTTAATTGCCTAGTTTGTTGAGTTTATTTTGACTTGTTATTATTTGTTATTGATAAATATTTCATTGTTTCATCATCTCTAGAATGTAAAACATTATATTAATATCATATATATCCAATATATATTTATTTATAGCAGCCTATAATGTTTTTAAATTAGAAATAAAGTGAAATGTTCTTTTAGATGGTAGGTCATAGGTATGCATGAACGCTACTTTCCATTCACTGTCACATTAATAGAATGGAAGATAAATGATTCAAATCTATTTTATAATTATATTAGAACATCTATTATATATATCACATATATTTGTTAAATCCATCTTTTATATGTTTAATGTATGGAATGAATGAGTCATATCACTTTGAGGGGATGGTAATCCACACATTCTCAAAGAAAATTATCATATTTACACAAGATAGAGAGAATAAATGTATGTTTAAAAAAATTATAGAAGAAAATAGAAATTATAAATGTAATATATAACATATATAAACATATTTTTCATTATGACTTCCACCATGAGAGGTTTTATAGAAAGAAAATGAAAAATCATCTTTTCATGAGGTAGTAGTTCATTATAAACAAAAATAGCAAATTTTCTACCCATTAGATAAAGGTGTGTGTTAGTGTAGGTAAAAACGATAGAATAAAAATATAATAGTGTATTTAGTATACTTCTGTAATTATATGAACACAGAATAATAATATTTCAGGTGGTAGGGATGTAACAGAAATAAAATTGATCATTGGAAACTGTTACCTTAAAATCTAGTAACTCTTTTTGGATTATTCCAAAGGAAATCATTGAAACGATTTATGAAAAAAGGGAGTCATCATGGTAGAGTGGTGGGAAGTTTGAAAATAATATGTTAGATCATGACTATTTCTATGTGATTTTAGAGGTGTGAGTAATGGGAAGAAGTGGTGTCCTTTTATAATTAAGGAAAATGACTAACTTGAATTTTTTGGAAACAAGTTAGGGTTACACATGTGCTTAAGAAAAAAAGTCATAAAAACAAAATTGAATAAATTAACGTTACAGACGAATTATGTGAATCAAATGGGTTTTTATAGGTTTATAGATCATTTGGGCCCCAAAGATAATGGTTTAGTCCATCAATAATCATAATTTTAACTTTATAATTGTAATTAATTTTGATTAATTTCAAAAATATATTTGGTCAAAAAAACATGCTATTATCATACATTATAAATAATTATTCTTTAAAACTTGGAATCTATTTTTTCAAATTCCATTAACAAAAGTTTCAATAATTAATTAAAATTTAATCTCATAGACGGGATGACAACAGAGGTTTTTAATGTAAAAAAATCCAAAACATTGCTATGTTTTTATAATAAATTTAATAGTGAAATTGATTACAATGAAATATATTGTATTAATTTATAAGAATATAATATAATTAAACTTTAAAACATATTATAATTATAAAATTACCTTATAAATAAAATATATCAAATCATTGTTTCGAACTAATATTCAGTATTTTTAACTAATCCTTAAAAATGAAATGTATCATAAAAACAACCAAAATTCACCCTTAACATGTTATTAAGATTATATTTAAAATATGAAGTTTATTTTTACATATAAAATCAATTTAATTTTCAAAATTAATATATAAAATGGTTTCTCCCTTAAAATGAAATAAAATTATTATTATTATAATAATATGGGTTTTTAGGTATGAAATATGGTTTTTTTTATCTAACATCTATCAAACCTGACGGACGAAAATTGAAAATATTTTATTGAATATAATATATATATATATATATATATATATATTAAAATAATATAATTCTGTAATTGTAATTAATTTAATCAATTTGTGTAAAATAAATTTTTGAGCATAGAAATAGTTTTCTATTAAAATATTAATAATGTATTCAATTGCTTGTTATATTCATTTATAATTAATTTTTAACCAAATAATTCACTAAGTATTTTTATAAATCATAATTTTTTATAGTTATGTTATTACTATTCATTACTACTAATTTAATGACTACTTTATATCTCATTTTATTTTAATAATATTTTATTGTTTGATAAAACTCAGTCTTGCGTGTAAGGAAAGCCATGGAAGAAGGTCTATCTTTTGTGTAACACATTCTTACTTGTTGGTGAATGAACTAAAATATATATAATATATTTTAGATAGTAAATATATTATAATTTATTCATTTATTATATTACCTTACTTGCTTGGTGTTGCGTGTCAAACATGCTGTTAAATATGAGGTTCTTACATTAGATTTTTATGGCTTTGTAATTCTGTATATCCTATTAGATTGTAAATATAGTAATGATTACATTCATTTAATTACATTTTTATAAAATAAATTTAAATATGTGGGAAAATTAATTTTAATGATAATCAAGCAGGCCTGGTGGGTAAACAGGTTAATGTAAAAAATATTTAATGTTCATTATGTTTTCATATCAAATTTCAATATAAAAATTACTATGACCAAAATTTTATTAATATATGTATAATTGATATATTGTTTCTTTAGAAATAATTTAATATATAATTTAAAAAATTTAATTATTTAAATGAATAGATTAATTTTTAACTCCAATGTAGTTTTCTCATTATACATCTAAAAAATAAATCTTTCCAAAAAAACATAATATTCAAAAAAAGTAAATTTTAACACTCCAAATTGAAATAATATATTTATATCTTCAAGTAAAAATTATTAATGTATCGATAACTAAATTAGTAACAAGTATTCCATTAAAAGGTGAAAAAATGTCCTTAGAAAAATATATTCTTTTAATGCCTAAAAATTTATTTTTCATATCTTGTGCCTATAAAATCATTTTTAGGAATATCAAAAAAAATTAATAAATATATAATATATAAATTTTTTACTTTGTTTCAAACTATTCATTACCTCTAATTTAATAACTATTTTTTAATGGTCACGTTAAAATAATGGTATTTATTTGTGTATCATTATTCATTTAATCCTGGTGTTGTGTGAAATGTAAGGTATCAATGAGATTAAATATAAAAATATATATGCCAAAAAATCTTTGGGTGTTACATAAACAAACCATTGTGTGATTTGTTTTATTTTAGAGAGCCTAATAAGAAGAAAAATATTGATCAATGTGTTATTTTAATAAATAATTTATAGTAGAATTGTATTACTTCTTATTGTTTCTTTAAATATTTCTTATGTCATATAATGTTTTAGGGGAAAATTTAAAAGAAAATGAATGATATAAAAAATTTCACATTTCTCTTTGATATTCCACCTTTGTAGTGACCCAAAATACATTAGATGAGGATATTTCTGTTACTTAATGAATTTAGGAATGTGTCTAGAATTATTTATAGAGGGTTTTCTATAGAGATTTATCAAAGGAAGACGTTTTTAATTGATTATAAATGGTTGGAGTATAGGATATTTTATTTTTAAATGATATGGGTATATTTTAATAATATAATAAATAAATAATTATTCTGATTTATGATTTTGAATTTACATAATTACCCTGAAATTGAATATTTTTTAATTAAATGTATTTTTTATATTTTAATACACTCCAAACCAAATGTCTTATTTGAAGTTTTCGTCTTGAACTTATAGGTTCAAAAATTGTTTTTTATTATAATAAAGTATTATATAGGCTTTGAAAATTCATTTATATATTCATAAATTAAGTTTATTATATTTGAATACATTTTTTAATCATAAAATATATTTAATTTAAATATTTCTTAAAAAAGTTATTGAATCATTTTTAAAATATAATTTTGTTAAAAATTATTGTAATATATGAAAAAATTGATTTTTAAATATTCCTATAAATTTATATTTATTTTAGATATGGAAAAAATTTACTCTCTCCTAATTTTTCTAAAATTATAAATAATTTCAAATCCATTTCTACAAATATAGAAAATAAAAATTTAAAACTAAACATTTACATAAAATCAAATAATATATAAAAATAATAGTATCTAGATTAATAAATTTTTAGTTTACTACATGTTACTATATTAATAATTGTTTTTGTAACATAATTATTAAATGATTGAAAATTAATTATTAAATATTTCAAATATATTATTCCTAATATATAATATATATCATAATTTTTATATATGTATTATTTATTAAAACATAAGTAATCCAAAATATTTATTCATGGACTATATTATGATGTTCACATATGATGGTGACTTCATTTTGGTATCATAAAATTAATTGATATTATCAATTTTCAAAATTGAAAAACACACACACACAAATGTAAAATCATATTTCCCACCAAAAATCTATGATATGTGAAAATTTAACCTCATATAGATTTTATTTTTATTAAATGAATATAATTATTTCATTAAATTTCCATTATTACTTATATTTATAATATTTATCTTTTTCTTTGATAGCAGGCCTATTGAATGAATAATAGTTTTTTATTCTAAAAAGGCATTCCTTCCCCCAGTCGTTGTATTTTATTAGTGTTATATTTTTATTTAAAACAATTTTGATGTTGAATATATATATATATATATATATATATATATAATTTTATACTCAGTACAATTATTTGAAAATGAAACATAAAATTGTTCTTTATACCCAACTATTAATATTTAAGTTTTAAATATATGTTAAATATTAGTTGAAAAGGAAAATGAAATAATAATACAAAAAAAGGGATAAATGGATGAAAATAATTTGGGATTGATATTTGTACATTGGGATGGACTTCTAATTTTCATGGCGGCTTTAGCATAATCTTAAAAAGCTTGGGATGATTAATTTTTACACATTCTCTTGTTTGGTTTTTAATTCATTGGATTCTAAAACATTACATCAATGAGATTCATATACCTTAATCATGGGTTGTTTTGGGAATGTGTAAATATAATTGGATATTATATTTTGGTAAGTACAAAAAATAATTAATTGAATAAATTTTTATAAATTAAAATGTTTTTGATGTAATATACAAAAACTAAATAATTCGAATCTTGAATAGTTATAAGTAATACATGAGATATGATGGTGAGATTTTAAATTCCCCAAAAAATATGAAGTGTCAAATTATTTCAAATGTGTACAATCATTATTACGCTAATCAATCAAATGGTTAGTTCATTAAAAAATGGGTACCCGTAGATTATTTAATATAATTTAATGAGTATATGAGTTACCCGAATATGATTTAATGATTATATATTGCATGATATTTGGGATATAATTAGTTGACTATCCTGAATGGATATAATATTGTAGGAGTAGTTTTTAGATTATCTATATGATGGATTCTTTTATGGATTTTTTCACTAAATGTCATGAACCCCTCCACTAAAAGTTACCCCTCATTGAAAGACATTGAGAGTAGTTAGATAATGATGTATGAATCCCACATCAAATAGGAAATGGGTTGGTGAAAATAACATAGGGTATATATTTCAGAAAAATAGTATTTATAACCCTCTAAAATGAATATGGGGAAAATGATATGGTAAAACCTAAAACAAACACAAATCATAATAAATAACGGATATGTAAAACATGATTTTAATGTCACAAAAATGGATAATCTAAAAAACCAACCACATTTTCCAAAGAAATCATTGGTAGTGACCTCAAATCCCAAATTTATCATAAACATATTTGTGGTCATATAATTCCTAACATGATCACTAACCATATCACATGAGATTTGATAATAGTTTATATACATATAGGGTGAGAAGAATAATTATTCTCAGTAGGATCCTTCCTGTAGCCTCTAATGAAAAAGCACTGAAATAATAGTCAATCGTAGTTAATAAACAATGAAACGAACATGCACCTAGTTAGGTATTATATGCTCTCTTCATCATCATGGTTCACTCACCAAGTATCACATATAGTTAAAAAAATAAAATCAAACATAACATAAAATTGATGTTACCATGTTTCCACTCCCCCATTGGTTTTTCTCTCATCCCCAAGAACACATATCCTATGTAATATCTCACTAAATGAGATACATGCATCAATAAGAACTTTATAAATAATTTTACCTCATGTGCTACATAATATTATCTTCATCTCCACCTCCATATTGTAACCGAGTGGTTATATAGTATCTACCATAGATCGTATTTTATTTAAGGTTACTCAATCCATTTTGACCCGTATAGATTATACTTACAGTAATCCTTAGGATACTTTATTCAGAAACACTTGTGTTTGCGAATAACTAAAAGAAATTACATCCCTCTAGAAACAAGTATGGGGAATGTTAAAAATCATGTATAAATACACATAATACTACAAGGATAAGAGTACGAAGAAAGAGGGGGTAGTTATCCATATGTTCCATTCCATCCTAGATGTTGGTGAAAATACTCTCTACAGCCTAGTGGGGTTTTCTCACCATACCAATATAGATGGGGGTACATATGAAATAATAATAATAGATTATATATATATATATATATATATCACACAACACATTAGGCTAAACAACAATTACATAACCTCAACATCACATATCACCTCTGGGAAACCTAGATTCCAATACTAAAGAGTAAATTTCCTATAAGAACACAAATATTTAAAAAACTAGGAATTAATTAATTTTTCTATTAAAAATTTACTATTACATGATTATCAATCTATTACTATGCCCTGCAAGAATAAACAAACCATTTCCGTGCTTCCTAAATATTTTTAATATAATAGTATTCGAAAAATCCACTAACCCAACTTGTTTGATAATTTATTCTTCATTACCATTCTATATTTATAAGAACTGTAGGACCCATCCTAATAAACCATAATATATGTAAAAACTATGAACAACCATCCATGTTATGTATTGGATATTTGAATTTTCAAACAAGGAACTTATCCAACTACCTTTAATGAATATTCATTGATAAGAAATAATCCCATATTTCAGTATAACAAACAACGATAAAGCCTAACATTAACCCACTATAACCATACTAGTTACATCCCTGACACTATTATGATTATCATAATCCATCCTACTAGAATAGGTGGTAAAAAATTACAAAAACCAACAAATCCTCATCCATTTATCCCAAAACCAACATCTATCGTAGGATCAAATCTCATTTCATAGAAAGGTTATTAATCCATATCAAGACACAAGGAAATAAGAAAAATATACTTTATTAATGTGTAATATAGGCTCTAAAACCATAGCATCAATCCTTTATAAGAAAACAAGATCACTCAACCCCAAACAATTTTCTTTAACAAACATCCATTTTTTTACCATCCTTGATTAATTGATTATTTTAAATAAGGTTTCAACCAAATGAAAATTTTGATCCAAAATAAAAACAACATTAAAAGTTATTTATGCATTGTTGACGAAAAAAATAAATTCTATAAACATAAGGAAGAATGAAAACAAAAAATCATAACTATTTATTATATGGTCAACAAGAACCAAAAACATTAAATTATTTACCTGACTTAAGTTATAAAAAACTATAAATATTAATCATATACATAGATAAAATATTATCTTATTTACC
Source organism: Viscum album (assembly GCA_963277665.1). Taxonomy (NCBI): domain Eukaryota; kingdom Viridiplantae; phylum Streptophyta; class Magnoliopsida; order Santalales; family Viscaceae; genus Viscum; species Viscum album. The sequence goes on from OY728127.1 coordinate 1,911,883,163, forward strand.
AAGTGGTAAATTATTGTCATTGAATAAAAACATGATATATATAGCCCAAAACCTATTCCTTTTTTGATTTTGATATAATCATCATTAAGATCAATTCCTTTGTCAACAAATGAGGCAATGCTTGGTAGCATCATTATTTCCCTTAAAATAAAGGAGAATAAATGATTACAATACATGAATAATAAAGATAAAAATATCCTTAAGAAAGAATGTATGATCAAGGTTTAACCACCACTGAAAAAAATCATCAAAACAGAACATCTTCAAGACACCACCAAACCAACCTCAAATATTTTCCACAAAATCAAAATAATTTCAGCAATTATCACCCCAAAAAAGGAATAATTATAAGGGGTAGATAAGAGTAAAATGTAACTATAATCAATATTACATGATTCTATAAAATCCAAGATATTATAATCTGCAATGGAGATGAATGAGTGGGAAACAAGTCATTGAGAGTCCTCCCCTGATTATTGGAAAAAGAATGGGAACCATAAGACGGAGGTCAACCACTATATTTATAGTGTATGTTTTGGGGACTCCTCAATGGTATGTTGAACTCATATTATGTCATGGTTCAATTGTTCAAATGTATATATAAATTCACCATGCATATATCCCTAAAAAGGTGTTTCAAAAACATATTGATCACATTTCGCCATCACCACATCCTCAACCACTGTGTGGACCTATACATTTTAGACTTTTAGGTCTCTTCCATATCCATTCAAAATAGAATGTCACTGATAATGTGGTTGTTTTCTCCTCACCATGATTGGTGCCACATCTTACTGAGTTCATGCCCCAAATTTTACATAGGTGAGCTTCTAAAGTACCATCCTTAGTCTCATTACTACCATAGTAATTTCAAAAATACATATTTTACAAAAATAGAAAAGCTAAACTGAATGTACCTTAAAAACTATATTAACAATCCATTTTATTTTATATTTTTTGTACTCAAGCACAACCAGACCCACCACTATGAACTCAACATCAAAAAAGGCCAAACAAAATGCCCCCTATAGGGGTGTGATTACATTGGAAAGGTGAAAACACTCCTCTATCCTTTATAACACAACCAAACTACTCCATTACACCACCAATACATGTAAAATGAAAAATAATGGCCTTTATGGTAAATTGGGTCCCAAAATTTGATGCATATAAAACAACTCTATTCTTCAAGAACTAAAACTAGTCCTTTTGAGGAGAAAAGTGAAGGCATCATTTGACTAACCAACCCTTGAGATATCTCTCAAGGATCTATCCACATCAGGTTCACAGCCTTTTCACTTAATAAAAAAGAATGAACAAAACCACGCAACACGATATTGAAAAATATGTCTCTTTAATAAGATAAATACCATAAATAATGCATGAGTGAAGTAAATATAATATAATAATCGTGATAAAGGTAGATATAATAATAAATCATTAATATTGAAGATAAAGCATCAAAATAATCAATATATTTTGTTATTTTATGTGTATCATGTTTCTAGGTTCTATCCTTCACAACATCATTTCACTAAAGGGAACACACTAGGGGAATAGTGTACTAACATAGAACATTATCCTGGTAGTCTAGGATCTCCATGGTCCACTTCTCGATGGTTTCAAGTCCATATACATTTTTATCATCCCAATCAATGACATGTGTTTCATATTGAGGATAATGGAAATTTTTGGACACATGAATGGAAACATCAATATAGGTCAGATGTGGAAGAAGATATATATGGAATGTGATGACTCATACATGTTTCAACACCTCAAAAGGCTCAACAACCTAGAGAGAGATAATAATCCCAAGACCAATGTTTCATTTACTAGGATAATGTTTCACCTTAAACAACAAATGATCTCCAATATCAAATTCATAAGGGCTCTTAGTTTCAATAAGAATTATAATGGTCCTACATAGTCATCATTTTTCACAGATCACATGAATTATATCTTTAAGTATTTCAACTAGTTCCAGCTTGAGATTTATTGACTATATAATTCCAATCTATCACAACTGAAAATAAAATGTTTTACCATAAAAATCCTCTAAAATTAATATACCGATAGTAAAATTAAAACTTGTATATTATAAAACCCTAAACAACGATAGGTTCCTCACCCATGAAAGGTAAAAATCTAGGAAAAATGTTCACTATATGTCTTCATGATATTGGATGGTCCACACTATCTAAATGTATCAACGGATAAAAAGTATGTTTGAGGCATAACTGAGAGAAAAAATAATGTTTATAACCACTCTAAATCCTAGAGTTGAAATGAGGATGATGATTTTATATTATAATCCTCAGGATTCCATGAAGCCTCATCCCAACCTCTAGTTAAATCTCTAACAAAAACTAACTAATCTATACTTCTTGATTTCTAATGAGTGAGTTGATTATATTAAACACAGAATTTTATTCCATATAGAATCATAGAATCCTTGAGCTCGAGGTTAATGAGTGGATAATTAAATCCAAATATTCTCAGACTTACACTATGGAATATATAATGTCTACATAAACCCACTAGGAAGACATTGTTCATCCTTCACTGTCTAGATTAAAAAACATCAGGAAACTGAATATGTAACTATTTTCTTCAACCAAGGGCAACAAAATTAAATTGTTAGATAACAGAACATCAATATATTATTTGTATGTGTTGCAATAGTCTATTTTTCGGACTCACAAAGAACCTCCTCACACGTCACTGATGTGATGGAAACCCACACCTAAAATAACACCAAATGTTTATCAATAATGGATAGCAAATTAATGGAATTACAAAAGATATCCCAAAACCTATAGACTTGAACCTCAGAATCCCCCAGTTCGGAATCTTCTATATTTTTTCACCAAGTATTACTACATCGTAGTCTATAATATTCATCATACCCCACCAACATTTCCCATAGAAAGATAAAAACTAGGGATATCTTCCATCACTCTCTATGAATATCTAGGCTCACACAGAACCTCATTTTGGGGCTTTCTACATAGAGAATCAACAAAAATAGAATAATATATTGGTGTATAAGAAATTTTCAAATAATTGTATTATAATAATTCCACCCACTATCTATTTTTTAATTTTATATCATGTAGGTAAAAGAAATTTATTAGGATCTTATGATATTTAATAACCATAATGGATTCACTTGTGACATAGTGGCTCTAAAATTTCAAGGAAAAACAACCAATGCCAACATGAGATCATGGGTGGAATTGTTATGTTAATGGGGTCATAACTACCAAGAACCCTCAGAAAAAATACCCTATACAACCAAAAGTCACTTCTAATTCTATGAAGTGAAGAATCACATAAAATGTAAAACTGAACTCCCAATTTTGGAAAATGAAGAACTGGGGCACAAAAAAACTTCTCTTGGTGGTTATCAAAAACTATATATAACTATTCAGTCCATAAAATGCCAAATCCTTTTTTGGGAATGGATATTAGGGGAGTATAAATCTATAATAATTTGGTCATGAAGCTAATATAATATCGTGCATGTCCAAGGAAACTCTAAACTACTACCATATTCTTTAGGAATTCATATGAAATAACTTCCTCAGTCATCAAAGAAACCATGGATACACTACATTAATACATTCCATTCCATAATAAATGTACTTCATTTTCCAATAAATCATAAAAATCATCTTTATGAATAGAAAATGATAATTAAAAAGATACAAAACATCCTGTAGATTCTCTACATGCTCCTCCATAGTTGTTGAGTACACAAGAATTTCATCAATAAAGAACACTATAAAAATATCAAGAAATAAATTGAAAAACAAATTCATTAATCTGATGAATTAAAATTTAGCTTCTTTCACAAAAAACTACATTATAATGAACTCATCATATCCCTAAAAAATTATAATGTATTCTTTGAAATATCTTCATTATTTACCCACATTTGATGATATCTTGATCGTAGATCAAAATTCAAGAACCAACAATATCCCTTTAGTTGAAAAAAATAAATCATCAATCCATGGAATAGGGTGAAAATTCATTACTCTCACCTAATTTAGTTGATTATAATTGATACATATGATCAGACATCCAGTGATATCTTCTTCAAACAAAACCATATCACCGCCATGTGAAACATGTTGTTGAATAAGACCTCATTGAAAGTGATGATTGGACTATATCCATAAGTAACACAACTCAAAAGGTTTCATTATATTTGAGTAGATTGAGAATAAATAATTAATTTAATGTAACTCTATTCCAGACATGATATCCCATAGTGTGGGTATCCCCACAACCTTTTCTAAAAATGCATCAGGGTACTCTTCCAGAACCCTGGGAATCACTCCTGGATAAACATCCAATGAACTCATCATTAAATCATACATAAATTATGATAACCAAAAAAAGAACACAAACCTAAATAAGGTTCGCACTCTATAAAAATCACTGCAGACACTTCTTCATCATCATAGAACAAAATATACCTCTTAAAGAAAATCATAATATCTTTCTTTGAATACAGCCAATCCAAGATGAGGATGATGTCATGTATTTATATATTAAAAAATAGAAAGTCTCTCCGAGATAATTATTTCCCTTGAACTAACTCAGAGTCTCTACATACTTTAAAAAAAGTAACTCAACCACTAACTAGAATCACAAACGATAAGGGAATTAGAAGCCCCTCACTCTAAGTTCTATGTATCTAATACTAATGACCCAAACTGTTAGGAATTAAACTACCCTTTTGATTTAATTAAATGTATTATGGATATATAAAATGCATTCAATCCTTTTATTTTACTATATCCAATTGGATTTAAATGACCACTAAGATTCATTACCATTGATAATATATTTGTTGAACAGTGATTACAAGACTTGTATAAATATAGTTTTATATAAAATCCTTTTAACAAAAATAAATAAATGTTCACCTCAACCAATAGGATTTTACCCTATGAATCCCATTTATTAGATATTATAATAGAGATAGAATCAATGGTATTTTTCCTAGACTAATCCCAATCCCAGATCAAACAACATAAGAATGAGTGAAGTTGTTTATGGGAGAAGTTCGAGATCATAGAGGTCACGGTCCAAACCATGTTCACCGAACAGCCCCATGAATGCCCCACAATCGCACACATTAATCTTAGGGAATATACTAGAGTAATAAAGGGACATGTAAAAGACCATATCATAATGATTATGTGAATAAGTTATTTATAGAATAATGAATATTCTATCATTCTATTATTGTTACCTTGTGAATGATTTTTAAAGAAAAAATAGCATTTTTTGATTAATATTCAAATTTATTTCAGAAATATATTTTAATGAATTAATGTATTTTATAATAAAATAGTATTATTAAGTTACTATTATTAATTATAAATTATCGTATAATTTTTATGATGTCAATTGTAATTTTTATTAATGTTTGAAAATAATTTTTATCAAAACACATCAATCTTCAATAAATATCTGTTTTTATTTTATAAGTGAAAATTAACATATTTAGAAAATTACATTGATCAAATGTTTGTTTTTTTTTTGGAATTAGGATGCCAAAATTAACTAATGTTTATTTTTTCATAATTTCCAAGACATTCGAATTTTTTTGTAAAAATTAAATAATATATAGTGTGTTTTATGACATTATAATGACCCAATAGTGATGTAATAAAATCCATGAAAAGGATCTTCAATGAAATCTATGGTTTATTATAAAAAAATGTGATTTTAGATTTTATAGTCTTATTTTATAATGCCTTATTAAATCCTCAAAAATGTATAATATAATTTATGACTTTTTTTCCTTGAGGGGGTGACTCACCTCCACATATGAAAGGATAAAATATTAATGTCTTCATCCCTTATCCAATTAAAATAATTTATAACACTCCAATTTTCCAAAAACAATGGGCTGAAACCATGTCATTCTTTGTGGTTTTTAATTTTCTATTATGTAGGGTCCAAAATTGAAATTATAAAGAATCCACCCACCAATCCTATATAAACCCACCAATGTACCCATTACTCTTCACTCATACTCTTTGAATCTCATCCTCACTCCGATAAACACTCCCTAGTGACCTCCCAATGTTCCCCTATTCCTCCAATAATCCTCTCCCGAGCCATTGGAAACACACATCCAAGTAAGGGATCTTCCAACCTCCTCTTTTACCCATCATTCCATTCATGTTATGTCTTTTAATTTCCATTTTTACTTCATTGGTATATGTTATTAAATATACCCATATTTTCTATTTGACATATAAATTATGAGATCTTTCATTCACTCCATTAATCCACCTATGATTCATTAATTACACCTATTACTTTTCTGAAATTTCGTAAGGGATCCTCACTTTCTTTCTTTTCTAATTTTTTCCCAAGTTTTCATATATTGTATTACCCTTTTATTTCTCAATAAAAAATAACGGTATATGTTTTAATACATCTCCCATAAATCCCTTATTATCTTATAATGATTATAGACCTCATTCACACTCATTAATCCCTCTTATGTACACCCATTACCATGTAGATATTCTATAAGGGTTTTCTCTCTCCTCATTTCCATTCAAGAATTTCATTTATATTATGCATCTAAAATTACATTTCAAATATTTAGATATTATGATCATTGATCCCCTTACTACCAATTTCATTTTAAATGATGTGATAACTCTTTCTCTCTTATCAACCCATTTTATGAATTCCCATGTGATGCTATTATGTGGCTGAAATTGCACCACGATTTTCCGTGACAAAATAATCTTGTAGTGAAAACCATAACCATTTAATTATAAAGGGTATTCACCATTAGGAACATATACATATTGTATATAGAATTTCATTGTAACTTCCCGGTTCTGGGTGCCACTCAACGGGTGCCCTGAACCCGGTTCGCCACATGACCTCAAGCGCATTTCCCCAAACGCCAGAGGCTTCCGACTAGCAGCGAGGGCCCAAGTCTGATATTTGGGAAACTATGCCCTCGTTTTTCAAAGTGTATCATAGGGAATATAATAAAAACATACAAAAATAGCCGAAGCAATAAACCATACACATATTTGGAATAAACAACTGCAATAGATATAACCAACCAGTATATAAATATCGATGCAAAATGCCAAGTACTAAGAAAACAGTAAGAACATTTTACATAGAAAATGAATACAATATAATACAGAGTACAACAAAACAAAACAAAATAGCTGGTAGCATCGCGAGCCTAGGCTTGGTGCCATCCCCTCAAACTCCTCAGCAACAGTCAAGTACCTGTATAGGGACTCTTGCCCATATCCGCACCTACAGAAACATAATCTGTTTGGGATGAAAATCATGACCCAAATAGGGTGTGAGAAATATATCCTAGTAGGCACCCAACAAAGTACCATGCTGGACTGTGTGTAAAACATGAAACAAGTGCGCAGTAGTAAAAATTCAATAAGATAAGAAGTACTAAAAACTAACTAACTTACCAGTTATATTTCCATATAATTATTCATTTAATCCACTTAAGTTTTAGATACCACCACGGTGACTTTATAAATAATCAGTCAGCATCTTCAGACAAGTAAAATCTCACCCTCAGGTAATCTGAATCTCACCTTTAAGAATAACAGAATCTCACCCTTAGGCATACGAAGTGTCACCCTCAGGCACAGAAGTCAAGCCCCCAGGCCCGAAAGGTTGCCCTCAGGCGAAATAGAATGTTTCCCTCGGGCTAATACAGTCACGCCCTCAAACTATAACAAAACACCTCCCTCAGGCATAAGTAATCGGGCCATGCCCAACATATAAACATGAAATTTGTATAAAATTCCTCTCAAGGAAAATGTAATGCATAATTTAAACAAGGAATACAATCTGGTATCTTTTCCAAACAGCTAAACAGAGGAATGCACCCCTCAGGATGGTCCTGGATCCATGCAATGATCCCAACCAACATTTTATTATCATAATTAATCACCTATTCAATTCTAGGTGTTTAATATATCAATGGCCTTAGCCACACAACACCCCAACATGGGTTTGTGGCACGAAAACGCACAAAACACACGACAGTTGGAAAAATTAACACCATGACACCTACCTTATATGACAAAGAGTGCTATACACGAACATCGGTTCCAGAAACTCCCAAGAACGATGTAGATCTAATGAAGAATAAAACCCTCTCAAATGTAAATAACTTATGTTAGGGAACGAATTGGTATGAACCACAACAGGAGAAGAGGGGGCTTACCCGTGCGGTTCCAATGAGATAATCTGATGCAGAATCAGATTCCAAATGCACGCCCGATGGATCTCCGAAGGTTTGGTCGTCCTCTCCTGAGATCTCTTCCCATTTTAATCCTTCCCTGTGAACAAGGGAGGCTACTGCCCATTTTAAGAGAAAAAATCAAAGTACACGGCATGTACTTCGAAGTACACGGCGTGTAATTCCCATTTTTTAAACGGTTCCTCTGGCAGCTTCCTGCCAGCGTGGCACTTTTCATCTCTCAACATGAGTAAACGACATGTACTCCCGACTACACGGCATGTAATGTCGCCCAGCTGGCGGCTCCTCCACCACCTTACTATTTTGGCCTGCCAACTGACTACACGGTGTGTAAAGGACCACTACATGCCGTGTATTTGGTTCTTACACCCTTCATCCCGGACATGGTGACACCCCCCGTGCACCCATCCCACATTGCCAATAGTACATGACGTGTGGAAAAAGTACACGGCGTGTACTTTCCAAAATTTTGGAATTTCCCCATTTTCCATATTTTCTCAAAAATACGTAAGGAAAAGAGAAATGAAGAAACTTGTACCTCAAAACAAGGAACCAGGTTCTTACAAACTCCCCCCCCCCTTAAAGCAATTTGTCCCTGAATTTCCCTTACAAGGGTGGCAATGATAAAGCTGAGAATAACTCTGGCCACTGAGCACGTACATCTGTCTCCCGCTCCCAAGTTTCGTCCTGCACTTAGCCATACTGTAATAGCACCCGTACGAGAGGAACTGAACGGCCTCAGAGAACCTTCATGATCCTATAAACGATACAAATCGGATGCTCCTCAAAGGACAAATCCATATGAATCTCAAACTCCTTAGGCTAAAAGGTGCGAGATGGGCCTGAATGATAGTGGTGCAGCTGAGATACATGGAAGATGTCGTGCATGGCTTGGTACCTCTTAAGTAACTGCAACTGATAGGAAACCGGCCCAACTCTCCCCAGAATCACAAATGGTCCAACATACCTCGGTGAAGGTTTACTCTGTCTCCTGATATGCTTGTGTCCCAGCCTCGGTGATACACGCAAGAAAACCTGATCCCCGACCACAAACCCCAAGGGCCATGTTCAGTGATCAGCATAAGATTTCTGACGAGATTGTGTTGTAGCCATCCAACTCTTTATTAACTGGACCTGTTCAGATGTCTTCTTCACGAGACATGGTCCCAATAAAGCTGCCTCACCTGCCTCTAACCAGCACAAAGGTGATCGGCACAGCCTACCGTATAAATCCTTTTATGGTTCCATCTCAATATTTGCCTAAAAATTGTCATTATAGACAAACACGACTAAGCGTATATACTTCTCCCAAGAGCCCCCAAAGTCTAGGATGCATGCACGCAGCATCTCCTCTAGGACTTGTACCGTACGCTCTGACTGGCCATCTGTCTGAGGGTGGTATGATGTGCTCAGAAGAACCTGTGTACCCAGTTCCCTCTAAAAACTCTCCCCAAACGCGACGTAAAGCGGGCATCCCTATCTAAACCAATAGAATGAGGTTCCCCGTGAAGTTGTAAGATCTCTCGGATATTCAGCCTTCCGAGCTTGTCAGCACCGATGGTCTCCTCGATCGGCAGGAAATGAGCTACCTTCGTGAGTCTGTCCACAACAACCCACACGGCGTCATTTCCACGAGGTGACCTCAGCAATCCAGTCCTGAAATCCATCACGACAATATCCCATTTCCACTCTTAAATGGGTAACTACTGTAACAGTCCAGCTGGTCTCTGATGCTCTGCATTCACCTGCTGACAGGTGGAACATCTCGTAACATAACCAGCTACATCTCTCTTCATACCCGGCCACCAGTACTGACGTTTCATGTCTCTGTACATCTTGGTAACCCCGGGATGAACATCCCAAGCTGAAGCATGAAACTACCGCATCCCCTGGAACCCACACTCATCCATGGAAACACAGAACTTCATCATCGTCTATCGTCCAACCAGGACGAGGGTCCACACTTACCACCGACTCCCGTAGAACTAGGCCTTCTGAATCAGATAGCTGTCTCATCCTCACTCTGTCCAGAAGGGTAGATTTCATAGCTAACGAGGAATGATAAGTCTTCCCCTGACTATCGTGCACCTCCAAATGCATCTCCGAGAACAAAGCCATAAGCTTCCACTCACCACTGGCTTCCTACATTGCATGTATCTAAGACTTCCTTCTCAGTGCATCGACTACTACATTACCTTTTCCCTGTATACAGGAAAGCTCAAAATCGAAGGACTGTAGGTACTCGACCCACCTTCTCTGCCTCAGATTCAGTTCACGTAGAGTAAAGATATACTTGAAGATTTTGTGGTTGGTGAAGACCAAAAAATTCTCTCCCAATAGATAATGTCTCCAACAGCGCAACGCATGCACAACTGCAGCCCACTCGAGATCATGTGTTGGGTAATTCCTCTCATGCGGCCTCAATTACCGAGACCTGTACACAACAACTCGATCGCCATGCATCAACATTACTCCCAGCCCAATACCTGATGCGTCACAGTAAATTGTATAGCTCTTCCCCTACTCTAGGAGTATCAGGATCGGTGTTGATGCCAACCTTCCTTTTAAGTCCTAAAAGGTTGTCTCGCAAGCATCTGACCAAACGAACTTCACACCCTTCTTCGTCAGACCCGTCAACGGTGCTGCAAAGTGGGAGAAGTCCTATATGAATTGTCTTTGGTAACCTGCCAACCCTAAGAAACTTCGTATCTCAAATACATTCTTCTGCTGAACCCAGGAAACTACTACTCTCACCTTCTCTAGGTCCACTGCAACTCCTTCCTCTGAAATGATATGACCCAGGAAGTGAATCTGGTCCATCCAAAAGTGGAACTTTGAGAGCTTGGCATATAGCCGATGCTCTCTCAGTGTATTCAATGCGATCTTAAGATGGGTGGAATTGTCGTGTCGTGTGTGAGAGTACACCATAATGTCGTCCACGAATACTACCACAATAGAATCCTGATAAGGATGGAACACATGATTCATCCGATCCATGAACACTGCTGTGCGTTCGTGAGTCCGAACAGTATAACCATGTACTCCTATAGACCATATCTACTCTGAAAATCCGTAAGCGGTATATCTGATGGTCTCACGTGCAGCCGATGATATCCGAGTCTCAAGTCAATCTTCGAGAACACTCGTGCTCCATGAAGTTGATCAAAAATATCATCAATCCTTGGCAAGGGATATCGGTTCTTAACCATCAACTGGTTAAGCTTTTGATAATCCACACAGATTCTGAGGGTACCGTCCGCCTTCTTTGAAAAAAGGTCTGCTGAACCCCATGACGAAGTACTAGGTTGGATGAAATCCTTCGCCTGTAACTCCTCTAACAGCCTCTTGAGCTCCTTTAGCTCAGTTGTAGCCATCCAATAAAGTGGAATGGACACTGGTGATGCCCTTGGCACTAGATCAAAAGAGAAATCCACCTCATGCTCCGGAGGTAGACTTGAAAAGTCGTCTAGGAAGACATCCCGAAAAAGATATACCACTGGAGGGGAATCCATCTGACAAGTCCCCTGGTCATCTAGATATAAACTTGCAATCTGGTTTGTGACTCCAACTCACCCACAATGCTCTAGCCCAGCTCGACTCGCCTGAACATCCCACTCGCCCTTGTATAGAAACTCTTCGCTCTCTGGTGACGTGAAACTCACCCTGCGACGCCAGTAGTCTACAAAGGCTCTAAAGGGAACCAACTAGTCCATCCTGAGAATGATGTCATAAGCAGTCATCTCTAAGACATAAAGGTCCTAAAGGAAGTTACACCCACCAACCTCAAGGGGGAACTCTTTGCAATGGCGCACACCAGCTGTTCTAGTCCCTAACGGAGTGTCTAACATCATGGTAACAGAATAAGTAGAAACACAGAGCCCAGGTCTCTCCACAACGAGTATAGATATGAAACTATGTGTGGAACCCATATCAAAAAGTACTGAAAATAGAACAGAAGCAACTAGAATAGTTCCTCTGACTGTAGATGGTCTGAGATCCTGCTTCTGTTGGGTCTGTTGCACCGCATATGTCTGCCCAGTGTCGTGGCCCTACGACACAGCCTGACTACACTGAGCTGTCCCACCCTACTGCCTCTGAGATCCTGGTGTCTGGCTACCTCGGTCACGACCACCATCTCTGCCTACACACCCTGGTGTATTCCAGTTCCTCGACTGGTAAGAAGCCACTGGTCCTGCTCCCGCATGTGTAGTCTGCACAGAACTCCTCTCACTAGCCATCGGTGGAAACTCCTTGTAAAAGCGCTGCAGATGACCCATCTTGCCGCAAGCTCGGCACTCCACTGGTTCACGTAGACACTACGATCTATTGTTCCCCTCTTTCCCACATTGGTAGCACCTGATCGGTCCACTTGAAGAAACTTCCTGGCTGGTAATTCCACCCTGAGAGAAATCCATTTGTCTCTTCCTCTTACCAGTTGAAATAGTACCAGTAACTGGTGCAGAACCGCCCTGGCCCACACCACTAGCTTTGTATAGGTTCTTCTCTGTAATCAGTGCCTAGTTCACAATAGAGTGTACAGTAGGCAATGTCAAGACATTCACCACCGCTCGGATGTCATACCAATGACCATCCTCAAAACGTCTGGCTCTCAACATCTCGTCACCCACTAGCACGGGTGCAAAACGCTGATGCTCGGTAAAACGAGCAGAAAAGTCCATCACCTACATAGTTCCCTGTTGTAGATTCATGAACTCTCAAGCTCTATCTGCCCTCAGCGTCTCTAGGAAGAAGAAGTCATAGAAGACTGCCTGAAAATCTTCCCACGCCATGTCTCTGTGATGCTCTGACTGGGTGCTAACATCCCACCACCTCATGGAAGAATCATGCAGCATGTATGTCACGAGCTTGACCCTCCACCCAAGAGGCATCTCAAGATTCTCGAAAATAGTCTTCCTCAATCCTAGCAAATACTTTTCAGCATGTGGTCCTCCATCCCCTAAAAACGAAGGCGGATGCTGCTACTGGAATATACGAGTCATCTCGGCCATTGATGTGGAAGCCTGTGGTGCTCCCTAAAAGGTCTGCATGAACCACAATAAGCATTCACGGAACTGTGTCTCCACTCCTGGGTCCGGTATAACGGATGGCGCCACATCTGGCTCTGCTGGAGGATCAACTGGTAGCCCATGGCGCACCATCTCTAGATTACACTTGTTGCCGCACTCCTGGCGAACAATGCACGGTCGTCTAGGCGGTATGACACTACTAAATCAAAAAAAAGCCTTAGATTAAAGATTCTTAAAGGCCAAAGATGAAGAAACCCAAAGGAGAATAGGAGGAAGAAAGCATTCAAAAAGTGCAAAACAAGACTACACGACATGTATACTGACAACCCGATGTGTACTTGACTTCCCTTTTCCTGACTGGGTCCTTCTGCATGGATAAGCCACACAGATCCCGTTTGAACAAAACTAAACGGTGTGTATATCATCTACATGACTTGTATGGTGTTATTTCCAACTGCCTGTGTCGTTTGAGACACAGCCGACTACTCGGCTTGATATTACACGGCATGTTACACCCGCACACGGCGTGTACACCACCTCATTTTCCTAACCACATGGCTTACTCCACACGGTCTCTCCTCGGACAAGACTACATGTCATGTCCCTCAGGTACACAACATGTTCAAGGAGAGGTGACACCGACCGATGTTGTTATTTACATGGCTGAGTCCCCAGGTCACACTACACGGCGTGTTCAGCATCGACACGACGTGTTTTGTAATGGAGATTCACCGACCCGTGTTGTTAGTTACATGGCTGGACTCCGGGTCAACACTACATGGCATGTACATTCGTTACACGGCGTGTTTTCCCCAAGACTTTCCCTACCCTGTGTTGCCACCAACATGGTTTCTAACCTGGGAAGTGACTACACGGCATGTACTTAAAAAGTTCATTTTTCTTCCCGAACAGAAGGCCATACACGGAGTGTCTACAGTACTACACGACGTCTATAATGGGTTTCAGGATAGTATGCCTTGGAAACATCCCTATAACCCATAAAAATACTCAAATACAACACCTAAGTGTCAAATTATGACCTGTGAGGGCCCATACTCCCCACAAATCTATGTTTGACAACTTATATGTGTTATAACAAAATAAATAGTCAATGATCCACCAAATTCTGGTCAATGGGGGCCCATACTCCCCAAAAACCGAAGTTTGGCATCCATTCTGTTAACCAGTTCACATAATAATACCCTATCAAACAACAGGTATTTATCAACCAGCTATCACTATATCGTGCTTTTTTAGCGCAATAACTACCACAGAAACATGCAATTTCTAATTCACCTACATGGAATGGAACTATGCATGGCATGTGATTTCTAGAATGTGCCTAAATGATGCATGAGATGGAATACCCTCATCTCATCGGGTTTCAACTAAATAGAACCCATGGATAAAATTTAAACAGCCAAATACAGGTGCTTCACCCTTTGGTGAAAATTAATTCACCTGTAAAATTGAAAAATTAGAAAAATTGCAACATGAGGTAAATTGGCTTTTCCCTATACACGGGTTAGCTACGCCAGGGCACAGATCATTACCAGCTACCGTTCCATCCAATCCCTGACTAAGGCTCCAAATAGTAAGGATAGGAAAAGAACCCCTTTGATACAACTTTGTAATGTCCCGGTTCCGTGTGCCACTCAACGGGTGCCCAGAACCCGGTTCGCCACATGACCAAAAGCGTATTTCCCCAAAAGCCAGAGGCTACCGACTAGCAGTGAGGTCCCGGGTCTGATAGTGGGGAAACTATACCCTCATTTTTCAAAGTGTAGCGCAATGGAATATAATAAAAACATACAACAACAGTAGAAGAAATAAATCATACACATAACTGGAATAAACAACCGCAATAGATATAACCAACAATTATATAAATGTCGACGCAACATGTAAAGTTCTAAGAAAACAGTCAGAACATGTTACATAGAAGAAAAATACAATATAATACAGAGTACAACAAAGAAAAACAAAATAGCTGGCAGCATCATGAGCCTAGGCTCGGTCCCATGCCCTTAAACTCCTCAACAATAGTCAAGTACCTGTATAGGGACTCTTGCCCCTATCCACACCAACAAAAACGTAATCTGTTTGGGCCGAAAAGTATAACCCAAACAGGGTGTGAGAAATATATCTCAGTAGGCACCCACCAAAGGCCCATCCTCAACTCTGTGTAAAACATGCAATAAGTGTGAAGTAGTAAAAATGAAATAAGTTAAGCAGTACTAAAAAGTAACTAACTTACCAGTCATAATGCAATTTAATTATTCATTTAATCCACTTAATTTTTAGAAACCACAACTGTGAATTTCTAAATAATCAGTCAGCGTCCTCGGACAAGTAAAATCTCACCCTTAGGTAATCAGAATCTCACCCTCTGGCATAACAGAATCTCTCCCTCAGGCATACGAAGTCTCGCCCCCAGGCACATAAGTCAAGCCCTCTGGAACAAAAGGTTTCCCTCATGAGAAATAGAACGTTGCCCTTGGGCTAATATAGTCACACCCTCAGGATATAGGAAAACACTACCCTCAGGAATATGTAATCGGGCCATTCCCAACATATAAAAATGAAATTTGTATACAATTCCTCTCAAGGTAAAAGTAATGCATAATTTAAACAAGGCATACCCTCAGGTATCCTGGCCAAATGACTAAACAGAGGAACACACCCCTCAGGATGGTCCTGGATCCATGAAATGGTCCCAAACAATATTTTATTGTCATCATTAATCACATATTCAATTATAGATTTTTAATAAAGCAATATCCCCTGCCACACGACACCCCAGCATGGGTTCGTGGCACAAAAACGCACAAAACACACGACAATTGGAAAAATTAATACCAAGCCACCTACCTTATATGCCAACGAGCACTATACACGAACGTCAGTTCCAGAAACTCCCAAGAATGACGTAGATATAAAGAAGAATAAAACCCACTCAAACTTAAATTACATCTATTAGGGAATGAATTGGTATGAACAACACCCGAAGAATAGGGGGAATACCCATGCGGTTCCAATGAGATCATCTGAATCGGAATCGGATTCCAGACGCGCGCCAGGCGGATCTTCGAAGGTTCAGTTATCCTCTCCCGAGCTCTCTTCCCGTTCTAAGCCTTCCATGTGAATAGGGGAGGACACTTCCCATATTAAGCAGAAAAAACAAAGTACACGACGTGTACTTCCCATTTTTTAAATGGTCCCTCTGGCGGCTTCCCGCTAGCGTGGCACTGCTCATCTACCGACATGAGTACATGGAATGTACTCCCGACTACACGGCATGTACTGTCGCCCAGCTGGCGGCAGCTCCACCGCCTTACTATTTTTTGCCGACCAAATGACTACAGGGCATGTAAAGGACCACTACACGGCATGTATTTGGTTCCTACACCCTTTATCCCCAGCATGGACACTCCCGCCATGTACCCATCCCACATGGCCAAAAGTACACGACGTGTGGAAAAAGTACATGGCGTTTACTTTCAAAAATTAGGGATTTTCCCCATATTCCTTATTTTCTCAAATATACTTAATGAAAAGAGAAATGAAGAAACTCATACATCAAAATCAAGAACTGAGTTCTCACATTCATATAGTCATTCCATAATCCTTTATCATGGAATAAATTATGATGCTTAATGAAATCAAGTTATTTGATCTAATTGGCACACTTTAGCATAAATAAAGGGTCTTCCATGATAGCAGTTCAATGAATTTGGAAATTTTTAGTATCATTATACTTCATTTTGGGACATGGATTTACCTAATTCCTTTTAGAACATTTTCCCACCATGTTGGGATAAGGTTTTACGAGATTACTTTTTGTTAATGATGTCATGTTTTATGTTTTTTCCAGATTTCCATGTTAGGATTATCATTCTATATCATGTTTTTTTGTTCCTTTGTATCTTGTGCTCCATTGATATGACTATTTCATAAATTGTATTGTTTTATTCATTTAATGCCTTTTTTACTCCCTTACTGGTATTTATATCACACCATTTTCTTATGCATTCCCTAAGGTTATATAATACAATACTAATATAAAGTAATTGTTTCACCATGTAAAATAAGATTTAAATAATGATGGTGTATTTTTTAATGTCTTAGGTTGTCATGTAATGTTCCTAATCCCCAGATACATTATACCTCTTGATCTTATGGGTTTTATTAATTGAAATATTATAGAATAAATCAAGATTCAGTGTTTATTAAATACCAGCATTTGTATAATTGGTATTAGATGATAGGATTATTTATTTTTTAGATTAGGATTTGAAAACTCTTGTGAAATCCATAAAGACAAGAATATGAATAATAAATAAATCCATAAATTTTGTTGAGTATAGAGTATCTGGTTTATGCCGAAAATACATCTCTGTCTAGATATAAACATGTTGAGGTGGCTCTGACACATATGTATCTAGGGGTAAAACCCGAAACACCTCTTTGAGCTTGACTCAAACGGAAACTGGTGCACAACAACAGGTGTTTATAAACCCTTGGTTTGACACTCTTGGGGTATATTCTTTGGTAAATTCATAATCATATTATGAAACATTATTAGGGAACAAAAAACCCTATAAATATATATGTTATGAAATAGATCATGGATAACATAGATTAAAGCCTAGAAATTCATATGTTAAGGAAATAAATGTAATTTATAGGTTATCCTTTTTTTATTGGATTTCTCTTTATGTGTTTAATATTTTTGAATAAATACCCCTAATTTTCCTTTTATTCTATCCAATGGCTGGTAATTGGAGGACTCGGGCTAACAACCAATGTGGAGATCAATGTGATGACTGTTCTATTGAGATTCTAAATCAGAGCATGAATCACACAGTTTTTCATGTTAATCACTTAGTTAAATCATGTTTTGAATAAAAACATGGGTCAATGGGAATGTGTATCCCCCCAAATAAATAAATAGTCATAATCGAGAGCTTCAAGAGACCAAGTCCTATGTATTTCAATGGATCATCTAGTCTCTCAATCGTAGAAAAATGTATTAACTCCAAAGAAATGATATTGTCCAACCGTCAATGTTTTGAACAATAGAAGGTCATTATGGCTTCTTATCATATGGAGGTTGAATCTAATCAATGGTGGACATTGATAAAAAATATGATTCCTGAGGAAGAGATCATGGAGATGGGATAGATAGATTTCAAGAAAATGTATTCTGATAAATATTTTCCACAATACCTTCATCTTAAGATAGAGTGATATTTCATTTCACTCAAGAAAAAGGATGATGAATCTATTTGTAAATATAATCCAAAAATCACTAGACTTGCATAATATGCCTTTGGGTTTTTAGTTACCCAAGAATTCATGGTTGACCGATTCTTTGGTGGGGTAAAACCTAACCTACAGAATTCCCTAGTGATATGCAACTTTGATAGATATGAAGAGATTTTCTGATGTTCCCTCAAAGTCGATATGAAGATTGGAGAATCTCAATGGTATTAAAGGGACAAGAAGAAAAAGGTGGACTTTATTTTTGGCGGTCCAATTCATAAATCCAACGGTGCAATGAGATTCCAACATCTCACATTCCATTTTAGGTGAAATTAGAACCCTAGAAATTTATTGAAGGGGATATGGAAATTCTTTAGGTGCGGGAAGGAAGGGCACCATGCTAGTAATTTATGAAAACAAAAACCCACTTCTATGATATAGGAATGGAATGCTCCTTTCGATCCTCAATGCATTGTTCATTGCTACAACTGAAATGAACCAGTGAACTTTGATAAATAGTGACCCAATCCAAGGGTTGTTAAAGGAAATCAACAACTTACAAGCCAGGTGGCGTGAGATTTATCAATCAATACTATAGCATCCCGCCTTTTTATCACATAAACATTCATTACATTTTACAAAATTGAGGATCTTTAAGGTTTAGTGTCTTGGAAACCAGGAACTTAAAACATGAAAACATAAAACATTATTCTTAAAAACATGAAAGGATTCACCTCATGTTCATCCTAGGTTCATTACTACATCTCATAACCTGGGGACATACATCAAAATAAAGGGTGAGCAGAATGCCCAGTAAGGGAAACAAGAGAAACATTTTACATGTGAAATTGATATACTTCAATAAGGTCATTAAAAGAACTTTAAGGCATGAGAAAGAAATCATGAGGCATATCATAATAAAAATAACATTTTTCATAACTTTAAGATGTGGCTGCAATAGTTAATATTGACAATCATTTCATTTCACCAAGGTCCATCACTAAGGTGTCATTAAAAATTACCAAGGTTATTCACCAAGGTATCAGTCTAAAAATTCATCTCTAGAGATTAAGTCTTTACCCAATGCATTGGAGCGCTATCTGGGTGCACCCATGACATGTCTTTATTATCATGTGATCCACACATATCATCATCAAACATTTCATAAACAACCCATATAGCATAAAAGGATTGGGTTTCATTTCATAATCAAAACGTTTTAAAAACTGCTTTAAAGACATGATCTTTATGTCACTTTAAACCCATGAAAAGGGGGAGCAGTTTTCATGTATGAAAATCCCATAATTTAAAATAGAAAATTTTGATATATATGTGAATACCCTTGCAGAAATAAGAGCTTTGAGTATTCACTTTATAACATAAAATAATTTTGAGAAAAGAGAGAGGCATTTTGAGATGAAAATCCTGCAGCATAATGACTATGGTACAAGGTTTTAGAAAACATTGAAAAGAGAGGGAACATGGGTAACCCACTCATAAATGATCCATAAAATAGTAGGGGGACAGAATATAAGGGATTTAAGAACATGGTAATGAAATTTGAAAGATATACCATATGAAATGAAAAACATGGAAGTGAGACAAAAATAAGATTTCTCTTATGAAAATTTGGCAACCTAACGGCATCACTTAAACTTCAATAAAAAAAGATTTGACAAGATAAAATAGGGTCTCTCATCATATGATCATAAGAGATCAGTATGATAGATATATATATCATACCCCAACATAATAAAAAGAAACTTGAAAGACTTGACATGAAAATCGAACTTGAAAAATGAGAAGAGTGGAATAATCCCTTAAAAATTCGGCAGCCTAACGACGTCACTTAAACATTCATAAAATGAAATTATGAGAGTAAGAGGGGATATCTCATCATATATACATGAATAGGGAAGTAATAGTAATATAAAAGAACATCCTCTCACATAAGAACACGGAGCATAAAAGAAATGACATAAAAGAGATTACATGAAAAGAAAGAGAGAGAGGTCAGATCCATTACCTTAAAACGTAACTCTTAAAACTCAAAGGTTGAGACCTTGAGGGCTTGAGGCGCCTTGGGAGGACTCCTTGGGAGGTAATGAGACCATAAATTCGTTGGGGGAGAGTGGGGAGTCGAATGGATGAGAGGATGGCTTGGTATTTATAGGGAAAGTGAGGGGACAAGGCATTAATGGCCAAGGGACACCTCATTAGTGGTTTTGGCAAAACCATGGGCTTGCCCATGGTATTTGCCCATGGTATTGGCCAATTGGGACACCTCATACCTTATCTTACTATTCATAAGTCGAACATATTTATTACATACTTAATACATCATTTAATGATGTCATTAAACACCGGTAACTTAAAAACTGTATTTTTACTATTCATCGAAAATTCAACTTTCTCAGAATAATCCCAAAATTCACCTTAACCAAATATCAATGCTCTGATTTCAAAAATGAAATCCACTTTATAAAAATATTTTTCTAAATATTTTTTAATTAAATTTTTAATTAAAAACACTATTCACCGAAAATTCATTTTTTTCAGAAAAATCCCAAAAAATATCTTATTATAATATCGATGCTCTGAGTTCAAAAATAAAGTCCATTTTATAAAAATAATTTTCTAATTATTTTTAATTAAATTTTTAATTAAAAAACACTATTCACCTGAAAAAACTAATACTTTAATAATAATTTATGAAACCGTTATTTAACTATTTTATTGAATCACATTACTTAATCAAGGTGCCTAGATTATATTAATACTTTCTTTAAATGAGGTTACTAATCCATTTGGACACATTACTAATCCTAATCATAAAATCACTATTCATAATTTACTATTCATCAAAAATTATGTTGATCTTATTAGACTCTAAATTTCGTACTGAACATAATTGTAGAAGACCTTTTTTTGAAAATCATTACACATTTTTATTTATTTAAGTATTACATAAACATTTTTAAAATATCCTTTTTCTAAAATTCATCAAAAATATGCATACTATATTTATCCGGATATTTGAAAATTCATAAACTTTATCATAAGAATAAATCAAAATTTTTATTTAAAAAAAAGGGTTACACAAGGCAGTTACGGTCTCCTTACATAGCCCCTTATCACACCGGCATAGGACCTAAGTGTAAGGTGTGCTAAGGTGAGAGAATCTGAGGGAGGCTCGGCCAACATCGCACGAGTAGTAATTTCTATCAGTTTGAACTTCTCGCGAAGGAGATCCCGTTCTAGCTTCACACGATGAAGTTCAGCTTGGGTTTGGTCCAGAGCAAATCCCAGTGGTACTACCTCCTTCCCAAGTTCTGTTAGATGGGCTTCGATCGGTCCAAGACTACTGGGTGAGGCCATCAAATCTTCTTTCTATATTAATTAACCAATATTACTTGTATTTAGAGAAAATAATCGAAACGTTTAGTTTACAGTGGTCATATTGACCAATGGTCATATAACAGTCAAAACCCAACGGTCTCATTTTAATTATACTAATGTTATCAAATGAAACATTTTTGATGAGTATAAAAATAAAATAAAACCACACACAAAATTAGGAAACAAGATGTATTCAAAATTTCGGGTCATTACAATCTTCCCCCTTAATAAATTGCGTCCTCGCAATTTTAAAAAATTGGGTTTTGAAATTTTATTGAAAGCCCCACATCAGAAAAGGAGTTAGTAAAACAATTTCCTTAAAAGAAAGAAAGGGAAGTACAAAGGTCACCCGAGTTAACCCATACTAGGATACCATGTAGGAAAACATGGACATGGAGGAAAAAACCAAGGGTCACGTTCTAAGGGAGAGTGATAGAAAACATTATTAGGAGAAAGTTAACCATAAGAAAATCCCAAACATACGATGTGTGTAAATGGTCTTTGATTACCTAGTAGGAAACGTAAACCAACGACGTTTTTGTTTTACGTTCCTTTTCATAATTTTGAGGAATTCATTTACTACATAGAACAAAAACATAAGAAAATATACCTACCTTCAAGTAGAGTTTCATCCTTTA
This sequence comes from Viscum album, assembly GCA_963277665.1. Lineage (NCBI taxonomy): Eukaryota > Viridiplantae > Streptophyta > Magnoliopsida > Santalales > Viscaceae > Viscum > Viscum album. Next base: position 1,911,905,791 of record OY728127.1, read on the forward strand.
ATAAGTCCCAACGAACACTAATCTTTTCTCCAAATGATAGGAATTCAAAAACACTTGGTCTCATAAAAAGAACAAGAATCATCTTCTAAATAATCACATAATCTACAAAAGATTAACTATCTATTTATTCTTTTTTAAAAAATAATCCCAAAAATAGAAAGTTTAAGGTAAAACAACTCTTCCAAAAGAAAGAATCCCATTATAATGGAAAATACTTTTAAATCTTCAAAGTTCCATGGTACTACCCAAAGTTCATCATAGACCATTCCATAAATAAAAGGTCCTTAAAATTTCTCAAAATAAACCAAACTAAGATTGAAACCCAAATACAAGAAAGATTTGATAACATATTCTTCCAAAATAAACTTCATTGTTCATCTCCAAACAACATCAACAACTGCTAACATATTATAACAAAAGTAGCTAACCTAAACATATTTTACTCATGATAGGTTAATCATTCCCATAAGTAACCTAAATTGCTATAAGTCCACATTAAATTCATCGATTCTTCAAAATATTAGTCAACCTTACTCCTCAATGAAAATACCGTAGTAATCTATTTACCTCGATCATATAGGGTCCCCAGAAAAGTGAACGTCTTCCAAAATAATAATCATCTTTTAATCCCCTAATCATCCCTGTCATATTAATATGAAAATCATCTCATTTCCTATCACATTGGTTGTTGGGACATATTCTTCCATTTCCCACCATTAATTAAGAAGAGAAAGCATAATTAGGGGCTTAAGTACTTAGCCAATAATCATGAAAAGGAACTGAAAGCATATAAGGATAACTTGTAGAGAAAAGTATTCCCTAAATTGTGATCCCCTAGGTTCCCATCTAGGTTATCCGTGATCATATATTCTTATGTGAATCATTATTTTATTTTATCTTTGTTCCTTTAACAATGGTTCATACTATGCTTATGAATTTACCAAAGCATATCCCCCGGGAGTGTCGTAACCAAGAGTGCAGCATGGCCCGTTGTTGTCTACCAGTTCCAGTTCTAGTCTAGCTCAAAGTGGTGTTTTCAGGTTTTACCCCTATATACATCTGTTCCAGAGCCACCTCTACCTGCTCATATCTAGACAGGGATGTATTTTCTTGGCAACCCCTTACTAAATACTCACCAAAATACCAGGAAGGTTTCCTATATTTAAACTTCTCTATAGGGTTCTTCCTAGAGTTTTCATATCCTAATTTCCACAAATAACTAAAACATCATTTGATACCAACTATAGAATCCCGCCTTTTTATCACATAAACATTCATTAAATTTTACAAAACTGAGGATCTTTAAGGTTTAGTGTCTTGGAAAACAGGAACTTAAAACATGAAAACATAAAACATTCTTATTAAACACATGAAAGGCTTCTTCTCATGTTCATCCTAGGTTCATTACTGCATCTCATAACCTGGGGACAAACATCAAAAGAAAGGGTGAGCAGAAGGCCCAGTAAGGGAAACAAGAGAAACATTTTACATGTGAACTTGATATACTTCAATAAGGTCATGAAAAGAACTTTAAGGCATGAGAAAGAAATCATGAGGCATATCATAATAAAAATAATATTTTTTCATAACTTTAAGATTTGGCTGCAATAGTTAATATTGACAATAATTTCATTTCACCAAGGTCCATCCCCAAGGTGTCATTAATAATTACCAAGGTTATTCACCAAGTTATCAGTCTAAAAATCATATCTAGAGATTAAGTCTTTACCCAATGCATTGGAGCACTATATGGGCGCACCCTTGACATGTATTTATTATCATGTGAGCCACATATATCATCATAAAACATTTCATAAACAACCCATATAGCATAAAAGTAATGAGTTTCATTTCATAATCATAACTTTTTAAAAACTGCTTTAAAGACATGATCTTTATGTCACTTTAAACCCATGAAAAGGGGAAGTGGGTTTCATGTATGTAAATCCAAGAATTTAAAATAGAACATTTTGATATATATGTGAATAACATTGTAGAAGTAAGATCTTTGAGAATTCACTTTATAACATAAAATAAATTTGAGAAAAGAGAGAGGCATTTTGAGACGAAAATCCTGCAGCATAACGACTATGTTACAAGGTTTTAGAAAACATTGAAAAGAGAAGGAACATGGGTCACCCACTCATAAATGATCCATAAAACAGTAGGGGGACATAATATAAGGGATTTAAGAACATGGTAATGAAATTTGAAAGATATACCATATTAAATGAAAAACATGGAACTGAGACAAAAATAAGATTTCTCTTATGAAAATTTGGCAGCCTAACGGCGTCACTTAAACTTCAATAAAAAAATATTTGAAAAGATCAAATAGGTTCTCTCATCATATGATCGTAAGAGATCAGTATGATAGATATAGAGATCATACCCCAACATAATAAAAAGTAACATGAAAGAATTGACATGAAAATCGAACTTGAAAAATGAGAAGGGTGAAAGAATCCCTTAAAAATTCGGCAGCCTAACGGCGTCACTTAAACTTTCATAAAACGAAATGACGAGAATAAGAGGGGATATCTCATCATATAAACATTAAAAGGGAAGTAATAGGAATATAAAATAACATCCTCTCACATAAGAACATGGAGCATAAAAGTAATGACATAAAAGAGATTACATGAAAAGAAAGAGAGAGAGGTCGGATACCTTACCTTAAAACATAACTCTTAAAACTCAAAGGTTGGGACCTTGAGGGCTTGGGGCACCTTGGGAGGACTCTTTTGGAGGTAATGAGACCAGAAAATCATTGGGGGAGAGTGGGGAGTCGAATGGATGAGAGGATGGATTGTTATTTATAGGGAAAGTGAGGGGACAAGGCATTAATGGCCAAAGGACACCTCATTAGTGGTTTTGGCAAAACCATGGGCTTTCCCATTGTATTTGCCCATGCTATTCGCCACTTGGGACACCTCATACCTTATCTTACTATTCATAAGTCGACCATATTGATTACATACTTAATATATCATTTAATGATGACATTAAACACCCGTAACTTAAAAACTGTATTTTTACTATTCTTCGAAAATTCAACTTTCTCAAAATAATCCCAATATTTCACCTTAACCAAATATAAATGCTCTGATTTCAAAAATGAAATACATTTTATAAAAATAATTATCCAAATAAATTTTTAAATAAATTTTTAATTAAAAAACACTATTCACTGAAAATTCATTTTTTCCTGAAAAATCCCAAAAATTATCTTATCATAATATCGATGCTCTGAGTTCAAAAATAAAGTCCATTTTACAAAAATAATTTTATAATTATTTTTAATTAAATTTTTAATTAAAAAACACTATTCACCCGAAAAAACTAATACTTTAATAATAATTTATGAAACCGTTATTTAACCATTTTATTGAATCACATTACTTAATCAGGGTACCTAGATTATATTAATACTTTCTTTAAGTGAGATTGCTAATTCATTTGGACACATTACTAATCCTAATCATAAAATCACTATTCATAATTTACTATTCATCAAAAATTATGTTGATCTTATTAGACTATAAATTTCGTACTGAACATAATTGTAGAAGACCTCTTTTTAAAAATCATTACACATTTTTATTTATTTAAGGATTACATAAACATTTTTAAAATATCTATTTTCTAAAATTCATCAAAAATATGCATACTATATTTATCAAGACATTTGAAAATTCATAAACATTATCATAAGAAGAAATCAAAATTTTTATTTAAAACAAAGGGTTACACAAGGCAGTTACGGTCTCCTTACATAGCCCCTTATCACACAGGTATAGGACCTAAGTGTAAGGTGTGCTAAGGTGAGACAATATGAGGGAGGCTCGACCAACATCGCACGAGTAGTAATTTCTATCAGTTTGAACTTCTCGCGAAGGCGATCCTGTTCTAGCTTCACACGATGAAGTTCAGCTTCGGTTTGGTCTAGAGCAAAGCCCAGTGGTACTACCTCCTTCCCAAGTTCTGTTAGATGGGATTCGATCGGTCCAAGACTACTGGGTGAGGCCATCAAATCTTCTTTCTATATTAATTAACCAAGATTACTTGTATTTAGAGAAAATAATCGAAACGTTTAGTTTACAGTGGTAATATTGACGAATGGTCATATAACAGTCAAAACCCAATGGTATCATTTTAATTATACTCATGTTATCAAATGAAACATTTTTGTTGATGATAAAAATAAAATAAAACCACACACAAAATTAGGAAACAAGATGTATTCAAAATTTCGGGTCGTTACAAATACCACCAACATAAATCCTAGAAATGAAGTGGTGAAAGGTAGGCTAGTAATTCATTCAAGAATAAAGAATGTGATTTTTTATTCTGATTCTCTACATTATATTTTATCATGAAATTTTAGTAAATCAATTCAAACACCATCGCAAATCATAGAAGTAGAGAAGTTAGTGAGAATGGAAAATATAGAAATTATTTCATCCCATACATATAACTCTTATCCTATCATAATTTTTGGAATGAACATCTCAAAAAAACCACATCATACTTCCCTTGGTGGAATTTGATGTAATTCATTGCATGGATGGGATTTCCCTATATAGATCCAACATAAATTTCCATGATAGGTAAATCACTCTCCATATGGTGAATAGACCCCCCGATTATATACAAGTCCAAGGAGGTGGATTAATATTTTTTATCATCATCATATCAATCATGTATATTTCTTCCCTATGAACACACGTATCTTTCCCAGATGAGTGAGTCTAAGGAAGGAAACATCCATGAAGACATTACTATTGTGAGAGATTTTTTCTAATGTGTTTCCTGAGGAATTGCATGGTCTTCCTCCTAGAAGTGATGTTGAATTCTCGATTGATATTACACATGGGGCATTGCCAATATCCAATACTATGTATAGAATAGTTGTTGTTGTGATTTGGGATATAAATAATCTAGTACCGAAGAATATAGAAAAACAGTCTATACGCACATGTTCACCACCATGGGGTGCACCAGTCCTCTTCATCAAGAAGAATGATGGGTCAATGCACATTTCTGTTGATTAAATGAGCTCAATAAAATCATTTTAATGAAAAAGTATCATTTTCCAGTAATTGATGACTTATTTGATCAGGTACATGGACTCAATACTTCTCCATGGAGGATCTGTGATTAGGATGTTAACAACTAAGGTTGAAAAGGGAGTACATACCCAATACATCTTTTTTTACTTGTTACATGCACTACAAATTCATAGTAATGCCTTTTGGACTCACTAATTCTCACGTAACCATCATGGACAAGATGAATATAGACTTTATAGATTACCTCAACAAATTATTCGTACTATTTATATACGATATCATAATATACTCAAACACCAAGGAAGAGAATGAGGAGTATCTAAGCACTATACTAATGACCATGAGAAAGGATAATATGTATGTAAAGTACAACAAGTGTGAGTTCTGGTTGAAGGAATTCACATTCTTGGGGAATATCATCACCTGTAATAGGATATATGTAGATCCTAAAAAAACAAATGAAATTGAGGTATGGTTGAGGACAACACCTATGATGGATATCTACATCACCCAAGTGTTATGTTGATATTATTGCCAATTTGTGAGAAATTTCTCTCAATTGTCAAATCGTCTTACCAAGCTAACTTAGAAGGGAGTCTAGTTTTCTTCGAATGATGAATATGAAGAATGATTCAGGGTGTTGAAGGAGATGATTATCACATCCCCTATTCTTACACTACCGACAAGTGGGGTGCCTTTTGTAATATTCAGCTTTTCTTAGATGAAGGGCTCGGGCTATGAGTTGATGCAGAATGGAAAAGTCATCACCTATTCCTCAAGGTACATTAACCATCATGAACAAAACTATCCCACACATTATCCAGAATTTGAAGCTATGATCTTTATATTGAAAATATGGCGGCATTATCTCTTTTGGGAAATGTGTGAAATATATAGGGATCATAAATGTCTCAAATATATATTCACACCAAAATTTCTGAACATGCGTCAATGAAGATGGTCAGAGCTCTTCAAGGATTAAGACTACTCAATACATTACCACTCAGGGAAAGAGAACAAGGTGGCAGATTCTTTATGTATAAAGGACCCAACAATTAAATCATTGATGTTAATTTAAAAGGATTGAATCTTATTTTATTTGAGGAATATGGATATGTGAATCATAAATAAAGAAAAATCATCAATCCTTTTACAACTGATTGATCTACCATCCCTTTTGGAATGGTTAAAGGATGATCATAAAGATGAAGAGGGAATTACGAATAAAGTGGAAAATATCAGAATAGGGAAATCCCCAGAGTACATTGTAATAAAGAAGGAATTGTGATATTTTGTTCAATACTATGTGTTCCATCAAATCCGGAGTTAAAGAAAGAAATTTTGGATGATTCCCATAGTTCAGATTTATCTATTTAGCTAAATAACACATATATGTATTGGGATCTCTGATAGCATTATTAGTAGGATAACATGAAGAAGGATATCATCAAATATACATCAAAATGCCCAATATGTCATCATGTGAAGGTTGAGAGGAAGAAATCTAAATTTATAATGAAACCATTACCCATACCAACATGGAAATTGGATAACATCACCAATGACATTGTTACCAAACATTCAAATACATCCAAAGGAAATAATTCTATCTTGGTTGTGGTGGTTCATCTTATAATGACTGCACAATTCATTGAAATTCTAGAGTATTTCCCATTGGAACAACTTATACATATATAAATTAGAGAAGTGTCAAGGCTCCATGGAATACCACTATCAATTGTCTCTTATCGACATCCTAGATTCACCTTTATATTATGGAAGAGTCACCAACATGCTCTAAATACTGAAATGAATGTCATTACAGCTTATCATCCTCAAGCTGATTTCCAATCATAGTAGACTATCCAAAGACATGAAAACATGTTGAGAGTGTGATTAATGCAATTCAAAAGACTATGAGATCCACATCTTCCTATGGTTGAGTTCTATTACAACAAAATTTTCCACTAAAGCATACAAATTGATCTTTATGAATCCTATTGTAGAACACTATCATGTTGGTATGATGTTGGGGATCAAAACATAAATGTCCAAAAAATGGTCAAAGAAATGGTGGATAAGTTTAGACCATCTAGAAACACATTAAAAATGCTCAGAGTCAACAAAATATCTATGCTTCCATCCATCGGCAAGAACTAGAGTTGATGTTAGAGATAGTGTTTTCATCCTCATATCACCATGGATGAGAGTTGTGAGATTTGAGAAGAATGGAAAGCATAGTCTAAAGTATATGGGCCCTTTTGAGATCCTTGATCGCATTAGAGCTACGGCCTATCGAATGACACTCCCACCAAACTTGTCTCAAGTACATGATATATTCCTTGTATCACATTTGAGGAAGTACATAACTCACCAATCACATGTACTCAATATAGATGTTGTACCATTGGAGATTGAACTCTCCAATGAAGAGAATCTGGTGAAAATCATAGATCATAGAGAAAATTTTCTATGAAATAAGATAATTCCCCTCATCAAGGTGTTGTGGTGAAACCAAAATATTGAAGATGTATCCTAGGAATTGGAGAAATATGTGAGTCAATGTTACCCTCGTTTATTTTAGTGTGGAAAATTGAAATTTTGTGGGTGAAATTTCTTAAGTGGGGAAGTATGTGACGACACCAACTGTTATGAATGAAATTTTCCTTTTTTATTTAAATAAATTTCCTAAAGATATAGAAAACATATGCCCTCCTTTTGTTTTATTATATCCATTAGGATATAAATTTCCATTAAGTATCATTACCATTGAGGATATAGTTGTTTAACAGTGATCACATGAGTTGTATAAATATAAGGTTTTAGCAAATCCTTTTCACATAGAAAAAAAGAAGTGAGGGAGTCAACTAGTGATATCATACCATATGAAGCCCATTTATCAGAGCTTCAGAGGGAGGTAGATTTTTTGGGCATTTCCCTATACCAAGATCAAGCAGATATCCAACAACATAATCATGAGAGAAACTTTTTACGAGAGAATTTCATTCTCATCCAGATCACGGCTAAAACCATGTTCCCTAAACGACCACATGAAAGCCCCATCATTGCACACCTTACTCTTAGGGTGTGCACAGGTGTAATAAAGGGATATGAAACAAGACTATATCATTATGATTTTGTGCATTATTTTTTTATATAATAATAATTATACATTCATTTTATTATTTTTACTTTGTATATTATTTTTAAATCATAAGTTATATTTTTTTGTTAATATTCGAATTTATTTGAGATAATATTTCGATGAATTATTGGATTTTTTTATTCAATAATTATTTAATAAAATATTATTATTAAATTGATTTTATTAAATACAAATTATTGTATAATTTTGATGAATTTAATTGTAATTTTTATTAATGATTGAAAACTGTTTATATCAAAACCTGTCAATTTTCATTAAATGTTGGTTTTTATTTTATAAGTGAAAATTTAAATATTTAGACATTTATTTAGATAAAATGAATATTTTTTTTAATATAGTAATCTAAATTATCCAAAAGTGTAAATTTCATAATTTTCTGAGATAGTCAATTTTTTTGGGTAAAAATTGAAAAATATATAAATATTAGTGTGTTTTATGACATCATAATCACCCAGTAGTGACATAATAAATACAATAAAATTGATATTGAACAAAATATATCTTTTAACTTTAAAATAATGTGATTTTATATTTATTTGACTTATTTTATAACACCTTAGTGATTTGTCCCATATGTATAGAATATTTTATGATTTTTTCTATGAGGGTGTGACTCGCCTCAATATAAGAAATGATAATATTTTAATATCCTCTTCCCTTATCCTTTTAAAATAATTTATAAAACTCCCCTTTCCTATAAACCATGGTAAAAAACTATTTTATTGTTTTTGGTTTAGAATATTTTAGTGTGTATGCTCCAAAACAAAAATAATAATGAATTCCCCATTTTTTCTTTTATAAAACCACCCAAGAACCCATTAATCTTTACTCAAGATCCTCTAATATCTTCCTCACTCTGATCTCCACACCCAATATTACTCCAAAGAATCCTCCAAGTTCCCATAAATCCTCTACCTTGCCTTTGGGATCACACATCCATGTAAGGAATCTTTCAGCCTCCACTTTTACCAAGAATTCCATTCATGTTATGTCTTTTAATTTCCCTTTTTACGACATTGGGATATGTTATTAAAATTCCCCATGCTGTACAATTTATGTATAAATTTTGATTTATTCCTTTAACTCCCATTATTCCCCCCTGTGATCCTTTATGTACACTTGTTACTCTGGTGAAATTCTGTAAAGGATCCTCACTTTCTTTCCATTTTTATTTTTTCAAAGTTTCCTTATATTGTTATACCCTTTTATTTATCAATTAAAAATTATGGGATATGTTTTCACCCCTCCCCCATAATTCACTTATTATTTTATAATGATGATATACCCCTTTTACTCTCATTAATTCCTCATATTTACACCTGTTACCATGCCGAAATTCCATCTGGGATTTCTCTATCCTCATTTCCAATAAATCATTTCTCTTAAATTATGGATCTCCAATTCCATTTCATATATTGTGATATTATAATACATGATCCCAAAACATCCCATTTTATTTCTAAATTATTGGAGACCCCATTCTCTCTCATCAACCCATTTTATGAATCCCCATGTGTTGTCATTGTGCTATAGAAATTGCACTGTGATTTCATATGAAAAAATATTCATGTAGTGAATACCATGCCCATTTTTATATCAATTGAATTCACCTTTATGAACACATAATTATTTATTATATACATTCATATATTTATTTCCCATTATTTTATCATTGAATAAATTATGATATTGAATGAATCCATGTTATATGATCTATGTGGCATATATAAGCATGCGATTAAAATATTTCTGAATGGTGTTCCCTGATAGCACTCCAATTTATTGGTTAATGTTTAGTATCATGATACTTCATTATAGGATAAGGGTCTACCAAATTAATTTTAAAGAAAATTTCACCATGTTGGGATAAAGTTTTACCTGATTCGTTTATATTAATGATGCAGTGTTTTATATTGTTCCAATATTTACATGTTTTTGATAATCATTCTATATCATGTCTTTTTGTTCCTGTTTATTTTTTCCCCATTTATGTGACTATTTTCTAATATTTATTATATTATTTATGTTATTCCTTGTTTACACCCATAGTAGGCATTGTAGCTCACCCTTTTCTTAAGTATGTCCACAGGTTATCCCACTAAATGCTATGGATGGTGGAATGTTGTAGTCATGTAAAAGAAGTTTTTAATAATGATTCTGTATTTTTTTCTCTTGAGTTGTCATTTAATTTTCATAGGCCCCAAACACACTATACCTTTTAATATTATCAGTTGTGTTAAGTTCATGCTTATGTAATAAATTATGTTTAAGTGTGTAAAAAATCACCTGGGCCACGATCCCGAACCATAAAATTCTCAAAGTTAGTTCAAAAGGTCCATCTCGATGCAAGGAGCATGTCGCCGCAGGGTTGTTATAATGGAAATAGTGGGTGAGGTGTCGGAGTGTATTTCTTCTAAATAAAAAAAGAAATGAAACCTTGTAAAAATCAAGAAAACAATACCTAGAATAATGTAAGGATATCCTTGAACTGGAATCTCTTGATCATTAAAATACTCATGTCCTTCTCCACATTCGTTCTAGCCCTGATGAAGACCACATATCTGGAAAAGCTCTTCCCTCAAAGGATAATGAACATCATGGGGTTATCATACAATTTCCCAATATCACCTCTGCTGATCAAAAGTTGGATAATGCTTATTATTCTACATTAACCAATATATTTTCCACAATAAAAAATTATTCTTTCCATAAGAAACATGTTTTTAGTGTATAATGGTCTAGAACTCCTATTACTCATGAATGTGGGATCCATAAGAAAATCATATGTGTGATAACTTGGAAGGGTCTTCAGATCTAACAACCTTAGAAAAAGGAGATAAATAGGGATCCTACCTACCCAAATTTATCAAAAAAACCCCTCTATTTATGAAACTGGGAACCCTGGACCATGGATCCACATTGTGGAGAATACTAATGAATTAACTATTAAGAAAACACGGTCCTATCTAGAATCCTCTCGACAACATTTTCTCTCTTATGTACCTTGAGATATTTCATAAATATAAATAGGGAAAACTAGAACTAAATATCACCATATAAATCCATATAAAAATTACGCATTCTTATATAAACATTTAAATGTGTATTTGAAACATATCAGAGAAGGTTACTAAAATAGATATGGAAATCTAGCACGTTGGAACTCCTATATCGATGTATAAGAAGATCATGTTGACTGGATACCTTCATGGTTGAAGAAATAAAATAATCTCAAAACTAAAATTGTAAAATTTTCTTGGAAACATTTGAAACATAATTATCCCTTATGAACAAAAGTCCAACTTCCTAGTTAGCCCACATAGATTCATCACAGCTAATAAAAACTAGTTCTCCTTCCATGAATGGATCAAAAATTAATGATATATCCACCACCTCTATCCATTACCCTCTTAGTAAATATGAAATGGATCACTCATATTTATTTAGAATCTATATAAAAAACTCTTAGAATTTCCTCTTCCAGGTTTCATTATCGACGGCCTCAAGTTTTTGGTGACCTTCTAGAAAATCCAGCTAAACATCTTGGAAATAATCCTGATGATGTTTTTGACTTACATCCACCCATATAAAAGGAAAATGGTTTTTCACTCCTAAACTGATAAAATGAAATATTAATGATTAATCAATTAATTAATTAAGGTTCAACCTAAAGCTGATTTCTATCCATTCCAAACACAGGTAGAAAAATATATGATGTTTTCTCTATTAATAGGTCTCTACACCTCAACATGTGTCAATTTACTTAGTAGGATCATAAAAATTGAGGTTCCTTGAACTAGATCACATGGGGGGCTAAATACCCATCTTATATCTATTCACCCTTATTTACCTCATATACTTCACTCAGTTGACAATGTTTACCAACTTACCCATGAATTTCTCACTAGTTCCCACTTCCAAACACTATCACTACCCTTAACCTAGACTTTGATTCAACTCTCTCATGACCTATCCCCCCATCGTTTCCCCACATGTACATGAAATTTGATAACAGAGATAATGATGCCCAAAACCCATCTCTAATAGACCCCAAGTTGGTGATAGGAACCAATGGTATATCATAACCACAAATAGGGATAATTTACCTCTATGAAGAACTTGTAGAATGGGAGATAAGATAAAATATTTAAAAGAATCATATAAATTCCAAATATATGATCGCAAACATATGCATGTAATGTAACAAAACTATTAAAACTATATCAAATCCAGTACAAGTTCCAATGAAATCTATGGTAGTGACCACATATTCCAAATTGGTCCCAAACAACTCCATGAGATATTATTGTTCATCACAATCCTTAATAGCTTATAAAAACTAGGAAAAAGGTTTAAATGGATATAGGATGATCATAATAGGTTTACTCAATAAGATCCTCCTGAGATACTTTCACGTAAAAGTGAAAAAAATCATGCTAAAGAGTATGAATAAATAATTAAACAAATACAAAACCTAATTAGGTATGTGAATATCCAAACCTCACCATGAATCACTCACCAAGTATCAAATATTTTTAATATTATAATATTCATCATAACATGAAGTTGAAGGTACCCCACAACCTCTTCCCCATTGGTTTTCCAATCAAACAATATATTTCACATCCTAATCCATCACTCAAAAAAATAATCCACATGATTGAAAAGAAATTATTTAATAAACTAAATATAGTGTGTCGCCTATTTCCATCATCATCACCACATCTAAATATAAACCATGTAGTTCTCCATGTGAAAGCACATCTCATACATTGTCTATTATTCCATGACCCATTACATCTCATACAAAGTATACCTAGAGTGAACCTTAGGGCAACATATTCAATGATAAATATGTTTGAAGATAAACACAAGTCATTACATCCCTATACAGACATGTATGGGGAATGATGACCCCCCACTTCTAAAAAAAATAATACTACCCAGAGAATAAAGTGATAAAAGAGGGGGTGGTCATTCATCTATTCCTCACCAACCTAGATGTTAGGGTAAAAACCTCTAGAATACACTCGGTGTTGATAACCCTACTAAAATGGGTTGTTTGGTATATAAAATTACCAAAAATACAAATATATAGATATAACTAATACACAAAACTATTGTAAAATTCAAAGCCTTAATCTTAAATGTAGTTATCGCCTCTCAAACACCTAGTTTCCACTGTAAATGTTTTGATTTATTATAAGAACACTAACATTCAAGAAACTATCATTTAATTAGTTTTTCTATTAATAAATTCTTATTACATAATTATCAATTAATTACTATGCCCTCAAAAAATAAACCAACTATTTCCGTGGTTCTTCAATAATTATCATTTAACATCCTTCCTTTAATCCCCAAACCCTATGGGTTGAATAATATTTTATTTTTATCATTCCATAATTCTAGGTACACTATAAATCATCCTAAAATAAAAAAATATATTTAAAAAGATCACAAAACGATGTGTTTTGTAGTGGAGATAGAAAATTAAGAATAAGAAACATAGACATTAGGCCTTTAATTTCTATTTAATAATAAGAAAATATCACATAAATTACCATTAAAAAAATTCAACGTCCTAGATTAATCTAACTCACTTACTCATGGAGTAATCATTGACACCACTATGTTTATCATCATCTATCTCACTATCAGAGGAACCAACTACTACAAAGAAACCCAAGTAAACCTTCACATTTATCAATATTAAATCGTCCATCATATGATCACATCATGTTTCATAAAAAATTTCCCTATATTAAATAATACAAAATTCTGTGAGAATAAAACAAGCATTTAACACATTTTCTGGGCCTTAAAACCAAGGCATCTGGCCCTCGATAGAAAACTAGGTCTCTTGGCCCCAAAAAAATTTCCATTAACAAACATATTGTTTGTTAAAATCTAAAATTAACCCAATCATTTATCATAGATTAAAAACATAGGTAAATTAATGCCTATTATAAAAATATATTTAACATTATTTAATCATTCTTAGAGTACACCTTCTATTTCTGTTATTATAATGACGAATTATAATAAATAAACGTTACTCTATAATATATGAATAAAAATCATTACCGGATTTACTTTTTTATTTTATTTAATGTTTAAATAACATTATAAACCAAATTCTAATATTTGATAGCATGTTATCTAGAAAATTAGTAGTCAACCCATTTTCACAGCATATGTACATAGGATCACTACAACCCAAAACCAATTCCTTCATTAATTATGTTTATTCTTAATTATGTTTAATTCCATAAATACCCAATGACATAAATCATGATTATATCTTAGTATAAGTTAAATTGAAATAAAATAAACAAACTTAAAACCTCTTTTATGAAGACCAATATTCTATGAGCAAGAATAGTTGATCAAGGATCACCCTTCACCTCATTAAAACTATTCAGATCCAAACTCCCACACCCCTCCAACAATCCACTCATAAATCACAACCTCGAGACTGAGGCTATATCCAAAAATCTCACATGAAAAAAATTAATAAAGATTTGGGGATAATGGGGAGAAACAAATTACCTTGAATCAAGAAGTATTCATTCTCAAAAATCCCAGCGGCTATAATATTCAATAGATATGATCAAGAGGGAACCATGGGGTATGAATATGACCCATATTCATTAGATAATGAAGGGATCCTAAAGGACTGAGGTCGATCCCTCTATTTAGAGAGACATTTTTTTTAATCATCCATGGTGTGGGGACCTCCTACCATTCTATGGTTCCCATGGTCAATGTGATATTTGAATATCTTTCACGCAGATCCCCAAAAATAGAGAATTTCCATTTAACCCGTTTTTATCACCACCACAACTTAGGCCATGGCATGTTCTATGATTTGGTGTCTCCGAAAAACACTTCCAAGACCATCCCAAATGTCACAGAACTAGGAACCATTCCATTGTCTCCTCACCATTAGTAGAACATGATTTGGTGATCTCCTACTACTGGTTTTAAAAAGTAACATCTTGAAACACTACACCTCGGTCCACCCAGACCCTATTTTTTTTAACACTATCCATTTTACATAGGTGTAACTTCAAACCAATAATCCAATAAAAATGGATTTCTAAGCCATTTATTTTGTTGGGGAATACTCTAGCAACACACAACCCACCACTGATCACTTAACGCCCAATACAGGAAGCACCGTGACCTTCAGAAGTTCTTGGAAACCCTAAAAAAGGATAAAACACTTAATTATCCTCTATAATTCATCTAAACATCCCCTTACCGCCACAAAACTTTTTAAAATTCAATATAATGGAAATTAGGGGAAATTGTTTTCTTATGCTAAACCATCTATGATTTTTATATTACGTGATTGACATAATATTTTACCTAAATATAAATTTATGATATTATTTTCAGAGAAACCCAAATATTAGTAAAATATGGATATTTGTACACTAATGGATATAATTTTATTTAAAGGGTTTCATAATTTTAATGGGATATCATTTAATCTGTATCCATGATAAATGAATATAAAACATGATAATCATCAAATAAAAGATTTCATGGATGATAAAATTTCATTATTGTCAGGAAAATTTACTCTGATAACAATTACGAAAAATGATAATATTAATGAAATGAACTTGTTTGACGAGTATCAAAATTTATTATTTTTATTAAACTGTATAGGAATATCCTACTTTTTAGATAAATATGTTATATAAATTCTACTGGTGAATATATACAAAAATATGGATCTATATTCATATGAGATACATAAGAAATATTATATTGGTGTCTCCACTATCATAGTTGTTCATATAGAACCAATATTACGAATGAAAAATGATAAAATGAATTATTTAGAAATTAAAAATATCCTAAAAGGCTCTATAAACAACCAGATATTCTTGTGTGGTATAGGGATTCAATAAAAAAATTTAAATAATATATATATAAATAAACTTCTTCCTTAACTCAGGTAGTTAATATGACTGGGCACATCATTGACTTGGGAATAATTTGGTTTCTGTTTTGTAAAATTATAACTATGAATTTAATTTTATAATCATTTCATAAAAGGTTTAAAAATATTATTATAATATTTAATATGAAAAAATTAATAAACTTTTTCTTAATATCATTAAAATATCAGGGGTATTTGATTAGGATATTGATGGTCTTGAATTATGTTTTGTGCTGAATGTTTTGTAGGGGAAACAATTTATCCAAAATATGAATATTAGCTGATATAATAAATGTTTTAAGACATTTAAACATGAAATTGGTTTATAGAAGGAAGGGAAGTGTTTCAATTACAGAGAAGTAAGTCAGTAAAGTGGGAATTTCCCAAAATACCTAATGGGTTATAGAAAATTCTTAGATAGTCTATAATAGGTAATAATTTTAAAACAAAATTTTATATTTTAAAGGGTATATAGTAATAATAATATATTACCATTTTTTTATTTATAGGATTTAAAAACAGATGAACATTTGATTCTTGGAAATTTCTTATTTTATTCAATTTATGAGAAAAGGCATTATACATCATGAAGTTATATATAATATATTATATCAAAGATTGTGTGGTACTAAATAAATAATATATATTTTCAATGTTTCTTATTATGTGATTAGAGAATTTATTTTTAAATAATGGTTCTTATGAATAAAATAAGATCATCATTTTGATACACATGATTATTATAAATCCAATTCTTTGTTATATTTTATATGAATATAATAATAATAATATTTTATCCGTGATAAAATATTCTATCAATATTATTTATTTAAATATAGGTGAAAGAGTTCTCACCTCCCAAAAGGGACATATTTTAAATAATCAATTCTTCATTTTAAAATATTTCTTAAAAACATATAATACCAATTATAATATAATAGGTAATTGTTTAACTATTAAATATTCCCAAAAAAAATATTAGTACAAATTCATAATATAATATATTTCATAAATTATAAAAATATTTTTGGAAAAATATATCTTCTAACAGTTTAGGGGAAGTATATTTGAATTTATGAATTTTTATATCATGACAAATTAATGATCATACCAGTATAAGTGTATTCAAGTATACCATTATATCCAAGAGGTGTTTAGGATATTATGGTGATGAATTATTTTAGTATCAAAAGTAATTTTTAAATTTTATAACTAAATGATATTAGAAAATATTTATTAAAAAAAATCGTGATGATGATGAACTTAGAAAAATTTTAGGTGTATTTTAATCACTGGATTATATTAAAATCATAAAATTTGAAGTAGTGGAGTAAAAAAATCTATAAATTATACTAAAAGAGTTAAAAATTAGAATAATGAATCATAAGTCATCATTATTCAAATAATATTTCATTTTATATGTTTACCCATTCAAGTTGTTCAATGAGATTATTTCATCAAACAATTATTTAAAGATATGGAAATAACTACAAATTAATGAAATGAGTTTAACAAAACTATAAAGATGAAAAAACATTAATCCTCTATATTAATCTATCATATGGGATGTGATTAGAATAATTATTATTTATAGATATATTAATATACTATAAAAGGATTATAATTATATAATAAATTATTTATGTTATATAAAATAAATTTTTTATATAACCATTTGTTCATATTAAATATATATTATTTGATGTGAAATGATTATTAATATCATAATGTATTACTTTAAATTAATCTATAATCTATATTAATCATGGAGTATGTATGATTATGATGTGGTGAGATTATAATCAGGCATTTTTTTATAGATATATAAAATTCACTGATGTGGCATTAAATTATTATTTAGTGGTCGATGGCCCACTAAGTATACCACATGGAGTGTCACATATCATGTATTTGGTATAAATATTTTGGATATTTCTTATTTAATACCCATTACATGAGGTTCATAATATACCTTACAATACAATATTGATAATTTAATATCATTCCAATGAAATCCTTGATTCTGAACTAATTAATTGGTGGTTATGTATGTGATGTGATTATCGATTTGGCCAAGGTCCATGGGATTCCTTCATCCATATGGGTGAAGAAATTTGATATCATAACTCATATTGTTAGTATATACTGAGAGAATTTTGATTTTATGATTAAGAAATAAGATATTGAATTACTTTATATAATGGGGTCACTCAATGTCTGACAAAGAGATATTATATGATTTTCATATTGTGTGTGATATAATAATTGGATACTTGTATGAAGACAGATGTGTTTCATGGAGGTCATTCCAAATAATTTTTTCTATTATTTATAACTATTGTTTTTATAGATTCGAATAATTCAATAAAAATATGGACTATGGGATACACAATTATTTTCTATGTCATAAAGGTAAAAGGGTTCACTTTTTAGTTTATTAAATTTGGATAATTTTTTGGTTATAATTTTTTTATTCAATTTTTAGAATTTATTCCCCATGTTTTGGATGATATCGAAGGTGTTTTGGATATATTTTCCAAATTTGGTTACATATGATATATCCTATGTTGAAAATTATTATAAACAGGACCAAAAATATATTAATAAGATATTAAAGAGGGGTTTTGGAAATGGTTTAAAATGTTGTTATATATTATGTGACATAATGTAATAGTAATAAAATTTTTGAGTAATTAGTTGAAGTGGTAGATTGATGGAAATACACTATAAATATAAAACTACGGTGTATTGGTATTAACCATGTCTTTATTTATTCCATTTTAAACTATGGTACAATGAAGTCCACGACATTATAGTTAAGTCCATGAAATTATTATATTATATGATAATGTTATATTTAGAAAATCTTTTATACCTAAGAAATAATGATAAATTATTAATATCATATGATGATATTAAAAGTGGTTTCACTCTCTAAATCAATATTTTAAACATTCTATGATTATGATATGAATTATAAAAGGTCTTTTTAACTTGTGAAAATATTATTAAAAATATCATTTATGACCAAATACATTTGTAATGATTGAGTTCCAATGAGTTTCCAGGGATGGTTATATAAATGATTCCATTGCATATGAAATGGATATACATGAGACTATGATTCAATAACTTTGAAAACACATTGAACCAATTTTCTCTCCTCTTCAACATTGAATATTAAGGATATAACTGATAATTTTATTATAAATAATCCTTCCTATATGCTGGATGATTCAGTATAACCCATTTATTTTGTAAGAGGAAGGTTTACTTTGGATACATATTAGTGATATTGATCAACCTTGGGGAAGAATAAGTGGACTCATGATTCAATGGATAAAATAGATTTTCATCATGTATATTATACAAATTTAAAAGAATGGATGTATATTATAGAAATTTTATTTTACTATATTAGTTGTACTATATTTGGAAATTTTTTTACCATATAAAATTTTTTAATAGTATTAAAGTATCATCTATAACAATTTAATTAAGGTTTCTAATAGAATAATAATATAAGAAAATGTTTTTTATAAAAAAAATAAAATTTTATACAAAAAAGGTTAGGGTTTATAAATATTTTCCATAAAAATGTGGTAATTCAATGATAAATAATCATGGTGTATAAAATTTATGAAACCACATCAAGGTTTAAGAGAAATTTCATGGTAATTATTTTGAAAATAGAAAGTATCAATAAAATAGGAATTTTTATGATGATTTTTGGCCAAACAAATTGTTGTTTAATCAATTTTTAAAATTTTAAAGGCTTGGATTTTTATTTTTGATTTATAAAATATCTATAAATTATGTCATAACATAAGTGAGTTTATATGAATTTATAAAATTTTCATAAATTAAAATATGAAATTGTCATATTAAAAGCACTTGTTCATAAATTTATTTGTACCATTATTAATTGATATTTGGTATTGTTTTTGATGTTTTAAATAAAATAAAAAAAATGAAAATTAGTTTTTGTTAAAATTTTAAATAAAATATAGAACTTTTATATGATTATAAATTGTTTCATCAGTATCATATATTTTAATGATAAAGGGGTTCATATTAATTATTATGTAAATTAATTATATGAAATATTTCATATTAAAATATTTTGGAAATAATCATTTTTTTATGTTGTATAATTTTCCTTAACTCATACCTAAATTATAAAATGTTTTTAATTTATTATTTTTGAAATATTGTAAAATTCTAATTTTGTGTCTATATTTTTGAAATGTTCTTTTATTTCACATATTATTTATTTAATATAATTAATTAAAATAAAGTATTATAATATGAATGAATATGCGTTTTATCATAAAGACTTATACTTCTTTTTATAAAGATCATTCCATCCATATATGGGGTTACAAGGTAGAAATTTTTAAAATTTTAGATACCAAATATATGATTTTTATGGGTTATGGACTTTAAAGTAATGATTATTTTGACTTATTTTTTTAAATTCTTAAAATAGAATTGAAATTAACATCACTCTTGAGTGTTGATCAATGGATAAAGTGACATTGGATCTACTCTATAATTTCCTTAGGAGTTAGGAACTATCTATAAAATTTATTATTGGATATCCATCATACCATACATTATCTTATACGGATTTTGGATTCATATGATTATAAACCTTTAAACGTAATGGTTTTGTGTACCTTATGCATAAGGCACATTTAAATATTTATGAATATAATTATATTTTATTTTGAGTAAATTAATAGAAATCATGAGTGATATAAAGTGTTATATATTAATATATTCTGAACATATTAATTTGGTTAAAGGGGTGTGATTTAAAAATTAAAACTATAGAAGAAGTAACACATTAAGTATATATATTTTGTAAGATGGTGATATATTTAAAACATATTAAAATAATACATGTTATATTCCTTTCAAAATGGAGAATTATTTTTTACTTGATCATCTAAATAATTAGGTCATTATAATGATAGATTCCCATGGATTATCATGTATACGATGGGCATATTATGTGAAACTTTATTGGATTAGTTGTTTATATATCGCATGAGCCTTGGGTTAATCTCACCTAAAAAACTGTATTTGTTTGTATATTAGAATAATGTATTTGATTTTAAAATTAATAAATGTGTTTGTGAAGATGTGGTTATATTTTTTTTAATATAATATATGAAAAAATCAATGTGCGATGGAGAGGATGATATGATACTATGAAAATTATTTGTATAGATAGTTTCAAGGTGTAGAGATTATATGTGAAAATTGTTTAACATGTTCTATTATTAAATTAAAGTGTTGATGATTAACGCAATGTAAAAAAAATTAATAATTAGTTAGGAAGAAATATAGACAATGATTTGAAACAATCATCCAAAGGGTGTTGTAAAGAGAAATATAATTCTAAGAGGTGACAAAGACCTATTGGGAGATGTTTTTGTGTTGATTTATATTACTAGTGATATCACTAAGATGCATAAAATGGATGATGACAACATTAGTTTTACTAAAATGTGAAAATTATCTATGTCTTGATTCATAAGGAGTAATTCCTAATGATAATGTTAGTATGTATCAGGATAATATTGACTCTTCATATGATAAAATAGATAATGATATGAATAAGTCCTTCTACATGAAAGGTACATTTTTAACTATATGGGGATCATTGAAAAGTCTGTTTGGATAATTAATCCATATAGTGATCCTTTTAAAGAAATATAAATGCATATGTAAGAAGGATATACCATGTTCATAAGTATGATTACACACTTAATAATCCTCATCTCTAGGCGATGTGAAATTCATTTTATTATGGTGATGAATCTTTGTAAAAGGAATGAATACTTCATAAATATGAATGAGACGTTATATGGATGAATAGATGATTTGTAAGAATTGATGAAGACTCTAAAAGGTTCATTTCTTCAAAAATATTATTTATTTTTTGAATTACATATTTTTCAGGAATTTATTTTTGTTATGTGAAATATAATAATAAATATTTAGATAAAAATTAAATTTGATAATTCATTGATGTTTTTTCAGTAAATTAAATATCATGATTATTAAAATAAATCATGATATATACTGATAAATTGATTCTACAAAAATATTATTTTAGATGGAATCTTGAGATGGATTTCATGGTGCATTCTGATGTGGAACGTTATATTCTACTATAGTTTGTGAACACATTCATTAAATTCAAAAGAAATTAAAGTCGTAGATTCTATGGAGTTTTGATGAAAATAAATATCTAAAAATTTATGGGATTTTAATGAATAAGGTAAATGAAATTAAAATTAGTTTGAATTGAGAGATAAATTTATAATTAAATTAGTTAATTTAATAAAAATCAAAACAAAACTACTAAGAATGTATCATCTTGAAATTTAACTATTTTTTTAAAATTAAAATTTTTTGTTAATAGCTTGTTATGCTCCCAATAATGAACTAAAATGAACTATGATATGTTAATAAATTTATTAGTATAATATAGATATTATATTAGTAGGTATAAATTTAGGTAACAATATTATGAAATCTACAATGAAAATGGTAATAAATGGCATCATGTAGCGGATGTCACCCTTTTGAATCTCATTTTTCAAAGATTTGAAAAGAGGAAACATAAATATTTTTTTACTTTGACAAATCCATATCCAGAATCCAAAAATTATGCCAAGAGAAAAGTAAAATTTCAGAGATGTTCATTGAAAAAAATTTACCACAAATACTATGACTGTAAAATTACCACTCTTGGATGCCACTAGAGGTTACCTTTTTCATAGAATTTATGTAGAGGTCCTAAGGGGTTATATAAAAATAAATTACCATTATATAAAAATTTAATTATTAAGATAATAATTTACTTATCTAATTTATTTTATAAATTTCACATTTTTAATTTTATAGAAAAGGAAATTTTATTTACCAACACATTGATAAAATTAAGATGATTATTTCATACTTAAAATATATATATATTTATAAAATTAGATTTTTTTCATATTTTATTTATGATATTTGATATATAATTGATAATTTATATTATTTAAATGGATAATTAATTTAATATGAATATTTATGTAATTAATAAAAAAATTTAAAAATATCATTTAAAATTATAAAAAATAATTTTCCTGTAAAAATTGTTTTCATTATATTTCTATATAAATTATAAAATTTGAGATTTTCATATTTTACTGATGAAAAAGTAACATCATTTTGTGATTTATAATTAAAATATTATCTTAGGATAAATTTTTTAGATTTTATGAAATGAATGATTTTTATTTTAATATTGAAAAATATTATTATAAAAACATTGTGACTATTATCGAAATATTATTATATAATTTTGAATTGAAATTTTATAAAAAAATTATATAAAATATATATTTTATAAGAGAAAATAAAAATTTAAAAGTATTTATTTTAGTTTACGAACCTCTGTTTGATGTGTTAACTTAACTTACATTATTCTCTAAAATATTTTTAATATATAATATATAAATCATTTAGAATTTCTTTCTAGAAATTTTATAATGTGAATCTAATTAAATGGAATAAAAATTTTGAAATAAGATTATGATATTATTTAATAAGGAACAGTAAATTTTTACAAATAAAAATGAATTTATCAAGTAAAAACTAACTACCAATATTGATGTAAATGGGGTAAAAAGTGATAACCAAAGGTGTAAAAGGCCAAACACCCATAGAAATTATTTTTAATTGTTTATATTTATTTTATAGATCAAAACCAACTTAAAATACATTATTTGTAAATTTTTTAGTCTTTGTTACATGTGAACCAAGTGAACTATTGGTATTAAGATGATATAATTACAAAAATACCATTCCCAATGTATATAAAAGGGTCATCTCACCACCGCTTCAAGGATAAACCAAAATTTCGTTTTAATCATTGAAATATTCATTTTTCCTTCCACTATAATGATATTTCTCTTCATTATTCTTTTGGATAAATATTTTGGACTAAGTCCTCCCTTTCAACGAAATCATCAAGGGGAAGCTCAACATTATCAACTAAATTAATAACAGTTACTTAAATTAGTTTCTATTATATATTTTACCTTAAAATATAAATTTTACAAAATAATATATGATGACATTTACATTTACATTAGACTAATGTTTTTTATATTTTTTTAATAACCATTAACCACCTTTTCCATTTTTCCTTAAGGAAAAAGAAAAAGATATTTGTAAGTATGTGTGGACTGATGCCTCAAAAAAAATCAAATTTTATTTTCTCTCATAAGCCTACATGGATATTCCTAATATGGAAATTAATAAATAATTTTTATAATTGTAACATGTTTTATATTCTAAAATAATAATCCTTATTAAAAATTCCCCTCATAGGTGAGAACTACCATGTTCATTGAATTGTGTATTTTGTTTCTCATCACCACCATTAAAAGATAGTAATGATAATGGGTTTTAAAGATAAATTATATGTTAATGATACTTTTATTATTATTTGGATAACAATTATACAATCAATAAATTGTCATTATAAAGTTAGTCTTCTTAAATAACTATACTATAAGGAAAAAAATTTATTCATAATATATAATAATTTTTTTTTCATGGATTTTTATTATAATTGTCTTTAATTAATATTTATAACATTTATAAAACCTAAAAAATATCATTATTACTATATAATAATGGTATTATAACTAAATCCCTTCATAATCATCCACTAATTATGGAAAGCTCCTGTTTGAGTCTGTTTAACCAACAACCTGAACAATGATATAGAATAATATCATGGATTACAATGAGAACTAAATTGATAATTACATATAACATTAATATATAAATAATTCATTAATTTTGGTTTTGTTATTTTTATCATTAATACTAATCTAATTAATTAAGATATCAGTGTTCATTAATTAAAAATTTAGTAATCATGTTCAGTATCAATTTCGCATTCATGGTTCATAACCAAAAATTCAATAAAATATAATTATAAAATAATTAATAATTATATATAAATTTTTTTGTTCCTTTTATTATATACTAATTATGAATTTTCAAATAATAATAATGAATAAGACTTCAATTACAAAACTAGTAAAATACATCAATATTATTCAAAAAAAATTAAAAAAAATAATAACTAACTAATATACATTAAAAAATTATAAATTATATATATAATTATATATATATAAATAGTTCTAAATTTGGTGATTAGGATATTTATTTTTTATACAATATATTCAAGTGATTTTTTAGAATTCAGGATTTAGGGTAAGGTGTTCCTTGTCTTAAATTTAATTTCATGAGACATATTTACTATTTTTCACCAGTATATTTATTACATGGTGTGATAATGTCGTAATAAATTTATTATACCATATTTGTTTAACTCATAGTTCATGAAGAGATATAACATTTTATTTCTTTAAATGTATTTTTATTCAAAGGACACCAATGTCATTAGGGGTTCTTTGTATAATTTTTCCATCTATTAGATATGTTTGATTTCGTACCCCATGTTTTTTATATGGTGTTTTAACAATAGATTTGAGATTATAAAAAATGAATTATATTTTATTCATATTCATTTACATTCAATTTTAGGATCCCTTTTTAAAGTGGTTCGGAATAAAATTTTACTCAAAACCTTAGAGATTCATATTTAATCTTATTTTAAAATATTTTTTTAGAAAGATAATAAATCTAGATAATTTGTATCATTTTTAAAAACCCTCATAATTTTATTCATTTATTCATGGTGTTTTTCACTTCCACTCAAAATTTTGTTTCCATTTGAATCATATTTTACTGAAAGTGTTTATTATATGTGAAACTAGCTCTGTCTCTTCTATTCAGTTATGTAACTACCTTTTTCATGTATGTATTCAGTGGACGATTTTATAAATGTATATATCTATTCACTCAATAATTCATTAACATCATTTCATACTATTTTTAATTTCTTGA
The DNA here is from genome assembly GCA_963277665.1 of Viscum album. Taxonomy (NCBI): domain Eukaryota; kingdom Viridiplantae; phylum Streptophyta; class Magnoliopsida; order Santalales; family Viscaceae; genus Viscum; species Viscum album. Next base: position 1,911,931,979 of record OY728127.1, read on the forward strand.
AAATGTTTGAAATAAATTTTTAATGTATCATGGATTGTTTAGCTTCATAAAAGTCGTAAAATAATCTCTTTTTAACCTTTTTCATATGAAATATTGTTACTACAATTTTTCCCTTTTCTATGATGTTTTATTTCTATGCATTATTTTATTATAATATAAATTAATCTCCTACATGTTTTATAAAATATATATATTTTTAATTAATATCATTAATAGTTCATAGGTGTTACATGTTTACAAAATAATTTTTCTAATATTCCTAAAAAGTGTCATAGTTCATTATATTTTGATTTATTTTACGATTTACTGAGGGTGTTATTAAAAGGATACTTTCCACCATTTTTTATTTTGATATCTTATGAAATATAATTTTCTTTTAGAGTTATGATCCATAACTTTTTTGTCTTACCTAACCATACACTCTGAATAATCATAGCTTTTCCACAAGTAGCTTTCCTTTTTTGAAAACCATATTATCCATTTCTTTAATTAAGGGGTGTTAAACAAGATTTCATTCATATATTTACTGGGTAAATGGTAGGATAAAATATATAACGTTTATATATATGGTCTAAATACCATTTACATTATTGAATTGTTTGTACCTAGAAATCTATTTCATATCATTGAATACCCTTTTATATTTAACGTGTTTTCATGTTTATTAATGGAATTTTGAATATTTTAAATATATGATTCTACTTAAAATGGATATGATACCAATTTTCATTCCATGGGTTCTTTATGATATGATGATCAGTGATTTTGTGTGTCAAAAATATATATGGATGATGATATGTTGTGTCTGATATCTCCCTCTATTTCATTGGTTAGGGTTTTATATCAAATAAGATAATAAATAATGTACATGTTTTGATTTTTTTTCAAAATAGCAATCATAGACATTATTGGATTTTTCTTCATTTATTAAAGGGTGGGAATAATTGGATTTGTTTTAAACATAAAGGGTAAAAATACTTGAATTTATTCACTATATGATATTTTCCATAGCTAATGATTGTGCAACCTTTAAATGTTTTCCCATTTTATTGTATGTTACATTCAATGATTATGATTTTTTAGGATATTATGCACTATTATATTATGTGTATAAGGAGCGTTATTATTTATATCCTTTTTAAATGTGTTGAAATTACATGATATGTTATTATGTCATGGGATAACTTATTCCTTGATTTATTATATAATTTAGTTTGGTATTAATATCATATGTATCATATTTACACTCATATTCTCATCTTATAACCACTTGCATTCTCTAATTTCCATTTCCTATGTTTACCCTTACTGGGCATCTAATTTTACCCCTTTCTTATGTTTCCATTTCCCCATGTCATACTGAAAAGTAATATGTATGATCTTTCTATAAGATTATCTTTTGATGGGAATTTAATGAGGATATTAAATATTTTTTAATGATTTTTTTTTTGAATATTGGGAAAAAATATATTAGATAAAAAAGACGTGGGTTTTGTTAGTTAATAATTTATTACTATTTCAAGAAAATTATAAACCTAAAAGATCCTTGGAATGTATTATAATTAAATATTTTCTTCATGTTATGTAATTATGATATGGTTATTTCTTTGGGTATCTATATTAGGTATCAATATAGGGTTTATATAACTTTATAGATTTGGATGTTATCAATTGAGGATGTAAATTTCATCAAAGGATTATAATTTAATAATGATGAAAATTTCAATGATATGAATAACCTGTTAGGATAGTAAAAGAAATATTGGATATTTTATATTTTTTGGGATTATGATAAGAGATATTTTTTGAAACACTACAGATATGTATAAGGGATAATTTTATGTATATGTCAGCGTCATTAAGCTCTAGTAAAGTAGAGATTTTGTGGGTCCCATAGAAATGTTATCCATATATTGATATTTCCAGGTTGATGTGGTTATGGAATAGATATATCTAGGTGAAATAAACCTAATAACGTTGGCTGATTGTATACTCGACCTTCACATTGGTGAATGATGAGTGGGCCAGGACAAAAAATCTAGACATAAACTCTTAGGGGATAAGTTATTTTTAATCACATTATCCATACAAGATATTATGACATATTTGTTATGAAAAGGAGATATATTATAGAATATAAGATAACCTAGCCTATATAAAACTTGATTTTAAAGAGTTACATTTATTTTGAACTTAAATCTAGGATAATACTTTTGAAGTGTACAATTTTAGATCTAACTTTTCATATAATTAACATAAAATCATTATCATATGGTGTTTATTGTTCACAAATCATGATTAACTACTTTTTTAAGTGATGGTTAAATCCCTAAGGAACCAAGTTAATAATTTATTTCAAGGACAATGAAGATAGTTTCCTTAATGAAAAACCTAAAATGATAACATATGGATTGATAAATCATATAATTATGTGAAATTAGATATATTGGAATATGATTTACAATGTATTCCTATTTGAGTTTCCAAGATCACCAGGGAAGATAAGGATGGAGTCTTATGGATGTTCATTTAATGAAGATGATGAACAAAAGAAGATTCTTTTTCATCTTAGTAAAATATTTTGTATGTATCACCAAGGGGGGTGTATTAAATGAATTGTTTGATGTTTAATGTATAGAAAATATGGGTAGAGATATAATAATTTTTAAGAAAATTAAAGAACTATGTGAACATGGTGAAAGTATATAGAGTTCATTCATGTGTACAAAAAAACATTTAAATGTATTAAATCTGAGGAACTTAAGAATTGCCCACACCAATTCCATAATTCATGGCCTAATAAGGATGATACACACCAGTAATTTATATAAAAAGGTAAATACTGTAAAATAAAATCAACTTATATTGGGTTCAAAATTTATACTAAATGTAGAACATTTAACACCTACTTAAGAACTAGGATAGTAATATTCACGTCTTTTTCAAAGAACTCCTTTATACCTAGACAAAAAATCACAACACTATGGACTATTGATTTAATTATTAAATAATTATTTAGTGGTATGGTATTTATTTCCCAGTTATATACCTACTCCTTATGATATTTGTATAAGAATTTCCTTCATATAAAATCATATTACCCCTTATTTAGTTAAATTTTATGTGACATTATGTGATGATTGGATCTCTTCACATAATGGCTATAATAATTTCCAATGTAATAATATAACATGCAAAAATAAACCAATTACCACCTATTAAAAATATAATGACTACAAATTACCTATAAAAATATTCTTATAGTGATATTGTGGTATTTTTCAAAAATGTTTTAAGAAAAACTCAACATTAGTCATATTCATATTTTGAGGGAAAAGGCAAGTACAATATTTATATCATAGAAATTAAAATAAAACCTCATTAAAAGTTATATTTTTGGTCATTCTAATTTTATATATACACCTTAATATTTTATTAGTTATGAATAATTTAGAAAACTGGTGATAATTTTTTAAGGGTGAGAATGTAATGATTTGTATTTTCACTTCGTATTTTCCTTAAATAAGAATTATGTCGATATATTTTTCTACACAAAAAAAATCAAAACAAAGATATGCAAGAAGTTAAATTTTAAAATTATAATATATTCTTTAAATTAGTGGATATAAAAGGATTTAACCATATTGTTTTATTTAAAATCAAAAGGAAAAAAATGGTATCAGGTAGTGGAAGTATCCCTTATGAAACTCATATTTCAAATCATTTAATATTGGTAGCTTTATGATGGGGTTTGATAGATAAATCCAAAGATAAAATCTAACAGTTATGATATGAATCAAAATAATGTTATAATAGTTCATGAATTTAAAAATTTCCACATGAATCATGCTCGAAAAATCATCATCCATAACCAACAAAAGAGCATAACATATCTATATAAACAGGTCATATAATGATATAATCATGTAATTGTCAGGTAAATTAGTTATTTATCACATTTATAGTATATATTTTACATTTTTACATTTAAATAAAAAGAATGTTTATTTACTAAAGCATTGATAAAATTAACATGATTGTTTTACACTTAAAAATGTATTTATTTATCAAATTTTATTTTTAGGATCACAATTTTATGAAACTAAATATATAATATACAATATTTTTTGGTATTAATAATTTATTAAAGCCAATGTAATTTTTATTTCATAGTAAATCATAATAAGAATAATTATAATGTTGAAAATTATTAACCTATGAAAATAGATTTTATTTTATTTATATTTGAATGTAAAATTACAATTTTTATAATTTCAATTTGATAAAATTAAATTTATTTTTAATAAGTATCATAATTTTATCAGAGAATAAATTTTTTGGTTTTTTTATATTAATTTTGATTTTTATGAGATTTGTTAAGAATATAATTTTTAAAAATAAGACGACTTTAATGATATTATTTTTATATAGGTTTGACATAGAATTTCATTAAACCCTTTCCTATAAAAAATATTTACTTTATATGATACATTTTGTATTTTAAAATATTTATTTTAGTTTATAGACCTATTTTTTATATTTTAACATAAGTTAAACTAATATCTAAAACTATTTTTAATACATTATACATTTATTAATTTAAAATTAATATATATCACTTCTAGAAAGTGAATAAAATAAATTAAATTCTATTTTTTAATTATATATTCAATATTATCTAATAGAGATAAATTTAATTTTGGGTGTAAAAATGGAATGCATAGTTAATAACAAGTTACCACCATAAAAATCAAAAGGATAAAAATGGATTTTTAATTGGACAAAATGTCTAAGATGTTTAAAATATGTTTCTAATTTATATTTTTAGTTATTTATAAACAAAAAATTATCTTCAATTTATTATTTTAAATTTATTTTTCTTCCTGATATTTGAAACATATCATCACAATAAAATAAGTCGAACTAAATACAAAAATACCAGTTCATAAATTTATAATGTCCCCCCTCGACACCCCTTCATGAAAACTCCATAATTTATGGTTCCTTTTAAAAATATACTCTTTTACATTACCAAATAATCCAATAAGATTTAATTATTTTTTTTGAAAAATATTTTTTTGAACAACCTCCATTTCCATGGAATCATGTAAGGGATGATCAATGTACTCAATGTATGTACTAACATTTCTATTACATTTTTTATTTTATATCCTTAAAATTCTTGTATTTTTTTCCTCAATAATATATGATGACTCCACTATTTTTATTATAATTAATTTTTTATATTTTGTGACTAACAATTAAAAACCTTTCACCAATATCAAAAAGAAATCTTTAATTACATTTGTGAGTATGTGTGCACTACCTCCACAACAAAGTATCATGTTTCGTTTTCATTCACCTAATTACAAGGATGGTATGAATTATAATTTAATAAACAAATATCATATTTATAATATATTTTAGATCCTTAAATAATTAACTTTATTATACATACTTAATGTTTTTATGAAAATTAAATCATCATACATGTGTGCGTGCAGACTACCACCTCCATAGAATGGTGAATTCAATTTAACCTCTCTACCTTTAATGGATGGTCCTTAGAAATATATTAATGGAAAATTATGATGTTTGTGTAATTATTAGGATACTAGTAATCCAAATTATACTTAATATTAATAATTTTATAAACAAACAATCTTTGTAAAATCAACCTTCTAAGAGAAACATACAAAGAGGGAAAACAAATTTTCCTTACAATGTAACAGTTTTTTATCCACAACCTATTCATATACTTATCAAAAATTATGATTTATGAATTTATTATATCATAAAAAATATCATTATTCATTTTTAATATTTATATTATATCTAAATCACTTCACAATTACAATTAATTATGGTATATTCTGGTTTGGGTAATCTAACCACCTACTTTAACAATTCATCGAAAAAATATCATGGGTGCCTATGCTTCATGACCGACTACCACTAGAAACCACTCCTAGGCTAGTAAAAAGTTTTAGTGAGACTCCCCAGGTCCACCTTTAATAGGCCTTGGGTTGAAAACCAGTGTTGAGGGTATAAACGAAATATAGGTTGTATTTCCCACCAAATCCCAAGGATCATAATAACCAACCCCTAATCAATCCACAACATGAAGTAAAATAAATGAAATAATAATATAAATCCCAATGTAAATGGCTAAAATAAATAAATACAAACATATTCCAAATAATGTATTACTAAATGAACCATACTATGGAGAAAAAATAATATATCCAACCTGATCATGTATTGTCCAGCATGATTTCAAAATGTATCCTAGAAATCTAAAAACAATGAATATATTTATATAATGGTTTGGGAATACATGGATAATAAGTATGAAACTCCTTAAGGTCCCACATTCAAATTTAAATGTGCATTCCAATTCCCCAGTGAGAAAACAATATAACCCACAACCGTATAATGGGTCATCTAGTTCCCATCAGCCTCAAAAACTCTCACTAACCAAATCAAACATCCCATAGTAGTATAATAATATAATAAATATATAATGGAACCTCACAAAAAACATCACATTATATTTCCACTCTCCCCCAATGAGCTATAATATCTTGTGTAACCAACAATTATGGTACCAAACATATATCACATATAGCAGCCCAAACCATATATCACACATCATGACCCCAATCATATATGACACCTTGTGGCCAGAAAAATTGATCAAGTAAAAACATACTTATAAGTAATCATGTAACCATATTAGTATGTTATAATGAATATAGAGGACATAAACCTCATTCCCACGTCCCACTATGCAAGGCCTCCAACACATATATAATCATAAACTAAATAAATCATTACCAATAGGTAAACAGAGCATAGGAAAGAGGGGGGAATCGGAAATCTATATAATTCACATCCTGTATGTCTGGAGAAAACCCAAAATCAATTTGTTGTATGTTACGTTACCTGACTCGGGTTTGGTTCATTAATAGACATACAAACTAAAATTATTGTATTAGTCTCACAAAATCCCAACCCATTGGATTCATAAAATATTAACCATCATCTAATAATCACCAAACATCACTAATACCATGCCCCTAGGATATTTCATTAATTATAATAATCAAATGTAGGCATTATATACAATAATACCTCACTAAATTACTATGTTCTATATAAAATTATAACCAATCCACAAAACCTTATTTAGAGATTTCATTACACAAGATTCTCCTGAAGGAATTATTCAACCATTTATAAATATAAGATTAAATGATTCATGTTTAGTTTTTCATATATAATTATCATTCCATTTCAATTCATATTACCATAATAATTTTAATTCTGGTAAAAATTACATTTTCTTCCCCTTTTCTACCAAATAACAACCATGCATCAACTCTATTAAACCACCTCACAATGAGAGGCTACGAAGCTAATGCAACCATCAAGTACACCAAGACCAATCAACAAAATACACCAATATACATTATTGAAGGCCACCAAGCCATACTGATTTCATTACACAAGATTCTCCTGAAGGAATTATTCAACCATTTATAAATATAAGATTTATTTATTCATGTTTAGTTTTTCATATATAATTATCATTCCATTTCAATTAATATTACCATAATAATTTTAATTCTGGTAATAATTACATTTTCTTCCCCTTTTCTACCAAATAACAACCACGCATCAACTCTATTAAACCACCTCACAATGAGAGGCTACGAAGCCAATGCAACCATCAAGTACACCAAGACCAATCAACAAAATACACCAATATACACTATTGAATGCCACCAAGCCATACCAATAATCCACTAACACCATCACAAAATCAATAATCTTATAAGATAACACAATATCAAACATTGACAATCACGCCATGTTTAGTGTATTATTTAATTATTTTAAGTGATTTTCTAATTCAAGGGAATTTTCAATATCTCCATAACATAAAATAATAACACATAATATCCGTATCATCAATAATAATATTATTGTAAATTGAAAAAAAAAATAATTCAATTTAACAATATTCATTTCATATTTCGACTAGTTAATTTCTTTGATTATATCAAACCATATTATCGACTCATTGGAAATAAAACCCATGATCAATTCCCAAATTCTCTTAATAAAAACATATTACATGAATACCATCACATAATGAATCCACAAGGAATAATGCCACAAAAATTTAAAGATTAATCACTAATAGATAAAGGGGAAACATCACTTAATCCATTGTAATATAAGCTACTATCAAAGACCACTAAAATAAGAGGAATAATCCCACAAGAATGAGGAGAAAAAGATAATGGGTATGTAGAGTGTAACTCTAATCCAAATTTACAAAACATAGTAATCCTATATGAATCACGGGGTTCAAAACACCATGTTATGGGACTGGATAGGGGAGGATAAGAAGAGGGTAAGGAAGAGTTGAGGAAAAGAATATAAATTTAAAATAAGGGCCAACATTCAATATATAGGGTAATTTTTCTAGAATCTACCACAATGTAGTGAACTGAAAAATTCCCAGAGTGGGGCTAGTCGAAAGGTGTATCTAAATATCCAAATCAGTTCTCCTTTCTCTACTTGATTTGTAAATGTGACCTCGTAGCCAAAATAATTAGGTCTTTGACATGGTGGTTCTTACAACCTCTTCCATGATAATAAAAAAATGGATTGATGCCTAGGACATGCCTATTTCACCCTCATCTACCCCGTACTATGATGTAGTGAGCATGATCACCCCATGTAGGAGAGTGGTGTCAATGATACACCACACATTTCACTATTTATTATCAAGGAATGGTTTTTTCCTTGTAGTACGTAAGAGTACAACCAATACAACACTCACAACATAATTTCTTCCCCAAGGTGTGCTCCTATAGAGTATAGTACATGTGACCCCCCACAATACAACATTATCACCACCACCTCCAATAATTCAAGTTACAATCCATGTTGGCCCTCATAATTCCAAAAAACCTCCTCAATCTTCTTCATCTATACAAAACACTCCCACAACAACACCAAGCCTCATAAAACCACAAAGGAAAGTCCAAATAATTCTATTCAATTATAATAGATGCCTCTCTAATAATTATCATCCTTGATAATCAAAACCAAACTCGAACATAGAAAGAAAGAAATGGTATGAACAACCACCGCATATGAATCTAGATTGGAATATTGTTACATCTAAAGCACTACCACCATATAATTATATCTTAATGAAACCACTTTTCCACATGATTATGTGTTCTGCCATTTCATCCTCTTCCCGACCTAAGACAACAACAACCACAACATTCACTCGACACTTCCCCAAGAACAAAAATGAAGGGGAACCATTTTCATATCAATATATTGTCTTAATTTGGCTCATTGACTCAACCACTTTGATTTAAATGTGTTTTAGCAACCCCGAACCTATTAAACCTAATACAATGGTTAATTTATTACATTGGAAATAGATGAAAGTTATCACTTCTTGAAGGACCAAATAGTTTATTAGTCTTATAAAACTAGATACATACTTAAAATTCACATTAAATATAAAAAAATACATTGTGAATTACCATTGATAATTATATTATTCCCTATAGTGTATCCCTACATATCTATCAAAAAAACATGGAATCCTCGGGAAAAACCTATAAAATGTGTGAGATTAAGGGATCAGTAAGGGTAATATTATAGTAAAATATATGAATAATTAAGGTACAATAAATATTTTATGGTAGATAACTGAAAAACATACTATTTAATCATTAAATTTAACAAAATATTGTTAGAATAAATGATGATAGAATATTTCCATATTAATTATCACATGAACAAGAAAACTTAACCATGGATATAAAAATTAATCACAAAATCAAATTGAATAGAAATTACAATATTCACAATAATGAAAGGAATTATTATACACAACTAAAACATATTATCTATTCCTTAGGCCTGAATATCTAAAAAATCGGTATGGTCATGGACAAAACAAAATCTTGTCTGTCTCATGTGACCAACTAATGCACTGAGTGTATATAGAGGTACCTGACAATAAATTAATTATTTTAATGAATTTATCATATTAAAATGGTGAAACATAATCAATATAAACATTTATATAGAAAATATAACATGAAAAATGTTAATACTTACTCATATCAACAATCATAATCATAAATCATCCAAAGTAAAATGGTGAATGGTAATAAAAATATAAATCCCAAGTAAAATGACAATAAACCATCCAAATAAATCATTAGGATTTATAGTACCCCCATATTTAGGTACATATAATTTTTATACTTTTTATGTGTTTAAATTTCATGGGATGAGTAGGGTTGTGGTTGGGAGAGTTTGGAATGGTTTTGAATAATTTTGGAGGTTTTTCTAATGGAGCATAGTTTTGGAACGGTTAAGGGAAACCATGAGCGTTCTCTAGGAAACCCTGTAGGGGACGTAGTAGCCTTAGGACGGCTTGTTCATGGTTTTCCCAACCATGAGAGGCAACCATGTGGAACCCTCCTCTCAAGGCAGTAGCGTGCGCATGGTTAGTGTACGGTTTGTCAAACCGTGTGGGATTACCGTGTGCACAATTAAAAGTAGGGTTTTTAAATTTGGGTTCACTTAAGATTGCCTCATTTCTATCCAAATCGACTTTCACTCGATCCTCACTTGGGATTTTAGGTTCTGAAGGGTTTAATGTGATCTCTCACTCATTTTAGAAGCATTTTGAAGAGTTTTCTTGGTGTATTGAAGGTGGTTTCTCTCGAGTAAGTGTCTTCTCATGGGTTCCATGTGTTTTCCTCTACATCTACATCTCCCTCTCTCTCTCATTTTTCTAGATCTACACCCGTTTTGTGTATATATAGGATTTTTTATGCCTTGGATATTAATTTTAAAGATTTTTAATGTTAGGGAAGGAGATCAAGGGAGGCTTTAGTGGTACGTTTGCTGGTTCTGAGGAGTAGTTGCTTCTGGGTCGATTTCTCCTGAACCCTAAGGGTAGGTGGATCCTCCTTCGACTCCACTTGGTTAGATATAATGGTTTTGTTTTCAATTAATTTGGTTGGATTGAAAATAATTATCTTTTGATGGGAAAAATTGGTTAGAAATCCCTTGGGTGAGGTTTTGCGGATTTTGGGGAAAAGGTGGGTTTTGTGGTGAAGTGTTTTTTTGTTTATTTTAAAATGAAGATTTTAAAATGGGTTTCTAAGTTTCATTTTTGAAAATGGTTGATGATAAATGGTTTTAAATAAAAATAATATTTTATTGAAATGTAGTTTGTCATTGAAAATGGTTAATGTGTGTTTTCAATAAATGGGTGACTTATTGAACTAGTAGACATGTAATGGGAATGGTTAATTGCATGTTGTTGTGGCCTCGGTGTACAATGCATGGTTATGGCTTGATTTGGAATGTTTTTGTGGATGTGGGTGGGAAGTACCACTATAAAATGTGGATGGATAGTGGACGGAAGGGCCACGATCAAAAGATAAGTGGTCTGGAAGTACCACTAGTTGTGAATGGGTGAACGGTTTGGATGGAAGTTTCACCATTATGGTTTCTTTGTGTGCATTGATTTGCAAGATGGAAATTATTGTCCTAATGTGTAAATTATGAAATGGACTGTGTCATGTTTGTTTTTGTTTTCACATGGTTTCTTGTTTGGGGTGAGCTAGCTTGGTAAGGGTGTGTTTGGCTTATGGGAATGGTTGCACTTGTGATTATTTTATATAAATTGTTTTATATAAATTTTCTAATGGTTTCATCCTAGTGGCATGTGTAAGGAAGTCATTTGGGGAAATCCTACTGAGTATATGTAATCACCCCCTGCTTTGTCATGTTGGTTTCATTGCAGATGTCCTGTATCATGATGAGGGAAAAGGTAAGGTATCACCCTCCATAAGTGGTGCATCGTGATGTCTTGGTAAAACATGGAGCATGGAACTTGGTGTGGAGCCATGGAGTGTTCCTTGGCTTATTTTGGGTATTTTGTTGAGTCTTCTGCATAGTAATTTGATATGGTATTGGATGTATTGGTTTTTGGTTGTATTGTGGAACACATTAGTTGTCCTTTGGGAGTATATGCTTGAATTTTTTGATTGACATGCATCATATAGTGGTTGATAGTGGATGGTTTGGTTGGTTTTGTCTTAAGGGAAAATCATTCCCCAATTTGTACTCAAAGCCCTTGAAATTTATTTCCTGAATTTGGATTCTTGGGAATTTATCTTAAGTCCATGTAACCCTCACCTCCTCCTCAAGCCGATGAGGTAGGGGTGGGGTGTTACAAGTGGTATCCGCTTGTTCGGTCCTTTGGAGTTGATTCTCAGATTTGGAGTTGACATTGGTTGTGGTATATTCCTTGATTCCAGATGGTAGAAAGATGTAAGAATGTAGGAACTTGGAATATATAGCATAAAATAATGTAACTAACCCTTTTATGATGAACTTCAAGTTAACAGGGAGTTGGGTACATTAGTGGTTGGAGACACTTATAGGCATTGGATATCTCATTATCGTGGGTGTATCCAATGAGATGAGCATGGCATGCATGGTAGAAATGAATTCACTATAGGATGCATATTTCATTGGGGTATAATGATTTATGTTGTGATATGAATGTGTGGATTTTGAAAAATCAAAATTGGGTTTCAAAATTGAAGGATTTGAAACATGGAAACTAGTGGTATTTTGAAAATGGTTTGATTTTCAAAAATGGTAAAACATGTAAACATGGAAAAGGTGGAAAGGCGTGTAGTGATAGTGTTGTGTAATGCAATTTGAAATGGGAATTATTGATTTCTACAGAAGTGAGACTCATGGTTCTTTGTTTTCTATTTATAGAAATGACACCGGGTAGGTGTCGTAGAGACCAACTAGAAGTGGCCGATGAAAACATTGTTTCACCTGAGCCCCAGGTGAACCAACAGTTAGTCTAGAGCATAGTGCAAGCCTTCCATGATGTGGGAAGTGTGAATAGAGAGGAAGATCCAAATCATGTCGATTATGTATCTCAATTTCAAAGGCAGGATCCACCCAATATTAGGGGTTATTCAGAAATGAAAAGGGCAGAGGTATGGCTATCTAGAATGAATAGAATTTTCGAATTCATGGGGATGCCGGTAGAGGTGAAAATAAATCTAGAAACATATAAGTCAAAGTATCTTACTCTACAGTGGTGGGAGTTGGTAGTACAAGCGGGGAAGGACCAGGGTATGATGTGGGAAGGCTTTGAGGAATTGTTTAATAAACAATTATACCCATATACGTTCAAAATTCAGCGCACAACTAATTTCTTCAGTCCGAAGAAAGAGCATATGTCTCTGACCGAGTATGAAACTACGTTTATGAGATTAGTTTGGTTTGCGCCTGAGGTGGTGGGTAGAACATAATTAAAGGAAAGTATATTCGAAGCGGTGTTAAGGAAAGATATTCGTTCCAAGATAGCGGTGCTGTGTATAGATGATTACACAGAGATGATGAATAGAGCCTTGGTGGCTGAGTGGGATCTGTTGGGAGGTCCGAGCGTCAGAAGCATGGTGGTACCCATGGGGAATAGTGGGAACTCTAACGCTGGGTTCAAGCGGAGGAGGGACACTTATTCCCAGGGTGGGGTAATGGAATATAATCAAATAGTAGGATCAGTGAATCTTTCTCTAAAGCCCCAGAGCAAACCAGGATGTTTTCATTGTGGCTCTATGGAAGACATCAATGAGGATTGTACGACACAACCTTGAGCATGTCACAATTTTTAGAATATGGGGCATCTTCATTGTTATTGTAGGGGTGCTCCAAGGTCAGGTGCGCTTGACACTCCTCAGGTATCGCAAACGTCATATGCATCGACTGGATGTGGACAACAACATACCCCTCATCATTAGAGAAAATCCAGTTATGGTGATTCTTAGAACACCACAACTCTTTAGTGGGGCAATAAAGAGAATATTGTGGCCACCAATGGGTTCTTCAGAGATGAGAGGGCTGAGGTGGGTGATCAGTTGTGAAAATCCATGGTGCGAGGTAAAATTATTTTAAATTATACCTTGATGCAAGTGTTTTTTGATACGGGTTCCTCACACTCTTTCATTGATGCACGTGTGGTTGAGTTGCTTGGTTTAAGTGTAGAAATGATACCTTCAATTTTGAAACTTCAAACTCCTCTGGGTCAAAGGGAGTGTCGAGCCTTCTTGTGTAGAGCATGTTGTATTGTTGTGGGAGAGGTTGAGCCAATGTGTAATTTCATCGTACTTGAGATGGATGGGTATGATGTAATCATGGAAATGGATTGGCTGGAGGTGTTTAAGTCCCATATTGACTATAATGCGTGGACAGTGGATTTTACAACACACGATGTCATTAGGCATCTCTTTAGTGGAGAGAGGCATGAAAGGCAGGGTGCAACGGGTTTATTGGCACCAGTAGTGTGCACGTTATCGTATCAGTTAGTGGTGTTGTCATTGTAATCGGTAGAGCGTGTTGAGAAAAGTGTTCTTCTAGATATGGTGGATCAGTTCATGGATATTTTCCCCAAATAATGCTCTAGGTTACATCCCATAAGAGAAGTGGAGTTTACGATTGATCTCCTTTCGTGGACCAATACTATCACACTTCCATCTTACCGGATGCAACCTACTAAATTGCAGGAATTGAACGTCTAGTAGAATGATTTACAAAATAATGTGTTTCTCCGTCCTAGCACATCCTAGTGGGCATCACCGGTGTTGTTTATGAAAAAGGTGGATTAAACTTTGAGGCTCTGTATTTATTATCATCGACTAAAACAAGTTATGATAAAGAATAGATATCAACATCCATGAATTGAAGATTTTTTTGACGAGTTGAGGGGATCCCAGTGGGTCTCCAAGATTGACCTGAGGTCATGATATCATCAATTATAGGTGAGGAAGGATGATATTCCTAAAACAGCTTTCAAAAGCAGATATGGCCATTATGAATATGAGGTTATGCCCTTTGGTCTAACGAATATGCCAGCGGTGTTCATGGAATTGATGAATCAGACATTTAAGAGATATCTGGATTAAATTATGGTTGTGTTTGTAGATGATATCTTGGTTTATTCTAAGACAAGGGTGGGTCATGATAAGCACTTGGAAATATTGATGGGGATCATGAGGGAAAATCGGTTGTATTCCAAATTGTCAAAGTCTGACTTTTGGATACAGGAAGTCCGTATTCATGGCCATGATATTTTAGAAAGCGGGTGTTTCACTAGATCCAAAAAATATAGAGGTTGTTATCTCATGAAAACCGCCAAAGAATGTGTTTGATGTATAGATATTCCTCAGTCTAGTAGGGTATTATCGGATTTTTGTTCATGGTTTTTTCACATTTGGATTCACTGATGACAGCTTTGATAAGAAAGAATGTTCCATTCTAGTGGAATGAAGAGTGTCAGTAGTGTTTTGAAGAGTTAAAAGGTAGCCTTACATCAGCACAAATATTGGTTCTGCCAGAACTAGGAAGATGGTATGTGGTGTATTGCGATACATCGAGATCATGGATGGGGTGTGTTCTCATGCGTGGTAATCATGTGGTTGAGTATGGCTCTTGGAAGTTGAGGTTTCATGAGAAGAATTACCCAACTCATGATTTTGAATTGGAAGCAGTGGTCCATGTTTTGAAAGTGTGGCTTAATTTTCTCTTCGGTGAGAAATTCACGGTATATACAGATCATTAGAGCTTGAAGAACATTTTCTCACAAATGGATTTGAAGATGAGGCAAAGGAGATGGATGGAATATCTCCATATTTTTGATTTTGACTTAATGTACCCACTGGGTAAGGGAAATTCAGTGGCATATTCATTAAGTAGAAAATCATATGCTCAGGGGGTGAAACAGGAATCAGACCAGTGGTAGTTGATGTCAGTTATAGCTGACATGCGGTTGAAATGTGAGGACTAGGGCGATAGAGCGGCCTTCTTTCTAGTATTGTTGATTTCTAACATGGTTGGCCTAGTTAAATAGGCACGAATATCTAATTCTGAGTGTGTGACCATGAGGTCGAAACTCAATGGTGGTGAGACCGTTGAGGTTTGGAAACTAAATGGAGATTCAGTTTTGTGTTTTCGGAATTGGATGGTTGTACCAGTTTCCTGTCTGGAGGATATTCTCCAGGAATATCATCATTCCTGATGGGCTATTCATCCTAGAATTCAAAAAATGTATAAATTTTTGAAAGCACAGTTCCGGTGGGATGGTATGAAAAGAAGTGTGGCTGAGTTTTCTTCGAGATGCTTGATTTGCTAGCAGGTCAAGGTAGAGCATCAAAGGCCAGCATGAATGTTGTTGTCTTTACCATTCATAATTTGGAAATGGGAGAAAATAGCGATGGATTTTGTCACAGGTCTCCTAATAATGGTCAGGAAGCATGATTCCATTTGTGTGATAGTGGATAGGCTAACAAATTAATCCCATTTCATCCCGATTCGTGAATCTCAAACCTTGGAGGATCTATCCAAAATCTATATCTGGGAGGTGGTAAAGTGGCATGGTGTTCATGTTTATATTGTATGAGATAGAGATCAGAGGTTTACATTTTTTTTAAATCCATGTAGCATGTATTTGGGACACAATTGACTATGAGCACGAAAAATCATCCTCAGACAGATGGTCAATCCGAGATGGCGATACAAAGTTTGGAGGATATGTTGCGGGCTTGTGTCATGGATTTTGGTGGATCGGGGGTGGATCACTTGACGTTGGTTGAGTTATCGTACAATGAAAGTTATCAAGCATCCATACATATGGTTCCACTTGAAATGTTGTATGGGTGACCATGTTGTTCTCCGCTATGCTGGGTGAAAATGTGTGAGTCCTCGATGGTTGGACCGAGCCTTGTCAAGGAGAATATGGAGATGATCAAGTTAATTAGGAAGAGAATGGAGACGGATCATATTCATCATAAATTGTATGTAGATCATCATCGATGGTTTTTTTCATTCTAAGTGAGTGATCATGTTTTCTTGAGGATCTCTCCTAGGTTGGGACGTCGTCGGTTTGGGAAGCAGGGAATGTTATATCTATGATATATTAGACCTTTTGAGATTCCTGAGCGGGTTGGTGAGGTAGATTATCGTTTGGATTTTCCACCTTGGTTCAGTGTTGTGCACAATGTGTTTCATGTGTCCCAGTTGAAAAAGTGTTAGCCAGATCGTGACGATGTGATTCGATGGGATCATGTTGAGCTAGTGTTGGATGATCCCCTAGTGCAAGTGATAGTGCCTGTTGTGGATAGGAAAGATAAAGTCTTCCAGCGTAAAAGTATCTATCTAGTTCATGTTTTTTGGAAGCATGGTCAGATTCAAGAGGAGGCTTGGAAGCGGGAGAAATAAATGGTCGAGAAGTTGCCCGATCTCTTTCAGCAAAGGGAGGGTTCACTACTTTCTGAGGATGGAAATTCCAATGGTGGGGAGAATGTAGTACCCCCAGTTTGAGGTACGTATACTTTTTTATTCTTTTTAAGTGTCTAAAGTGCATGGGATGATTTGGGTTGAGGTTGGAAGAGTTTGGATTTGTTTTTGAATATGTTTGGAGGCTTTTCTAAGGGATAACGGTTTGAGCATGGTTAAGGGAAACCATGTGGGTTCTCCATGAAACCGTGCAGGGGGAGACAATAGCCTTCTTATGTCTTGAGAACTATTTTCCAAACCATGTGAGGAAATCATACAGACGCCTCCACTTGAGGCAGTAGCATGCGCATGGTTAGCGCACAGTTTGTCAAACTGTGTGGGCTAATTGGGCGACCACTTAAAAGTAGGTTTTTAAAATCCAGGCTCACTCGGGCTTGCCTCATTTCACTCCAAATCCTCTCCCACTCGTGCCTCACTAGGTATTTTTGGTTATCAGGGGTTGAAGGTGATATCCCACTCATTTTGGAAGCATATTGAAGAGGTTTGTTGATGGATTGAAGGTGGCTCCTCTCGGGTATGTCTATCCTCTTGGATTCCTTGTATTTTCCTCTAGATCTACATATGCCTCTCTCTCAGTTTTCTAGATCTACACCCATTGTGTATATATCTATGGTTTTTGGTTTCCTTGGATGTTAATTTTATGTATTGTGGATGTTAGGGAAGGATATCTAGGGAGGCTTCGGTGGTGTGTTTGCCGGTTCTGCGGAGTAGTTTCTTGTTGGTTGATTTCTTAGGAACCCTAAAGGTAGGTAGATTCTATCTCAACTCCACTTGGTTAGATCTAATGGTTTTATTTATAATTAATTTATTTAGCTTGAAATTAACTATGTTTTGTTGATAGAAATTGGTTTGAAATTCCTTGGGTGATGTTTTGGGGATTTTTGGGAAATGGTGGGTTTTGTGGTGAAGTGTTTTTTGTTGGGGAATTTAAAATGAAGGTTTTTAAATGGGTTGCTAAGATTGATATGTGAATATGGTTGATGATAAATGGTTTTAAATAAAAAGGCTTTATTATTGAAATTTTGTATGGCATGGAAAATGGTTAAATAGTGTTCTCAATAAATGGGTGATTTTTTGAAGTGGTTGACATGTAATAGGAATGGTTGATTGCATGTTGTTGTGGCCTTGGTGTACAATGATTGGTTATTGCTTGATTTGGAATGTTGTGTGGAAGTGGGCGGGAAGTACCACTATAAAACGTGGATGGATAGTGGACATAAGGGCCTCCATAAAAAGATAAGTGGTCAGGAAGTACCAGTAGTTGTGAATGGGTGAACGGGTTGGACAGAAGTTCCACCATTATGGTTGCTTTGTGTGCATTGATTTGCAATATAGAAATTGTAGTGCTAACGTGTAAATGATAAAATGTTTTGTGGAAGGTTTTTTTTGTTTTCCCATGGTTTCTTGGTTTGGGTGACATGGATTGGTAAGGGGGTGTTTGGCTTATGGTAATGGTTTCACTTGTTATTATTTTATATAAACTGTTTATATAAATTTACTACTGATTTAATCCTAGTGGCGTGTGTAGGGATGTCATTTGGGGAAATACTACTAAGTAGTTGTAATCACCCCTACATTGGAAGAGTGGTGTCGTTACAGATGTTGTGTATCATGATGTGGGAAAATGTAAGGCATCACCCTCATTTAGTGGTGCATCGTGATGTCTGGGTGGAACATGGAGCATAGATCTTTGTGTGGGGCCATGGAGTGTGTCTTGTCATGGTTGGGGTCTTGTGTTGAGTCTTTTTCATAGTACTCTGATATGGTATTGGTTGTATTGGTTTCGAGTTGTATTGTGGAAAAACTTGGTCATACTTCATGAATACATGCTGTTATGTTTTGATTGACATGCATCATATAGTGGTTGATAGTGGAGGGTTTGGTTGGTTTTGTCTTAAAGGAAAATCATTCCACAATTTATTCTTGAAGCCCTTGGCATTTATTTCTAGACTTTGGCATCTTGGGAACATCGCTTAAGGACAAGTAACCCTCACCACTTCGTCAATCCAATGAGGTATGGGCGGCTTCTTACAAGCTTTGAATCAATAAAAAATATCCTCATTAGATCATAATAAAAATATATTGTTTATTTCTTTTATGAATATATATACCAAGAAAAGTTCCTTGAAATAATTTTTGTGAAAATATAACATTTTCATTTAGAAAATCTTCTACTAAAACCAAACATTCAAAAAATATTAAAAATTAATATTTTAAATCTATTAAAATAATCACCAAACATTGATTTTTTATGATGGTTTATAATTATATTCATTTGATACACATTAAAATAAATATACCATTCACATTTTCCATAAAATCAAAACAAATATTGTTTTCAAAGAAAAATGAAGATTACCTTAAAATAATTTGGAAAAAAGTAAAAAATAGGTATAAATTTCTTTGACAAATCATTTTTAAAAGGTCAAAAAATTGGAAATATTTTTTTAAAACATGGGTTTTGATGAAAATGAGTTTTCATAGCAGAGAGAAATAATGACAATTTTTTGTAAAAAACATTTTCTTAATATTTTTAAGTACCAATGTGTTAAAAATGATACCATTAATTGAAAAATTTCAGGAATGACCATAATTGACGAAAATATAATTATTTTATTATATAAATATCGAATAATTTCCATAAGGTATATGTAAACATAAAAAATCTTAAATAATGATGAGATTGTTAAATAAACCCTTATCGCTTTCATAACTTCTAAATCACAATCCATATAAAATAAATCAATAAAAATGAAACTATAAATTCTATGAATATTAATAGATTCTTTATATTACATGTAAAAATGGATATATATATATATATATATATATACACCCCACATAGGAAATAAGTTATTAATATTTCATATGTATTATGGAAGTAAATTTGGGATGAGAAACCCTTACCTCAGTTCTGATTTCCTTAATACAAGTATTTAAATCCTGTATACTAGATTTAATAAATTTAATAATTTATACCAATACCATAATCATATTTATAATATAATATATTATCATATTATAATATTTTACCACCTTTTTGTTAATAATATTTAATTATTTTCATAGTTTCATGTGTTACTTGCACTCTTTCCTCTTGTGCGTTTTGTCAGGAAATATTCAGTTCTTGTGAATGGGATATATATATATATATGTATCATATAAAGAACATAAATAATTTTATAAATATAATTTTTACTGATTAAATACATTTTTAGATCCATATATGAATGTTTTACAAGTAAAATGAATCACATTTCTTTATAGAGATGGTAGGTCATACATACGCATGAGCAACAATATCATTCATTTAATGAGTGAAAGGGTAAGGAAGTGGGTGACATATTAATTTTAAATAATAAATATCATATCAAATAATTAAATTTTATTCATTAATTTTATCTTTATTTCATTACATGCGAATCATAAGTGAAAAATGATTAACATCGCTTTGTGGGGTGGTTGTTCACGGTACACACGAGGGACAAAATCATATTCAGAAAAGAGTGTAATTTCATAATTTTAAGGTGATGATAAACATAGATAATTATAATAATAATATTATTATCATATATAAAAAATTAATACATTATTATACCCCTCTATGAGAGTTGTTAATGGAAAATGAATGACATCAGTTCATAAGGCGGTAGTACGCCAATCACAGGAATGATGATTTTATAACTCATTTAAAGAAAGAAGAGAATAATTTATGTTATGAAATTAACATAATATTATTTTAGATTACAGAATAAAATAATATTATTAAATCATTAGTTTCTATTAAAAATTTGAGGAGGTGTACAAAGAAATAAAATAAAATACCTGTTTTGGGACGTTACCTCATCCTTAGAAAATTTTTGTTGGTTTTAATGAAAATGATTTTTAATAAGTATTTTTTAGAATAATAATCCTTATATGATTTGAATATGGAATTATTCCACTATGGATTTCAGTTATTGGCTAATCTAATGGGGTTTGGAAGTGTGAAATAGAGGGGAGACTTGGATCCCTTTATCAAATGAGGTGACTAGCACCCTTGTAATTGTTTAATAGAAAAAAGGGGTTCTATTATTTCCACATGAAAAATTATATAAAATTGTAAATTATTGATAATATATAATATAAGGTAAAAATATGTACCTAAAATGTGTTTTTGACATTTTTTTTATTTTTAAACATGATTGTTTTATTTTATCCTCTAATAAAACCTTTTTTACCTTAATTGTCTAAATAATTTTTTATTTTTTCTTTTCAATATTACAAAATCATATCTTTACCTTATTAACTTGTATGAATTATTATAATTCTAAATATGTAATCCATTTGTCTAAATTAAATTTATATAATTGGAAAATTTTAAATTAAAATTAATCTCACAAACAAGATGACAAAGTGGGATTTCAATGAGAAAGTATTTAAAATTTTACAAAGATATTATATCAAAATTCTATAGGAAAATTGTTCTAATGGTCTAAATTACATTAATATATATTTAATATATATTTGCATTAAATCATATTTAATATATAATTTATCTTTGAAAATATTTTATACAAAAAATCAGTTTTCAATTAAAATTCAATACTTTTCACTATTCATAAAACAATTAATATATTCTAAAAATTCAAAACAAATAACCCAAAAAATAATATTTAAATTTATATTTATAAAAATTGGATTATTTTTTAAATTTAATTTTTTACTAGTTGTTAATTTTACATTTAAATTATGTTGCTAAAGGGCGCCAAGACCGCCTTTTCGGAATATACTATTTTTTTAACATTTCTTTTTCTTTCAAATGATTATTATTTTATTTATAATAATTATATAAACGTTTAATTTATTTTATACAT
Organism: Viscum album; assembly: GCA_963277665.1. NCBI lineage: Eukaryota > Viridiplantae > Streptophyta > Magnoliopsida > Santalales > Viscaceae > Viscum > Viscum album. The sequence goes on from OY728127.1 coordinate 1,911,954,277, forward strand.
AATTAAACCATATAATTTACATAATTTAGTTTTTATTATTCATACCTTCCCACTTAATAGATATGTTATAATTTCCATGCTTAAATAATAATGTTTTAATAGAGTTTCATGATTCGTTCAAACCCAGTTTGGTGTGTATTGTAATATATGTAATGGATTCAACTTATTTAAAAAATAAAATATATAATAATATCATATAGTGTTAATTTATCATATAATATTCATTTTATGTGTCATATAAACTATTTAATATGATGTTCCTCTTTTAAAATCGCAGGATGTTACATTCTACCACTTTAAATAAATTGAGTCATCGCAATTTATTATAGATCTCAATAATCAAGGGATTTAAATTTTAAAAAACCATTAATTAAATCTCAATTAATTATATGGGTTGGTAAAATATTCTACTGATAATGGATAAATGTATGTATGATGGCCATCTAGAATAATCTATTACTAGGTTTCCATGTATGATAAAAGTAGTGGGAAATGAAATCAAGGTCATGGAAGAGAATACTAACACCCAAGAATAATATAGAGAGATAGAGATCATTAATCACAAAAAACTGGGTGATGATGATAAGGTTTATGACGAATCAAACATAAATATGTTATTTTTAAGGCTCTATTTGATTCATTTATAAATATGGTACTATGATAACTTTTTTGTTTTAAAATCCTTTCCTTGGATTTTAGGAATTCCATTACCTTATAGAATAAGAACATATAAAATTATAATGATTATATATCTTACAATAAGAACAATTTAACCCTCTATATGTGGTTCAATATTTTCATACTTCATCACTTACACCATCAAATGAATATTAAATTTGATTTTTTTACGAAAGCACTAAAATTGACAATTAACTGATTATTAGCTCAAAAAATGAATGAAATGTAATTAATATTTTAAATATATATTTTTTAGGAGATAATGGTTAGAAAAATTTATCAAATAAAAATCAATGTTAAACATAATTCTTTCTATAAATATTTAACAAAAATACTTGCCTGAAAAATTTCTGTCCAAATCTAAAGTCAATTTTTTTTACTGAAGGTCACTACATCAACATTATATTACATATAAAATATAAAGATGGTCTTAATTTCACATTCCAAATATCTTACTAACTTGATCAATATAAAAAATAGTTAAAATGCATGATTCAAAACATAAAATCTCTTATTATCAAATATATTCAATAAATCAATACATTTTGAACTCCAGAAAATTTGACGTATACCATAAAACATCTTAGCGATTTTGTGGTCAAGAACACTATCCCATAAAAATAGCTTTCCCAATATTATCTCAACATATCTCACATATTAAGGTTCACCCACCCCCCAATCATGGGGTTTACAATAATTTCAACTTTCCTCTCAATTACTTATCCTGGTCATCGGTATCGATCAACATATGCTCTAAAATCCTAATTGAAATAGTATTATAATAAAATAATTATAAATTTAATATTAGTTATAACCAAAATATCATTGATTAAAATAAAACTATACATAGTTCTTTAATACAAACACAATAACATTAATCATCCCACTTCTCCAGTAGTAATAGAATAATCTTGACCTAGACCTCTTATATTATTTTGAGGTATATTCCCATAATGCTTGGGTTATTAATTTTCATATTATCCCATCACCCTATAATAGAATAATTGATCATTGGAAATTTATTTCATTCCCTTGATATTATGAGCATGATTCAATTTTTTTCCACACTAGTAGAAAATTTACATTCCCTTCAATAAAGATTTGAGATGGTTATTTTGACAATTATCACTTGTGGGAAAATCCTTATTTCCCCACTTCCCATAATTTTTTTTTCTCTATCATCCTTTATGTCCCTTTTCCCCTTCTAAGTCATAATACAGATATAATTGTTTCTTTATATTTTTATCACATGATATTATATCCCCTTGTGATGAGAATATTTGGGAGACTAGTTCACTTTTAAATATTTACTAAATCCCAAAAAATAAATGATCATTCTTACTCTTTGGATGGTGTTCATTCATACGGTTCCCATTATTTTTTAGAGATTTAATTTCTAAATAATGGAATGAAATAGATTATATCATAAAATTATGAAACATATTGTATAATCAAAAAACTGGTGAAATACATATCATAAATTTAAGAAATTATGCATGTGCTATCTCATAATCATAAACATTATTTATTTGGGAAATTTTTAAAATGATAAAATTATTTTCATATCATTAATAATGGAAATTACATAAAATGTGAATTAAACTGTGAATATCCCTCAAGAGTGTTCACCCAGCTATACAATAAGGCTCATTTTCATGTAGTTGGTGATGATTGGGTCATCCAAAATATACCTTTTTCATTGTTATTAACCCCAGGTACATCTATTCGATAACCACCTCCACTTGTAGTATCTAAATAGGGATATATTTCTTGGGAAATCCATATAATATCTTCATTAAAAAAACATTAGGATATTCTTTTATACATATCCTCAAATCATATAATTGGGTTATGATTCCTAATATTTATTTTCTGAAATATATTTCTCTAATATTCTACTAAATTAATTTTGATACCAACAATACTGACCCTAGACCTAGTATCATGAAGATGGTGGTTATTTTATTACATTTCATCTTGATATAAGGTATCACATCCTAAAAAATGTATTGTTTAATTGTCTTGGTAAACTACATACATACATGAAATTAATATTACATTTTAAAACATAATATACAAAAAAGTAATTTATTACAAACTCTATTATTCCACATATCATATCCCTGTACATCAATAAAAAATGCATCCTACTGTCCTAGGAAAAAACATAAGAAATGGGTGATCTGAGATTCTTAGTACGCGTAATCATACAGCTAAAAATAAAAAACAATATAATTAATAATCAATATGTAAAGGTAAATAATACAATCATGTACCATTTAGTCAATAATGTGAACATAATATGGAAGGAAAATATTATGATCAAATAATTCCCAAGAAATAATTACACGATATTAAAAACATAACTATAGATATTCTATATAACTGAATAATCACGTAGAATATAAATAATTTGACTCATAATGATTGAATGTTTAATTCCATACATTTATAAAATATCATTGAGGCATTATTCCCTAGAATCTAAATAAATGTACGTAGTCATGGCCAAAACCCGATCTGTTTTGTCTCATTATATATAATATTAAATTGTGGGGCTATAGCATGTAACGACCCGGACCTGAATAGCCACCGGAACATTGCTACACGGGTCGGGTGCTACTACCTTAGGCACACCTCCCCGAATGCCAAAGGTTGCCGACTAGCAGTGATGGTCCTATAGATATAGTGGGGAGGATATAACCTCACAAAGGATAATAATAATGGGACTGGTCCAAGTATAACAATAAATATGTAGCGGGATAAATGGCTCAACAAACTCGATCCAGACCCGGAGAGCATAAGCACATTTAATATCAATAAACAACGGAAGAAATAAATATAAACAACAGAAGTGGAAATAAACACAACAGCTTATTGATCACTTGTAACTACTACTGAACAATAAAACATGCATTCAAAGTAGGTCATAAATATCTAAATATAAAGGGTGCCAATGGCTAACCCACTATAGCCACAAAAAAGAATGAAGATATAGGAAAGTACGCAAAACATCTTAAACTCCATCTAGGCAAGACCTCAAGGTCCATACCATCTCCATGTAATAGCTAATATAGCCTAGCTCTTGAAGCTGGCCTCTTTCCTGCACATAAATCCATAAAGTCTGCATGCGTCCCGAAGGGGTCGTGCAGGGTGTGAGACGAATCTCAGTAGGGTACCACCCAACAAAGCATACCAAATATAAGTGTTTAAGTATGCTTGAATTTATAAGGAAATCAGTACATAGAATGATGCAAAAATAAACACAAACTCCACTGGTGCTCAGCATCCACCATGGTGAGTCACCTACTTCGTCCAATACCAGAATCTCAATCATGTAACCCAGCACCATGTGCCCCCCTAACACTGCGTGTCTCAAGTACCGATGTCCTGCAGGCACCCCCCAACAGTAGTAACCTGGAGTAAAATCGATGTCTGTCCTCAAATAAGTACCGGAGAGATAGTGATATATGCTCTCAAATAATGTAACCGGAGGGACATCGATGTCTACCCTCAAATAAAGTACCTGGAGGGAAAACAATGTCTGCCCTCAAATAATATCGAGCCTTTTCCCCCAACCATATTGGCTCAATTCTATCCCCTGAAGGCTCCTCACCTTTCATGTGGCTTCCTATGGAAAGCATCCCCATACCAATAGTACATAAACTGCAACTAACAGGGGCCTCTACCGACACAAGGGGTCAAAACCACCTCATCACGGTGTCTCTCTTTGTGCACACTACTCAAAGTATCTTGGTGAGCAGTAATCACCAAAATAGTAACCATTCCACCAAACCGTTGACACCTAGTGTCCCTACGACCATGCCTCTCAAGTCTATGGTCATGCCATCCTAGTAACCCGGGCCATGCCCAACCTAACAGTTATCCTCCCTCAAATCGATGCCCATGACGCCCAATCCTGTTGTTAGAACCACCCAACGCAACCTGGGCCAATCCCAACCTGTTAGCAGCATCACTCATGAATATCCGGGCCAAGCCCAACATAACCCAAAGGTTCTAGTATATACAATCTAGCAATTACATATATAACATATTTAAATAGAACACATAAACTGGAAAAACCTTCTAAACAGTTGAATTTCCCTAACCCAACATTTATAAATCAACACCACTGATGTCTTGAATGCCTCTAACAATTTATATCTAGCATAATAAACTAAACATATCAGATAAAATATGAAAGTTCATTCATAACCATTTTGGCTTCCCCAGGCCCAAATTCCCCAGTTGAGCAATGGCCCACGCCCGACCCCGTTCAATTAAAATAGGTATAGGGTCTACACAAAGGCATCCCACGGGTCTAATGAACAATTTAATATGCAATATTAGTTAAATCTAGGTCCTGCTCAAAATACCCGAAAACGCGCCGAAGGTTGCACCACCCAAATGACTATGAAAACACAAAAAGAGGTATGCACCACCTGCCTGAGAATCGTACGATGCTACTCCTCCAATAACAGCCTCCAATTAGGTTTAAAACACAGTAGATCTACAAAACAATCGAAACCTTTCAAACCAATATATCTCATTCTAGAACAAAAATCATGAAGAACAACTCAAGATGAATCAAGGCCTTACCGAGGGGCTTCTAACACATCGTTATGTGATTGAATTGGGGTTCGAATGAAGATCATGGAATGAAATAAAGTCCCAGTCAGTTTGGTTCACGATACCTGGCGAAACCTGAAACTCCCTGCCTCAAAATGAGGCTACTGTCCATTATAGCGGAAAAAAGAAAGTACACGTCATGTAATTCATTACTACACATCGTGTATATCTTTTAATTGTTCATATGGAGGCTGGAATTCCACTGACTTAAATTCCATAATATGCCGACATGAGTAAATGGTGTGTACCCAGGGGTACACGACGTCTAATTAGTTTTTTCTTTATCTTCATCACCGAATTACCCACACACCATGTATATCCCTCAAACATGGACAAACTACATAGTGTGTCCAAGGAGGACATGGTTTCTACTTGGTTAAATGATTATACCTGGCCAATAGTCCTACACACCATGTATGGCCTCCACACGGTCATGAGTACATAGCGTGTCTATTACTACATGTCGTGTAGTATGAAATTTCTACACGGTCATCACACAGAATGTTCTCGGCGAGCACACGGTCGGCACTCGCCTAACCTATACATGGTGTGTACTTAAAATTACACACCGTGTAGTCTACAAATTTTCCAGAAACTACCCAATTTCTTCAGTTTCCTCAGGGATAAGTCAAAAATTCAAACTGGGTTTGGATTTTGACCCATTCTAGAATCATGGGTTCTTTCAATCTCCCCACCTTAACATAGCTCATCCCCGAGCTATCAAACAAAACCCAGAGATGGCACCGAACATACCACCCTGATCAATGTAACCCGGACTTCCTTGACCTCAGAGGTACCAGCTAATTTTTTCATGGGGACTCCCCACCTTAGGAATCGCCTAACTCAGTCTCGACACGACAAAACTCAAAACAAGGGTTCACAAACATTTTTTTTGGACGAATAGTTCATTTGTGATGCATCTTCACCCATGTGCCTCATTGGTGCTCATGTGTCATTCCTGACACCCATCATTTCTTGCACCAGATCGGTGTCCTCCTCCATGAGGTCATCATGCCTAGAAACTCAAGTAACCCACATCCTCGATGCCCTGATGCCCATGGAACCTCAAGTAACCAGTATCCTCAATGCCCCGATGCCCAGGGCACCTCAAGAAACCCACATCCTCGATGCCCCAATGCGCAAGGCCCCTCAAGTAACCCACATCCTCGATGCCCCTGATGCTATGAATCTCAAACATATATATAAATATATCACACACCCAATATGGTGCAAATCTCACCAACGATTTTCCGATCCTTGCAGCATGCATGTTGCTAGGTTGACCCTTTGCCCTTGAGGCATCTCGAGATGCTTGAAGATCATTTGCATGCTCTCTATCCAGTTCTTAGCGGCCTCCAGACCACTGTCACCCTGAAAAAATGATGGGTGCTGCCACTGGAAGTCCAGCGTCAGATATTCCATAGATGACTCTATAGCCAACGCACCTCTGTCGATCTCGTACAAGAAACACACCAGGCTAGTTCGAGGCTACTCGTCGAGCAATGGTCCGAACGTTGCCAAACCCGGCTGCAGTCTTGCCTGCACTAGATCCAAACCCTGATCATGTCCCTGAGACTGTACTTGTGGTTACTGCTCTGCCTACACCTGATCTTGAACCAGATCCTACACCTGCGACAATCTGTCATCTCCCATCTGACGCCCCATCTGAGTCGCCCAAAAAGGAACCGGCTAAATACAATAAATGTTCAGACGACCTATACATATATATAACAAGATATATTCAATGATGATAATAAATCAGTAAAAGGTATCACACAACTACCACCCTTACTCTCCCCCACTACAACCATGTCTAATGGCATCCCGGCCTCATGGCCTCCTTACCTTCCCCTAACGGAGCCAAGTATCAAATATACCTCAGGCCAAGCCCGTCCTTACAACTAACATTGCCTCAAACTGATGATCGAGTCACCCAATCCTGGGGATCAAAATCACCTCAACCGATAATACATGCCTTCTCGTACAAGATCCAGACCCAAATACCATGTCACATACAATTATACAAAAATATAAAGCATGGAATACACATTGAAACAATAAGAAATTATATCAATAATTTTACATATTCACATTTCAGAGAATAGAAAGAATGGAAATTGATTTTATTCACATGGAATTATCACTTCACAAATCATACAAACATTTATGAAATTGAAATACCCTAAAAATGTGCCTATCAAATGCCAAGAAAACAATCCTTGCCATACCGGGCCAAGGTCTAACTCTCCCTTACCGCATCGGGTCACGGGTAACATATCACAATCAATAAAATCACACACCAAGTGATCCACCATGGTGGAAATCATATAAACTGTAATCTAAGCAAAAAATCACACAACAATTCCCACTCAAGGTAACTTGGTCCATCCCTCATACCTAGGGCTATAGGCACCCAAGCACAAGCAAGAAAACCATTTTCCAATCACAACTTATCTCCAGTATACAATTCCCCAAATAGTAAACTAGAAAAAATAGAAGAGAAGCCTTAATCTCATTAGCAACTAGTAAAACACTGCTACTAAATCTGTGTCAAGAAACAACCTCTGATACCACTTTGTAACGACCCGGACCCGAACAGCCACCTGAACAGTGCTAAACGGGTGGGGTGCTGCTACATTTGGCACTGCTACCGAAATTCAAAAGGATACCTACTAAGAGAAAGGGTCTTATATGTATAGTGGGGAGGCTATACCCTCTTAGAGGATAATATTAATGTTACTGTTCGATGTATAACAATAAAGATGTAGCAGAATAAATGGATCAGGAAACTCAAACCAGACCCATAGAGCATAAGCACATTCAATATAAATAAACAGCGGAAGCAATAAATATAAACAACGGCAGAAATAAACAACACATCATGCTGATCACTTGTAACTGCTACTGAACAATAAAACATGCATCAAAATCAGGTCACACATATCTAAATATAAAGGGTTCTAATGGATAACCAACTTTAGCTACAAATAAGCATGATGATACAGAAAAGTATGGATAACATTGTAAACTCCAGCTAGGAAAGACCTCAAGGTCTATTCCATCTCCATTTAACAGCTAATACAGCCCAGCTACTAAAGATGGCCTCCTTCCTACACATAAATCCATAAAGTATGCACACATCCCGAAGTGCCCATGTAGGGTGTTAGATGAATCTCAGCAGGATACCACCCAATAGTGTGTTCCTAATATAACTATTTAAGAAGGAATGCATTTATAAGGAAAGAAGTAAACAGAAAGATGCATAAATAAACACAAACTCCACTGGTGCTCAGTAGCCATCATTGACTGTCACCTCCTTCGGCCAACGCCAGAATCTCTATCATGTATCCCAGAACCATGTTCCCCCTGACACTTCAAGTCTCATGTACTGGCGTCTTGAAGGCACTCCCAATAGTAGTAACCCGGAGGAAGAGCGACGTCTGTCCTCAAATAAGTACTAGAGGGACAGTGATGTCTACCCTAAAATAACATAACCGGATGGACACCGAATTCTGCCCTCATATAAAGTAACTGGAGGGACAACGATTTCTGGCATCAAATAACGGCAAGCCTCTACCCCCCAAATTAATATCCTCAATTCTATCCACTGAAGGCCCCTCACCTTTGACGTGGCATCCTACAGCAAGCTCCTGAAAACCAATACTACCTAATATGCAACTAACGGGGGCCTCTACCCATGCAAGTGGTCAAAACCACCTCATCACAGAGTCTCTCCCTGTGCACACCACTCAATTTTTTTGGGTGAGTGGTAATCACCTAAATAGTACCCAAGCCACAACACCACTGACACCTCGTGTCCCTACGACCATGTCGCTCAAGTCTGATGTCCATTCCATCCCAGTAACCTGGGCCATGCCCAACTTGACAGTCATCCTACAACAAACTGACGTCCATGTCGCCCAATATCATGGTCAGAACCACCCAACGCAACCCGACCCAAGCCTAACCTGTGATCAGCAACACTCAAGAATATCTGGGACATGCCCAACACAACCCAAATGGTTTAGTATATGCAATATAGTAATTACATATATAACATATTTAAACAGAACACCTAAATAGGAAAAAAATTCTAAACAGTTGAATTTCCCAAACCCAACGGTTATCAATAAACAGCACTGAGGTATTCAATGCATCTAAAAATTTATATCAGACCTAATAAACTAAGCTTATCAAATAAAATATCATAGTTCAATGATATCCATTTTGTCTTCCCCCGTCCAAAATGCCCCAATTGAGAAACAGCCCCTCACCTGGCCCCACTCAAGAAAAATAGGTAAAGGGTATACCAAAAGGCATCCCACGGTTCTAATGAACAATTTAATATGAAATATCAGACAAAACTAGGTCCATCTCAAAATAATCGAAAAAGCACTAAAGGCCACACCACCCAAATGACCATGAAAACAGAAAAGGTTTTATGAAACACCTTCCTGAGACTTGTACGTTGCTAATCCTCCGATAACAGCCTCCAATTAGGTCTAAAACACGATATATCTATAAAAGAATCAACACTGTTCAAACCTCTATAACTCGTTCTGGAACATAAATCAATAAGAACGGCACAAGAGAAATCTAGGCCTTACCGAGGGGGTTCCAACGCATCTGTCGACAATTGAATTAGGTTTTGGACGAAGAACTGGGAAGGAAATGATTTCCTGGCTGGCTTGGTTTGTGAAACCTGGTGAAAACCGCTGCTCCTTACCACAAAACGAGGCTACTTCCCATTTTAGCAAAAAAACATGTAGTGTGTACATCATGACTAGATGCCATGTATATCATTTAACTATTCATATAGCTGCTGGAATTCTACCGACATACTTTCCAAAAACATCTGACTTTAGTACACGACATGTACATAGGGGTACACGACATGTAATTAGTTTCTCCTTCTCTCCCTCACCGACTTACCCACACGATATGTATATCCCTCATACACGACCATACTATATGATGTGTCTGAGGAGGACACGGTGTGTACTTTGGATAAACAATTTTACCCAGCCAACAAGCCTACACGCCAGGTATGGCCTCCACATAGTCATGATAACACATAGTGTAGTAAAAAATTTCTACACGGTCATCACATGAAATGTACTCGGCAAGGACATGGTCGGCACTCTCCTAACCTATACATGGTGTGTACTCAAAAGTACATGGCTTGTAGTCTAGAAATTTCTATAAACTTCCCAATTTCTCTATTTTCCTCAGGGAAAAGTCAAAAATTCAAACAATGTCAGGATTTCGACCTATTCTAAAAACTCGGGTTCTTTATATAGCATGAACCTGCCATCACATACTAAGTTCAATTAAATTCATATATGATTGTTTGAAATTAAATTAAAATATACATTCATATTGAAAATATAACACAATAAATTTCAATAATTTTCCCGATCTATAAACATAGTCGTAAACCATCCATAGTAATACGATGAATGGTAATAAAATTCCAAATACCCAAAAAATTGTAACGCCCCGACCCCAGTTACCCAGAGTCAGTGCATTATTATATAACATTGGCGTGATCACAAAATATAAAGTCTTGAAAGACTGATTAGTTTAGTATCCTTTGAATAACATGGTACATTCATAATGTTTACCTTACATCATAAAGTGAAAACTACTACTACAACATCTTGTCTTCATATCCCCTCATACTATCCCTGTAGGTCATGCCTAAATTACTTCTTCACATCCTAGGAAAAATAAAACATTGAAAGGGGTGAGCTCATATGATCAATAAGCATAACAATAAAACGGAAACTTTCATAAATAAGCATAAACATTTAAGGCAATGTATAACTAAAACAAAATCCTTTTAAACATGAACATCATCATAATATGGAAAAGATAAAATGAAATAATTCTATTTACTTATTCAGATGGATATTATACTAGTAGAATAATCACATGAAATGTCAATAACCACTTTCATAATGATAGAATGCATAATTCCAGACTATCATAACCATGTAGCCAAGGCCTCGTGCCAAGACAACAAATAATATTTTTTCAAGGCCTCGTGCCAAGACACTAGTTTGTCTCATGAGACCTACCGATTCATCGAGGAGTTATAGCGGGCTCCACCCATCACTAATTAAGTCCAATTCATTCTTTATATGAATAGGTTTAAACATAACATATACATTCATATAAAAACTAGAATATGAAATGTCAATAGTTTCTATGTAAATTGTGAATGGTATAAAAATAACACATCCATAGTCAAACATATCAAAAAACCATCAATACAATATGTAATTTTTGTATAATAATAAATCAACTTCAAATAAGCTTAAAATCCATCAAAGGATGTTGACATAGATGAAATCAAAACTATTTGAGAGAAATATATCTTTTTTTAATCATTTAAAAGTCACATAAATATAAAATAAAACATTTAATTTGAAAATATTTTTATAATCTTGTAAGGGAAGCTTCGACAATTTTATAATGGCGGAAAATAGCCACACCCGCCGTATAAGTTAAAAAGACATTCTTACCTTAATTCTGTCGAAAAGGTTAAAAAGGACCTCGTTTGGAAATCAACAGAAAGATTACTTTATAAACATCTTATAAAAAGTCAAAAAGGTTATAAATTACATTGCCCATTGTCTTTAAAATAGTAGGAATGATTTTAAATACATTTTTAAGAAACATGGTTGTGGATGATAAAGAGGTCCCAGTAGATAATTACTTATAAACAATCTCAGATAATGAAGAGATTGTAAAATAAACCCTTACCATGTACTTATACTTAGTTGATGGTATGTTAACCCTCTTTATAATAGTTAAAACATTTTTTTTAAATTATACATGAACCATATACATAATTATTATATCATATATGATCTTCTAATAATGATTTTTTAATAATATTTTAATATTTTCGTCATTTCAGGTGTTAACATACTCATTTTATTTTATATGTTTTGTTACATAAGTCATGTTTGTTATGGATATGTTGTATCTTATTCTTACCCAGAATGATATAATTTTCTTAAACATTATTTTAATCATCAAATGAGAATTCTTCTTGAATGGATACTATGGGGAATGAATCTCATCGCGTTCCTGGAGACGGTAGTCCATACGTACGCATGAGCGACAATAACATTCTTTTGAAATTATAATAATATATAATTGGATGGTATATCATATATAAAAAATCATTATCATGTTATATTTATTATTTAAATGAATTAAACATCATTATTATACCCATCCAAATAATAATATATTGAATAACAATTACACCACGACGTGGAGACGGTAAGTCGTACGTACGCACGTATGGTGACATGTCATTCAAAGGACAAATAGAATAATGAATATGGTTGTATCATATTTATAATAACATAACATTATATAGAAGATACTAGAGTTATTATTGTATAATATAAATAAAAAAGAATGAAGAAGTTTAAGAAGAATGGAACTTGAAAGTGGGTGGTGAAAACATTACCTCTTCTTCGGGTTCTTCCTTTTGATTCGATCGAAACGGCTCCATAGGTTGGCTTTCTGATCAAACTAAGGCATCTAGGTTGAAGTGAGGGATGTTTATAGAATTTTTTAGCCGGAGTTGGACCAGCCAAAAGGCTTTGAATGTGTGAATTAGTGAGAAGGAGGAGTGCCTTTTTATAAGAGGGGTTAGGGGCACCTTTGGAAAAGCAAGAAATATTATTTTATAATAAATCCATATTCGGTTTCTAATGGATCAAAAGTGGATTATTTAAAGTTTAAGGTAGGTATAGGTTGAAATCCACTCAACCAATAGATTTGGGAAATGATTGGGTCACTTTAATAACCATATCTTTTAGTTTTAACTCTTAGTTAATTAGTTTGACACTTACCATGTCTCTTTGTATTTTTATATTATAGAGTTAATAAACATACTATAAACTTCCAAGAGACCCCAAAGTGGTCCATTAATGATAAAACTATATTTATATAAGTCTCATGGCAGAACCATGGAATTTTAGGAATAGAATATAAATTAATAATATAATATTTGTTTTAAAAACTCTTTTTTGACAATTTTGACATTATTGGGTATTTTGTTTTTTTTAAACTCATAACAGAATTATTACTTCGAAAAAAATTTATATAAAAAATCAGAATATCTCATATTAACCATGAAAATTATTGGAATTCACAAAAAGTGTCAAATTACATTTATTTTCATATTTATAATATCAATTATTTTAATATTTCATTAATTATGTCATTACTGCATCACCATTGTGTCATCAATAAATTAAATTATTTAATGTCTAAAAATTATAAATAAAATTCCACTATTTAGGAAATTTTTTTAGATTTTAAATGAATATTTATAATCTAATTTATATTATATATAACCCTATATTAAAAACAATTAGTAATTAAACTTTGATTTTAACTCTTTTAACTCTTCTTTGAATTAAATATTAATTAATGTCCTGATCTAATCCAAGTGGACCTAAATGATAATATTTTATTCCTAAGGTTGTTTTTGGTTGAGATATAATTGTCCAACAGAATTAGTACATGTGTTAGGGTAATATTAATATCATTTTTACCCTTAATTACCCTATTTACTTTTAACTGTGGTTAATAAAAGTAAAAAGTTACTATTCACCAAAAATTATTTTTAACTTATTTAACCACATTTTACTCCATGATATTATCTACCTCTCTCATATTTTAAAAATTCCACTCATAGAAGTGGTAAAATTATGTTTTATGTGAATTTCCAAATTTTCCTAGGAGGCGCGTAAAAGACGGTGAAAAGTTCAATAAAATTTTTATATTTCCAAAATTATTCTGAACTAACTCCAATGAATTACATTGAACATATATAGGTATTATGTATATATTATGAAATTAATTAAATTTAAATAAAATATATAATTATTTATGTAAAAATCAATTTTAAACAATAACTCAGTGTTTTTTCACTATTCATCAAAAAATGAAAGTTTTCAGAAAAATACCAAAATTTCACCCTAGGCTAATTTTGATATTCCGAATCCAAAAAAGAAGTCCAAATAGAAAGAAAAAATTTAAAAAAAATCAAAAAGATGGTATTACTATTCATAACTTCTTGTTTGATTGGTTGTGGTGTGTGTTATAACTCAAAGTTGCGTACAACACACGTTATTGTATTATTCAAAGAGAAGAGTACCGTGGAATCTTGGGGTGTTACATTCTCCAATCCTTCAAATAATTTCATCCCCGAAATTTCTAAAATACTTTTCCATGAAAAGACTCAGGTGATTTTCCATCATAAGTTCCTCGGGTTCCCACGTTGCCTCTTCCATTTTATGGTTTCTCCATAGAACTTTTACCAGACGAGTCGTTCGGTTTCTCAGCAATTGTTCTCTTGTATCAAGAATCCAGATGGGCTTTTTGAAATAAGATAGATCAGTTTCCAGTTTTATTTCCTTATAGGTGAGTACATGTGTTGGGTCAGGCATGTATTTTCTCAACAGTGATATGTGGAACACATCGTGAACTTTAGAGGGATTTGGCGGCATTGCCAAACGGTAAGCTACAACCCCAATTCGTTCTAGAATTTCGAATAGTCCGATGTACCTGGGACTCAATTTACCCTTCTTACCAAAACGTATAACTGCCTTCCATGGAGATACTGTCAAGAAAACATGATCTCCTAACTGAAATTCCAAATCCTTCCATCGGTTATCGCCATAGATCTTCTGCCTACTTTGAGCTGATTTGATGGTGGTTTTGGATTAGCTTTACCTATTCCATTGTTTCCTCAACCAGTTATGGGCTTACATGTTTTCTTTCACCAACGTCATCCCAACAGGTTGGTGTGCAACATCTCTTTCCGTATAACGCTTCATATGGTGCCATCCGAATACTGGAATGAATGCTATTGTTGTAGGAAAATTCAACTAGAGGTAAATATTGATCCAACATACCCTGAAAGTCATGTGAGAAAGATCTCAACATGTCTTCTATGGTTTGAATAGTCTATTCTGATTGTCCATCTGTTTGAGGGTGGTAGGTAGTACTCAAATGAAGTTCAGTATCCAAGGCCTTCTGATGACTCATCCAGAATCTTGAAGTAAAATGAGGATCATGATCAGAAACAATCGATAGGGGTACTCCATGAAGTCTCACAACTTCATTAATATATTGTCTTACTAGAAGTTCTAGTGGTAGATCTCTCTTATAGCAAGAAAATGTGCTGACATGGTAAGATGATCAACAATAACCCATATTGAATCGTTCCTTCTAGGAGTCTTTGGTAGCCCCATGAAAAAGTCCATCGTAATATTGTCTCATTTGAACTCAAGTATGGGAAGAGGTTTCATGACTCCTCCAGGTTGTTTCCTTCCAGCTTTCACTTGTTTACAAACCATACATCTTGACACAAAATCAGAAATCTCCCTCTTCATGTTGTCCCACCAAAATTGTTCCTTCAAATCTCTATACATTTTGGTGCTCCCATGGTGTATAGTGAAATTGGAGCTATGAGAATCATCTAACAATTCCCTTTTTAGATCAGGTAAATCTAGAACACAAAGTCTCTCCCCAAATTTTAAAATTCCTTCTTCATAAACAAAGTCTCTCAATCTCCCATCATTCACAGCTTTAATCTTATTTTGAAATTCATTATCACCGGTCTGAGAACTCTTAACCCTTTCTAGTAAAGATGGTTTGGAAACCATTTGAAAAAGAATTGATGTTTCACCTTCCATGGTTATTCCCATGTCCATCTTCACTAGATCCATGAAAATTGGATCCCTTTCAATTCTCATATTGTTCAAAACTCGATGATCTTTTCTGCTAAATTCATCTTCCACCATATTTTCCTTCCCCTGGTGGTAGTGTATCATGAAATCATAAAACTTGAGTAATTAAAGTCGTCTCCTTTGCCTCATGTTGAGTTCTTTTTGTGAGAAAATATACTTCAAACTCTTGTGATCAGTATAAATCTCACATTTTTCACCATAGAGGTAGTTTTTCTATATCTTCAAAGCAAATATCACATATTCTAACTTGATATCATGAGTAGGATAGTTTTTCTCATGAATTTTTAACTATCGTGATGCATAGGCAATAACCCTATCATTCTACAAAAGGACACAACCAAGTCCTTTCATCAATGCATCACTATAAATAATGAACCCATCATTCCCCGATGGCAGTGACAATATAGGATCATTGACTAATCTTCTCTTATGTTCTTCAAAATATTCATCACACTCTTTTGTCCTAACAAATTTAACCCCTTTGCGTGTGATCTTTGTTAATGTGTTAGCCAATCAGTCAAAATTTTGGACAAAACGCCGATAATATCCTGCTAAACCAATAAAACTACTTACATCAGATATACTCGTTGGTGCAGGACATTCTTGGATTGCCTTGGTCTTAGAAGTATCAACAGAGATTCTATCATTAGAGACAATATCTTCATACAATGAGAAGGTTTCCGAGACTAATACTCGATGGAGAAACTATTTTAACCCATCAAAGAAATGATCAATCTTACTTCTTGGGTTACGTATATAATCTCTAGAAAACCTTGCTAACCTTGTAAAGTTAGCCTCATACTTTGTGACATTTTCATCCTCATTTTGTCTAAGACTCAAAAATTTCCTTTCCATATCTGCTTGATTGTCATGAGGAAAGTATTTTTCTAAGAAAAGTTCTTTGAACTCCCTCTATTCCATAATTTGTCATCTTCCATTGTGTTTTTTATCAATTACCACCATTGATCAGCATCTCCAGTGAGGCGATAAACTGCCATGACAAATTTTTCATTTTCACTACTCCCCAAAGCCTAAAATATTTTATCTAGGGAACATATACATTTCTCAACTACCAATGGATTTGTACTCCCATTTAATGTTGGTGGATGTTGCCTCATGAAGCGATCTAAAATTGATCCTCCATGTTGCGGATCTGTGTGCTCCATACGGGTAAGTTTGTTATTCATAACTTGAGTGAGTTGTCCCAGTATAGTGATTTGCTGATCAGCACAAGTTGCATCACCAGCTCCACTATAATTATCTTGAGCAGGAGGGAAATCCCTACATGGAGTGCATCCATTGGTATGGTTTCCATTTCTTCTACTAGGTGCCATTTCTAATCAATGGCATAAACTAGATCAGTTTCGGAATCAAAATACATAATTTTATACTTGTAAAACTCTTAACATAAATTGAACTATTTATGGATATAATCCATAATCATAAAAATGTTTTCTTTGAGGAAGTATATACTCACAAACCCTTCATAATGGTTTGTAAAAAAATGAGAATTATCCTAAGCATATCCCCCAGGAGTGTCGTAACCAATAGTGCAGCAAGGCCCGTTTTCGTGAACCAGTTCCCGTTCGAGTCTAGCTCAAAGCGGTGTTTTCGTGTTTTACCCCAAGGTACATCTATGCCAGTGCTGTCTCTACCTGCTCATATCCAGACAGGTATGTATTCCTCGGAAAACTCACAAAATCTCTACAATACCAAAATTCTAGGAAGTTCTTCTATACTAATCCTCAAACTCTATCTTAGGGCTATGTGCTCTAATCAGAGTTTATCTAAATATACCTTCCAGGGTTTGTAATAAACTTCCTTTGATACCAAATATAACACCCCAACCCCAGTTACCCAGAGTCAGTGCATTATTACATAACATTGTCATGATTACAAAATATCATGTCTTGAAAGATGGATTAGTTTAGTAGCCTTGGAATAACTAGATACATTCATAGAGTTTAAAATACATCATAAAGTGAAAACTACTACTACAACATCATGTCTTCATATCCCCTCATACTATCCCATCAGGTCATTCATAAATTACTTCTTCACATCCTGGGAAAAATAAAACATTGAAAGGGGTTAGCTCAGATGCTCGGTAAGGATACAAATATAGCGGGAACTTTCATAAATAAGCATAAACATTTAA
Source organism: Viscum album (assembly GCA_963277665.1). Taxonomy (NCBI): domain Eukaryota; kingdom Viridiplantae; phylum Streptophyta; class Magnoliopsida; order Santalales; family Viscaceae; genus Viscum; species Viscum album. The sequence goes on from OY728127.1 coordinate 1,911,972,529, forward strand.
GGAAATGTATAACTAAAACAAAATCCTTTTTTACATGAACATCATCATAATATAGAAAAGATAAAATTATATAATTCCATTTACTTATTCACATTGATATTCTACTAGTCGAATAATCACATGCAATATCAATAACCACTTTCATAATGATGGAATGCATAATTCCATATTATCATAACCATGTAGGCAAGGCCTCGTGCCAAGACTACAAATAAGATTTTTTCAAGACCTCAGGCCAAGACACTAGTTTGTCTCATGATACCTACAGATTGATCTGGGAGCTATAGTGGGCTCAACCCATCACTAATTAAGTCCAATGAATTCCTCATATGAATAGGTTTAAACATAACATAAACATTCGTATTAAAACTAGCATATTAAATGTCAATACTTTCTCCATAAACCATGAATGGTATAAAAATAACACATCCATAGTAAAACATATCACAAAACCTTAAATAAAATATATAAGTTTTGTACCATAATAAATCAACTTCGAATAAGCTTAAACTCCATCAAAGGGTGTTGATATAGATGAAATCAAAACTATTTGAGGGAAATATTTCTTTCTTTAAATCATTTAAAAGTAACATAATTATAAAATAAAAAATTTACTTTGAAAATATTTTTATATGATTTTAAGGGAAGCTTCGACAATTTTATAACGGCGTAAAATAGCCGCACCCGCTGTATATGTTAAAAAGACTTTCTTACCTTAATTCTGTCGAAAAGGTTAAAAATGACCTTGTTTGGAAAATGACAGAAATATTCCTTTATAATATTCATATAAAAAGTCAAAAAGGGTATAAATGAATTTATCCCATATTCTTTAAAATAGTATTAATGATTTGAAATACATTTTTAAGAAACATGGATGTGGATGATAAAGAGGTCCCACTAGATAATTGCATATAAACAACCTCAGATAATGAAGAGATTGTGAAATAAACCCTTACCTTGTACTTTTCCTTAGTCGATGGTTTGTTAACCTCATGTATAATAGTTAAAAAAGAGTTATTAAATTTTAAAATAACCATATACATAATTATGATATCATATATTATCTTCTAATAATGCTTTGTTAATAATATTTTAGTATTATCGTCGTTTCAGGTGTTATCTTACTCCTTTTCTTTTATATGTTCTGTTACATAAGTCGTGTTCGTTATAGATAGGTTTTATATTATTAATATCCAGAATGAGATAAAGTTTTTAAACATTACTTTTAATCATCAAATGAGAGTTAGTCTTGAATGCATGTGATGGGGAATGAATCTCATCGCGTTCGTGGAGACGGTAGTCCGTACGTATGCATGAACAATAATATCATTTTTTTGAAATTAAAATAATATATAATTGTATGGTATATCATATATACAGAATAATTATCATGTTATATTTATTATTTACATGAATTACACATCATTATTATATCCATCCAAATAATAATATATTTAATAACAATTACACCACGACGTGGAGACGGTAAGCCGTACGTACGCACGTATGGTGACAAGTCATTCAAAGGATTAATAGAATACTGAATATGGTTGTACCATATTTATAATAACATCACAGTGTATATAAGATATTGGAGTTATTATTTTATAATGGAAATAACAAAGAAATAAGAAGTTGAAGAACAAAGGAACTTGAAAGAGGGTGGTGAAAACATTACCTCTTCTTCAGGTTCTTCCTTTTGATTTGATCAAATTGTCTCCTTAGGATGGCTTTCTGATCAAACTAAGGCCTCTAGGTAGAGGTGAGGGAAGTTGGGAGAATATTTGGGCAGGGGTTGGCCGATCCAAAAGGCTTTGAATGTGTGAATTAGTGAGAAGGGTGAGTGCCTTTTTGTACGAGAGATTAGGGGCACCTTTGGAAGTGCTAGAAATATTATTTTATAATAAATTCATATTCGGTTTATAATGCCTCCAAAGTGGGTAATTTATAGGTTAAGGTGGGTATAGGTCTAAAACCACTCAACCTTTAGCTTTTAGATAGTTTTTAGTCACTTTATTAACCATATATTTTTGTTTTAACTCTTAGTTAATTAGTTTGGAACTTACCATGTCTATTTATATTTTTATATTATATAGTCAATAAACTTACTATAAACTTCCAAGAGACCCCAAGTGGTCCATTAATGATACAAATATCATTATACAAGTATCTTGGCCGAACCATATATTTTTAGGAATAGAATATAAATCAATAATATAATATATGATTTAAAAACTCTTTTATGACAATTTTGTCAGTATTGGGTATTTTATTTTTTTAAAATTTATAACAACATTTTTGCTTCGAAAAAAATTTATATAAACAATACTAATATATCATATTATCATAGTAATTTATTGTAATTAATTGAAAGTCTCAAATTAAATTTATTTAGATTTTTAGAATATCAATAATTTTAATATTTAATTAATTAATTAATTACTGCATCACTATTGTGTCATAAATAATTTTAATTATATAATGTCTAAACATTATAAATAAAATAACATTATGTAAGAAAGCTTTTTATCTTTATAATGAATATTTATAATCATATTTATCTTGTGTATAACCCTATATTAAAAATGTTTTATTAATTAAACATTAATTTTACCTCTTTTAACTATTCTTTGAATTAAATGATAATTAATGTCCTAATCTAATCCAAGTGGACCTAAATGATAATATTTTATTCCTAAAGTTGTTTTTGGTCGAGATATACTTTTACAATAGAATTAGGACATGTGTTAGGGTAATATTAATATCATTTTCTCCCTTAATTACCCTATTTACTTTTAACCGTGGTAAATAAATGTAAAAAGATACTATTCACCAAAAATTATTTTTATCTTATTGGACAAAATTTTACTCCTTGATATTAACCATGTCTCTCAGATTTTCGAAATTACACTCACAGATTTGGTAAAATTATGTTTTATCTGAATTTCCAAATTTTCCTAGGAGGTGGGTAAAAGACTGTGAAAAGATCAATAAAATTTTTTTATATCTAAAATTATTCTGAACTAACTCCAATGAATTACATTGAACTTATATAGGTATTATGTTTCTATTTTTACCTTAATTAAATTTAAATAAAATAAATAATTATTTAAATAAAAATCCGGTTTTAAATTATAACTCAGTGTTGTTTCACTATTCATTAAAAATTGAATGTTTTCAGAAAAATACCAAAATTTCACCCTAGTCTAATTATGATATTCCGAATCCAAAAATGAAGTCCATTTTGCATGATAAAATTTCTAAAATTTCAAAAAGTGGGTATTATTATTCATAACAGCTAGTTTGATTGGTTGTGGTGTGTGTTATAACTCGAAGTTGCGCACAACACACAGTACTGTATTATTCAAAGAGAAGCGTACTATGTAAGGTTGGGGTGATACAATATGGTTATAAAAATCTAGAGAAATAATAAGAATGGAATCAAGAAATAATATCCTTAGTGTATCATAAATAAAAAAAGGATTGAGGAAATTTATGAATTTAAATTCAACAATCACATCCTTAAAAAGATTTTTGTGAAAAATAACCATTTTATTTTTGAAAATCAAATTTAAAAAAAAATTCACAAAATAATTTGGAAATAATTTTCTTTGAAAAAAAAATTCATTGAAAATAATCTTTTAAAAGTCTTCAAATAATTATTAATATATATATTTTTCATGAAGGTGGAATATTTTGTTCATAACATATATTTTTTAAAAAATATTCATTTCTAATTTTTGGAAAATACCAAATGAATTTTTTTTAACAACATGTGGATTACATTAAATTTTTTTGTTAACAGTAAAAAATTGGGTAAATTAGAACTTAATAAATCATTTTAAAAATAAAAAAAATTAATAAATTTTTATAAAACATAGTGTTTTTATGAAAAAGGATTTCTGACCATGGAGATAAAAATAGTATGATTTTCTTAAAAACATTTTTTCAATCATATAAAGTACCAAAGAGTTTACAAGGGTATTATTACTTAAAAAGGGTCATGAATTAAGGGAGGCAACTTAAAATAAATTTATTTTAAGATATTAATATCAAATAATTACCCTAAGGTACATGTGAATATAAACAATCGTGAATATTTATGAGATTGTAAAATAAACCCTTACCACTATGGTAACATCTGAATCATAAGCCCCATTAAATAAATGTCATCAGATGAAAAATGCAGTTCAATTTTTGAAACCTAAAAGGGATTAATTCAATAACCATAATAGTAATAGGTTCATTTTATAACAAATAAAAGGGTCATTATATACACCCCACAATGGAAATAAGTGGTGAATATGGAATATGTCTCACGAAAGTAAAAGTTATACGAGAAAGCCTTAACTCATGTTTGATTTCCTTCATACATGAAGGTAACTCATGTAAAATTGTTTTAATAATTTTATTTATTTAATATATAACCATGTTTATATTTATAATTTCATTTATGATCCTATTATAACATTTTACCAAACATTTGATAATAATAATTCATTATATTCATCGATTCAGGTGTTAATTACCTTGTTTTCTCATGCTCATTTTTTCCATGAATATCCTTATTCTTTTTCATAGGATATATATATCATATATATATTATTAGTATTGTTATAAATATAATATTTACTCATTATATATATATATAAAATTATGAATGTTGGACATGGAAAATGAATCGCAACACTTTATGGTGATGTTAGGTCATACATACGCATGGGGGATAATGTCATTACCATAATGAATGAATGGGTAAGACATTGGGAGATATATAAATTTTATAGAATCAATATCATATCATATATATCACATATATTCTTAATTTTATCATTATTACATTCCATGTAAAGATTAATTGGTAGAAAAAACACATCGCTTCATAAGGCAACAGTCCACTATATAAATGAGCGAAGATATTATATTTGAGATAGCATGGAACATAAAAAGGTCCATATGTTATTAAAATTAAATAATTACAATAATATCATAATTATAACATATAAAATTTATATCCATAATTATATCCTCCTATAACAGGTGTTAATGAAAAAACAAATGACATCAGTTTGAGAGGCGGTAATCTTTCGTACACATGAATGATGATTTTGAAACCCATTTTATGGAATATAATAAGTAATTATGATATTAAATTAACATTGTAATGACCTGAAATTTTGTTAATGAAAATTCCTCTTCATTTGATTAAATTTATTATTTTGAAAAATGTTTATATAAAACATATGCACATATATGGTTTTATGTTTTTGGATTTTAAAATGATGTTATGAATCCGTACCATCGCTAATATTGACATTGAGTTGTGATCACATGATTAGTATAAATATAGGGATTTAACAAATTTAATTTACACTGGAAAAGGAAGCAATGGACTTATCATGTAGAATTTTTTCATACCAAGCCCATTATTTAGAGACCGTAAAAAAGGTAGTGTCACTAGGCTTCACTCTTGACCAAGCCTAAATGAGCTTCAACACATTAAGCATGAACAAAACTACCTATAAGAGAAGTGGATGTTAATAAAGATTACCACCCGAGTGATGTTACCTGATCCACCCCAAGAGATGTTCACCATCTCACACCTTACCCAAAGGTCATATGCAGGTATTATAAGGGGTTATGTAACAAGACCCTAACACAATAATTATGTGCATTATTTTTGAATAAATAATATATATTTATTTTATTATTTTTACTTTGTAAATTGGTTTTGAAGCACAAATATATTTTTTGGATAATATTTAAATTCAATTAAAAACTAAATTTTTATGAATTAATGTATTTTTTTAATTAAATAACATGTTAATAAAATATTATTACTGAATTAAATTTTATTAAATATAAATTATTTTATTATTTTTATGAATATAAATGTAATTTTTATTAAGGTTAGGAAGTTATTTTTGTCAAAAACCATGAATTTTGATATATGTGATTTTTATTTTAAAAGTTAAAATTTACATAATTATAAAATTATTTAGATAAAATTATCTTTATTTTTTGGATTCAAGAAATTTAAATTATCTAATATTTAATTTTTCTTAATTTTCTGAGACAATCGAATTTTGGGGTAAAATTATGTACCGTTTAAATATATAATGGGTTTCATGAAATCCTGATGACCGAATAGTGATATAATAATATACTATAAAATGGATATTATGAGAATCTATTTTTTACCTTTTAAATAATGTAATTTTAGATATTTTTTATTAATTTTAAAATTGATTAGTGGACCCTATAAGTCATATAAAATATGTTAACATTTGAAAATGATTTCCCTGAGAGTGAAACTCACCTCCATATAAGGAAGCCTTATATTTTATTATGTTATTATATTGGACTTATAAAATAATTTTCTCCACTCTAATATGAGAAAAAAATATATGAAAAACTGTGAGATGTTTTGTTCTTTTGATTAGTTCAATGTGTAATGTCAAAAACATAAATAATAAACAATTCCCTATCCTTTCCTATATGAACCCACTCAATATCTGATTAAAATTCACTAAAACCATTTAGAGCATTACCAACCACAATCCTCCCCTCTCTATAATCATCCAGAGGTGCCCCTCAAGCTCCCAAGAAGCCTCTCACAAACATTTGGGATCACATTTTCAATTAAGGGATCCTCACTTTCCTTCCTTCTTATTTTTGCCCAGGCTTCCTTATAGAGTTATGCCCTTTTATTTTCATTTACAAATTTTGGTGTATGATTTTACACCTCCACTATAATGAACCATTATGTTTTAATAATGGGATACCCATTTAACTCCCATTAATGCCTCTCATGTACACCTATTACCATGATGAAATTCCATAAGGGATTTCTCTCTCCTCATTTAAATTCAAGAAATTCATTTATATTATGAATATAACATCCATTATATATGCTAGTATATTATGTTAAACTACACCCTTATTGTCTATCTTATGAATAAATGATGATATACCCATTTCTATCTCATCATCCCATTTTATGATTTGTAGTTGAGGTCGTTATGCTTCTGAAGTTACAGAAAAATTTTTGATGCCAAAATCATCGTGTAAGTGAATACCATACCCATTTCTCTATCAAGGGTATTCACCTTCATGCACATGAACTTTTTGATTTAGGACTTACATTTAGTTATTACACATCTCTTATTCAAGGAATAAGTTATTATTTTTAATGAATTCATGTTGTATAATTTATGTGGAACACTTATGCATGAAATGAAATGATTAAGAAAGGTGTGCCCTGATAGCGCTCCAATGAATTGGGTAAAGCATTGTATCATGATATGATATGTGAAATTAAGTTTTATATATTCTCATTAAAGTTCAATGAGAGTTTACTAATTCTAATTCATGTGCAATGAGGGTTTCATCATGTTAATTCATGTGCAATGAGGGTTCACTCGTTCTCCATGTGCAAGAGCCTTGGATCATGAAAATATCATGTTAAATGTTATTATTACTTTTCCATGTCATTATAATCATGATATATCATGTCCTTATGTTCATGTTTCTTTGATTATCCATTGATATTCATATTTTTGAATATGTATTGTATTCTTCATGTTATTCCTTGTGTACTCATTTAGTGGCATTTCTAGCTCACCCTTTTTTAATTCATGTCCTCAGGTTATCCCATGTAATGCAATGTACGAAGGAATGTTATGGTCATGTAAAATTATTTTTCATTAACAATGTTGTATTTTTATGTTCTAATTTTTTTTGTAATGTTTCAATTTCCCAAGACAGCAGACCTCTTGATATTCAGAGTTGTCTTCAGTGAAATTTAATGTAATAAATCTTGTTTAATTGTGTAACAAAGTGCAGGGTTGTTATAGATCGTACCAAATGATAGGATTAGTTATTTTGTATATTGGTATTAGAAAACCGTAATTAATTCCTTAGGGATAAGACTAAGTATAATAAAAACATCCCTAAATTTATCTAAGTATAGAGTAAGTTGGTTATCAAGAAAATACATCCATGTCTGTATAAGAACTAGTAGAGGTGGGTCTGGATCTAATATTTCTAGGGGAAAAACCTGAAAACACCAGTTTTAGGTAGACTCAAATGGGAACTGGTGCATGAAAACAAGACTTTTTGTACTCTTTGTTAGACTCTCCTAGGGGATATGCATTGGTATATTCATAAAAATAGTATGAAAAATTATTAAGGTAATAAAAAATGACCCTAAGACTATATGTTGTGAAGTAGATCATCGATAACATATATTGAAGCCTATAAATTCATAAGTTAAATAAATAAACATAATTTTTAAGTTATCCCATTATATCATTGCATTACCCTTTATGTTTTACCACTAACATTACTTTTATTACAACCAATGGCCAGCAATACGATGACATAGGCTAACGACTAATGTGAAGATCAATGTGATGACTATTCTAATGAGATTCTTAATTTAATAAGAGTGGTAATCCAAAATGTAGTCATGCTACTTTCTCAGTTAACTCAAGTTTTAAATATAAACATGGGTCAAGTGGATTTTCCACCCCCCCCCCCCCAAGAACAATCCACAATCGAGAGCTTCATGAGACAAAGACTCCCTACTTTCCGATCCCTAAATTGTCGTAAAATTGATAAACACCATGGAAGAGATCTTATCCATCCTTCAATTTTCCAAAAAGAGCCGGTTTGTATAGATGCTTATTGTATTGAGGGTGATTCTGATCAATGGTGTACATTTATAAAAATATGAATCCTAAGGATGAGATCAAGGTATTGGAATGGAAGGATTTATGGAAAATGTTTTTCGATAAATATTTTTTATGCACCCTCCAACTAAAAATAGAAAGGGTCTTCCTTTAACTCAAGAAAAAAAAGATTACTCTATCAGATCATATAAGGAAAACATCACATTGATTTTAGGATATGCCTCTATCTTTTTTGATTACCCCAAATGAACGGTTAACCACTTATTTGGTGGGCTAAAGGCTAGCTTACTAAAATCCGTAGCGATCTGTGACATCGATAGCTATGAGAAAATTGTCTAATGTGACCTTATAGTTGAAATGGATATTAGGGATTCTCAGGGGTATCAGGGGGATAAGAATATAAAAGTGTACATTAATTATAGAGGTCCGATGGATAAATCAAATAGTTCTATGAAATTACAGCACCCCACATTCCAAAGTAGCCAAAAGATGCACCCAGGAAATTTCCTGAAGGGGAAAAGGAAATGCTTTAGGTGTGGAAGAGAAGGGATCTTGGCCATTAAATGGCGACATGAAAAATAGGCTGTTATGATAGAGGGTAGGAATAATCCATTTGACCCTCAATTCATTGTTCATTTCTTCAACTGCAATTAACCTGAGAACTTTGCAAACTAGTTCACTAAGACAAAGGTTTTCAGAGGAAACCAACAACCACCAATGTAGCAAGGGAGATCCTTTTCCATCACTACCACCAAAATGAACCCCAAAAATGTAGTGGTGACAGGTATGATAGTTATTCAATCAATAATAGCAAACATGCATTTTCATTCTAGTTATAATCAATATTTTATATCCCAAATGTTTTTAGAACAATCTCAACAACACCACAAATAATGGAAGTAGAGATGTCAGTGGGAATGACAAATGGGGAAATCATTGAATCCCATGAATATAACTCCCCCCCTATTGAAATTTGTGCATTTATCTTCCCTAAAAACATCATCATACTCCCTCTTGTGGAATTAGATGAAATTAATAGCATGGACTTTCTTTCTCTATATATAGCCAACATAAATTGATGAGAGAGAGAAATCACTCTTAATGTGGTGAATCGAATCCTGATTTTGTACAATTGAAAGGAGGAGGATGCATCTTCTTGAGAATCATCATGTTAAGTGTGGATATTAATGCCCTATTAGCACATGTATCTTACTCAGATCATTGAGTCTATGGAAGCAACCATCCTTGAAGACATTCTTATTGTGAGGCAGCTCGCTAAAGTGTTTCCCAAGGAATTGTTTGGTCTTCCCCCTAGATGAGATGTTGAATTCTCAGTTAATCTTATAATTGGGGATTTCCAATATCCAAGAATCCCAATAGAATATTTATTGTTGAACTTGGGGAGATGAAGAAATAACTACAGGAGAATCTAGATAAAGGGTTTATACACCCAAGTACTTCACCATGGGTGCACCAGTCCTCTTTGTCAAGAACAAGGATCGGTTAATGTGCCTTTGCATTGATTATCATGAGATCAAAAAAAACATGATAAATAACATGTATCCTTTTCTGTGAATTGATTACTTTTTTGATCTACTACTTGGAGTAAAATTCTTTTCCAAGTTGGATCTATGGTCGGGATATTTCCATGTATGGGTGAAGATGGAGGATATCCACAAGACTGCTTTTCATACAAGGTACAAGTCCTATTAATTCATAGTAATGACTTTAGGAATCACTTATTCTCCAAAAATATTCATGGATAAGATTAATATATTCTTTATATATTACGTCGAAAAACATTTGGTAGTCTTTATAGATGATATTAAAATATACTCCAAACCCATAAAGGAGAATGAGGAGCATCTAATAAGTGTACATAAGTCCTTATAAAAGATAATGATCTATTCAATGTATACCAGGTGTGAGTTCTAGTTGAAGTAAGTCTCATTCGTGGGTTATATCATCACAAAAAATGGAATATCTCGAGATCTCTCCAAGACAAATGAAATTGAGGGGTGGTCAAGGATAACATTTGTTACATATATTCGTAGCTTCTTTGGGTTAGTTGGATATTATTTCTGATTTGTGAGAAATTTCTCATGATATTAAAACCCTATTACCATGATAACTCAGAAGGGAATCATGTTTTCGTGGAGTGATGAATGTGAAGAGAGCTTCAAGGAGTTCAAAATAAGGCTTATGACTTTACTCTTTCCCACACTACCAACAACTATAGAATGATTTGTGGTATTCTTGGATGCTTCGAAGAAGAAAATGGGATGTGTGTTGATGAAAAATGAAAAAGTCATTACCTATGATTCATGGAAATTGAAAATTCATGAGATAAAATATCCAACACATGATCTTTAGTTGGCCGTAGTGATCATCAGTATAAAAATTCAACGACATTACCTCTTTGAGGATAAGTGTGAAATATATACGGATCATAAAAACCCCAAGTATATATTCACATATAAAGAATGGAACATGTTCCACTGAATATGGTTAAAGATAATCAAATACTATGACTGCCCAATTCACTACCATATGAGGAAAGAGACTATAAGTAGAAAGGATCTAGAAACTCTTTCATTGATGAGAATTGAAAAGGATCCAATGTTATTTTATTTGATTAATATGGAATGGAAATAAAAAAGAATGGAAAATCATTAATAATTTCACAAATGATTGATCATCCTTATCTTTTGTAAATGTTAAAGGATGCTATAAAGGATTTTGTGAGAATTCAAAAGAAAGTGGAAACTGTCAGAAAATGGAAATCCTCAGAGAAGAATGTTAATGAAGAAGAAATTGTGAGATTTGGGTCAGGACTATGTGCTCTATTAAATCCAAAGTTAATGAAATTACATTTGGATGATTCACATAGTTCAAATTTATCCATTCAGCTTGGAAACCGAATGATTTATCGGGATCTCTGAGAGAATTATTGGTGGGATAACATGAAGAAAGAGATCACTGAGTATATAGAAAAGTGTGTGGTATTTCTGTAAGTGAAGGTTGAGAGGCATAAGTATAAGGGTATAATGTAACCATTACCCATACTAACATGGAAATGAGAGAGCAGGACCATATACTTTATCAACAGACATCCGAAATCATCCAAAGGAAACTACTCTATCTGGGATTTTGTGGATCGTCTTATAAAGACTGCAAACTTTATTGAAATTCGAGAGGATTTCTTATTGGATAAAATAGTATAGATATACATCAGATAAGTGGTAAGGCTACATGGAGTACCACTATATATTTTATCTGATCAAGATCCAAAATTCACCACAATGTTCTAGATGAGTCTCCAACATGCTCTAAATACAGAGCTAAACTTCAGTACGACTTATTATCCTCAAACTGATTTCCAATATAAGTGGACTATCCAAACATGTGAGGACATGTTGATAGCATTATCAATGGAGTTTGAAGGATGATGGGATCATCATCTTCTTCTGGTGGAGTTCTCTTACCTTAACAGTTCCCACTCAAGAATCAAAGAACTCCTCATGTTTCTCTTTATAGGAATTGGTGCAAAACACAAGCATGTTGGGATGATGTTGGGGAGAAAAAACACCTAGGTCCATAAATGGTGGAAGAAATTGTGGTGAAGGTTAAGACCATCCAGCAGCACATTAAATATACTTAGAGTTGTCAAAAGAGCTTTGTTGATAATCTTTGATGAGATCTAGAGTTTTATGTGAGAGACAAGGTATTCTTCCGCATATCACTGTGGTAGAAAGTTATGAGATTTTGGAATAATGTAATTCTTATTCCAAGGTACATAGACCCCTTTGAGATCCATGATCGCATTACAGTAGTGGCCTATCAGCTAGCACTCCCACCCGAACCTATATCAAGTACATGTTGTATTCCGTGTATCACTCTTAAGGTAGTACATACCTGAACCATAGCATTAACTCAATCCAAATGTTGTACCATTGTAGAATGAACTCTCCTATGAAGAGAAGCTGCTGAAGATCATAGATTATAGGGAAATATTAAAATTAAATATTACAATTCCCCCCATCAAGGTGTTTTGGTGAAACCACAAGTTTGAATAGGAAATGTGGGAATCGGAGGAAGTGATGAAGCATAGTTACCCCCATCTGTTTTAATGTGGGATAAGGAAATTTTGAGGTGGAAATTTCTTAAGGGGTGAAGATTATAATGACCCAAACATTTATCAATGAAAATTCCTCTAGATCTAATTAAATGTATTAGGATTAAAAATGGTTATATAAAACATATGAACATCCTTGGTTTTTTTTATTTTAAAATACTGTTATGAATTTTTACTAATGTTAATATAGTCATTGAACATTGATCACATGATTAGTATAAATATAGGGATTTAAACAATATAGTTTACCTAGAAAAAGGAAGTGATGGCCTCATTCAGTGGAATTACTTTATACAAATCCCATTTGATGGATCTCATAAAAGAGCTAGCATCACAGGGATGCACTGTTGACCAAGCCCAAACTAAGATTCAAAACATTATGTTTTAACAGAATCCCATATGGGAGATTTTGAGTTTAATAGAGATTAACACACGAGAAATGTTATTCGAACCACCATAATAGTCTATCACCATTGCACATTGTACCACTATGTCTTATACGGGTGTTATAAAGGGTTTTGTAACAAGACCCTAGAACTATGATTAGATGAATTATTTTTATATAAATAATTTACATTCATTTTATTATTGTTACTTTGTAAATGGATTCTAATGCACAAATAGTATTTTTAGTTAATATTTAAATTGAATTAAGAAATATGTTTTGAGGAATTAATGGATTTTTGAATTAAATAATATTTTAATAAAATATTACTACTAAATTAATTTTAACTATATATAATTGATATTATAATATTTATGAATACAATTGTAATTTTTATTTTGTTTTGAAAGGTGTTTTTGCCAACACCCATGAATTCGTGATAAATGTTGGTTTTTATTTTAAAAGTGAATATTCAAATCTTTAGAAAATTATTTTGATAAAATGAATATTATATTTGGATTCATGATTTTGAAATTATCTAACAGTAAATTTTTCATAATTTTTTGAGATAATATAGTTTTTGGGTAAAAATTATATACCATTTAAATATATAATGTGTTTTATGAAATCATAATGACCCAATTGTGATGTAATAAATTATTATTAAAGGTATATTCAAAAAAATATGTTTTCCATTTAAAATAAGGCAATTTTGTATTTTTTTTATTAATTTTTCAATGCCCTAGTGGACCCCTTAAGAATTATAAATGTTTTACCATTTTAAAATGTTTTCTTTGAAAGTGTGACTCACCTCCACATAAGAAAGCCTAATATTTTATTATTTATGGAAATTTTCATTATAAAATAATTTTTTCCACTCCACCTTTGAAAAACCATGTGAAAAAACAATGAGATGTTTTGTGGTTTAGATTAGTTTAGTGTGCAGTGTCCAAAACATAAATAATAAAGAATAATATCTCCTTACCTATATAAACGCACTCAATATGTAGGTTCCAGGTGCAGTGGAAGAATGTTGGTGGGAGAGCCCAACTATCATTTTATCGTTAATGATGATCAATCCAAGATTCGTCATGATGTAAAATTCCAGATATTTAGAATAGAACGAAGAAATTAAAACAAAAGAGGGAGTCCTAGAACCATAGAGATAGGATCGTCATATGTTGGTTATAATTAATTTAATTAATTAACACGAATTACCTTGGTGGAATTCTTTCTTAATTTATGTCTTCGGTCATGAACCGGTGTGATCCATCATTGCGTCGTAGAATCCATGTGTAGGATTTCTCAAGCGGTGATCGACCTGTGATCCACATATCTCTGGACGTCGCCGAAGGGATCTATGGGTGCTAGCACGGATGAACCTTCACTTGTGATGTCCGCCTTCGATCGCCTTGATCTGGTGGTGGTGGATCTCTCTTAGTCTTGAGATAATTCTTAGAGGAAGGATTTCTTTCGGCCTTGATAGAACTCTCCATAATTGTTGTGCACAACGATTGGGAAAAGTGTTGGGGTTGTGAGGATATTTATAATAGGGTTTGACGTTATAGAGTTGTGACAATAAATAAACATGTTACGAATTTTATTTATCACATTAACTCTCATTGAAAACCCCCATGTCGAATGATTAATTCCTTGACATGTGCCCATACTGATTATAATAAATATCATTTAATAAAAAATGATATTATTCCTCAAAATCCCGACTGGAAAAACTACACGTCATGTAATCATTAATTCGCGGCATGTACACTACATGGCATGTATATTCAGTATACACAGAATGTACTTTTATTTTCCATTTTTCATTATTTCCACCACTATATTTATTATTCCTTGAGTAATGTCTATTTATTTCTAAAATAAATGTAACTTCATTACCCGCTAATAAATATATATTATTTCAACCACAATATATTTTCTAGAATAACTAGTGTCGAAATAAATGCGATCTGACATCCTTAAATAATTATTAAACCACAGTAAAGAATAATCTTTATTTAACTTTTTAAATTAATATTTAACTGAGATACATGGTCACACTTAATGTGTAACCCTCTAGACCTATTTCTCATTGGCATTAGCGGGGCTTGCCTAAAGTCCAATATTACTGTCTAATAATTGGTCAAGGCACCCAAGAGAAAGAAATGTATTCCACATTTACGTGTCACCACATATGAATGCTTACTGTGTAATTTAATCCCTTTGTCTTGATATCTCTAATCAAGCGGGTTGCATGGTAGTGCCATCAACCCATGTGCTCGATTATTCTTTCTTTGACTTTTCGAAATTGAACTCGCCCATACCTTACCATGGACATGGATTTATTTAGGCTATATCAATTCCATCAAAGGGCCTGAGATATCTACTTCCATTATGGAACAGAAGGGACAAATCCTTTCTTTCATTATCTATTAATGCAGTAGTACTCATGACACACCCATCGTATCCTACCTCACTGCGAATAGTGTTTCATAAAAGCTTTCTTCAATACATCTAAGTGTGCAAGTTGTAATACCAAATAATAATAATCTTAAATTCTAAGGGCCAATACATACATCCGTAGATAGGAACATCCAATGACACTATGAAATGTGAATTTCCTAATGGTGGGTCTCATTCTCATAATATCCTCCTGGATATTACCATTGACGCACACCATGGGAAGGTGCCTCAATGTTTTATGAGCCCTCACCACTTACGGCCCGTATTATTTGTGTCCCTCAAATAACATCATCCGGCCATAGAACATATATTCAATAATAGTGTTATGGTACTTCTGGGTTCTCATCATAGTAGAGATACGTTATGACCCATTAATGCAACAGTTGTCCTTAGAACATTATCACATGAATTTTCACATAGAAGAACAATCAAGATGCGATAAGGTATTTATTAATGAATAAAGTAAAATGTAGTTGGTTATAGGCCACCAACTCCAACAGACTCCCACTTGGACTAGAGCCAACTACTAATAACCTTTAACCCGCTGACTCTCACATGATATTCATGCTTCTGCTGAGATAGGCCTTTAGTCATGGGGTCCGCCACGTTATCATATGGGGAGACTCTGATCACTAAAACTTCACCCCTCTGATAGAAATCCCACAAGAGGTGATACTTTCGGGGAATGTGCTTTGTCCGTTGATGTGACCTTGGTTCTTTTGCAAGAGCCACCACTTTAGTATTATCACAATACAATGTGATAGGCTCTTTACTACTGGGCACCACATCAATCTACTAGACGAAGTTCTGAATCCAGATGGAATTATTGGATACATCAAGAGCCGCTATATATTTGGGCTCCGCTGTAGAATTGGAAAAAACTGTATGCTTTGAACTCTTCCAGCTCAAAGCTCCTTCATTGAGACAAAAAACATATCTAGATTGCAACTTCAGTTCGTTATGATCTGTCTGAAAACCAGCATCAGCATACCCTCTGATGACAAGCTCCTCATCTCCTCTATACACCAGGAACATATCCTTAGTTCTTCTCAGATACATAAGGATAGTCTTAACAGATGTACAATGTTATTCTCTTGGATATTCTTGATATCTTCCTACCATGTTTAGTGCATAGGCAACATCAATCCTGGTTCCTAAAATGGAATACATGATTGAACCTATAGCTGAATCATATCAGATCATACTCATTCTATATTCCTCATGTTTTTTCTGGGGACACATTTTCTTAGAAAGATGTAATCCATGTGAAACTAGATCCAATCCCCTCTTGGATTGTTCTATACAGAATCTCTTTAGTATCTGGTCAATGTATGTACCATGACTTAGTCTAAGCAGCCTCTTGGATCTATCATGAATGATCTTGATCCCTATAATGTAGGCTACTTCACCTAAGTCATTCATGGAGAACCACTTTTTCAACCTATCCTTAACTGACTGTAAGATTGGTATGTCATTTCCAATAAGCAATATTTCATCAACATATACTACTAAGATATCGATCGCATTCTGGTTAAACCGCTAATAAAAACATGGCTCACATTCATTCTTAATGAATCCAAATTCTTATATGGATTCATCAAATCGAATGTTCCATGACCTGGATGCTTTCTTTAATCCATAAATGGATTTATGCAACTTGAAAACATGTTTGGCTTCACCTGGTGTAACAAACCCTTCTGCTTGTGTCATATAGAAATATTGTTGAATGATCTGGTTAAGGAATTCTGTTTTGAAATCCATTTTCCAAATCTCGTAGTCATGGTATGCTGTTATGGAAAGTATGATTCTTGTGGATTTAAACATGAAAACTGGAAAGAAGGTTTCATCATAGTCAATTCTGTGACACTGTCTGAATCCTTTAGCCACTAGCCTTGCTTTATAGGTGCTAACATGACCTTCCTTGTCCATTTTTCTCTTGAATAACCATTTTCATCCAACATGCTTTAAATTAACTGGCTCATCGACCAAAACCTAGACATGGTTCAGATACATGGAATCCATCTCAGAATTCTTATCTTCTATCCATCTTGAAGCTTCTGATCTTTGTACTACTTCCTTCAAGGAGAGAGATTCATCATTGTCCAAAAACAATAATTCACCATCCTCGAGGACTAGGAAACTAAATATCTCTGGTTCCCATACCTCTCTTGAGCTCCTATACAGTACTTGTGTTTCTGGAACCTCTTCCATGGGGACCTATGGAACTTGTTCCTGTACCAACTCCAGTGTATCATGAGCATCAACTTTGTCGAAGTCAATCTTCCTCCCACTATCCTTTTTCAGGATGTTCTCCCTCTCAAGAAAGACGGTTTGTTTAGTGACACTCACATTATTTTATGAAGGGTTATATAGGTAATATCATATCATTTCCATGGGATATCCTATAAAGATACACTTTGTTCCCTAGGGTGCTATCTTGTTGACTGAGAAGGCTTTAATAAATGCCTCACATCCCCATACATGTGTGTGAGACAAAATGGGTTTCTTTCCATTCCATAACTCAGATGGAATTCCATTTTTTTCCTTATTTGGTACAATGTTTAATGTGTATCCTGCAGTTTGTAATGTATATACCCAAAAGGATAACGGACACTAGTGCATAAAATGTTTTTAACGTTGGTTATTTTTCATTTTTTACGTCGGTTTTTAGCCGACATTAATACGAACAATGTTATAAATATTGTTTTTTACGTCAGTTATTTACAAATCAACGTAAATAACATAACATCATGGTGTTTATAATGTCATTTATTATATAACCGACATGATAAAATAGTGCGGGGGTGTTTATCACGTAGGTTATATGATAACTAACATGATAAACCATCCCCCGGCCTTTATCAGTTCATTTATGTAATAACCAAAGTGATAAACCAGTTGGGGGGGGGGTTATCACGTCGGTTATTATATAACCGACGTGATAATCCAGTCTGAGGGCCTTTTATCACGTTGGTTTTATCATAACCGACTTGATAAAAGGCCAGGTAAAATGGTTTATCAGGTTGGTTATTATATAACCGACGTGATAACCGAGTCTGGGGGCCTTTTATCATGTTAGTTAATAAATAACCGACATTATAAAAGTCCTGGGAAATGGTTTATCACATCAGTTATATAATAACGGACATGATAAACCAGTCTGGGGGCCTTTTATCACATCGGTTATTAAATAAATGATGTGATAAACCATTCCACAGGTGTTTATCACATCGGTTATTCAAATAACCGACAGGATAAACCCTTACCCATTTTTTTCACGTCGGTTATAAAATTTCTGACGTGAAAGACCAATTTTTTTAAAATGGAATGAATTCCTCTGCTCTCCCTAGAAACAACCAAAAACCAAATCAAGAATTCGTACCACAAAAACAGAAGTAGAACAAAACAAGAACCAAATAAAAATTAAGCATTTACCCCAATGGATAGCCCACACCACACCCCTGGACTGCCCCCCCCCCCCACACCCTCATGTATACCCCACACACCCTGGACAGCACTCCCACACCCCTGGATAGCCCGCCACACCCCTGCACAGCCCCCCACCCCCTGGACAGCCCCCCACACCCCTGGATGACCCCCCTACCCTCCTGGATACCCCCCACCCCACACCCCTAGACACCCCCACCCTCCCAGACACCCCCCCCCCTCCAACCAACTGGAAATCCCTCCCACACCCCTGGACACCCCCCCACCACACTGAACACCCCCCCACCCACACACACACACACACACCTTTGGAACCCCTCCCCCCAGACCAGAATCCATACCAGAAAAACCATCATAAGTAAACCCAAACAAGAAGTATAGAAAAATTAAAATTTCACATATATAACATTCAAAACGTACACTTTCATCTTCAAAAAAAAACTAAATCCAACCTAAATGAATAACAAATAAACAATTATAATGACAATATTGAAAATTTCATTTTACAATACAAAAAACTAAAATTCAATCAATCCTGTAAAATAATTTTACCACTCTACTTGTAAGTTTTTGATGTCTTCACCAGTATAGGGTTGAGGGTCATCAAATAGATACAAATTAAAAGGATAGTAGTTAACAAGTATAATGAATAAATCAAATTGAAATATTATGTCAAAGTTTAAAAGGAAATCTTACCAGGTCAAAGTTCACAACTGTCCTAGTTGTTATTATTTCATACATAAATCTTAACATATAATATCCGCATTCGATGACACGTTTTTATTCAGGACAATTATGTTTGAATGAGTGTGAAATAAATAAAGTATTGTTATGTAATAAATCAAAAATTACATATTATTAATGGATATTTACCTTCACATTTACATATTTGATCTTTGCACTCCTTTTAATTGTGTTTTTTCGAAAGTAGACCCATCCCCTATTAGAAAATAATATGAATGTGGTAAATTTAAAATTCATTATAATATATAAAACTATTGACAAATTGAAACTTAATTTTCCAATATATTCATAAAACTTTCATTCACTTCATCATGGACAGAGCATATCCAGTAAAGTGTTTTCTCCCATGGGAAAAAACCCCTAACATCCAATGATCACTGATAAAAGAAAATTTAAGTCTTGTAGTTTTTTATGTTAATAGATAATGAACTCTTTGAGAGAGATGTGTTTCATACATATCAAAAAAAGGCATCATCCAACATTGTGTGACTATATTCTATTTAAGTATTTCAGCAATATAAAGCATTCTTTGTTCCTCATCCAATGCACATGCTTCAGGGGAAATCAATTGTGGGTCCATGAATCCATATACATCTGTCAGCTCATTCCTCTCACAAATGTTATAGAGACACCTAATACAAAATAGACATAAGTATACATTTTTAATAAATATAATGCCGGGAAAAGGTGCTAAGACTTACATGGAAAAAAATTTCACCCTATTGATGCCCAACTTATCTCCTGTAACAAGCTCCATGATATCAGTTTTCATAATCCCCACAGTTATTGCACGTCCACAAACATGATCTTCCATTGGAAATTCATAATAACCCACCAACAAATTTGAATATCTTGAAAATCTATTAATACTAGTAGAATCTGTATCTGATGTCATTTCCATTTGTCTTTGTTGTTGTCTATGCAATATTTCGTTACCTTCTAAGTATTCCTGAAAAAGTAAATAGAAAAATATATTAGTTTTCAAATGATAAAACAACTTTAATAAAAAAAGATATAACATTCATACCTCTATTGTAATGAGTTGAAGAAGTCTGGATGGACAAATTAAAAAATGGCTGATATTATTTCCAAATGTCATCACCTCATCTGTAGGTTATGGTACTCGATCTAATCTATCTATTATATCCTGTACAGTGACCCTTTGATTCTCTACCTCTAATTTTTTATGATGAACTGTATCTATTATACAATATAACAACCAATATGAAACTACATGATGTTGAGGATCATCGACATACATCTCGCAATAAGTAGGAAGCTGTGACAGAGGAGTAGGATAAAAAAATGGGGTCTGAAGGCTGAGGTGGCGGAGTGGGATCTCTTGGCAAAGGTGGAGGATAAATAATGGGGTCTGCATGGGGAGGTGGAGGAGTGTGAGTTGTAGTCTGAAATTGTCTTTGCATGTCTGCAAACATAGATTGTACCAATGCTCTAATAGTTTCCTCCATCGTCGCATTAACATTATGAACTTCAACCTCCAAGGATTCTTTTTTTAATAAAAATCCTCAATATTAGAAGTTTAATAATGTGGGAACACTTTTCTTACCGATACACCTACCAGATATCCTCTTATATGACCAGGATGTGTGGGCTTTCCAAATGCTACAGATAAAATATATTGCCTCCCAGTAGCTGTAAATGCCCCATGTGAGGTCTGCTCCTCAAGAGAGTCATGTATTAATTAATTGAACATTTCTGTAATGATTGAAATTATATGAAGAAAATAGTTAACTTAAATAAATAAAATATATATCTTACAATCCTCTCAGCTACGATTCTCGATTTGTCTGAAAGATATTCCCCTTTTCTTCCCATCTGAGCTCTCCTCCATTTTTCATGTCTAGATGGAGGGGATGTAGGGGCCACCTCTCCAGAGCTTGATGTCTCGGCTCTTAGTTTTTGAAATTTTTCCGCCATCATGTTTTCTTCCAAAAATACATACCCTCCCCGAGATAAACTGTGAGGGTATACATTTTTAGATTGGATCTCCTGATGATATTTCCTTGTTTTCTATAAATTAAGAATAATAATTCATTAACAAAACATTAATAAGATCATTTATATAATAATTCTTATAAAATTTTACATTGCCCTTACCAAAAATGACTCTTTTCTTCTACATTCAAAAAATTGTCTCCATGTGTCTTCATCTATAAAAGGATATATACGACATGAATTGTCATGACTCCTATGACCAAAAATGAAATCAGATGAGAGGGTTGATTTAAAATCCCTCCATCTCCTGGCAGCCATCGATAAGCATTTCTTCCTGACTCCTCCAATGTCAGGAATATCAAATTTCATCTGATGAAGAAGAGTTTAAACATATTATATATACTAGAAACATTTCAAGAATAGTCAAACAATAGCAAAATATCTTACCAAAATCATCGCCCAAAACTAAGAGATTATCACTTTATCCACACTCCTCCAGTCATCATACAAAATTCTTATTTTTCTCTTAGCCTGAGTTGATACAAAACCCTTTAAATCTTTTGCATTTTGACCTCTTGGAATATCATCATCATCAAACTCAATGAGTATCCTCTGATCCTGCATACGGGCAAGTTCTAATTTTACTAAACTTGTGTACCCACGTTTACCAACTCTTGAACTCTTTTTCGTAATAGGATCACATAAGGAAGATTGAGGATCATCAAGAGGATCATGTGAATGTTCCTCCCGAGAGATATGACCAATATGCTCATCTCCATAATCATGTGGTTGATCAATTCAATGATCTATCATTATCCTTCAAATCAAAAAAACAAACATTAGTTCACAAATATA
The DNA here is from genome assembly GCA_963277665.1 of Viscum album. Taxonomy (NCBI): domain Eukaryota; kingdom Viridiplantae; phylum Streptophyta; class Magnoliopsida; order Santalales; family Viscaceae; genus Viscum; species Viscum album. The sequence goes on from OY728127.1 coordinate 1,911,995,207, forward strand.
CAAATTCAAATATTTTAATACTATTGTAATCAGAAAATATAAAATTATACTAAGTTACGTAATAGTAAACATTGCTAATATGGTAAGTATGTTAAACAATGGTAAATATGGTAAAGATGGTCCAACTGGTAAATAAGGTAAACATGGTAAACATAGAAAATTAATTTTCACTGAATAAAAACAATAGATATATAATTCATGTAATGGTAAACACGATAAAGTTAACTAAATAAACTTAAAAGAAACAAAAACTTATAGTTATTTTGTTTTAATAAACATTTTAATAAAGAAAACCCTTACAATATCTAACATTTTATGAAAAAAATAAATGTAAACAAGAAATAAACATTTGTTACCTATAATTTTAGGAATGTAAAAATGGATTGTTTTCCCAAATTCCTTCATCGTGATCGTTCCTTATGGAACAATCCATGTCTTTAACATGATAATCATTATGTTCTGTTAATCTTTCCACGGAATTAGGGTTCTCACATAAATCAGCATCTTCATCAACATCATCCTCACCAACATATTTTTTTCCCTTGTAAAACAATGGCCCACTGTATATCTGATTGATCTACTATATAGAAAATTTGTTTTGCATGTGTTTCCATTATAAAATAATTAGTTGTGTCTTCCAACCTATTCAGATTAACAAATGTCATTCCAAATTCATCGTGTCTGACACTATTGTTACCGATAAACCATTTACAGTTAAAAACAGGAACTTTAATTTTAAATTAATCAACATCCCATATGTCTTCAATCACTCCATAATATGCACTTGATGTAGAAATTGGATTTTTTTCCTTAGCACTCGAAAAATACATTACTTCTGCAAACACGAATACACCATTATTCTGAACTGCACTTCAATTGTCCTGAGCTTTCGAAATTAATGTATAGCCATTAATGTCTTAACCAGACCATGTTATCACATTTAATCATGGACCACCAACTATCCACTTTAATGTCTCTAATACATCTAATCTACCATGCAACGTATTTTTAAACCATGACAAAAATGTTTTGTTGTGATCATTCTAAATCCACATATCTTTCTTCTTTGGATGACATTGTTTCAACTCATTAATATGCAATGCGATATACGGTTGAACATCAGCTATGTTATTCAAGATGTATGATTCTAACTTCTTCATCTGTTCATCCAACAATGATTTGAATTTCATGCCACAAATCCCCTTTCCCTCATTATTAAATCGATCATGGCGAGATGGAGGCTAACCTATGTGCTGCGCTGCAACCAAGTAGCTCGTACAAAACTCTGCAACCTCCTCAAAAATATAATTTTCAATAATGGAGGATTCAGGTCTATAAGGCCCCAGCCTTAAAACTTACTTAATATTGAGTTATTACAAGATTACACATTGAGGATCTTTTCAGGTTTAGAGTTTTAGAGAATTAGATCATAAAACATGCATAAAGGAAACATAACATTTCCACCTTTCAATCACAAAATATCAATACCACACATTGATATAATAAAAACATTATGAAAACCATTTTCAATACCAAAATAAAAGAAAAGTAAAACATGGTGTTTTTTTCATTTTAAAAATGTTATGGCTTGTAGAGGAAGTCGAAACTCAAATAATGGTCACGGAAGCGGAGAAGTCGTTGTCGCCACATATTTACGACAAAAAAAACATTCTCGTTGGTCGTTTAGTAAAAGCTTCGTATAAAAATATTCCTTTTGAATAAACATAAAATTAAAAGGGGTTTATACACCGTATAAAATAAAGTTGTGTATAAACCATAATATGCCGCAATGAAAGGAGATTGAAAGGAAGTCCCTTACAAAGACGGTATCCTTGGATTAAGGATAAATCAATTACATAATTATGTGTGACAAAAGAATACACCAAATATAAGTGGATATTAAGTGTAAAAAAAATCAGAGGTCATTCAAACATAATCATAGAACGACATATTGAAAGAGTACAAGTTTATCCCAAAGAATCAAAATTGGGTTAAGAAGTTCCCTTGCAAAAATTCAACAGCCTAACGGCGTCACTTCAAAATTTAGAAAATGAGTTGATGAGAGATAAAAAGGGTATCTAATCACTTGGAAATAAAATTTACATCAATAAGTATATAGAAGAACATATCCCAACATTACAATATGTAAATTAAAAGACCCAACAAGAGAAGTCTTTTAAAAAGAGGAGGGTGAAAGGTTCCCTTACCGACTTTGGTATCATTCGAAACATACGCCGAATGAAAGAAGGACAATACAACATTGATGTAAATACCTATAAATGAAAATATATTACACAGAGAGTAGAATAATGGTCAGTACATATACCACTCAAAGGAAATGGTGGAAAATGTAGCATAAATCTCACGGGAATAAAAGTGAGATGAAAAATCCCTTACGAAAACTCGACAGCCTAACGACGCCACATAAAACATCCAAAAATGGAATGATTAGATCAAATAGGGTCTCTAATCATATTAACATAAAATGTACATAAAGAGGAATATAAAAGAACATCACCCAACATAACAAATAGGAGCTTAAAATAAGTTACATAAAGGAGAGTACTTAAAAAGAAGGAGAGAGGTTGGATCTCTTATGAAAATTCGGCAACCTAACGACGCCACTTAAAAATAGTAAAAAATGAATTTATGAGAGTAAGAGGGGGTATCTCATCTTATAAAAATACAAATTACATTATGGTTAATATAAAATAACATACTCCAACATAAGAACATGGAGCATAAATGAAATGACATAAAAGAGGGTACTTGAAAAGAAAACGAGAGGTTGGATCCCTTACCTCGGGTCCGACATGACTCGATCGTTCTTTAACCTCATGAATAATAAACATTATTTAATTATTAATTGCTTAAGAACCTTTTTAAAGTTCATTATTCCTTTTATATCACTTATTACCATGTTATGAACACTATGTAACTATTTATGTTAATAATGGTTGTTTTGTCGATCATTACTACTTTAGTCAAAAATAAACTCTTTATAATTACAAGTTTGTTCATGAGGTAAAATATCCATTATATACAGAATTATATTAATTAAGTAGATATCATATATATCATATATATCCATTATATACATGAGTTTATAATATTATATAACATTTAGAGGTAAGAAATGAAATGCACTGTTCATGGAGACGGTAAGCCGTACGTACACATGAACGCTACTTCCATTTCAATTTCATATTTAATAGAATTAAAACACAATGATAAATAATAGTATTATAATTAGAGTATGTTATCATATATAATATCACTAAATATATCCTTTATACATACCACATATGGTATTAACGAATCAAATCACTTTGAGGGGGCGGTAGTCCGCACTTCCTAAAATGATGATATCGCGTTTACCCATAACGGAAACCATAAAGGAATGCCATAAATGAAAAATACAGAAGATTAAGTAAAACATAAACATATTATATATCATATATAAATATAGTTACATCTTAATGGCCAGCTTTTAAGGTGTTAAAAGAATATTTAACAATCATCGTTTCATAAGGCAGAAATTCACCATCCACAGAAACGGTATGTTCTTTAACCATTAGATGTACGTGTGTGTAAGTGTAGTTCGAATCCTTCTTATAAAAACATCCTAGTATATTTATGATACTGGTTATGTTAAATAATAAATGAATAAAAAGAGTTTATGGGGTTGGAGATGCAAAATAATACAAAATAACACAAGTGAAGACATTACCTTAAAATTAGGTAACTCCCTTTGGTTTGAACCAAAAGGGTTTCATGAAGAGATTACTGCCTAAGGTAAGGCTTCTAGGATGAGGATAGTGATGTGGAGAGACAAAATGATCAGAGCTTGGCCGAGCCAAAGGCTTGAGAGGTGTGGGTAAGGGGGTCGAGGTGGGGGCCTTTTATAAGCGGAGAGGATGGGCACTCTTGGAAAAGTATAAAATGTTACTTTATTTTCAAATGAGTTTCGGATTTTAAAGGTCCCACATTGATTTATTTCTAGTATTAGGTGATAAGAGTTCTAAATCCACCCATCCAATAGGTTTTTGACAAGTTTAGGTCTTAGATTTTACATTATCATTTCATTTTATTTAAGTCATTAAATAATGATGTAATCACTACATAATCAGGATGTCATAAATAATTTAATTTATATAATGTCTAAAAATTATAAAAAAATACTATGATGTAGAAAATCATATTATATTTCCAATGACTATTTATAGTCAAAAATATGACTTTTATAACCCCATGTAAAAATTGTTTTATTAAAACAATACATGTTTGTGTCATTTTTACTTTTACTTTAAATAAAAGGCATTAATGTCATTATCTTACCCAAGTGGCTCCATGGGGTCCCAAAAATCCACGCATGGGTTTTATTGGTCATCCATGACTCATAAAATTGGTTTAGGACAAGTGTCAAGATATTTTAATTTTATTATAATATCATTTTTACCTTAAATCACACTAATTACCTTTAATCGCGATTAATAAAACTTAAAAGTTACTTTTCATCAAAAATTATTTTCATCCCACTGAACCAAATTTTACATAATAATTAAAATTATTTATATTTTATTTTTGAAATTCAAATCACAGAATTGGTAAAGTTCCATTTAAATGAAAAATCCCTTTTTTGTAACTACCACTTTGTGGTTTCACTATTCATCAAAAATTAAAGTTTTTCAGAAAAATACCAATAATTCACCCTAAGATATATTAGATATTCTGAATTAAAAAATGATTTCTATTTTTCCAAATTCATAGCATATAAGTTGCGTTAATTATTTTTATAATTAAATCTCGTTGTCAAATCAAATAGCATGTTTTTAGGAAACAATATCTATCAAAAGATTGACACTCGATTATGTCCAATATCAAAGTGATATTAATTCCAGTGACCACCATTTGATTAAATGGTAAAAATATATTTTAATTTCACTTTAAAACCAATTCAAAAGACAATAAAATCAAATAAATAAATTATATTAAAAAGAGGGTTTGAATTAAAATACACCATTTTTCACAATTCATTAAAAAATGAACTTTATCGGAAAAATACCAAAAATTTACACAAAGTAAATTTTGTTGTCCCAATTCTAAAGAAGAATTTTATTTTGTCAAATATAACACATAAAATTTTAAAAAAGTGGATTTAAAAGAGGTTCTCCATCAAAAGGCGGTTAATCGACCTTTTATAGAATGTTAGAATCTTTACGCTTAAAATTGGATTAATTCACATTTTTAAACCTATAACATTTATAGTAAAATGTAAAAATATTTGAAAAACATATATAATAATTTTGTAGTTAGTTTATTTCATTCCAATCATTACAATGGCTAGGTGTTAACTACCATTTAAAATAAAATTATTTTATTATTAGAGTGCAACGTAAGATTTCAAAGGAACTCGTTGTTGCGTATTGGGTAAGCCATCGAGCATAGCTTTCCCTTAAAATTAATATTAACATTTTATTCAAAAATAGGGATAAATATAAAAATTCCATATTCTTTATTTACCCGGGGTGTTACATCCTTCCCCCCTTTTGGGAATTTCGTCCTCACAATTTTAAAATTGGGCTCGGAAACATCATTGAAAGTCCCACATCCGAACAAGAGTCGGTAAAAAATAACTTTAAAAGAAAGAAAGAGAAGTACAGAGGTCACCCGAGTTAACCCATACTAGGATTACATGTAGGAAAACATGGATACAGAAGAAAAAGCCAAGGGTCTTGTTCTGAGGGGGAGTGATAGAAAACATGTTTAGGAGAAAGTTAACCACAAGAAAATAACAAACATGTGGTGGATTAAACAGTATTTGATTCCCCTGTAGGAAAAGTTAATAGAGAAATTTTTTGTTTTAAGTTACTTTTAATTGAGGAATTTTTATTTGATCTTAAGGAAACATACTTACTTGTCATGTTGACTTTCAACTTTTACTATATTTCTTACTCAAACTCATAATTTCCCCAAATGATGAGTATTTAGGAAGACTTGTTCACATTAAGAGTACTATAATCAACTTCTAGAGAATCACCTAATCCACAAAAGATAATAATATATTTCCCATGTCTTTATATCACAACCAAATCCAAACCAAAAAGTTTAGTATGAGATCAGATAATACCCAATAAGGGTATTTTTTTACAAAACGAAAAACTACTTCTAATCTCCAAAATTTGTCACACAAAACCCAAAGTTCAACAAAGACAATTCAATGAACATATATCTATTAAATTATTAAAAGTAAACCCAACTAAGATTGAAAGCCAAATATTTGAAGGATTTAGTCACATAGTCTTCCAAGGTACAAATTAACACTTATCTCTAAATAACATCAGTTGCTCTAAAAGTATCATATTGAAAAGTAATTAACCTAATCACATATCCTCCATGATAGGTTAATAATTTACATAGATAACCCAAAATCAACTTACTCTTAATTCATAAAATCATATAACTAAAAAGAATAATTCATAATAACCAGGGAATTCATGTAGTCCAGTGGTAGGTGATAAATACCAGTCGCACATTGGTTGTGGGTTTGATTCCCACAGCTTTGTCTAACACAACGGGTTGTCACACGGTCTGTGTGTTGTCCTTTTTATAAAACTCCAAAAATAACCCTAACATGTTTTAACCTCAATAGTTCCTTTATACCTCTCAATTTTATCCAAATTCATTACTATCTCAACATCTTAATTCTTGAAGTCTTATTTCACCACCATAAGATAAAATAATACGATTCCCAAAATGAATAACAGCATACCTTGGTCTTGGCGTCCACTCGGTTTCATCATCATATTGTTCACGTAGGTATAAGTCTCATGCAGTATAACAATGATTTAAATATCCTTCAAAATCATTTTCTTCCTCCATCCAAATACACCTTGTACAACATGGGTCATATGGGTGTTCATAGAAAAACAGTTTTGGAAAATAATCATGTATGACATATAATTCCAAAACATATTATAAAACATGATTTCTATAAAATATTCATAGAGAATTTGAGTTGTAACTTTCTATTATTATTCCTTTTAAAATACCATAAGTATGTGCTGAGAGAATATATTTTAAAAGAAAATATAAATAGGTTATGCAAGGGTCTCCTTCCTCAGCACCATTTTTAAAATAATAATATACTTCAAATTCTTATGATAAGGTAAAATATTTGAAAATACCATGATAATATTTATCATTCTTGAAAATATGAGAATATTGTGAAAATAGTATTTTTCTAAATACAACCCATGATCCACGATGATAACGAGGTATAGTGGAGGTGTTTGATATCTCTAACAACTGCTTGCAAGTGAGTTGTATGCTAGAAAACGTTTCACAGTCATCTGAACATGAATTTTCAATAATTATTACAAGAATGTCATCAAGAAGAGATAGGAATGTCGTTTGAGATCCTCCTCCTTCCATTCGTAACTGACTTTACTTGACTTGAAAAAAGTTATAAAACAATGATTTAACTGAAATAATAGATATAGGGACTAACCATATGTCTAACAAACACTCCTAATCCCTAATGTTTTCTAAACGGAACTCTGATAACAACTATAAGGCCCCAGCCTTAAACCTTACTTAATCTTGAGTTATTACAAGATTAAACATTGAGGATCTTTTCAGGTTTAGAGTTTTAGATAATTAGATCATAAAACATGCATAAAGTAAACATAACATTTCCACCTTTCAATCACAAGATATCAATACAACACATTGATATAATAAAAACATTATGAAAACAATTTTCAATACCAAAATAAATGAAAATTAAAACATGGTATTTATTTTTCTTTTTTAAAAAAAGTTATGTCTTGTAGAGGAAGCCAAAACTCAAATAATGGTCACGGCGGCAGAGAAGTCGTTGTCGCCGCATACTTACGACAAAAAAACATTCCCTTTTGTCGTTTAGTAAACACTTCGTATAAAAAATATTTCTTTTGAATAAACATAAAAGTCAAAGGGGTTTATACACCGTATAAAATAAAGTTATGTATAAAACATAATATTCCTCAATGAATGGAGATTGAGACTAAGTCCCTTACAAAGTTGGTATCCTTGTATTAAGGATAAATCAATTACATAATTATTTGTGACAAAAGAATACACCAAATATAAGTGGATATTAAGTGTAAAAAAAATCAGAGGTCATTCACACATATTAATATAATGACATATTCAAAGAGTACAAGTTTATCCCAAAGAATCAAAATTCGGTTAAAAAGTTCCCTTGCAAAAATTCAACAACCTAACGGCGTCACTTCAAAATTTAGAAAATGAGTTGTTGAGAGATAAAAAGGGTATCTCATCAGTTGGACATAAAATTTACATAAATAAGGATATATAATAACATATCCCAAAATTACATTATGTACATTAAAAGACCCAACAAGAGAAGTCTTTTAAAAAGAGGAGGGTGAAAGGATCCCTTACCGACTTGGGCATCTTTCGAAACAGACACCCCATGAACGAAGGACATTACAAAATTGATGTAAATACTCATAAACGAAATTATATTACACAAAGAGTAGAATAATGGGAATTACATATACCACTCAAAGGAAATGGTGGAAAATGTAGCATAAATCTCACAGGAATAAAAGTGAGATGAAAAATCACTTAAGAAAACTCAGCAGCCTAACGACGCCACTTTAAACTTCCAAAAATGGATTAATGAGATCAAATAGGGTCTATAATCATATTAAAATAAAATTTACAACAACATGAATATAAAATAAAATCCCCCAACAAAACAAATAGGAGCTTAAAATAAGTTACATAAAGGAGAGTACTTAAAAAAAAGAGAGAGGTTGAATCTCTTAAGAAAATTCGACAGCCTAACGGCGCCACTTAAAAAATTCTAAAATATGAATTGATGAGAGTAAGAGGGGGTATATCATCATATAAAAATAAAAATTATAGTATGGTTAATATAAAATAACATCCTCCAACATAAGAACATGGAGCATAAATGAAATGACCTATAAGAGGGTACTTGAAAACAAAGCGAGAGGTTGGATCCCTTACCTCAGGTCCAACTTGAATCGATCATTCTTTAACCTCCTGAATAATAAAATTGAGTTAATTTATACTTTATTAAGAACATTTTTAAAGTTCATTATTACTTTTATATAACTTATTACCATGTTATGAATACTTTGTAATTATTTAAGTTAATATTTGGCGTTTTGTCGATCATTGCTACTTGAGTCAAAAATAAACTCTTTATAATTACAAGTTTGTTCATGGGGTAAAATATCCATTATATACAAAATTATATTCATTAATTTGATATCATATATATCATATATATCCATTATATACATTAATTTATAATATTACATAACATTTAGAGGTAAGAAATGAAATGAGTCCTTCATGGAGACGGTAAGCCGTACGTACGCATGAACGCTACTTGCATTTCTATTTCATATTTAATGGAATTAAAAAATAATGATACATAATATTATTATAATTACAGTATGGTATCATATATAATATCATTAAATCTATCCTTTATACATACCACATATGGTATTAACGAATCGAATCACTTTGAGGGGGTGGTAGTCCGCACTTCCTAAAATGAATATATCAGGTTTACCCATAATGGAAACCATAAAGGTATGCCATAAATGAAAAATACAGAAGATTGAGTAAAAAAAATAAACATATTATATATCATATATAAATATAGTGAAATATTAATGGCCACCATTGAAGGTGTTAAAAGGATATTGAACAATCATCGTTTCGTGAGGCAGAAATTCACCATCCACAAAAATAGTATGTTCTTTAACCCTAAGATGTAGGTGTGTGTAAGTGTAGCTAGAATAATTATTATAAGAAAATCCTAGTATATTTATTATAATGTTTTTGTTACAAATTAAATTAATAAAAAGAGTATAGGGGGTTGGATAAGCAAAATAAAACAAAAGAACACAAGTGAAGACATTACCTTAAAATCGGGTAACTCCCATTGGTTTGAACCAAAAGGGTTTATTGAAGAGATTCATGCATAATTTAAGTCTTATAGGATAAGGAGAGGGATGTGGAGATACAAAATTATCAGAGCTTGGCTGAGCCAAAGGCTTGAGAGGTGTGGGTAAGGAGGTAGAGTTGGGGGCCTTTTATAAGAGGAGAGGAGGGGAACTCTTGGAAAAGTATAAAATGTTACTTTATTTTCAAATGAGTTTCGGATTTTAAAGGTCACACATTGATTTATTTCTAGGATAAGGTGATAAGAGTTCTAAATACACCCATAGAATTGGTTTTTGACATATGTAGGTCTTAGAGTTTACATTATCTGTTTATTTTATTTAAATCGTTAAATAATGAGGTAATCGATGCATCATCATGATGTCATAAATAATTTAATTTATTTAATGTCTAAAAATTATAAAAAAATAATATGACGTAGGAAATCTTTTTAGCTTTCCAATGACTATTTATAGTCAAAAATTAGACTTATATAACCCCATATAAATTTTTTTAGTAAAACAATACATGTTTGTGTCATTTTTACTTTTACTTTAAATAAAAGGCATTAATGTCATTATATTACCCAAGTCGCTCCATGGGGTCCCAAAAATAGACTCATGGGTTTTCTTGGTCTTCCATGACTCATCTAATAGGGTTAGGACAAGTTTCAAGATTTTTTCATTTTATTATAATATCATTTTTACCATAAATCACACTAATTACCTTTACTCGCGATTAATAAAACATAAAAGTTACTTTTCATCAAAAATTATTTTCATCCCATTGAACAAAATTTTACATAATAATGAAAATAATTTATATTGGATTTTTGAAATTCAAATAACAGAACTGGTAAAGTTCCATTTAAATGAAAAATCAGTTTTTGTAACTACCACTTTGTGGTTTCACTATTCATCAAAAATTAAGGTTTTTCAAAAAAATACCAAAAAATCACCCTAATCTATATTTGATATTCCGAATTAAAAAATGATGTCTATTTTTCCAAATTCATAACATAGAAGTTGCATAAATTAATTTTCTAATTAAATCCCACTGTCAAATCAAATAGCGTGTTTTTAAGAAACAATATCTATCAAAAGATTGACACTCGTTTATGTCCAATCTCAAAGTTATATTAATTCCAATGTCCACCATTTGATTAAATGGTAAAAATATATTATAATTTAACTTTAAAATAAATTCAAAACACAATATAATCATATAAATAAATTAGATTAAAAAGAGGTTTTGAATTAAAATACAACATTTTTCATTATTCATTAAAAAATGAACTTTATCGGAAAAATACCAAAAATTTACACAAAGTAAATTTTGATGTCCCGATTCTAAAGAAGAATTTTAATTTTTAAAATATAACACATATAATTGTCAAAAAGTGGATTTAAAAGAGGTTCCCCATCAAAAGGCTGTTAATCGATCTTTTAAAAAAATATTAGAACGTTTACACTTAAAATTGGATTCATTCACATTTTTATTCCTCTAACATTTATTGTAAAAAGTAAAAATATTTGAAAAAAATATATAATCATTTTTTAGTTAGTTCTGTTCATTCTCCTCATTACAACAGCTAGGTGTTAACTACCATTTAAAACAAAATTATTTTATTATTAGAGTGCAACTTAAGATTTCAAAGGAACTCGTTGTTGCGTATTGGGGTGTCACAAGGTCGATATGGATTCTTAACATACCCCTTCAATATTTTCATATAACATTCAAAAGGATACATCCAACGAAGATATACTTGTCCACAAATCATTATTTCTTGAACCAGATGAATCATTAAATGCACCATTATATCAAAAAAAGTTGGTGGAAAATACATTTCCAATTGAAAAATTATAAAAATTGTATCCTTTTCCAAAATTTTCAAATCATTCACATAAATCGCCTTATTACATGTTGAATTGAAAAAATTACACAACTTCATTATAGTATTTCTGACATGGATGGGCAATATTCCACACAATGAAATTGGTAGAATTTGTTGCATCATGAAATGAAAATCATGTGATTTCATACCTACCAACTTCAAGTCCTTCAAGGAGGAATTTTTTTTTAAATTTTAAGAATATCCTTGAGGAACTTTGATATCATGAAGACACTTAAAAAAAGCTAATTTCTCCCTCTTCGATAATGTATGACAAGCCGGGGGAAGAAATGTTCGTCTTCCTTTAGCAGGGGGAGCTAACTCCAAACGTATTCCCATTAATAGTAAGTCTAATCTTGCATTCAACCCATATTTTTTCTTTTTCTTTAATATCTAACAATGTTCTAATCAAAAAATAAATGATATTATTCTCCATGTGCATGACATCAATATTATGTTTAACTTCATGATATCTCGACTATGGTGGCTCAAAAAATATTGACCTTTTCTTCCAAATCTGTCTATCATTACTAGATTTATGTGTCTTTCCCAATGTCACATCAAGGTTTTTCACCCTCTCAAAATACATATTAGGGGATAAAGTTTTTGGATCAATATCAAATTCTTTTGATCCATTGAATGGCTTTTTTAGTCTTCTATAAGGGTGATCCATAGGCAATAACTTTCGATGACCCATGTACACTGTTTTCCTCCCATGATGCAATTGACAATATGAAATCTATTGTTCGCAAATTGGACATGCTTTATGCCCCTTAACATTGTATCCAAACAAATTTCCATATGTTGGGATGTCATTTATAGTGAACAAAATCACTGCATGCAGTTGAAAATATTCCATTTTATAAGAATCATACACCCTAATACCATCAGCCAATAAAAGTTTCAAATCATCAATCAACGGTTACAAGTAAACATCAATATCATTGCTGGGTTACTTCGGACCAAAGATCATTATACTCAACATGACATATTTTCACTTCATGAGGTTGTAAATTACAAATAAAATAGGCCATGAATGATGTCTGATACGGAGGGTTTGGTATGGATTCATTCCATCTGTGCACAACCCTAGTCTGAGATTTTTAATTTCATTTCCAAATATAGAATACTGCTCATCAATTTTCTTCCATTGTGGACAATCAGCTGGATGATGTATTTTTTCAATACATAACTGCTCATCTACATACCGTCCTAACAGTTTTAAATCATATGAATTAACAAATAAACATTTGAAATGATGTATTATAGGAAGATACCAAAATACCTTTGAAGGTATCTTTGTAATCTCTACATCAACCTGTGATTTTTCATTCACCTTATACCATGATGTCCCACATTTAGGACACTCTGACAGAAATTCATATTCTTTCCTAAATATAATACAATCATTCAGACAAGAATGTATTTTCTTATATCCCAATCCCATCGGGCATAATATTTTCTTGGCCATATAATGTGAATCTGGAAGATCGTTATCTGTTGGAAGAATGTATTTCATCAATTTTAGCAGCTCTGTAAAACTTCTGTCACTCCATCCATGTTTCGCCTTTAGGTTAATCAATCTTAACACCATTGAAAAAACCTTAGAATCTGTACAACTAAGATTTAATGGTTTTTTAGCATCATCATATAGATTCACAACTGTCATTTCTATCTCAATTTGTACTATTGTAATATCACGAATCATTTCTTCAATTCCATCAGAGTTACCATCTTGTTAATCATCATCATCAGTGACATTTTGTCCAGTTTCACCATTCCAAATCCAAGGGCTGTAACTTAGATTAAAAACATGACAAATCAGATGACTTTTTATCTCTCTACTTTTCAACTTCTTCATATTCAAATTTTTCCGGCATGGACAGAAAAAAATGTCACTACTTGGAACATTTTGTTTAGAAAATTCCAAAAAGGCATCAACACCTTCCTCATATTCATTGCTCATTCGATGTTCCGAAATCCAATTTCGACTCAATATTACCTATTAAAAATATCAAAATCATAAATCTTTTTAAGATACGACAAATATATGTTTATATGAAAAAAATCATAATTTGAATGTAAAAAATTATGAAATATAAAACAAATATATGTATATTTAAAAAAATATTCTCTAATATGATTTTAATAAGAAATATAGTTAGATACAACAGTTTCAAATTCCATTGAATCAAAGAAAACCATGGAGACTCCAATGGACACCCTGGACAACCCCCGACCCTCTGGACAGCCCCCCGTACCCTCTGAACACCACCCCCACCCCATTAGACACCCCCAGGACACCACCACCCCCTTGGACAGCCCCCAGCCCTTTGGACAACCCCCCACACCCTAGATAGCCATGACCCCTCTAGAAAGCACCCCCACCCCTCTAGACAGCACCCCCCACCCTTCTTGGACGCCACCCCCCCCCCCCCCACCCCCTACCCCCTACCCACTTGGACACCCCCTGGACACCCCCAACCCACTGGACAGCCCCCCAACCCTCTAGACAGCACCCCTAGACATCCCCCACCCCTCTAGACAGCACCCCCACCCCCACCCCCTAACCCCATAGACACCCCCTTGGATAACCCCCAACCCTCTAGACATCCCCCCAACCCTCTGGAAAGCCCCCCCCCCCCCCCGCCCCACCGCAAGGACATCCCCAACCCCACTAGACTGCACCCCCACCCCTCCTGGACACCATCCCCCACACCCTACCCCCTTGGACACACCCAACCCTCTGGACATCCCCCACCCCCGGACAACCCCCCAACCCCTTTGGATATCCCCCCACCCCATTAGACAGCCCCCACCCACCCACCCACCCCCTTGGATAGCCCCCACCCCTTCGACACCCCCCCCCCAACCACCATGGACCCCCCCCCCCCCCACACACAGACGGACTACCCCCCCCCCCCCACCTCCATGGACACCCTGGACACCCCCAACCCTCTAGACAGCCCCCTGAACCCTATGAACACCACCCCATCCCCTTGGACACACCCTCGAAACCCCCCCTGGACACCCCCCCCCCCCCCCACACACACACCCTAGACATCCCCCACCCCTATAGACAGTACCCCCACCCCTCATGGACACCACCCCCCACCCCGTACACCCTTCGACACCCCCCTAGACACCCCCCAACCCTCTGGACAGCCCCCACCCCACTGGAAAACCCCCCAAACCCTCTAGACAAGCCACACCCCTTGGGCAGCCCCCCACCAACCCACCCACCCCCTTGGAAAACCCCCCACCCCCTTCGACACCCCCACCCCCTTCGACCCCCCCCCCACACACACACACACAAACCCCTGGACTGCCACCCCGCCCCCACCTCCATGGACACCCTGGACACCACCCAACCCTCTGGACAGCCCCCCAAACCTTCTGAACACCACCCCAACACCCTTGGGCACCCCCTCAATACCACCACCCCCTTGGATTTCCCACACCCCTCTGGATAGCCCCCAACCCACTGGATAACCCCCCACACCTCTAGACAGCACCCCCCACCCCTACTGTACACCACCCCCACCCCTACCCCCTTGTACACCCCCCTGGACACCCCCACAACCCTCTGGACAACCTCCCATCCCCCGGACAACCCCCAAACCCTCTGGACAGGCCCCCACCCTTGGACAGCCCCCCCACCCACCAACCCACCCCCTTGGACATCCCCCCCCCCCACGCCCTTCGAAACCCCCAACCCTTTGACCCCCACCCCCCACAAACACAAAAACACACCCTTGGACTACCCCCCCCCCCCCCCCCCCACCTCCATGGACACCCTGGACAGCCCCCAACCCTCTGGATATCCCCCAACCCCCTGGGCAGCCACCAACCCTCTTGACCGCCCCCCAGAACCATGGGGTTTTAACATCATGCTACTAGTCTTGGCATATCTAGGGAATTTAACCTCATGCTACTGGTTTTGGTATCATTCCATTATTCAAAATGAGAACCATGAACTATATATCCTACTAGTCTAAAATTATCTATTGTGCAATGAATCTGGTTTTAATAGCATAAGAATACTTATAATAGTCCACGAAAATAAGCGACGTAAATAGATTATGGAACTACAAATAGTGATACCCAAAATAGAAACAACCAAGGTTCCAAAACAAACATTCCACCATGAAAAACCATATATACATATAAATTAAATCACACTAGTACACGGAATGGGTGTATCGTAATTATTTAAATATAAATTTCAGTAATATAGGTGAATGATATCATTAGTTATCAATGAATACAAAAATTACCATCAATGTTGGGCATTCGCGAAACAAAAAACAAATGAAATAGAAGTAGGTGAGGATTACATGAATATTTCAAGTTTATCTAATAGATCTGGTTATAATAAATAAGATGATGATGTATAAATGAGGTAAGTGGGTTCGAAATTGAATAATCTTACCTAGTTTAAACAATAAAATCGAAAAACGTAAATATAGACTATCCTGGAAAAAAATGAATGAAATAAAGTCGGGGGAGGCTTACCTAAGTTTTGCGAGTGGAGATGATAGATCCAAGGAGAGTAAAAATGATAAACGGTGATGGAAAAATGAGTTTAATGAAACGAGATCGAAGACTCGATTAGGGATTTCCGCACGAGAGAGACGAAACGACGGGCTGTCGATCGAAAAATCAAAATGACAAGCCAGGGGGTGTGTTAAATTTTTAAATGGTTTATAACATCAGTTATTTAATAACCGACATTATAAATGAATCAGATAACACAGTTTTTATGTCGGTTATAAAATAACCAACATAAAAAAAGCTAAGTGTTGGTTTTTTACGTCGATTATTATATAACCGACGTAAAAAACAAATCAGAACCCACAGTTTTTACATCTGTTATTTTATAACAGATGTAGATACTACCAGGTGTTGGTTTTTTACGTAGATTATAATATACCCGACGTGAAAAATTCATAGATACCTCGTTTTTTATGTCGGTTGTCAAATAACTGACGTAAAAAATGCCGCTCTTTGGTTTTTTACATCGGTTATAAAACAACCAACATAAAAAACCAAAGCGCATGATATTTTACGTCGGTTATTAAAATAACCGACGTAAAAAATTTACCATCTGTATTTTTTACGTTGGTTATAAAATAACCGATGTAAAAAACCACGTATCACAAATTTTCATGTCAATTATATATAACCGATGTGAAATATTGTGATGTTAAAAACATTTTATGCACTACTAGGAAGTTCTCCAAGACCCATCATCGACCTCACCATGTCCAAAAAGGTGTGGTTCCTCCTTTCACTAAAACCATTCCACTATAGTGAATAAGGAGGAGTGAGCTGAGATAGAATCCCAGACCCTCGTATAATATTGATGAACACTTGGTTCAGATATTCTCCACCTCGATCCGATCGATGTTTCTTTATCTTCTTACAAAGCTAATTCTCTACAACATTCTTGAATTCCTTAAATTTTTTTAATGCTTCTGACTTATACCTCATTAAGTATAAATAGCCATATCTACTCAAATCATCAGTAAATGTAATGAAGTAAGAATATTCACCTCTATCTTCTACTGGAAATGGTTCACAGACATCTGTGTGCACCAATCCTAGAAGCTATAGAGCCCTTTCACTATGTCCACCGAAAGGTGGCTTGGTCATTTCTCCTTGAAAACAAGCATGACCTTTATCAAGTGGTTTTAGCTTAGTAGAGTCTAAATAACCATCTTGGAAGATATTTTTCATGCACTTCTCATTCATATGACTGAGACGGTGATGCCACAACTGGGTGATGTATGAGCCATGTGAGTTTGTTTCGTTATCGATTTCCAACACTTAGATTCGTAATTTAATACATAAAACCCATTATTTAAATGTTCCATACCATAACATATGTTGTTCTTATAAAAGAGGCAACCCTTATTTAAAAACATGAAAATAAATCCATACATATCCAAAAAAGATACAAAAAATATGTTCTCGGTAACACTAGGCATATAATAATAGTTATGAAAAACCAAAATCATCCCAGTCGTCAATGAGAGGTGGTAATCGCCAATAGCCAATGCATCCTGCCTTGTTCCATTGGCAGCTCGAAGATCAACCTCTCCTCTATAAATCTTTCAAAATATACTTGGTTCCTACATTTTATAATAGATGTGAGACCCACAAGATGTATCTAATACCCAATGTGTTGAAATAGAAAGATTACACTCGAAAATGAATGCACCTTTAGCGTCCAAGTGATTCTAGGTATAGTTCCTCTTCTAGTGGCCTTACTTGCCACATGAAAAACATACTACCTCTCATTCCTTGCCCTGGATCTAGATCATTCCCTTCTTGGAAGGACGACCATTGGCGGCTTCAGACCATTTATAAGTTTTTTCCCCTTTAACTTGTCCTTCCTTTTCATATTCACTATAAAGACTGCGGGGTTTTCAAGCCCGATGTCCTTATCTACCTAGATAATTAAGGTCAGAAGTTATGATATACTCCTATCATTTTTTCTCATGTTAAAATTGAAAATGAATCTAGAGAAGGTCTTGGGCAGTGATGACAGGATGATATTTGTGCGCATCTCACCCGTGAACGTAATCCCTAAGAGGTTTAGGCATTCAATATAGCCAATAATCATGAATACATGAGGCCCATCTGGTGAAGACTCTCCAAGATTAGTTCTAAACAAATCGATGGAGATCTCATATATCTCTTGTCTCGCCTTCTCTTGGTACAGATCCTTATGGTGAGACATCATGCTATACGCGTCCATGTTTTCATGTTTCTTCAAGAGCTCATTAGACATGGAGGATAGCATGAAACACTCATCATATGTGGAATCATCCATGTGTTTCATGTAGAGAGATAGTTCTCTCATCACTGTCCTACTTTCCAAGCACAACTGGAATAGGATCTTCCAGCACATACAATTTCCTTTCGTGGTGAAGGATGACACGTAAATGCCTCTACCACTCTTGGAAATTGGTGACAGTGAGAAGGTTTTCCTTCTCGAGTATGGTTCACAATGATATGTTTTAAGTCATTTTATTTCTGCTTCAAAAGATTAAGATGAGAAAAGGTTTAGTACTTTATTATAAAAATGAGACAAATAAATATATTAATACTTATTAGTCTCCCACTATTTTATCGAATTCTAATATCCCTCACCATTGATTTCAGAATATTCTGTTGCCTGAATATTTGAGTGGAAAGGATCCATATTTCCCATCCCATTACCCCAACTAGGGTTGTTAAAGAAACTTGAAGGGTTTTAGGTAGGAATTCCAAATACCAACTGCATCAACTCGTAGCTCCTTGATCCTCTGAGTGGACTCCCCAATCCTGAAATCCTTTTATTTTGGATTTCCTCAACCTTTGCCGTTTGGTCACACCAATTCCTACTGTGGCAGTCAACCCATGATGTGAACCAAGTTAAGTCAATGCAAAACCTTGAATTAGAATTCCCTGATAATTGAAAGCACCCCAACTAGGGTTGTTCAAGCACATTGATCTATGGTTCGATTCTAACCAAGATTATAGATGGCTATACCGACTTAATATTTCTTTGATGGATTTTATCCTTATATGTAAATTTCCATTTTATTATCATTGATTAAATGCTTGATAATAATAAGTGGGATATACTTCAGTGATTAACCATGTCTAAGATAATATTTATGCATAATCTAGTCTTTATTTTCGTTCCATCTTGCATGTTTATTTAATTCATTTATTGTGTGATCGTGACAACACACCCCAAATAAATAAACCATGAAACTGACAGAAATAAAATAAATGGTATGATCATGAGCTTGTTCTATTGTTCAGTTTATCTAGCGGTTGATAAACTAACCCAACACCTAGGGGAAAAACACCTCGAACATTTCGGGTTCATGTTTAAAGCTTTCCACCTGTCCACCTTTGTATCTCCTTAGATTGGTTTCATCTTGGCTCATGACTTGTGCCACCTCCACTAGCTTGGGAGCTCCATCCATTACATACGTATTTATCCCACATGCATGTGAGGGGTAAAAAAAGGGGTTTTACATAAAATAATCCTTGGACGCGCATGCCTTACATATTAATGAGGAGAAGGATCATAGGCCAACAAATTTAATTTAAATAATTAAAGAAACCATTCAAATACAGAGGTCTGGGTCTATCTAATGATCATCCATACATGAAACAATTTTTAGGCATAAATAAAACTTGCATTGAATTCTTTAATCGATCTTGTTTAAGACAAATCACGCTCGAAACAATTAATTATCTTTAATTAAACAATAATTTTATCTTAAACCCTTTTCTAAATTTCCTTGAGATTCTCATCTATCATAATTTTAAAAAAATAAATTCATTTAGAATTATCTTTTTACATAACTTGTACCATGGAGGAAACCCAGTGAATTCATGTTCATTATGAAGATGTCAAATTAAACACATATATGTATATAACCTATCACATGTTGTGCCTCAGCTTTACGCCGGCACTATGGTATACGTCTCAAGGGTTTGTATAATATAATAATAAATTTTAATAAATCTTCCTAATTTGGGTGAGTACACGGTGTGAAGTTCCAACTACATGGCGTGTACTTTTCATCACCGTCCATCTGAAGTACAGGCCCAGGGACATTGCATGTTGATGTAATTTAGAAATTTTTTGAGTACACAGAATGTTCAGTGGGACACATGCCGTGTAGTTTTCCATGTTACACGGTTTCCAGCTGGGCAGACCCTGTTTGTATTACACGGTTCAGCCCTAACCCGAAGGGACTACATGCCGTGTTCAGCTGGACCACATGACATGCAATCCAGAAACCATATTCCACCTATTCCTGGTTAACACACAGTTTCTAAATGACTTAGATAGGATCCAATACACGGCTTGATTTGGAAGATTATTCAATGCATTGAACCTAGACTACACGGCGTGTACTTCCAAATACACACCATGTATTTTGGTGTTGTATGTCCAGGAGTGTTTGGCACCTTCAGATGAGTTCCCTTATTTTATTTTAATCAAAATTAAATGAAAATTTCATTTCTGTAAGTTGAATGAGAAACAAGAGGGGTGGAATAGATCTTGAGATTCAGATTTTTATGAATGATTAACATGAATTGAAATAACTAAATTATTAGATGTGTAAAACACCAATAAAAAACTGAATAATTATAATCAACGATATGACCTCTTTGATACCACTTGTAGGTTCCGGGCACATCGAAAGCACGTTGGAGGGTTTTCCCAACTTTCATTTTATCGTTAAAGACAATCAATTCGAGATCTTTCATGATGTAAAATGCTGGATCTTCAGAATAGAACGAACAATAAAAAACAAAATAGGGAGTCCTAGAACCATAGAGAAAGGGTCATCATATGTTGGCTATAATTTATTTAATTAATTCAAAATAATTACCTTGGTGGAATTCTTTCTTCGTTGACGTCTCCAGTCATGAACCGGTGTGATCCGTCATTGTGTTGTAGAATCCAAGTGTAGGATTCTTTTAGCAGTGATCCACACATTCTCCACGTATCTATGGACATTACCGAAGGGATCTACAGGTGCTACCATTGAATAACCATCACTTGTGATGTATTCCTTCGATCACCTTGATCCGGTGGTGGTGGATCTCTCTCAGCCTTAAGAGTGTTCATGGAGGAAGGAGTTCTTTGTGCCTTGAGGGAACTCTCCATAATTGTTGTGCACAACAATTGGGAAAAGTGTTGGGTTTGTGAGGATTTTTATAAATGGGTTTGATGTTATAGATTTATGAAAATAAATAAACATGATACGTGTTTTATTTATTTCATTAACTCTCATTGAAAACCCCCATGTTGAATGATTAATTACTCGACATGTGCCAACACTGAATATAATATATATAATTTAATAAAACTATTTTATTTCCTAAAAATCCTGACAGGAAAAACTAAACGTCGTGTAATCATTAATACATGGCATGTACACTACAGGGACTGTATGTTCAATATACAGGGAGTGTAATTTTATTTTCCATTTTCCTTTATTTCCTCCACCACATTTATTATCCCTTAATTAATGTCTATTTATTTATGAAATAAATGTAACTGCATTATTCTCTAATAAATATATATTATTTCTACCACAATATATTCTCTTGAATAACTATTGTCAAAATACATGCGATGATGAATCCTTAAATAATTATTAATCCACAGTCAAGAAAAATCATTATTTAACTTGTTAAATTATTATTTAACTGAGATGCATGGACACACATAGTGTGTGACCCTCTAGGCCTCTTTCATGTTGGCATTAGGCAGTTTTTCCTAAAGTCCAAGATTACTGTCTAGCAATGGGTCCAGGCACCCAAGAGAATGAAGTTGACACCACATTGACATGCCACCTCATACGAAAACTTACCATGTAATATAATCCCTTTGTCTTGATATCTCTAATCAAGAAGGTTGCATGACAATGCCATGAACCCATTTAGTCGATTATTCTTTATTTGACTTTCTGGAATTGAACTCACTCTTCCCTTACCATGGCCATAGATTTGTTTAGGCTATATAAATTCCATCAAAGGTCTTGAGATATCTACTTCCATTGTAGAACAAAAGGGGCAAATACTTTATCACATTATCTATTAATGCATTAATTCTCATGACGCACCCACCATATCCTACCTCACTGTGAACAGTGTATCATCACAGTTTTCGTCAATAAATCTAATTGCACAAGTTTTAATACCCATTAATATAATCTTAAAGTCTAAGGACCAAGACACACATCCATAGATAGGAACATCCATTGTCACTTTGAAATGTGGATATCCTACTGGCAGGTCTCATTCTCATAATATCTTCCTCGATATTACTGAGGGCACACACCATGAGAATGTGCCTAAAAGTTTTATAAGTCCTCACCTGTAATGGCCTGTATTATTTGTGTCCCTCAAATAACATCATCCAGCCACATAACATATATTAAAGAATAGTGTTCTGGCACTTTGAGGTTCTCATCATAGCAGGGATCTTCTATGACCCATTAATGCAACTGCTGTCTTTAGAACATTATCACATGCATTGTCATACAGAATAACAATATATATGTTATAAGGTATTTATTAATGAATAATGTAAAATGTTGTTAGTTTTAGGCCCCCAACTCTAACACAATCACCCTTTCCTATTCACTCAACCCATTTTGAGCTTGACCTCCCTCTTCCCTACTCTCTATATAATCCTCCAAAGGATCCACCATGCTCCCAAGAAGCCTCTACCAAGACTTTGGGATCACACATCAAAGTAAGAGATCATCACTTTCCTTCTTATTTATGTCCATATTTTCCATATATTGTTATGCCCTATTATTTTCAATTAAAATTTTTTGGGTATTATTTTAAACTAATCATATACATCTGTCATTATGTTTTAATGATGAAATACCCCTTTCTCTCTCATTAATGCCTTTCATGGACACCTTTTACCATGCCAAAATTTTATAAGGGATTTCTCTAACCTCATTTACATTCAAGAAATTTTTTTATATTATGCATCTAAACTCCATTAATTATGTTGGGTTATTATATTCCATGACCCCCTTACTGTAAATTTCATTTATAAATGATTAGATAACCTTTTCTCTCTAATCAACCCATTTTATTATTTCTATTCAAAATCATTATGTTGTTGATGTTACACCAAAATTTCCCACGCCAAAATCATCGTGTAAGTGAATACCTTACCAATTTCCCTATCAAGGGTATTCACATTAATTGACATGTACATGTTGATTTAGGACTTAAATATATGTATTCCACACCTCTTATTTGTAGTGTAAATTATGATGCTTAATTAATCCATGGTGTATGATATATGTGGAACACTTATACATGAATGAAATAATTAAGAAGGGTGTTCTCTGATAGCACTCTAATGCCATGGGTAAATAATAGTATCATGATACGTCATGTGCAATGAGAGTTTACACATGATAATTCAAGTACAGCGAGGGTTTAATCATTCTAGTTCAAGTGTAATGAGGGTTCACTCATTCTAATTCATGTTCTATGAAGTTTAACTCATGATCCATGTGAAATGAGCATTGGATCATGAAAATATCATGTGAAATGTTGTTTCCAAATCTCAATGATATGATAATGAGGTTATATCATGCCTTTATGTTCATTTTTCTCTTATTCTTCCTTGATATTCCTATTTCCTACCATGTATTGTATTCTTCATGTTTTTCCTTGTTTTCTAACATACTCCGATTTATTGCTCACCCTTTTCTTATGCATGTGCTCAGGTTATCCCATGAAATATTAAGTATGAAGGAATGGTGTGGCCATTTAAAAGGAGTTTTCAATAATGTTTTTTTATTTTATAGTTATACAATTCTGTGTAATGGTCCTACATTCCAAGACACTAGACCTATCGATCCTCAGTGTTGTCTTAAGTGCAAGTTTATGTAGTAAATCATGTATATGTGTGTATTAAAAAGAATCATTGTTATAATAAAAAAATTAAATTAAATTTAATATATATAATTTATTATATTAAAATCGTTTAAGAATAATCTAAGGTGGTGGAGTATTAAATAAAATAAAAAACTCATTTAGGGGTGCTATATATTCTTTTAAAAACTTCCTTTGTTTTGAATCAAAAGGATTCTTAGGGTATATTTAAGATCCCAAAAATTATTATAAGAAGATATGCCTAAACCTTTGTGGTTAGTTTTTTAGGTATTTTCTAATCCAATGGTATTTGGATGTGTGAATATGAGATAATAGGGGTGGCCTTTTATAAGTGAGTTGAGAGGTACACTTGAATGTTTTTAAAAGAAGGGGTACCCATGTTTTTACCGTTTACAAATGATACAAAATTGTCTATTATCCATCCATTAATATTTATGGCCTAAATATATATATATATATATATAATTGGTTTTAGAAAAATATTGGGTCAATTTTTTAACTTTTATCTTCATTGTTTAACCCTATGTTAATCCCATTTTTTCCTTAACCAATGTAAATATTTTTTGAATTTTTTACCCATCATTATGGTAAAAAAATAATTTAAACTTATCATATAATTTTAATTATTATTAATAATAATATTGAATCCTTTTTTCAAAATTTTATTCCCAAACATGAAAAAAATTAATTAAAATTGTATCATAGAGAGGCTTTGAGAAAGTGGGTTTTGAAAGAAAAATGTCTATAAGTTTACAATGATTTTAGGTTAAAATACATTATGAAAATGGTTACATCAACCTAAATTATATTAATATATTTATATTTGAACTAATTTTCATTTAAAACCAATTTATTATTTTAAATAATTTAATCTAAAATACAATTTTCATTTAAAATTCTATAATTTTCATTGTTCATCTGATAAAAATATTCTATTTTGAAAATTCTCAAAAATTCTCCCAAAGAAAAATTTTATATATAGACCCAAAAAATGTAATTTATTTTTTAATATAATGGTTCTAAAATTGATAAAAAAATAATTTTAAATTATTTTCACAAATCATGACTACACCGACATTTGAAAAATAATTTTTTTAGAAAAGGTTTATTTTTATTTCAAATGATTATTACTTTAATTCTAATGAATGGATTAAAATTTAGTTTTTTTAATATGTGTAAATGATATAAATTTAAAATTTTATTTATTAATATTAAATCCCAACAACATAACATCACTTTTCTAATGGTCATGTTTAAATACTAATATTTTAATAGACTAACATGTTCCTTTTAAACCTAATGTTTTTTTCATTGAAACCCATCAAATGGGTTGAATTTATTTTAAAAAATAATTATATCAATATGTATTAGGGTGTTTCATTTTCTTATAATCATGGTGTAGTTTTTCATATACATTATTGAATATGATGTTCCTATATTAAAATTTTGGGGTTTTATAGTTTTGATATACATTAAATGACTTTATAAAGAAGTGTATATCCTTTATTTATATGCTAGAATCCATAACACAAACTATTATCAAGAAATAGGCCCATCTCACGCACCTAAAAAATTATAAACATATAGGGTAAATGAAAAAAACAAGTAAAAATTAAAAACAACATAGTTTTTTAGACATGATTCTATATATCACACTTTTAATTACTCTCATCCAAGCCAAAATTCCTCCAAAGTACATGAACCTAAGGAATTTATCATCCATGCAACTCCTCTCCAAGATCTGAGATTTCCACTTGTTTATCTACAAAAATTATATCACCCTTGATATCCAACTCCTCCTAGACAATGAAATGGGAGGCATCATGAAGATATAAATGAATTTGGGTTAAATTGAAGACACAAAAACCCTATATGACTATATAGGATGTTCCAAAAAATAAGCCAACTCATAAAAGCACTCCAATACCAAAACGTTTCATAAAAATCGGGGCAATAGATTTCCCCCCTCACACACCCAACCAAACCTATACCTCCCATAATGAGGATAATCCTTCATGAAAACATGGTCTTTAATAAAAAATTCCAAGGGTCTCATCATCCAATTAGCATAACATTTTTGATTTTCCAATTCCAATTTTATCCTCTCATGAACTATATAAACCCTCTATGATGTGCTCTTCATTACATCAGAGGCAAATACTATTACCTCTAAAGCCTTGGCCTAGAATATAATTCATCGACATGGTCTCCCATGAAACTCCTATAAGGGATACATATGAATGGGTGAATGATATATGTTATTATAATCAAACATAACCAAAGGTATATTCCATACACATTATAGACCAAAATATATGAAACATTTTTCTAATATATCTATAACAATAGGGATGTTCCACATAGTATTTTTGCCTATATAAAGGTGTAAAGAAGTGTTAAGGTGTATCTAAGATCTAAAATCATGTTTCCATACCCTAAAAACTGATTATGTATACTTATGGTCTTGATTATAAACAATATTACTCAGGACAGCATGAAGATCCCCAATCACAAAAATAGAATCACATTCTTTATGGGTATTTGGTAACCTATAGATAAAATATATCGATATGTCCACAAATTTCTAATAGGGGAAGTTTAAGGGCCATAATAAAATCATCCATGAACATAATTCTATACCTTCCCCTAATAATAGAGAATACATCATCCCATAATATCATCTAAATATTAATTTCTACCCATACACTAAAACTACCTCTTCAGGATATGATACATATTGGAATAACTATGATGTATATCTATATGGTAGCTATTAAACTCCCAGAGAACTCCCACTTATATCTATAGTGAAACAAACATCTTCCCATGATATATGAAATGATTTTGTTCATCATATAACTATCCCTCTACAAGACCACCATGGATGGTCCAATCATGAATCACCTCCACCTATGAGCCTCCCAACTATGACTTCTCCACCTTATATAAATCTTTTAGCTCTATAGATAGCTGTAATAACCATTCAATACCATCGAACTCCTCGAATCCTAGATGTATAGCTTATAACTCATCAATTACTCTAAAAGATCCCATAAACTCTTGAACAACTCCTCTTAACTTCCATCTTAGTGCATCTACCCCTACATATCAATTTATTGGGGTGTAAGAGATTTGGATGCCATAATTCTAGAATAACTCTATCCACCTCCACTGTCCTAGATCCATGTCTCACTAATAGAAAATAATCCTCAATATCTTATGATCTATAAATACTAAAAATCATTCCTTGAAGAATAAATGCCTCCATAACATCACAGAAAAAAATACTTCTGTAATCTTTAGATCATTAGTGGGATAGTAACACTCTTGGTGACATAATTTTATGGATTAATAAGAGTTCAGTACTCTATAATGTATCAAGATACATCCGATAACCAAATAATGTGTTTTATAGAACACATCATATATCCCAACCACCTCAAAGAACCAAATAACTGGAGCACTGCCTAGTTTCACCTTCAGGTAGACAAATGCTTCTTGATATTTATTTTTCCATATTATTTCATTATAATCCATGGTCAGGCCTATATAGTGGTATGAATTATAATAAAATTTAGAAACCAACCTCTTATAATAACCTATAGGGAAAGGAATCTATGAACCTATAGAACATTATCCTGTGATTCCAAAAAAATCTACATCAGCCTTCAGTGGATCCATCACTAAACAATGGTGATACACCACATATTCATGGATGTGAACCTCCTACATCTAGAATTTTCACCTAGAAAACATTCAATGGAATTAGAGGTGTTGAATGGTCTACATGATGATATTCTTATTTTAATGATGGTACTCATCGGAGCTCAACTATATGATAATTTCATCGATGAACATGACCACAAATTTGTCCACTTACTCATGGAATATGGAGTTCATGAGTCCCATGGACGCATATTGTGCCATCATGAAACTAAATGGAATAGGTTTGAAATAAAAATTTATATAACTGTGATAAAAATTAGTGGATGGAATATAATCCCCTTTAACCATAAATAATGATATTCAAAGCATTGATCAATATTAAAAAACCAACTAGACCATATCCACTAGTTGAAAAGATTTTCTATCATTGGGAGGGGGAAATTTTTTTTCACCACCTAACTCATCTTATGTTAGTCTATGAGTATCCTAATACTAAATAATTCATCCATGGATAAGAACACTAGATCTTTGTATGGATACTCACTAGGTTGAATAATATCTTTATATGATACTTTATCAATCAAAATATTCTACTTCTACGACTCTGAAGGTGTAATCTGCTAAGGATTCATATAAATATGAGAATCACTTGTCTATAATTGTACACAAAACTAAATGAAAAATCAAGTGTATAGAGTCAATATACTGATAGTAAAATAACCAAAAACAACACTCTCACTCTAGAAGACTCCATTACCTGAGAACCAACTGAATCCACTATCTACCCAACCATCAATGAAGTAAGGATCTCCACATTCCTACTACGTATAAGAAATCCTCCCTCATTAGAGAACACCACACTTCATCAATTATTATATTAAGTCTAAAATATCATTAAAAAAAATTAAAATTCATTTTTTAAAGTATAGAACCAATAAAATTCAAGTATTTACTGTATTGTTGAATCAATAGTTAGAGGAAATCCCCCAATGACTGATGTTTCCCTACCTCCATTCCAAATCCCTAAAAAAATAACACAGTGGGTCTTACCTTAAACTAAAATTAATAACACCAAGGTCATGAAAAGCCTCTAGAGCTTATTCCTAAGGCTCTATCCAATGTATTCACAACCAAGGTGTGTTTTACACTTGAATATATCCCATCATAAACCATGGTAGATGAGAAAGAGATCATACCTTGAACAAACTCTAGATCCTCTAGTATCATATCCTTCAGCACATGAGTCTGGCCACAACCACCTCATTTTTATGATTATTGAATCCTTTATTCCCATTCCCAAGACAAGGCTCTTGCTTCCCCCTTCATGGTCCACCTCATCTAGGATGACTGAGATATTGCTTGACAAGTTGATTACTATCCCATGGAGGCCACTGCTATTGTGGTTGATATAAATCCTACATGGTAGAACCATAATGAAATCGAATATAATAATGGAATTACCTCTAATAAATACTATATCAAACAAAAAAAGAATTGAGATATATATCTTCCAGTAGATACATGATAAAAACCATTCCTTGAGACATCTCATGTGGATTGTTGAGTCTACTTTCCTAGTAGACAAAACCTTGAATATCTCAACATCTGTGAACCCAAATCAGACATCTTACTCTTTGAACATCCTTATATTATATCTATTAAGATTTCACCAGACATCTCATGAAATCACTCCACCTCCTCATCTCTCTTATTCACCGCCAATTATATATGTATCGTAAATAGGGAAACTACATAATTAAGCGAAGGATATAATGCCTCAACCAAAAATCATTCTCAGATCTCTTTGTTACGAAAAACATCATAGAAAAATCACAAAATCTAATGAAACCTAATTACCCACTATCAAACACTCATAATTACTATATAATGGGAGAGAAACTCTTACTTATTCATTACCTTTGACATGATAGATACAAAATCAGCCCAAAACTCCACCATAAAATCATCTAAAAACACATTTTCTCTTCTAATCCACCAGAAAAAGAATCAATCGTTTATATATTTTTAACAACTGATATTATAAGAAATATTATTTTAAAATTATTATAATTTCATCAATATCTTTCTTTATATAAAACCTTAGTTTTAGTCAATAAAAAATATACTATTAATATTATTTTTTCAAGCTCATTGTTATGACTTGTAACATCACATTAGCGGTTTTTGGTGTCTTCCTCCTATTTTATTCTTTTCTTCTTCAATTGGATGCATCTTAGGAGTTATGAGGATGTAGAAAAATTTCTAATAAAAACTAAATACAGTTTGAGGATGTATGTTTGTTTGAATTAATGGAGTTTGGGTATGAATGTGTTAATGGATTTGCGAGGTTCTACCTGCATTTGGAGAACACCCAATGTGGTTTTCAATTTTATGCTATAAAATAATGTTTTTGTAACCTGAAAGTGAAATTAAATCTATGTAATGGGAATACCTGATGTGTATTATCTTTTGGGACAATGTCATGAACCATGTACAATGTTTGAAGGAAGTACACACCATTTATATGATACACACAATGTATTGTTAAAATATTGGCGTTTAATAGAAAGGTAATGGTTTTTTATCATATGTGAATTTCTGAATGTGTAAAGAGATTACACATAATTTAATGGTTGTGTCAGGGACTTTCATGTTCCTCATTGGCCGATTTTTATTTCCTTCTTCCACATCTCTCTTCTCTCTCAACCTAGAGATCTCTTACAAGGGTTTTCAAAGCCTCTATTCGATCCATATTGATTTATTTTGTGATTTATCATGATTGTGGTTGGATTACAACTGCCCATGTGAGTAATACATTCTACTTTATCATTTCATTGATCTTAGTTGTGACATTGAATTGAATTATCCGATCTTTTTATGTACATTGATGTTTTTCTTGATTTACTCTAGATCAGTTGTGTGATCTTTTTTTGAGGGTCGTTTCAATATTTGTTTTGTTAAAGTGGGTTTTCGTTCTATAATTATATGTTATTTCCTATTCTCTACATCTCTTTTTCCTAAAATGAATTAATTATGAGTTTTTTATATTTTTTCTAGGGCTTCCATTGTTGTTTTCTGTTCTTCCTTTTTGTTGGTTTCTATTAGTGGCATGTACAACCTTAGTTTTGAGGATGGTGGTTCCATTTATTGCATTTGTTGGTGAAATAAATTTATCTTGTTTTTTATAATAAAATTATTAAATGATATTTCCTGATATTACTAAATTTTTTTCTACATATGGAAATAAGTTTTTACAAAATATGGTCTTCCTATCATTCTTGGTAAATGAAAAGGGTTATCATATCATAGTGAAATGGTTTCATCAAACTATTTTCAAATCATGATTTGATAAAAATGGATAGTTGAAATGGTTTAGAAAATAGAACACATTTAAAGCCTTGGATACTTAAGTGAATGTTATAAATTAAGGATTATACATTATCAAGGGGTATCCTCATAGCGTTCTCCTCTACTCACTTGAAATGTTTTTCTAGGGACTTATTAGACCTTTTGGGGAATTAACATTAAGGGGTGTTCCATTTCTTTGTATACTCAATTCATATGTATAGAGGTATGATTCATGCACAATTTTATAAATTTGGTATGCATTTTCAAGCTATCATGGCTTAGTGTGTTCCTTGGCGTGATGTAACATATGATGCTTCTTACCCGATTGGGACTATTTGGTTTGTACTGTATGTTTTACGACCATTGATTTGAAATGATATGTGATACATATTTAATTTTATACTGATATATATGTGGTGAAATATGGATATTAATTGATTTGAAACTGATATACCATCTTTATATTGAAATTTGGAAAAAAAAAATCCATGATTTTGATATAAAAACTATTAAATTGTTATCATTCCATTTTGATAATAATCTATAGTTCATGGATTCTTGTATAGAAACATTTTATGGAACACCTGGGTGAGACACTATTGATCCTATTAATTCACACCCTGTATACCCCTACAGCTGTTTATAGAACTAGTTATATATTGTTATGTAGGGAAAGGTAGGGTGTTGTAGTGAGGTGGTAGGTTTTCTATAAATTGGGTTTTCAGTACCTAGTGGTCAGATGGTGGGTGTTTTCCCATGTCACCACATGAAGGTGTTAGAGTAGCTATTATGTTTTTTTCCCTTTTTAGTTGGATTTGACTTTAGAGATTTTTTCTACCATTTTTAGTTTTATAACATCCCTTGTTGTTTTTCTATGATGGAGTTTATTTATATATTCCAATATTTCTCTCTTTTATGTACATATATTCCTTATTTTTTCTTCCTGTATGGTGAAATCATTCCAGACATTTTTTTGATTCATGTGAGCTGGTCTCTTTCCCATGGGGATTGAGAACTCCCTTCACATATGTGGAGGATCAAGTCGAGTACTAGCTTGAGAGGGTATTCGGGTTGGTCAATTATAGACTAGTATAGAATGAGTTCATTCAACAAAAGTCCTAATCTTGGTATTTTTGGTAGATTAAAGATAGGATTTTTTGGACTTCAGTTGTATATTCCAATGAGTTCACGTCCATCTACTTCTATGATCAGGCTCAAGTACGATTGGGATATTGGTGTAAGAACCCGGATCTTTGTTTCAGTTACACCTTTCCTTTTTCTGGAGTTTTTGAGAAAAATAATGTTTCTGGAAGTTTTTTAAGTACACATCGTGTACATTCTGAGTACACATCGTGTACTCTCTTCCCGCTTGAAGCCGTGCACAGGCTGTGTCCGGGCCATAGACACAGTGTGTAGGGGTGACATGGAGGCTGATTTTGGAGGAGTACAGAACGATCCGGTACACGTCATGTACTCTAAAAGTACATGTCGTCTACTTTCTTTTTTTCACAAAACAGACCGAGGTCGCACCTCACACATCGAAACGTCTTCTTCTAGGTCTTGTTCTTCCGAGAGCACCGAGGATCCGAAAATCATCGACAAGCCCCCACCTCTCTATCTATTCTCCGATTCAAGCACGGTCGATTGCAATGGAATCAGAGCGGTGAGTTCTTCCTTCTACTTGAGCCTTGTTTTCTAATTCCTCCTCCTTATCAAGTTATTGTGGATTATTTGTTTCAGACGCTTTCTTAGATCTACGATGTTCTAAGGAGAATCTATCGTCGTTGTTCACGTATATCAATCTCCTAGGATCGAGGAATGTGGATTGTCCCTTTCTGTATGAATTCATTGAATAATATGTGCAATTTCCACCAATTCCATTTAATGGGGAATTTTGTGTTCCCTATTTTTCCCATGTTGTTTTCCTTCTTTGCTTGATTGCTGTAGTAGAGGTTTATACTTCTGACTAGAGTAATGTGTTTTGTGCTCAGGTTTCATTGCCATGCTTGTTTTTCCTGTTAGGTTTTTACCTATTTCCATGCCTAGTTGTAGGATAGTGGAACAATTTATTTGTTATGTTGTTGAGCCTTATATTGATATCCAACTAGTTATTGAGGTTTACTTGGACGATGCATGTGCGCTGAGGATGTTTATTTCCCACACGGGACTGTGAGAACCTAGTGTAGTAGACAATATAGAGAATGGATGTAAGGGCTTCTCCATAGTGTCTTTTAATATGATGTGAGACCACAGGGGGAATTGATGATGAGTGCTTCCACATAGAGTCTGTAGTTCCTCAAGGTGGGACACATGGGGAATGAGACGTTGAGTGCTTCCCCAGAAAGCCTTTAGTATGATATGGGACTATAGGGGGAATTGACAGTGAGTGATTTTTCAGAGAGTCTATTCTTAGCTGAACAAGAGGGGTGAAACTATGTCTGCCTCCTAGAGGGCTGCTAGTACTGGTAGGTTGAACCATAGGGGTTAGGCTATGAGAGCTACCTAGAGGGTTACCTATATTCTACTTGTTGTTGGTTGTTACTTGTGTACTTTATATGTTAGAACTGTGAATTATATCTGTTGTGTATTTCCTGTTTATTGTTCCTGTACTTTACGTGCCATGTATTCTTTGACTGTTAGGCATAGATCTTTGAGTGTTTTCCTACTGGTAATTTCTCTGACACCCTGTTTGGGCCGTGTTTTTGGGCCCAAGCAGACTATGTTTCTGCAGGTATTGATAAGGGCAAGTGCCCTTCTACTTCAGGTACCTGACTTGCTGTGGAGCTGGAGACCAGGGGACCAAGAAATGGCTTGAAATGCTGAGGATTTTACATTGTTTTTATTTTTCTCTTTGTTTATCAGTTTTACTTTAGCACATTGGTTTTTTTACTATTTTACATAGACATATGTACCATGTTGCATCATTATTATTTTATACATTGCTTTTGCTGTTCAGTTCGGTTGTTGTATGATGTTTATTGTTTCCGCTATTGTGTCTGATTATTCTTCTGCTGTATACATTACCGAATGATGGAATAGTTTCCCCACTGACTCACTAAGGCCCTCTCTACAATTCGGTACCCTCTAGAGTTTGGGGAAACTCTCTTGAGGTCATGTGGAGAACCAGGTAGGGGGCACCAGTGGAGGGGCTCCAGATTCGGGTCGTTACAAAGTGGTATCAGAGGGATGTTCTTTTATCTTTCCTTAATATTTGGAGACTTTATCCAGGGATAGGATGAATTCAGTACTTGGTATTAAGCTGTGATCGGAATTAGCTAAACTGTGTATAGGTAAAATCCATACTACCTCGTTAATTTCAGTTTGCTCGTTTTGAGATTTTATGATTGATATGATTTCACCTAGAGTGATTCACATGTTTGTGTTGTTATTGTCTTGACTATTGTGGTTCTATTTCTGTCGAAACCCGATGAGATGAGGGTATTCCATATCATGCATCATATATACACTTGTTATAAATCACATGCCATGCACTCTTCCCATGCCATCTAGGGTGCATTAGCGATTGCATGTTGTTGTGATAGACTATCTGTAGATTATGATTGTTGTTTTGATAGATGCTTCATAGAATCTATGATACCTTGTTAGAGTATTGTTCGTATTCGAACTTGATTAAATAAATGCCAAGTTTTGATTCGCGGGGAGTATGGGCCCTCACGAATCGGAATGTGGCACCTCTTTGACTTGCTTTTTGTGTTTTCTGGGCTTCTGTGCGGTTTCTGAGCTACTGCCCAAAAAACCCCAGAATACACGGTGTTTACTTTTGACCACATGCCGTGTTGTTCTTAGACCGTGTCATTGACCATGAGAGCAGGGACACGCTTTTGTAGAACTAACTTCAGGAACACTCCATGTACGGTAGGTACATGTCGTGTAGTTCGGAGCCGTGTACCTGGTGGTTTCACTAACCACACGGGTCGGGGAAGCTCGAGTAGAACACGCCTTGTTGTAAAGGAACATGTTGTGTAGTCCTGTCTAGGTACCCGGCCATGTCACGAACAACACGGGTCAGTGTTACCTTCTCTTCAACATGCCGTGTTGTTTTCGGAACATGACGTGTAGTCTTGTTCAGGTATCCGACCGTGCCACGAACCACACGGGATGGTGTCACCTTCCCCTATACACGCCGTGTTTGTTCGGAACACACCGTGTAAGGTTCAGCAATGTAAAGGGTCATGTGTTTAACAACACAGACCACCGAACCCTTATATAGTACAATCCGTGTTTGTTTATAACATGTCGTGTAGTCTTGGGATAAGTCAGACTGTGTGGGTTATCCGTATAAAGAGACTCGGGAAGGGGAATACTTATCAAGTACACACCATGTGTGGGGTCAACACGCCATGTATTTTGAGGTGTTACATGACCTGTAGGGCAGGGGTACACGCCCATGTCAGTGGCGTAAGAAGACACGCCATGTAGTTTTCATACATGGCGTGTAGTCGTGTTTTGTAAACTTGTGTGTTTTCTCTCCCATGTTCCCGTTTTGTACTCTTGTGTTTTATATCCTTGTTTTTATAATATATGGTGTTATTTTGATCTTTCAGAGTTATGCCTCTGAGACATCCTCCAGTTTTATGTCTGTCGTCAGGATGTGTTCAGACGCCAGATATGGCTGATCAGGGACTTCCTGCCGATCCTCCAATCGGGCCGGCCTTTGCACCGACTGTCATACATGTTGCAGGTGCTGATACGCAATTCAGGGAATTTTTTATGAGGATAATTCAAAACTTTCAGGGAGAACCGCCTCCTACCTCGACTATGGCAGACTTGAAGCGGGTTTTCCAGTAGCATCATCCTCCTACATTCTCG
The DNA here is from genome assembly GCA_963277665.1 of Viscum album. Taxonomy (NCBI): domain Eukaryota; kingdom Viridiplantae; phylum Streptophyta; class Magnoliopsida; order Santalales; family Viscaceae; genus Viscum; species Viscum album. Next base: position 1,912,031,391 of record OY728127.1, read on the forward strand.
AGGGAAGGAGGACCTCAGGCTGCAGAGTCATGGCTAGAAGCCATGCTGACTATCTTCGAGCATATGGAGACGCCCCCAAGAGGCGGGTCAATCTCGTAACCTACATGCTTCAAGAATCCTCCAAGATTTGGTGGGATGTGATCTCATAGGCGGGTTATCAGTAGGTTATGGCTTGGGGGAATTCCAGTGTGTGTTCTACGACTAATTCTACCTGGAGACCCTAAGGGCTGACCGGGCCCTGGAGTTCATGAGCTTAGAGCAGGGTACTCATTCTGCCATGGTGTATTCCTCTCGATTCACCGAGCTATAGCATTTCACACCCCTCTAGGATGGGAGTGGGGTATTCTTATCAGGAAGTCAGAGGAAGGTCTCAGGTGGGAGATCTGCTCGCAGGTGAACATCTTCTAGTTGACTTCCATCACTTCCATCGTCAAACTAGGAACTGATTGCAGAGCGCAATATGAGAGACTCCGGAGCTGCGAGCCAGGGTGATTCTACTTCCAGAGCTAGTTTTCCTCCATATGACAGCAAGAAGCGTCGTAGAGAGTCTACACATGGTGATCCGAGGAAGTGAGATGTGTCATCATGCGGCCAGGTGATATGCTACCAGTGTGGCCGGTCAGGGCACACGAGGCCACAGTGCCAGAGAGACCCCATGGAGTGCCGATCGTGTGGCAAGATGGGACACCTTCAGCATTTCTACCAGGTTTTCTCACCATTAGCTGGTGACCAAGGTTCCTTCATGACTCCTCGTTTAGGAGCAGCACAAAAAGTTTCTCACCACTCAGGGAACTAGAGTTCTTCCGGCCATTCGGGCTAAGGTGGAGGTCGGGGTCGTGGTAGTCAGTCACCAGTGCTTCAGCTCCAGCTGGGAGGATCAGCTCAGAGTGGTCAGGTAGGGTCACAGGACCGCAGGGAAGTCCAGACTTTCGCCGTGGAGCAGACCTATCAGGAGAAAGATCTTGGCCCTTCTATAGTTTGAGGTACGATTTTAGTTGCCTTAGTTTAATCTTCAGCACTTTTAAATACTAGTTCTACGCATAGGTTTATCTCTATTTCTATCGTGGAGAGCCTCGGGCTCTGGATCTTTTCTTCTGCCGACTCGTTGACACTAGACACACCCTTGGGGACAATAACATCTAGTGTACGTTAGTGTAGAGATTTCCCTCTCAACGTTTCAGCGTATCGTTTCTTATGGGATCTCTACATCATATAGATGACAGGCTATGATTTCATTCTCTGGATGGACTGTTTGGTTCCATTCCAGGCAGTCGTCGACTGTTATCACCGAAAGGTGAGTTTCATCTCACCAGACGGTGAATCATTTGTTCATAGAGGAAAATGGGATGTCCGGGCGAGTTGGGCAGGACTCGAGCATCATGGGCTCTGAAGGGTGACGACCCATATCACTAGTCATTATCTGGATGACCAGGGGACTTCGTAGTTGGACTTTACTCTAGTGGTAGATCGTTTCAGGGACGTCTATCCAGAGGACTTCTCGGGTTTGACTCTAGAGTGTGAGTTTGACTTTTTTATTAATCTTGTGCTAGGAGCAGCACCGGTGTCCATTCCTCCTTATAGGATGGCTTCACCTGAGTTGCATGAGCTCAAGAAGTAGTTAGAGGAGTTGTAGGAAAAGGGTTTCATCCAACCCATTACTTCTCCTTAGGGTTTTCATGTCCTATCTTCAAAGAAGGAAGACGGTACCTTTTGTCTTTGTGTGGATTATCGAAAGATGAACCAGTTGACGGTCTAGAACTGATATCCCTTGCCGAGGATCGATGATCTCTTTGATCATCTTCGAGGAGCCCGGGTGTTCATGAAGACTGATTTGAGGTCTGGTTATAATCAGTTGCACGTTAGACCATTAGATATACCTCTTACATCCTTCCGGAGCAGGTATGGTCTCTACGAGTATACGGTCATGCCGTTCACTCCCATGAATATGCCAGCAGTTTTCATGGCACTGATGAATCAAGTGTTCCATCCTTACTTGGACTCATTCGTCATGGACTTCGTGGATGATGTCTTTGTGTACTATCACACTTGGAATGACCATGCCACACATCTTGAGATCATTCTGAGTACACTGAGTGAGCATTGGCTTTATACTAAACTCTCGAAGTGCCACTTTTGGATGGAACAGATTCACTTTTTGGGTCACGTCATCTCAGAGGTAGGAGTATCTGTGGACCCAGAGAAAGTGAGGGATATAGTTTCCTGGGAGCAGCCGAAGAACATTTTTGAGGTATGGAGTTTACTAGGGTTGGTTGGATACTACAGACAATTCATTTAGGACTTTTCACACCTAGCAGCACCTTTGACAGGTCTGACCAAGAAGGGGATGAAGTTTTTATGGTCAGATTCTTGTGAGTCTGCCTTTCAGGAGCTGAATGGGAGGTTGATGTTAGCCCTGATACTAGTCTTTCCAGTGCCAAGAAATAGTTATATATTCTATTGTGATGCTTCAGGTATCGGGCTAGGATCTGTGCTTATGCAGGGAGATGGAGTCATTGTGTACGGGTCTCGGCAGTTGAGGCCACATGAGAGGAACTACCCAATGCACAATCTAGAGTTAGATACTGTTGTTCATGAATTATGCTGTAGGAGACACTATATTCTGGGAGAGCACTTTGTGGTCTTCACATAACACAAGAGTCTCATGTATATCTTTACTCACCGTGATATGAATCTGAGGAAGCACAGGTGCATCGAGTATCTTCATTCCTTTGATTTCACGCTTGCCTATACATCATGAAAGGGAAATGCAGTGTCAGATGCGTTGAGTAGGAGAACTCATATTCAGGTAGTTCAAGAGGCCAGCAGTGACTGGAATCTTATAGCTCTGTTCTCTGAGATATATCTGGAGGTGCACGACAGACATGGACATAATTTCCTATCTTATGTAGTTGTTAACTCTACACAACTTGATCGGGTACGAATGAGGCAACTATCAGACTATGAAGTCTTAGTCATGTGGGAGACTGTGTCTGGAGAGGACCCACTTCCTAGATGTATAGTGTGTGAGGATGAGATCTTGCATTTCCAGGGATGCGTATGGGTGCCAACAGACATATGAAAGGAGCTGATGTAGGATTTTCATTCCTCAGTTTGGGAAGTTCATCCTGGAATCACCAAGACCATTTGAGACCTTCATCGCAAGTATTGGTGGCCAGGTATGAAGAGATATGTTGTCGGTTTTGTCATGAGATGTTCTACTTTTCAGCAGGTGAAAGCAGTGCATCAGCGACCAGTGGGGCTTTTACAATAGTTAACCATTCCTGAGTGGAAGTGGAATGTTGTCGCGATGGACTTCGTCACTGGGTTACCGAGGTCACCTCGGGGGAGTGATGCTATTTGGGTAGTCGTAGACAGGCTCATGAAGGCTTCTCACTTCTTTCTGATCAAGGAGACCTTCAGAGTTGATGATCTGGGACGACTTTACATCAGAGAGATCATTCATCTGCATGGAGTTCCATGCTCTATTGTTCCAGACAGGGATGTTCACTTTACTTCTCAGTTCTGGCAGGGAGTTCAAAAGGCTTTGGGTACCCAGGTACTTCTGAGTATGGCATACCATCCCCAGACTGATGGCCAGTCCAAGTGTAAGATCCAGGTGCTAGAGGATATGCTCAGAGCTTGCATTCTGGACTTTGGCGGTTCTTGGGAGAAGCATATTCCTCTGGTGGAGTTCGCTTACAAAAAAGTTTTTAGGAAACTATTCTGATGACACTATATGAGGCTTTGTATGGAAGGCCATGCTGATCACCCTTATGCTAGCTAGAGGTAGGATAGGCAGCTTTGCTGGGACCTCGTCTTGTTCAGGAGACCTCTAAGAAGATAGAGCTGATTCAGAAGATGATGGATACAACACAGTCTCAGCAGAAGTCTTATGTTGATCAGCGGAGGTGACCTCTGGAGTTCGAGGATGGGGATCAGGTTTTCCTGCGTGTCGCACCAAGGTTGGGACACAAACAGATTTAGAGACCGGGTAAGCTTTCACCATGGTACATCGGGCCATTTGAGGTTTTGGAGAGAGTTGGGCCAGTCGCGTATCGGTTGCAGTTACCCCAGAGGTACTGGGCCATGCACAACGTCTTCCACGTCTCTCAGCTCTGATGTTACTTTTCAAACATGCCTCACGTATTTCATCCCAAGGACGTTGAGCTCGATGCAGATGCATCGTTTGAGGAGCATTCCATCCGGATTGTCGATCGCATTATGAAGGTTCTACGTGGGCGGTCTGTCCCTCTGGTACGGGTGCAATGGAAGCTTGGGTGGGTACAGGACGAGACCTGGGAGAGGGAGGTCGATGTACGATTGTAGTGGCCAAAGCTGTTCGGGGATTCTTCTTCTATTCCTCACTGGGGAAATTCGGTGATGAATTTCTATTAGGGGGGAAGTTTGTAAAAACCCATATCTTCGTTTCCAGTACGCCTTTCCTTTTTCTGATGTTTTTGAGAAAAAAAATATTTCTTGAAATTTTTGAAGTACACACAATGTACTTTCTGAGTACACATCGTTTACTCTCTTCCTACTCAAAGCTGTGTACTGGCTTTGTCCGAGCCACACACATGGTGTGTACGGGTGACGTGGAGGCCAATTTTGGAAGAGTACAGAATGAATAGGTACACGCCATGTACTCTAAAAGTACAGGCCGTGTACCTTCATTTTTTTTCAATAAATGGACCGGGGTCACGCCTCATGCACAAAAACATCTTCTTCTAGGTCTGGTTTGTCCTAGAGCACCGAGGATCCACGAATCTTCGATGAGCCCCCGCCTCTCCGTATGTTCTCCGATTCGAGCACGGTCGATTGCGTTGGAATAGTAGCAGTGATTTCTTCGTTCTTCTTGATCCTTGTTTTCCAATTCCTCATCCTTATCATGTTATCATGGTTTATGTGTTTCAGACGTTTTCTCAGATCTACGATGTTCTATGGAGAATCTGTCGTCGTTGTTCATGTATATTGATCTCCTAGGATTGAGGTAGGTGGATTGTGCATTTCTGTATGATGTCGTTGAATATTATGTGCAATTTTCACCAATTCCCTTGAACGTGGAATTGTGTGTTCCCTATTTTTCCCTTGTTGTTTGCATGCTTTGCTTGATTGCTATAGTAGAGGTTTATGCTTATGAGTAGAGTAATTTTTTTTGTGCTCAGGTTGCTTTTCCATGCTTATTTTTCCTATTTGGTGTTATTCCAGTTGCCATGCCTAGTTGTAGGATAGTGGAGCCGTTTCTTTGTTATGTTGTTGATCCATAGATTGATAGCCAAGTAGTTCATGAGTTTTAATTGGATGATGCACGCACGCTGAGCATTTTAATTTCCCACACATGACTATGAGTACCTAGTGTAGTAGACCATAGGGAGAATGGACATAAGGGCTTCTCCAGAGTGTCTTTTAATATAGTGTGAGACCACAGGGGGAATTGAAAATGAGTGCTTCCTCAGAGAGTCTGTAGTTCCTCGACGCGGGCCACATGGGGAATGAGACGTTGAGTGCTTCCCGAGAGAGCCTTTAGCAAGATACGAAACTATAGGGGGAATTGAAGGTGAGTGCTTCCTCAGAGGGTCTATTCTTAGCTGAACAAGAGGGGTGATACTGTGTGTGCCTCCAAGAGGGTTGCTAGTACTGGTAGGTTGAACCATAGGGGTTAGGCTGTGAGAGCTACCCAGAGGGTTACCTGTTTTCTACTTGTTTTTGGTTGTTACATGTATACTTTATATGTTAGAACTGTGAATTGTAGCTGCTATGTATTTCCTATTTACTGTTCCTATACTTTACTTTCCATGTATTTAATGACTGTTAGGCACAGGTCTTTGGGTGTTTGCCTACTGGGAATTTGTCTGACACCCTGTTTGGGCCATGTTTTTGGGCCGAAGCAGACTATGTCGCTGCATGTATAGATAAGGGCAAGCTCCCTTCTACTTCAGGTACCTGACTTGATGTGGAGCTCGAGAGCAGTGGACCATGAAATGGCTTGCGATGCAGAGGAGTTTACTTTGTTTTTCTTTTGCACTTTGTTTTTCAGTTGTACATCAGCACGTTGGTTTGTTTACTTTTTTCCATAGACATATGTACCATGTTGCATCATTATTATTTTATACATTGCATCCGCTGTCCAGTTCAGTTGTTGTATGTTGTTTATTGTTTCCTCTATTGTGTATGGTTGTTCTTTCACTGTATACGTTACCGAATGAGGGCATGGTTTCCCCACCGACTCACCAAGGCCCTCGCTGCTAGTCGGTAGCCTCTGGCGTTTGGGGAAACGCTCTTGAGGTCATGTGGTGAACCGTGTACGGGGATCCTGATTCCGGTCATTAAAATTGGGATGTGTATCTCATATTTTAATCTCATGATATCAATATCATCTTTTGATCTTGTTTTTTCTAGTTTGAAATGATATTATTGTATTTTTTATCATTTATTTTGTTTTGGTTTTCATTAGTGTGCCTCTAAAATGTGTTCTGTAAGTTGGTGAGTAGGGTGTAACTGGTGATCCTTAAGGAAATCCTCTACTATATCAGAACGTAATTGAGGAAATTATGTGGAAAGTTCATTCCATGGATCAGAATGTACCAAATTCTCAAAAAGCAGTTGCTGAGGTACAACCAGGATATGTAGGATAAATAAATTGATCATGGGAGTTCATGTATGAGAAGAAACTATCAATTAAATGTATGCATAAACCACAATAGGTTGATAACTAAATTTAAATTATTGATCAAATAATCAAATTCCTGGAGGCGCTTGAGAAAATCAGGGTAAAATGTGTAGTGTTTAGACATGAGGGTATTGAAATGCTTTGGAGGGATTCCATGGTTCATGTGGATTAGCATGTTGATTTATATTAGAAAGGTTTTAAGACTATCTTCATTTAGAAATTTTTTTCAAAGTCAATTATGATGGAGAAACCTCTAGAGGTCCTTTCATTTGAGAAGAGAGAGAATTCAGTTTCTTCTTACACCAATCATTTAGCTGATCTAGTTCTTTTTTCACTAGAGGTTGTGAAGAATAACCCATTGAAAGATAAAAATTACCAGATAACTTTTCTAATGGATATAAAATTGAAGGTATTTATTCTAATACTTTAAAAATATTCATAGATAGTGTATAACACTATTATGGTAGATGTGTATATGTATAGAATGTTTGGATATTTAACCTCTTCTCTTCCACCTAGAGTTATCTTCTGTGGTGTTCCAAAAATAGATGAAGTGGAAGGATCATCACCGAAGTGGTGGTGGTGGTTCTTTGTATCAAGCCTCTTTTTCACCTCTATTTACTGCTATTGTAGGGACCATAACTTTATATTACTACAGAAATATAGGAAACACGCAGTGTTCATTTCCTTCAACTTCAATGATGTTAAATAGTTATGGATGTTATGGTCATATGTAGAATAATTATCTGGCTATGTCTACAACATGATATCGGTAGGGATATTTGGCTCCAAATGACACTATAATGTAGTTGTGTGCTTCAAATACTTTCGGGATCCATTGAAATCCCTCACGAGTGATGAACTGTTACATGTTAGATGAGTTTTTGGAAGAGGTAGATACAGGTCAAGTGATTGTGAGAGGAACCACCGTTAATTCATATTTAGTATTGATTACTTTATTTGATACTTGTGCTTCCAACTTATGTATATGTAGCTATTTTTTTGATACTCTTAAACATCTAATATATCTCAGGTTCTTTGTTATGGAGTTAGTGAAACCTCTTGGGAAGAGTAAAGGGTTGGGCTTTCATTGTCCCTATCTACTATTGATAGCTATTATGGATTTAGTATGGGTTTTTATTATTCTTGGAATGGATTTGTTTGATTACATAGTCATGATAGATTTTATTGTTTCTCTTTATGAGGAGGTTGATTGTTATCATTTTGGATTCATGTTCCATTTACATGATGGGGGATCAAAAGTGTTTTATTCAGAGTTGGATCCATGCCCTAGTCATGTAGGACTTTCCCACCCAGAGCATAGGAGTTTGTTTTTTTTGTTGTGGTAGCTATTCCTGATGATGTATCATACGCTTTTTATCTTCCTACAGTTGTTTGGAATTTTTTTGACATTTTCCTAGAATATTTCTTTAGTCTTCCACCATATAGGAAGTTAGAGTTTATGATTGATCTTGTCCTAGGTACACAGCTTATATTGACACCTTGCTATCATATGGAACCAATGGAGCTAAAAAAAAATATTGAGTTAGATGATCTGATGGTTAATGTATTTCACCATTGGGTTTCACCATGGTAATTCCCAATGCTCTTATAAAATATGTAACACTATTCACTCAGATTGTGTATGGATTATCAGAGTCTAGATAGAGTAATGGTTCAGAATAAGAATAATTCTCCACGTGTTGATAATTTTTTTGGTCAGTTAAAGAGACAAAGTTGATTTCAAATATTGAACTTTTGTTGGGGTATCATCAGATTATTGTTTTATAGTGTGATATACCAATTATGAATTTCATGTGTATGTATGGCCATTAGAAATATCATATGATTCCATTTGGACTGGCTGAAAATCCGTCAGTTTTTATATATTAGAGGTATCATATATACCATCAGTATTTGACACCATTATGGATATGTTCATGGATAATTTTTTTGATCTAATAAATATTTATAAACAAGCATGAGAACCATCTGATTTTTGTATTATGAATCTTGGTGATTCACTATTTATATTTATAACATTAAAAATCAAATTTATGGATTCATAAAATAATTTCTGTGGGGTATATTATTTATGATCACAATATTTCAGTTGATCTTTAGAAGGTAAAGGCTTTGTTTTCCTATGAAGCACCACACAATTTCATTGAGATTAGAGTTTCCTTGGCCTTGTTCGATTCTATCAACAGCTTGTTATATATTTTTCTAAGTTGGAAACCCCTTTTACTGCATGTACTAGTATAGTGGATAATTCACATGGGATGAGAAGTTGTAGCCTTCTTTTGATAATTTGAAATTAATTCTTACATCATCTTCTATTATGATCATACCTACTCGTGGTAATGGGTATATGGTTTTCTATAATTCATCTAGTGATAGTTTGGGTGTTTTTCTCATGCATGATGTTTATGTGGTAGCTTACAACTCTCAATATCATTGACAATATTAGAATAATTTTTACACTCATTATTTATAGTTTTCCACACTTATACATGCACTAAGGTGTTTGTGGCATTAAATTTTTTGGTAAATTACCATTTCATTTATAACTATAACAGATTCATCTATATCATTTCTAATAAATAATTGAATCATATAATTATGTGGTGGGTGAAATACCTTCTGAAACTTCCATTTTATGTCACATACACCCTAAGAAAGGTGATAGTTGTTACAGGCACTCTTGGTAGGAATGTTCCACCACAATCTTTTTTAGAATCAACAGATAAATGGAACCTTAAGGGTATTTTTACATAGATTCTTATAGATTCTCAATAGGATGTTTCAAGTTTGAATCAAACTATTGTTAAGTTATCATATTCTCTTCTTGAGTCTATTCTGTAGATTTAGTAGCAGGATGATGTGTTCAGAGGAATTAAAGACTCACTATATGGTGGGGATACCATATCTGGTAGGTCTCTCTCTTCAGATGGTATTAGTTATTTTGGGGATCATTTTGACTTCCCAAATTTTGTGAGGAGATAAGTTTTGTTTGATTTTCATCGATATTTGTGGATTATTCATTAGGGCACTATACAGATATATTATTTCATGAGATGGTGATTCTGTTGGTTGAGAAAGAAGCATTACATTTCTAATTATGTTTCCAAGGGGTAAACATTTCAATAAATACATGATGATAGAACATTATTGTTTTCTTCATCCACTTCTAGTGACACTTTGAAAATGGGATGAGGTATGCATGGATTTTCTATTTGATTACAATGAATCCTCAAGGAAAGAATGTATTTGTTTTGGATATTTATTGGTTGAAAATGATAGCTCATTTCATTACATTGATGGGTACTGCTAAAAATGAGGTCTTGGTAAAGTTATAAGTGAAAAAAAATTGAGGTTATACGAGGTTTCATATGACATTATTTCAGAAAGTGATAATAGGTTTACTTCATGGTTCTATAAGAGTATCTAATTAGTGATGGAGACTCTGGTTTGGTTGATATAATCCATATCGAGATGGTTAGATGGACTGTACTATTCAAATTCTGGAGGATATGCTCTGTGTTTGTCTCTTTGATTTCGGTGGAACTTGGGATATACATATTGGACTAGTTGAGTTTCATATAATAATATTTATCACTCTTCATCCAAAATGGATACTTTTGTGTATTTTTAGGTTATCCTATGAAGATAACCTCTCTGTTGGGAAGAGTTGGGTGAAGCATCTTTGGGGGGAAAGATTTCGGTTTAGGTGATTTCTCTGAGGATTCAAGATATATGTCAATATCTCGTTATTGTGTAGAGTTGAATGAAATATTATATAGATTAGTAGTATCATCCTTCAGAGTACTCTATATGTGACTGGGTTTTCTTGAATGTTAATCCTTGTGTGGGTCACCATCTTGTTTGAAGGTAGGGAACAATGGATCCAATATATGTTAGACCATTTGAGGCCACTGAGTGGCTTGGTTTGGTTGTTTAATAGTTGAAATTTTTGGTTTAGTTGAAGGGAATTCATAATTTTTTCCACATATCACATCTTAGGAAATACCTTCTTGATATCTCTCATGTTATTATTCTAGAATATAGTCAGTTAGATCCATATGTTTCTATTACTTTTCAGCTACTTGATGTCATTGACACTCTTGTGATAGTCCGGCATGGGAAGTCAATAATATTGGTCAGCATAATATAGAAGCATGGATCAAATTCTCATGATACTTGGGAATGATATTAGTTGATAAGGGATTAGTAATATCGCCACTTTGTCGGACTTCATTCATCAACACAACTTCTGAGGGATTGAAGCTCTTATAGTTGGGAGTTTGTAATATCTCATTACTTATTTTCAAGTATATTCCTCATATTTTCTATTATTCCTCGTGAATTTTGAGTTTCTTTGGACTCTTGAGGATGGATAAAATTTTACGATTAAAATAACCTAATGTTTTTAGAAGTATTTTTTTAATTAATGGATTATAGGTAAAAATGTGTTAATAGATTAACAGGGTTCTCCCAGATTTTGGAGAAGGCCCTAGGTGGTTTTGTATTTTTCAACTATAAAGTGTCTTTTTTGTAGTCTTCTAGAAAAATAAATGATGTGTAATAGGATAAAATGACATGTGTTCTATATTATTCATATTTCATGAAGCATGTACATAGAGTTAAGTGATTATATGTCATGTAATGTTAGAATATTGGTTTTAATAAAATGGTGGTGGGTTTTTTGGTTGATGTGATCCATATAGATTTAATAAAATGTAAAGGTATTACAAACCATGTAAATGCCACGGATAGGGATTTATGGGGTTTTATCAGTTGATTTTTATTTCATTATTCCACATATATCTCCCCTCATGACCTAGGGATCTCTTCCAATGATTTTGGGAGCCTCCATTTGATCTAGATGGATTAATTTAGTGACTTTTCACCATGGTAGTTCGATTACATCGCTCTAGGTGAGTATTAATTTCTTATATTTAAATTAAATGATAAATTTAATGTTGTTTTGTAACATTATCAGATCTATTGATTGATGATTATGTTTCCTCTTTTTTCAATCAAGAATTGTTGTGTGGTTTTATTTTGAGGGTTGTTTCCTTATTTTTGTAGTGTGATAGGTGTGTGTTCTTGAGGTATGTGTTATGTACTATTCTCTTTTAACCCTCGTTATATATTGGATCAATTATAGGATTAGTATAATGATTCTTGGGCCACCATTATTGTTTTCTATTTTTCTTTATTGATTGTTTCCCTTTCAGGAGTATGCAATCCAAGTATTAAGGTGGGGGCTCTGGTATCTAGACTATGTTAGTGAACTGCATTACTCATATTTTTTATCTATTGTTTTATTAAATTAAATAAAATGATACAATGGATTTTATTATGGAATTGGGTTTTATATATATGGTTTTACCCTCCTTGGGTAAATAAAAAGGTGTTTCAAAGCGTTGTGAAATTATTTTCAAAGAATGATTTGATAAAAATGGAATGATCAAATTGTTCATAAAATAGATCAAATTTTAATCCATGGGAACAACTTAGGATGTTATAGTAATTGGTCTCATCCACTGTCATGGGGTTTTCTCATGTGGAATTCATCTTCTCCCTACGTTTATTTTTTGGGGGACACTTTAGACCTAAGGGGGGTATTGCTTTATGGGGTGTTCCTCTTCTCTATTGAATTGATGCATATGTGTATAGGTGTAATGTGAACATGATTTTCTATGTTTGGTTTCAGATTCCTAGATTTATTGACCATGTTTGAGCTCCTGTGTGATTGTACATGTGCTTTTTCTTTACCGATTTTGGATCATTTGTTTTTACTATTTATTGTAGATCCATTGCTATGATATGATATGTAATGAATGCTTTGATTTTATATGATATATCTGTTGTGATATATGGATATGAAATGACCTAATACTAATTTTCCTACTTTACTAGGAAATGTAGGTAAATAATGAAAATAATATTATTTTCCATGATTCTGATATAAAAAGTGTTAAACTGTTTACATGATTTGTTTTCATTAATGTTTTGAATTGTTAAATTATTGTTTAGATACATGATATGGAACACCTGGGTAATACCCTACTGTGACTATTGGATCACACCCAACATACCTCTTTCTCAGTGCATAAACCTAGTTTTCTCTTTTAATTCCAAGAAAGTCAAGGCCCCATAGTGAGGAGGAATGGTTTTCTATATGTTATGTTTTGGGGATCAGGTGGGTAGACGAAGGGAGTTTTAAAATATTATCACATGGAGGTGTTTGAGTTTAATTTTGGCTTTGTAGTCCACTATATTTGAATTTTCACTTGGATGTTGTTTCTACCTTATTTAGATGTATTGATATTGTTGGTATTTTTCATTGAGGACTTATATTTATATCTTTCGTTGTTTCAATTTACAAAGTTATATATTCAATGTTGCTACATTAGTTCATTGTAATTTTTTCTATCTATTTTTTTTTGCATGAGTTCTAGTCATCAACTTATCTGGGTCCGTAATGTCCTTAAGGTGTGTGGTGGATCAGTTTGCTTAGCAATTTAAGAGGGTATTAGGGTCGATTTATTACAACTATTAGATGTTAGATTTGACATTAAGAATAGTAAAAACTAAATTATGAAAACGATATAATTGACAGATGAATAAAATAATTCCATTTTTAGTAAATTGATTAGAAATTAAAATAAAAACTTTTTAATGTAAATAGAACTTTTTACTAAAAAATTATTCTAATGCTCATGAAGTGTTTTTGTCATAATAAATTAAATTATACCCAATTGGTTATTGATTTTAATTAAATTCATGTATTATATATTTGATTATTTTTTTTATCATTCACCTAATATTTAATATAACTATGTGATAATAATAAATCCAATTTTATTTTTAAAAGATGTATTTTAATAAAAAGTGGTTTCTTCGCATTCAGCATAACTTTTTTGAAATAAATTTCATCTAATTTTAAAAAAATTATTTTAAAATTATAATTACATTATTGAAATAAAAATATAAAAACTATCTTAGGGTTAATTTTGTAAAATTTTATGAAAAGATTATGTTTTAAATGAATAGTAAAAAATAATGATTTTTATGGAAAACTACCTATTATATAAAGAATTATTGAAGTTACATATAATTTATTTATTTTTATAAAAGTAAAATTAGTTCAATTATTTTTTTATTTATCTAATATTTCCCATTTTAATAAATTTTATGTTATATTTTGATATAAAATCAATTACAGTTAAGAAAACATTTTCTTTGGAAAAAGAGCTTCGTCGTCCTATCTACAGGATTAATTTTAAATTAACATATTCCACTTATGTGAATTGGATTTGGTAAAATAGATATCATATTACAAATCATTATAATTACTATAAGTTAATATGTCCAAATTAATTTTGTGCATAATAAATAGTAAAAACAGGAAAAATTAATTATCGTGGTAAAGATTAAAATCGGTCCACCTATTGGTTAAACAAAACATAAGGGTATTTTTTTGAGTAAAACTTGTATGAATACTATTAAATAGACATATATCAAACATTTAATAGCCCAATTTTCTACTAAATGGTTATCAGGAATCCTTTTTCTTAGGAATTTCCTCGACATTTTAGATTCTTTTGTAAAATTTCGAAGTTGTTTCCAAGTGGGTTTCTTCCCTCACTTAAAAAAGGATATATCCTCTCCTCTCCAATACACAATACAATATTCTATTGGTTTGGAAAAATAAATAGCTAAATCCATTACTCACAACCATTTTCACATTTTAAATTTCTTATTTTTTTTAAATCCCTCTTTTGAATATTTAGTTGTAAACATAAAGAGGTTCCTAGAAGAAGAGGTATAGATTTTAATCATTAATTTTAATTTTATTTATTCTTTTGAATCAATTGAATATTTTTTAATTATTTGTATATATTAAATTTATTATATCCCATATGCTAATATTTTATTATATTTATGTGATAACTCACATACATCTTTCCTTCCATCATATAGGGAAATGAAACTATCATTCATGCGTATGACAAACTCCCGCATCTCGAATCAGTGTAAATCATTTTTCATTAGTGTCTTTAATGACTAAATATAATGATTTATTAAAAATATTAATATGATATTTATGAAGTAGTTATACCTATGAATTTATAATATCACACATACTATCTTTTCTTCCATTCTTTAGGTACATTATAATATCATTTTTGGTTTTTCTAGATCACTGCCTCTACAAAGCAATGTGATACGTTTATCATTTTATTTTTAAAATTATTGTAAAAAATATATAATTAATGAATATATATGAAATAAATTATATATAAGTTATTTTTTAAATTTTATTTATGATTTACTGTTCTTTCGTTACACCCTTCAGGAATATAGAATGAACATGCATGCATTTTTAGGGCCTACCGTACTCATGAATATTGTGATTCATTTTTATATCTCAAATTTTTATAGATGAAATATATATATATATATTGAATATTAATTATATTTATATCATGATTAAAATTATTTATATTATATAACCATGATAATTTTAAATGGAATAAAACTACCAAACCAACTTATACTTGAAAAAGAAGTAGTTATTTCCTAAAACATGATTTTATCTCAAAATTTTTAATTAGTCACTGATAAAATATTAATAGTGTATAATATAATTTATGATTCAAATGATTATATTTATATAATATATTTATAATAAACCTATATTTATTATACATTAGTTTTTAATGTTTATGGAGAAATTTGATACTGTGGGTAAGGTATTTTTTGTCTCTCATTTATTTCATTGAGACATATGACATGTTCACCACTCCTTTGTTATTTTGGTGTAAATACTGAACCAATGAAATTTTATATCTTTAATATAATTAATTTAGTGAGATTTAGATTTTCATTTAAGTTTTTCATTATTGGGCCCTATGATTCTAATGATCCCAAATAGGTAAGGGGTTTTCATATAACTTTTATTTCTATGGGGAAAATCTCATATTCACGAATTTTTTCATTTCTGTGGTGTATATACTAAAATTTAATGAGTTTTATTATGTAAATTATATAACTTTTGGTGATTTACAAGTCCATATATGGTAATTTATTTCACGGGTATTATGATTCAAAAGTTACCAGAGTGGTAATGGTTTTATGTTACCATCATATTATTTACTAGGGTTGTTTATGAATAAGTTTCCAAAAATAAATATTATGATATATCTATAAATAAAATATTTAGTTTTATTCATATCTATTTATTCCTAGATAATATATTTTTTATTCTTATTTTCCTCTCTTTAATAATTAATGAGACCAAAACCATGTTTTTATGGAAAATCGACATTTTTATCTCTTCGCTCGAGAATCATTTTTCTTCCATGTCCATGTTCTATAAAAATTATTAGAGTATGTTTTTTACTAATATATAATGATTTTATAGATATATGTTTACCCATGTTAATCATTAAAAAAACATTCTAAGGAATCTTCTTATCATTTTTTGGATGAGGCATTTTCGACATTTCATCGAAATTGTGAAGGGTGTATTTATTTTAACATGTATGTTCATTCTTTCATGAGTAAAATATTATACATATATTACCTTACATACTTCCAATAACCTTTTCAAATAAAATGTTTACTTTAATATTTTGGAAATTTTTTGATTTTAAATAACTTATTTCAAAGTTGAAATGATAATTTCCTCAAGAAATGATTGATGTGATATTTCGAAATAATTTTTCCTCTAAGATAAAAACATTTGATGTTACATAAGCTTTAGTGGAGATATGATCCAAATATAACAACCCTATTATTTCACTATATTTTTTATGATTATGATTAAAATATTTTTATAAAACATTTTCCACATCCATGGTTTAAGTTATAATTAATTAAATAAATTATTATTAAACCAATTTCTTTTTTGAATATATTATATGATGAATAGTTTATGATATTATAGATCTTATTTTTTTGATTTTAAATATGTGATAGGTGGAACCATAATTAAATATCCTTCCAATGATTTTGGTAAAGATGGATAAATCATGAGTAAGTTATATTATGTGTGATCCTGATTTCAAGTTTAAATTTTCATTTGTTACCTGGTTTAATTTCTATAAGGTTATATGTGTACCTACATTCATGTCCATAAGGTTATATACGGGCTTAGTTTTATGACCATAAGGTTATGTTTCCATGTGGTTTCATGTCCATATGTTTACGTGAGGGCTTTATTCCATGTCTTAAATTTAATGAGATAACTTATTTCTATTTAAAATGTTCACAATATTGTCAGCTTACATTTTTAACACATTTATTTTTCTATGATATGATCTCAGGGATTATGATCATTGGATCCATTATAATTCATGTCTTTTAAATTACTATGAATTATTCCATTACTCAATATTATTATCTTTCTTATGTAGGGTATGGTTATCAAATGTTATGAATGTGTTATCATTCCCTTGAGTTCATGTTATGCCTAGGTAATAATTGATATCTCTCTTATAAACCCTTAATGGTTATCTAAGATCACCCTTCTTATGACTCCATTCCATAGGATATGAAGAATTTCTTCATGCAGGGTCTTCGGAAGAAGTGTACTATGTGGGAGGATCATTATGATATATGTTAAAGATTATTTAAGAAAAAAGAATATCTTTCATCCAATCTCCAAATACACCAATCCTTTATACTCCTCCTGCATATATTTGTGAAATATAATGAATATTTGGCTAAAAAGATATAATATTTATGTATGAAAATTATGTGTCTGTTTAGTCAGTATCAAATTAAATGTTTAGTAAACCATTGGATATAGTATGAGAAAAACAATTTTGATAAAGATAGGTATAATTCTAAGGATAATTATACATATAAGAAATTTTCTTGGAATTTTTTTAAATTATAAGTTGTGTTTCTTTGATGTAATTACATCCATCTATAGATGATATAAATGGATGTTCCCTATGAATATTTGTAGAAAGGGGTAATAACTCAACAAATGTCACATTGGGATTTTACATGATCATCACCTGGTGTAAAAAAATGGGTCATGTCCCACACCTGGCTTGACACTCCAGTGTGATATTTTATTCAAATTCACAAAATCATTACAAACCATCATGAAGAATTTGAATAGATGATGTCCATGAAATATCTAGGTTAAACCCAAGGTGTCATCAATTGAAATGAATTTTTAATTATTATGACCTTGAATAAATTATTTTTCATGATTGTGTGGCTTTGCACTAGGTCTATTTTTTCTCACAATATTAATTTTGGTTTTAGTTAATAGGTAGAACCTGAATGAATCACAAGAAATATAAATGAAAAGTTCTTTTCAACATAAATCCTCATGAGAAAATAATGGCTATGAATTTGGGTTGAAATATATTTTTTATTATTCTCAACCAACTATCTCATGTTATAATTGGTAACATTGGATATTATAAACATATTAATTTACCATGGAAGTAAAAATACTCTATTGAATATTTTTTATTAAAATGTTCATATTCCTTCCATGGGACTTCTAATAAAATCATTTCTGATAAATTGATGTATTTTATATTAAATATGTATTACATAATTAAGTGGTCAGACCATTAAAATTTAATCCTATCCAATAATCATTCAGAAGTTGAAGCAAGTCAATGGTGTAATTTTATTAATAATATGAGGCATGAGGATAAAATTCAATCCATTTAATAAAAAAATTTAAGGTAATATTTATCTATAAGAACGTCCCTCATATTCTAGATAAACCATTGATGAATTAATTATTTGATCATAAGAATAAGTATTATCAATTCAATGGTACATATGGGTGAGATTTTACAATGATTAATGCATTGAGTTTAGTCATAATAACTAAAATGAAAATTGATCGATTCTTTAGTTGTTTGAAACCATGTATTCAAAAGGAATTATCTATTAAAGACTATGGATGATGTGAATAAATCATTAGATATGCACTAAATGTGGAAATGGAAGTTGGAAACTCTTATGGTAATCATGATAAAAACCCTAAGACGTAGTTTGATGGAACTTCCATTTGTTTTTCAAATGGTGTGAAGAGTATGTTTTATCCTCCTACATTCCAAATATGTTAGAAGAAGATACCAAGTAAATTCATAAAAGGAATCAAAATATTTTCTAGTGTGGTCAGCTTTAACATAATGTGAATTAATGTATATATGTTATAAAGACTCTTGTAAATATTATTAATAGATAGTGAGTTATCAACAGAATATATTACTCACACTTCAATGCTATAATTTCTTGGTGTTTCAGAATTGTGTGAAGAAATGCCCAAATACAAGAAAAATGATAACAATAATACAAACAGCATATGAATTCATAGGGTAAAATAACTTTTTATGAAACAACAATAGTTTAATTGAATCATTATAATTCTTTCACACTTATCCTGTACTCTAGAATTTGGTATTCCACATTAATATTTGTATGAATAAACACTATGAAAATAATATCTTTCAGTTAAATATGATGTTGTTATGGGAATTGATTATATACATAATAATATATTAAATATAAATCTATATATTTTTAAAATCATATTTTACATTTTGAATAAATATATAATTTCCCTAAACCACTAATGGAAATATTTTTAGGTAAGACGAGATCTTGTTCACGGAATAATGGTATAATTATCTTTTGGAAGAATATTTAATTTCATAAAATGATAAATTAAATTAAATTATGTGCTTTATAAATATCTAGATATATTAGTAATAAATTACCATCTTTTTATGGATTATATAATTCATTAAAATATAATTTTCTTTTCTTCATTCAGAAAAAAATAATCTTGTTATTATTTTCTTAGAGTAAAAAAAGATGTGAAAATTGATTTAAGATTAACTAAAGGATGATATTGCGATAAAAAATACAAATAACTAAGTTAAATATATATTCTAATTAAAATTACATAGATTTAGGAAAAGGAACTTGAAATTAAATAAATTTATACATTAGCCTCATTTCTAATGAACGAATTATCTTTTCACCCATCAGAGATTTATGGCTTTGTGATCTTTATCTTTATCCTAACCATATTCTCTATTATTTTATATTGTTATTTGGGTGTTAGTTTTCCCATCCATGAATATATTTTCACATCCCACCAAATTTGCACTATATTGAATCATATTTATGTGTAATTTCATATGACCTTCAAAATTGTTTTCTTATATGTTTTCACTTCCCACCAAATTTATTCATGTATTTTCAAGGGGATTTTTTATTGACCCTTTTTACAATGATTATTTTCCATAAATAAATTTTCTAATTTAAACACACTTTGTACAAGTTAAAATTTTGACGAAAAAACTTTTTTATGTGAGGTAGAATGTGACACCGTGATATTTTTTGAAATATATTTTTCAATTAAATTTATTTTCATCGATATCTTTTGTTAGACACAACACCCTATTTTAAAAAACCAAAATATACTATTAATATTATTATATAAACCTTAACAATTTAACATAGACACAAAATTGGTGTATATGAATAGGATTAAATAAATTATGAGAAATATGTGTTTTCATGGTGAATAAAATAATTTTATTTTTTATCAATTTATTTTAAATTAAAAAGTATCATTTAAAAGTAAAAGTTTTTATTTCTGAAAAACAATTTTTAAACACTTGTAATGTTTTAATAATAATAAATTAAATTAATTAGTACTTTTTAATGATTTCAATTAAATTTATTTAATACATATTGAATAATTGTTTTATTCATTTATCTAATAATTTTTCTAACTATGGGATAATAATAAATCCAATTTTATATTTAAAGTTTTAATTGTTATTAAAAATGGTTTCATCATGTTTTAAATAATTAATTTGAAAATAATTTTTATCACTTTTATAAAACATTTACACAATTAATTTAATTTTTAAAACCAATATTTCAAAATCATATTATGTTTAATTTTTTATAATTCTCAGAATAGATTAAATTTTCAACCAATGGTAAAACATATTTATTTTTATTTAAAACTGAATTTTATTTTAAACAATTCCTAAAGACCCATTTTATAAAGTATTTAAAAAAGAAAAATTTGAAAAATTATATTATTATTATTCCAATTTAATTCAATGGGGAAATTATATTTTTATTTTTTATATAAAAATATTTTATTATTAATAAAGACTATTTCATTGGAAAACATATTTTTTGTCTCGTCTAATTGATTAATTTTAAATTAAATTAATCCAAAAATGTGAATTTAATTAGGAAAACAGATTATATATTTTTTTATTAGAATAATTAATATTATTTATTTAGTCGAAATTAATTTTTTTCATAATTAATTGTAAAAATAGAAGAGAAAAATTACTCACTATGGTTTAAGTGAACCATTTTTACCAAGGGTTGAACAAAAATTAATGTCTTTTTTCTAATAAAACTTTTCTAAATCACATTTTATAGGCATATTTCAATAAAATACAATCCAAAATAGTAATATACATTCCATAAGAATCATTTTTGATCGTAATGAACTTTTAATTTTGGATTCATTTGGGAAATTTCCATGTAGTTTTCAAGTGGGTTCATTTTCCCACTTATAAAAAGGCATATCTTCTCCTTTCCTCTCCACACTAGAAGACCATTTTTTTTAACCAAAAACCTAAAAAAATAAATTCCTCACATCCATAACCACATCTTATAGGACTTATTTTGTATATTAATCCCACTATTGAAGGATTTTGGTATAAACCTAAACTGGTTCTCTGAAGAATAGGAATAATACTTAATCTTGTTTTTTCATTTTATTTCATCTTAAACCTCCTTAAAATATTTTTAAATTATGATGATATAATTAAATTATAATTCTATTTATACTAATATTTTATTATATTAATTTAATAACCTATATATATCACCTTTTCTAGCAAATGGGAATCCAAGCCTTTGATCGTGTGTACGGAGGACTTCCGTCTCACAAAACAATGTAACTCATTTTCCATAACCACCTCTCCTAGCAAGAAATAATTATGGTCTTAAAATATTTATATGAAATTAATGAAATAATTATTCTTCTAGCCTTATAACATCACATCTTCCTTCTTTCATTATAATAATTTGGAAAATGATAATGTCGTCTGTGCGTACATGTAGACTACCACCTCAATGAAATAGTGTCATATTTTTTTCATTTTATTTTTACATAGATAGTAATAAGGATATATTTAATGAATATAAGTGATATATATGACATAAAATTATTTTATAATGTTGAATTATTTTTTACCATTATTTATTTTCCTATGTTGGAAAAATTGAAATGGCTTTCATGTATATGTTCAACCTACCATCCCCATTAATGGTGTGATTCATTTTTTTATATTTAATTTTTAATTATGATTATAAATAAAAATATAATGAATATATATCATGGTTAAAAAATTTATAATGGACCCTCGATCAATGTAAATGGATTGAAACTAATAAACCAAAATATACCTGAAAAATGATGTAATTATTACCTTAAAAGTGATTTTATCAAATAATTGTTAACAAGATGGTGATGAAATGTTATAGGTAAACAATATATTGTATAATATATATTAGTACGTATCTAGATTATATTTATAATAAACTTGTATTTATTATATAGGATGATTTAATGTGTAAAAGAATACTCATACCTGAGGTAAGGGATTTATATTCTCTCTTATATTTCTTGGAGATAAGAAATTTCCACCACTAATTTCAATTTTATGGTGTATATACTAACCATTTTACAATTAATATCCTGAATACAATTATTTTCATTATATTTAAATTTCCATTTGATGGTATTCTTTAATGGCTCCTATGATTCGAAATTTTCTAATGTCGTAAGAGATTTTCTTCTCACATTTATTTCTATGAGACACATACCACATTCACAACTTATTTATTTTTTATGGTGTAAATAATACCTAGGAATGTCTTTCATGATGATTCATATGAATATTATAAAAATTTATATATCTAAGTATTTTTTTTCTTTCATGGGTATTATCATTCAATATTTACCGAAGTTGTAAAGATATGATACATTACCATTGTTTATCGTGTTTATTTATGATTAAGTATATGTTAATGAATTATTAATATATATATATAAATAATTAAAATCATGAATATTTTCATACTATAGATATTTCTGAAAAATATAAATTTTACTTTCATTTTATCTCTTTAATTACTAAATAGACGAAAATAATATTTTTATGAAAAATCAGATTTATTTCTTTTTTTCTATAAAAAATATTTTTTTCATATTCATGATTTGAAAAAATTATTTATTTTAAATTATTAATATTATCTGATGATTTCATAAATAATATATACCCATGTTTTGATTTAA
The DNA here is from genome assembly GCA_963277665.1 of Viscum album. NCBI lineage: Eukaryota > Viridiplantae > Streptophyta > Magnoliopsida > Santalales > Viscaceae > Viscum > Viscum album. Next base: position 1,912,054,457 of record OY728127.1, read on the forward strand.
AAAAATTTAATAGAATTTTCCTATCACTTCCCAAATGAAGAACTTTTGATATTTCTTGAAAATGTTGAATAAATCATGGTTTTAACATGTATGACATGAACATAATTTCTCACCATCATGACCATTCAATGATTTAAAAATTACATTAAAAGTTTTAAGGTCCCCTTTAAAATAAATTCTATAATATTTGAGATATTTTTCTAATTTTATAAAAGTTATTTCAAAGTGGAAAGAATATTTTCGTTGAGAAATTTTTGAAATAATCTTTATAAATAATTTTACCCATAATATTGAATCAATTTATTTAATATAACAATTAATTGGGATTTGATATGAGTATAAAATCATTACTCTTTCCTAGGATGCTTTATGATTCAGTTAAAAAAATATTTATGAAACTTATTTATTTTCCATCGATTTTTCTCTGATGAATTGATGAAATTATTATGAAACATATTTTATCTTAATAGTTATGATGTGGTGAATGTTTTACGATCTTCTATAAGATATCAATATGATTTTCAGTATGTAATGGGTGGGTCTGTAATTATATATCCATTTAATTAATTAGGTAAAGTGGGATAAATGATGAGTAAATGTTTTTATGAGGGAACATGATTTTATGTTCACTATTTTATGTGTGGACAAGGTTTGACATCTATAAGCTTATTTTTTGGACAGATTATGGTGTCTATAATATTTTTAATGACCTATTTTTACCTTGATCATTTTATTTAAGGGACTTATTCTATTTACATAACTTAATAAGTGATCCTATTTCTATTTATACATGTTCACAATGTTACAAACCTACATTTTTCTTTTATTCCAATGTCTATGTCATGCACTCTTCGATTATGTTATTTGATTCCTTCACGATTAAGATCTTATGAAATACCAATGATCATTTAATGACATAATATTATGGTAATTTTAAATTAGGGTATGGATTTCAAATGTTATGATCACTTTTTCACACCAATATAATCAAATTATTCCTTTTTGATCCTTGATATCTCCCATGATTACCCGTAATGATCATCTGATCTCACCCTTTCTTATATTTCTTTTCCCCGGGTTATGATTAATGGTTTTAATAAAGGTTTATATAATAATAGTACTATATGGGAAGTTCATTATGAGATATATTGAATATTTTCATGAAAATTGATGATTTAGTTTCTAGTCTGTAAATATACTGGCCTAATACAGTCCTTAGGTGTGTATTTGTGATATATATTGAATAGTCCTCAAAGAAGATGTAATATTTATTTAATAAATGTTTGGGTTGCTTTAGTGATGCTTTATATAACTAACTAACTATGTGGGGAACCAAATACTTAGAATGAATTTGAATCAAAAAAAAATTAGATCTTCTATAATTTGTTTTGTCTCATAATTAGAGTCTGTACCCTCATACTTCACTAGAGCATGCCACTAAAATTCATACAATGTACTCTTACATATATCATCCTCCCTAATCGGTTCAAACCTCTAAATTAAACTATGTTAGTATGCGGAACTTCACCAGCCTGAGATGGATGATGTACAATAGATATAACATAAAAAAATATTCTTGAATCCTCGCAGAATAAAATTTTTATTAAGAATTGTTAAATTAATTTATTTTAATTTCTAAGGTCCATAGAATTTTTTAAAGGACACAAACATTAAGGATGCATGTACCTTTCTTAGGTCTCTACCTTACGTGCAATAGCAGCATCACACATGGTTGTTTTATAAATGTAGATTCCTTGCATTGGATCATGGGGGACATAAAATATCATGTCACAGTCACTCTCCTTGACCTATTTCAGGTACAAATATTGACTTGAAATGCTTCCCTACCAACCCATGCATTCCTCACAATAACTAAATCCAAAATCCATCTAATCCATCAACCCCTCCCTCTGATTATAGTCTGAAACAAACTTTACACATTTGAAACCCCATGTTATCAATTAATTAAATAGGGCTGACCCAGAATCCATTCCTCCAATAATCGCAAACAGGGCGAGTAGAACTAATGGTAAAAAATTTATAAATGGAACGGATTTCTTTTAAAATTAAAAGGATTATAATAAAAACCCATTAATAAATACATTTTATAGTATAAAATAAATAAAACTATAAAATAAATTCCAATATTCAAGATTGGATGAAATAAATACAAATATATTCCAATAAAACAATACTAAAAGAACTAACATATAACAACAACTCAACAACTCCTTCCAAAGCTAATAATGTTTGTCTAAATCAAAAAAATCCTCCTCAAAACTTTGAAAACAGTTTATATCTGTATGTGTTATAATAAATTCATACTCAGTAGGATCCTCCCTATTCTATTTCTTGTAATGTGAAATGAGCATAGAAATTCCACAGTGAGAAAAGAGCATAATCGACAATCACTTAACCGGTAAAAGATTTATACTTATCCCCAATAGGGATCACTCACAAAATCTCTCATCCAAGAGTATCATAATAATATCATGACCATATAAATAATATTTAGAACCACATTTCCACTAGTTTTATTCTGTTCCATAATGATCTAACATCCATTTGGTAGCCACAAATGTTGGCACCAACTGTATGTCGCATCTCAGGTCCCTAACTACATATCACACTTCAGAACCCAAACTTTATGTCACTCATAGTGAAACCAACCCCATATCATGTAACCACAACCTCATCTATAATCCCATAAAATAGGCATTAGGGTATCGTGAATGAAAAGGGACTCACCCTCTTGCCATCATTCTACTTTGCATGACCCCCTCCATATATCTTATCATTCATTGCAAAAAAAATCATACCAAATACTGAAGGGAGAATAAAAAAGAGGGGGAATCATTAATCATATCCTCCCCATCCAATATGGTGGGAAAACACTCCCATTCCAAAAATGGGTCATTCTGGTTACCTAAATTTGGTGGGATGTATAAATAAACATAGAAAATACTAGTATATTAGTTGTCTCACAAAATCCCACACCTAGGGGTTCAAACAAGATATACCATCATAAAACCATTATAGAACATCAAAAATACAATTCCCCAAAGTTATTTATATAATTAAAACAACAAACTATAAAAAATACAGTGGGCCCAAACCCAATTAACAGTTCCCATATTCAATTACCAACAAGACACCAAACGTCATTTAGATATTTCATTTCTACAGATTATCCTTATTTAATTATTCATAAATGTATATATATAATACTTTTTAATTCAATTTTATTTTTAACTTTTCCTTTTCAACCCAAAACAAATCATATTACCATTTAATTATCATTTCTTTCAAAATTACAGTTTCAACCCACTACTAAAAGACCACTACCAAGCACAAAAAACCTATAACCACCATACAATGAAACACCACTAAGACATCAAAATCGATAAGGGTACAAACACAAATAAATTATGAATTATAATCCCAAAAAATTAAAGTTATAAAGACACACTAACATGAAAAAAACACCAAAAAAATCATGAATCCACCAATCAAACACAACATGAAACATAGAAAGGAACACCATTCTTTGCCTATTATTTATTTAATTTAAGTGATTATCTAATTAAAGGGTATTTAAAATCAAGACATATCATCATGGGATATCATGGAATATATTTCATCAATAATAATATCAAATTAAATCCATAAAAATAATTTGATGACATAAATACAATTTCATAATTTATTTAATTTTTATCTTTTTTAAAATTAATCTATAACATCCACTCATTGGAAAGAAACCCTATGATAAAGTCAAAAATGAATATAATATAATAAGAGATATAAAAATAAAATAACTCAAAAATCCTAAATTAATAATAAAAAATGATTTCAAGAATTTTAAACCAATTAATCTAGAGGGAACGCCAATAGATCCTACGCATATCAAGTTACTATAAAAAAGCACAAAATATCCAAGGATATCACCCACAATAGTGAACTACATTATGGAAGATAATGAGAATAAATGATGGAAAAGGAAGTATATAGTTAACTAATTAAAAATAACATCAAAAAAATCAAAATTATCACAATGTTTCAAAACCCCAATTGAAGTGACTAGGGAGGGGGAGGATGAGTAAGGGTTGGCCATGATTTGAGGGGGTGTTTAGAAATTCAAAACAAGGAAGGGTAAAAATATAATTTATATAATAAGTTTATAAGACTCAACCATACTTGGGTGAGGTATAAAAATTCTTATGGTTGGAGCTTTTAAAAGGAGGATCTAAATCACTAGATCGACCCACCTTTTTCAAACAATTTTAAAAATGAAATTTTACCACCACAACCTATACTGAAACATCATACAATCCATAGTGATTCTTCTAACCTATACCATGACCATCCAAAATGGAATATGAGCCAATAATTTTCCATTTAAAACTCACCTGGCCCAAGGATATAGTTTTGTGATCTAGACATCCCAATGTTGCACAGTGTATTCTTTAAGACATCGTGCCCGCCTAAGGTATGGTTTATCTTCCCATGGAGAACCCAGCCGACACACCAAAATCAAAGCCTTCCCAACAGCATGGTCACACAATCCATGTTAAAAAATTATCTATATTAATAATACATTGTCACCAAAATGAAAAAAATCATATTAAAAATCATGATGGATCTCAAAAGGCCAAAACACACTTCAAGCCTCGAGATCGACAGTAAACTCTCCCACAACATCTCCAAACATTAAAAAACCAAAAGAAAACATCAAAAAAATTTATTCTGTTACACTATGAGAACTTCATTACTAATAATATATTATATAAATAATAAAATTATATTGTGATTCTAGGTCTATAATGGTATCATTAATATTAAACTCATTAATTAAGATGTTAATCTCATTTCATTAATAACAAATGAAACTTGCTCATAATTCATTTCCACTTTAAATATAATAATAATAACCCTCAAAAAATAAAATTATAATATTATAAATAACTATTTAGAATCAATTATAATAAATTTCATGATATGGTTAACATTAAATTTTTGTAAATAATGAATAATAAGACGGCTATTATAAAAATATTTTGAAGTGATTAAGATTACTCACACCTAATATTTAAAATACATAATGAATAAATAAATTAATTATTGAGAATAGTTAGAAATAAATTTTATAAATGGTTTTATATAATAAATAATTTCATAAATAAGTGATTAGGATATTTATTTTTGTTATATAATATATTCAAGAATTATTGTGGAAAGAAAGAATTGTGGTATTGGTTTCTTTGCCTTAAATTTAATTTCATGGGACATATTTTATATTATAAACCATAATATATTTGATATGGTTTTATTACTTAATGATGAATTTATTTTACTATATTCATTAAATTCATGGTTTTTATACAGTCATATCATGTTCTTTATTTTAATAGATTCCGATTCAAAGGATAACAAGGATCTAAGGGGATTCTTTGTATCATTTTCAAATCTATTTGACATGATTTATTTTACAAACCACGTTTTTTTATATTATGTGTAAAGTGTACATTTTAGGTTTTATATAATTTTTTATCTTTTATTAATTTTGTTTTAGGTTCATTTTTAAGCTCTATATTTAATCGGGATTTGATAAAAGTGTTGTACAAATAGTAAGTGTATTTTCAAATAAAGATTATTTTTTAATGATAATCCATCTAAGGTATTTATATCCATTATAAACCCCAAAATAATTCTTTTAGGTTACACATGGCGTTTTACATTTCACCTAAAATTTTCATTTTCCCTTGACACATAAACTAACCAAAGATTTTCTTGTCAGTTAAACTGACCTCATCTCTTCATTTCAATTGGGAACCTCCATTTTCTTTGTGTGTATTCATTGAAAGCCTTTTTTCTAATTCATATATACTTATGAAATAATTTATTAAGTTAAATTTACAATATGTTTAATTACATAAAAATGTTTTAATAAATTTTTATTCTTTTTGGTATGGGTTTTTTCATCAATGTTTGAAAAAAAATCTTTTTTTGTTATTATCAATGTGAAAAAATATATCTATATTTTTCAATTTTCTATAAATAATCCTCTATACATATTATTGGTTTACAAAAGAAATTATAATCCCTTGAGTTTTAATAAATATATTTTTTTATCAATATTTTTTATTTTTTAAGTATATTCTTTATTTCAAAAGTGATTTTTATAAGGATATATAAAAGTATTTTCCACTAAAAATCATTTGAAATATTTTATGTGGTATTAAGGGTTTTTCTCAAATTATACCATCAACATTTTTCCCCTAGATAACTTTTAAAATCTTCTTTTCTATTAAAGGACTTATAGATATCTATCATTTTCTTAATTAACCATATAATATGAATAATATTAACATTTCTTATAATTTCATTCTATTATGAAAACCCTGTTTCCCATTTCTCTAATTGTATGGATATTAAATTGGTTTAATATATAAATTTTTTTTTGGAAATTATTGATTAATCATTTAACTTTAATCTTGATGGTATAGATGTCATATTATATATTGAACGGTAATAACCTCGAACGTTATTTTGTATTGTTTCAAGCCCACTTGTATTTCATAGTTTTTGCATGTTTATTAGTGGAAGTATGATTTTATTATTTATATGATTTTATTTTTAGGGGATATGAAACCTATTTTAATTCTAGGGACTCTTTACGATATGATGATGATAGATTTTTTTTGGAACTTATATGTATAGAAGATGAAGGGTGTGGTCTTATATGTACCTACATTAAATTCATTATAATTTTATATATAATGAAATAATTAAGTGTTCACATTATTGGATTTTTTAAAAACATAATTAATGGACATACATTTTATTTTTAAAAAATTCAAGGGTGGGTATGATTTGGTTTTCTCAGAACATACACTGTAGACATATGTGGATTTTTTTCACAATATGATGTTTTTCTTATACAAATGATTATTCCACATTTATAAGATAAATTTAGTTCGAGGAAATGTTACATTACATGTGTATGAATCTTTTATAAGATATTCTACACTTTTATGTTAAGATTCCATGATTTATGATTACTGATTCTAGGATCTTTGCTAGTATATTATTATTGTATAATTTTTATAAATATAAATTAAAAGAAATATTCTTATGTTGTATAATTCCTTATTCAATGATTTGTGATATATGTTTTTTGGGTATTACATTATGATGTATCTTGATTACACCTGAATTCTAATCTTATTTAGACTTTTGATATTTGATTGTTATCAATTATTTTCACCCTTAATGAGCAACTGATCTCACCATTTTCATTTGTATTATATTCCTCATGTTATGAATAAAAGTAATACTTATCAGCTGTCTAGAATAGTATCTTGTGTAGATAATATAGGGGATATTTTTAAGATTTTAATATATTATGTTGTTTCTTATATTGTAGGAAAATTTGTATTATTTGAAAAATACATCGGTTCTTTTAGTTAATGTTTTATCATAAATCTATACAACCCTAAAACAAATAAATCTTGGGAGTGATTTTTTTTTAAATTCTTTTTTTATTCACATAATTATTAAATTGTCATGTCCATGGGATTTCATAAAGAAATATGTGATTTTCCTTAAATTTATATCAATATAACACACATGATTATATGGTGAATTTAAATGTGTATAAAAATTAAGAGGAAAATTAATTGATAATTGAGAACCAGAGAACCTCACAAATTTTTATATCAAGTATAGAAAGAATTGATAAAATATAACATCTATTTAAGATGGAGGAGACCTTCATGACCATGTGTTCAAGGAGTTAAGATATTCAAATCAGTAATGATCTAAAGTGAGTGTTAGAGACCACCAGATTAGATCATGACTATAAACTATTAATTTTATTAAAATTTAATATTTTATAAAACCAATTGATCTAGTTTATTAATTAAAGGATATCAAAATCAATTCATGTTGAATTGATCTATTTAATAAGGTAATATTTCTTTTTTTATAATCCTTTTTTTAGATAGTGGGAATTAGAATTATCTAATGGGAATCTAGAGTAGGAGGATAGTGGGAAACTATAATGATAAGAATAATATGGTCCTTAGGGTAACCAATTTGAATTATAATACATATTTAATTATATTTAAGATAATCCCATCACAAAAGAGAAGGATTTTCATTTATAATATTGTAAATCATTCTATGTTGTGATATTTTTACTTATGTTTTAAATGAGTTGGGTATGTGTTATTAAAGTTGAGAGAATGAATAATTTAATTAATCATAGATATTAAATCTAATATAATGTATTTTAAAAACTATACCATTGATTCACCACTCTCTATCAGGGGTATCATCTAATATTGGAATAACAAGTGTTCAAATTTCTAATCCATGTCACTTATAAAAGATCCTAGAATTTTCTAAGCATAGAGAATTTAAATTATATTAACAGTTAGGGTGTACCTACTTTTAATGGACTTAACTATTGTACTTATAAGAATATGATTATGTCCTAACCTTAATAACTTTTCAAGGAGTTAAGGGATATTTCAATAGTGGGTTGTTTACCCATTTTTGTGGGTGATCCTTTGTCATTTTATGATAATAAAAATATAATGTTAGATGAAAAATCTCAAAATTGCATTTTGATTTTTCTTTATGAAATATTTTATATAATGTTCATAGGACTCCAAACTACAATAGAAATTCTTGACAAAAATAATAGTGGGAATGAAGGAAATAAAAAAGTTGATGAGACCAAATTAAAAATTTGTTGGGCCAAGGTTAATGATATTAAACTGGATTTTAATGAAAACATTGATGACTACTTCTCTAGTGTTGCAGAAATCTTCAATAATTTTTGAGTTTTTGGAAAGAAGTTGGAAGATTTTATTATTTTTTGAAATATTCCATGAAATGTTTCAGATAGGTTTGATCAAAAGGTTTAAATATTATATGATAATGAATACCTATCTTTTGATGAACTAAATAATATTCTCATAGACTATGAAATTATAAACGCACTATCATTAGAAAAAAAGAAAGAGATGTGATAGATTTTAAGGCCCTAAAAAAGGTTAAATTTGGAGATGAAGAAGATGCATAATCAAGTGATTCTGATGATGTTGGAGAATATAAACATTTCAACAAATTTACTTCTATCTTTTCAATTATGTTTAATCAAATTCATAGGAATGTAAAGGGTAATTAATCATTACGGTGTTACAACTGTAATGGAATTGGATATTTTGAAAGTAAATTTCCAAAGAATATAATATTTGTATTTAAAACGTATGATAAGTATGAGTAAGCACAATGATAAAAAATGAGAAAAAGAAATAAGAAATACTCAAGAAAAAAGATATGGATTTTTATGAGAAACAAGGAAACATATGACTTATAGTCAATAATATAGTAAGAATATGAATATAATTTTCTGGATAATGTTGATAGAGGATTTGATACCTAATGAAGTGATAATTGAGATGAAATAATAGATCTATAATACATTTTGAAATATGAGATGTAATATTGTCTTGAGTAGAATACACAGTGAAAGAAAAAAATAAAAAACCGATTAAAATGAATAATAAGGTATCTTTTGAAACAAGGAAGAATGTAATAAAATTAGTGACATTCATGAATCATATTAATAAAAATAATTTGATGTTGGATTAGTATGAGAAGATACTATAGAATCTCTCTGAAAACATACCCGGGGGAATAGTTTTTTCATAGATACAATAACTATATCATGATGTTGAAAATGAGTTAAAAAAAATGAAATAATAATTTAATATGTCAATTGAGGTGTAAGATTAATCTTCTTGATATGATGAGAAAAATGGTCCTAATAGAAATGTAAAATCTTTTTCTAACCAGTATAAAGTGAAATAAAAAAAATTTGTAATCCATGTTTAAAAAATAAGTCAAAAATTATTTAGCACATGAAGAATAGTAAGAAACCCTCTTCAACATCATTGGAAGATATTAATATGGCAAGGAGACACTGACCCAAATAAAAGTGAATCTCATGTTATAGTAATTAATCATCAATAATTTTACGGAAAAATATATCATCAATATGACGACCAATGTTTTAAGTCTTTTACAGGAGTTGTGGAATGTATGGATATAAATCATGTCATGACATGGACCAATGGGGTCTACCTAGCTAGAAGTAAGCTGATTATTACACCACAATTACACCTCTTATAAGCTAGGGGATGGTGAAAAGTGACTAATTTTCATAACACTAAAATCATAGGCATTGGCATATAGTACATATACGCAAACACACAACATTCTCTATACAATAGTGAAAAGATATCCAGAAAGTATAAACTTCTAGAAAGTTAGCCATTCATAATAAAACCTCTTGGAACGAATAAATTTATTGAATAATAAAAAAATATATATAAGGGGGAAATATATTCTAGATCACAAATGAGTTCCCATTATTAAAATAACTAGAAAAACGTAAAGGCTGAAGAGTGTTCTACTCATAACCTCTATGGATGACTTTCAAACATGGTCAATAACAAGAATCATTACAATCCAATAAAAAAACATATACCAATATCAACACTGATCCTTTTGTCATCTATATAAGACACAAAATGTAAAGGAAATACCCAAATAGGTTTGTGTTTATACATACCATGTACGCTTCCTTGAAACCCCAAAAGGGGTAAATAGAAATAGAAACATTTAGTTCAGAGCATAAGTAAGAGGGTAAAGAAAAACCAACATCAAGTTTTCTAAAAAGTAAACCAAGTGAAGAGAGAAAGGGGTTACCCATCTCCATATCCAACTAAGAATGATGAAATTGAATATATCCCCCAAAGGAATACAACAATTTCCCAGTACCTTGTGAAACCTCACCAAAATCTGAATGGGGGGGCTACTATTAACCATTGTACTCCACAACTAAGGGATGATATTAATTATATTTATTCCAAATATACAATATATTTTCCCAAATTCAATTAAAACATGTGGAAAATTTTAAATTGAAATTAATCCTGCATAGCTGATGAGAAAGTAGCCATATTTAAGAGAAAATACTCAAAATTTTATAATGTTTTTATATCAAAATTTAATCATAAAAATACTCATGTGGCATAAATTTGATTAGTATATATATATTTGAAATTATTTATTTTTTATCCAATTTAAAATATAATTTAAAATTATAAATGAATTAAATGCGAAGTTAATTTTTAATTAAAATTCATTATTTTCATTATTCATCAAAAATGTATTCTTTTCAGAAAACTGTCAAAAATTCACCATTAATATTATTTTGAAATTAATATTCAAAAATTTAACATTATTTTCTAAAATATATTTTATATTAGTGCAAAAAATTTGGTTTAAAATAGGAATAAAAAAAGTGACAAAACTTCTGTTTAGATAATAAATTTTTAAGTATAAAATTTGATTTATTTTTATCTCTTATATCGAAATCAAATAGGATTAATATTAAACTATTGAATGGATAAATAATATATAAATTAAATTAAAATTATTCTTAAAAAGGTATTTTTTAATTTTATTTATGTAAAAAAATTTACATAAGAATAGTTATTTTGAAAAATATTTCCTTTATTTTCAAAAAAAAATTATTTAAATTTTTAATTAAAGGGTCATAAATGAATTAATTTTATATACAAGTTTAATGAATATATTTTCATAATTCAGTTCATACAATTAATATGAGTCTTTCCAATTACTAGGTAATGAATATCATGGGATAAAATTTTAATAATATGACATGTTTCATTCAATCTTAGGGTTATGTGTAATGGAAGATAAACTTTTCATTATATGTACCGCAAAATATCAAGAAGGAAAAATTATTTCAAAAATATATATATTTCACAAAATCTAGGGATGCAACATTCAACAATCCTTAAATTGATGTTTTCCCTTGAAATTATTCTTATTTAGGAAAGGATAGACATTTGAAAACTTCTTAATTAAAACTCACATCATAAAAGGGGATAATAAAATATCCTCTTTAGAAAAAAAGGGATTATTGATATTCATCTTGAATAAAAAATAATGGGTTTCCAAATGGAATAAAATAGGTCTTAATTGAAAATATGATCATATAAGAAAAGGATAAATAATTATAAAGAGTTATAGAGATCATTGATCACACAAAAAATTGGGTGATCAAGAGAAAATTAACCACCACAAATACATTAACTAAATAGGAATCAAAATGGTCCTTGATGTCCTCAAAATGAATATAATAGGGAAATATTTTATTTTAAGATCATTTTCCTAATTTTGGGGAATTGTTTTTTAATCAAGATATATAATATATAAAAATTCACTAACATGAAATATTTTTATTATATAGGAATAATTTCATCCTTTTTTATTCCTTGAACAATGTTCACTTCATCTCTTACTCTAAAAGATTAATTTTATTCATGTATAAGGAATGAAATTAAATCTATAATATAATGACAATTCATTAATTTTATATCAAGTATAAAAAAATGTTAGCACAGGTTATCCAAAATGGGTGTATCGTAATATGGTGAAGTAATATGTTAATTTAAAAAAAATTTATCCAAGATTTTGATATAAACCATTCCATAAATAGCTAACTGTAAAACCCTTCTTAATATACAAGTTTATAAATAATTTCACTATATTTCTCCAAATAAACATAAAATTAATCACACATATACCATAATGTGGCTATTTATTTTTGCAAACCAAATGTGTGAATACATTTATCATTTATTCTCTATAAAATTGAAAATAACCAAAATTCCCATAAAACAATATTTAAAACATAAATTCATCATCCTTCCATACATAAAAACCCATTATTGGATATATTAAATATATAAAAAAATGATATAACCTTTATTAATGATATCATAAACAACTATTTCAACAAATAATTTACCAGTTTCATGTTCATCAATAATATCAAATTTAATTTTTTATATCCAACCACTATTTATAAAAACATCATTAAATCAAAATATTAAACATAATAAATTTTATCTTCAGCTTACCATATGTTTTCTATAATGTATCACCTTACTGTTAAATAAATTTTCATGGTCATCAACAACATTTTATATATTATTAAAAATAATTATGAAAAAAACATTTACAATATATATATATATATTATTCAAATAATATAAATATGGAATTATAATCACTTCAATCATCTCACTTCCTTCTCAAACCGTTAACTACGCATCTTCACCTTGTTCCTTAATAATTATTTTCTTTAATATTTCATATTTAGTCTCTTAATCATCAGAAATATAACCATTACTTGTACATCCATTCCAATTATATTTTTGAGATTTCCCCTTAGGACATTTATTTTTATAATTCCCATACATTCCATAGTTATAAAAATAAATGGTCATTGATACCCTGGGTAGGTGTAGACGCCGGAAAAGTCCGTTGTTCCCAAACGAAGCTCCGGATGCGGAAAGCGAGGTCATATTTGAAGTTAGAAGCATGTTTTGGAGGGCCCGGAGGCCTTGCGCGGAATTTTGGAGACCCGCGCGCAAAGTTGAAGTCAAGCGCGCAAACCTCCCGGGATGCGCGCAATGCGCTGGGCCTGCGCGCAATTTTGCGCGCCCGTGGCCCGCGCGACTCCCTTGCACGCCGGGCCCGATTCCGCGCCCGCGAAGGAAATTCCGCGCCCGCGGACCGGATTCCACGCTCGGGGTTGCCTATAAATATAAGGCGACCCCCGACGTTTTGGAGGTGGCCGGAATTCGAAGAGTCGCTCGTTCGCGCAATCCAACCCCCTCCGCGCGCAATGTCGATCTTCAGGTAACCTCTTTTCTTTCGCGCAAGAAAGCCTCGGGGTTCGCCTTCGCGCGCAATCCCTCTGGCTCCTTTCCTTTGAACAACTCTTCACCCAAAGGCCTTCGCGCGCAAAAGAAGCCTCTTGCGCACAATTGCCCCCGGGTGCGCGCAATCCAGCCCGATTGCGCGCACCCCCCTTTCAAAGTGGTCATTCGTTAAAGAATGAGCTGTTTCCCCGCGCGCTATCCGAAGCCCGGTGCGCACAATCTCAATCATATGCGCGCAAAGCGCTGGCCCAATTGCGTGCCAGCCTGCCCATTTGCGCGCCGACCCGCGGTATTGCGCGCCAATTCCTCTTTTGCGCGCAAACCGCCAGGGTCGCCCCCTTTAACCCCCTGAGGGTACCCGCCTGCGTGGCGCCCGATGATCTTCATCCCAGGGTGCCTGCAACGTGCATTGTCTTCCCGTGCGGCCCTCCAGGCTTGCGCGAAGTGACACGGACCCTTTCGCGGCGCTCCAACGTCCAAGCTGTACGACGCTAAACTGCCTAGCCTCCATCGTCCGCGCGACAAGACGTTAAACTACCAAGCATCTACGTCCGCGCTGCAAGTCGTTAAACTACCGAGTGCATCGTCCAACATGACGTTAAACTGTACATCGTCCTCAACACACGACGTTAAACTGTACTTCGTCCGGCAAGACGTTAAACCGTCCGCTTCGTTCTCAACACACGACGTTAAACTGTACTTCGTCCGGCAAGATGTTAAACCGTCTGCATCACCTGATCCCGTGCCCCACACGCAGGGTCCCCCCCGGTTCGGATGTGGCCCCCACCCGCTCGTCTCTGCAGGGATGTCGGGATTGCCCATCTTTAGGGACGATTTAATTGGAGCGGCCTTCGCCCACGGGGGTAGGGTATTACAAACCCCTAGTTCCTTGTGGGGGGCTGCACATGTGTATCTCCATCGCGCTTCCCCACTGCCGAAGCCAGTAGAGGGCGTGACAGGGATCGAGGTCTCTCACCTTCGGCCCAAGTCCCTCTCCAACTGAGTTTTGCCGCATCCGGGCCGACTCAGTGCGTAAGTCCTGACAGAACGAACTACGTGGACTTTGATCCCTGTCTCCTAAACAGGGTACGTAGGAAGCCTCCCTGAGGTTCAAGCCCACCACTTGGTCGTCCCGGTCGTATTAACGTCGGTTCGTCCATCAGTGGACCCCTCCCGGGTTCACATTCGCGTCGATTCACCTATGAATCCGCTCTTGTGGGGGGCTGCACATGTGTATCTCCATTGCGCTTCCCCACTGCCAAAGCCAGTATAGGGCGTGACAGGGATCGAGGTATCTCACCTTCAGCCCAAGTCCCTCTCCAACTGAGTTTTGCCGCATCCGGGCTGCCTCAGTGCGTAAGTCCTGACAGAACGAACTACGTGGACTTTGATCCATGTCTCCTAAACAGGGTACGTAGGAAGCCTCCCTAAGGTTCAAGCCCACCACCTGGTCGTCCCGGTCGTATTCACGTCGGTTTTTCCATCAGTGGACCCCTCCCGGGTTCACATTCGCGTCGATTCACCTATGAATCCGCTCTTGTGGGGGACTGCACATGTGTATCTCCATTGCGCTTCCCCACTGCCTTCTTCTATCTCTCTCTTCAACGTCCAGCATGACGTAAAACTGTGATCCACCCGGCCGTTCCATCCCCCTATGTGCGAGGTGGTTCGGTTCAATCCTCCGCCCGGCGGCCTCGACCTCTTCGTGATTCGGCTTGCCGACGTCCAGCATGACGTTAAACTGTATATCCGAACTACGCTGACTTTGATCCGTGCTAACGTGCGGTACGTAGGAAGCCCCTACGGGGTCCAAGCTCTTCACTCCATCGTCCATCCTGATCCTTACCCGGGCCGCCACATCCCGGTGGGGTCATGCCACTTCATTCCACTCCACTTCACTCGGGAAGCCGCCCATGTGCTGGCCCCAGCATCGAAGGTTCCCTGCAAAGGGTTCTGTCATCTGATCCACTTCTCGTGTTGATCAGTCAGATGCCGTCCCCGCTGGACGTTAAACTCGCGGCATACCCCGTGCTAAACATGGGAAGATGAGGAAAACCTCAGGTAACACAGTTCCCCGCACCCAGCGCGGGATGCCTCAGGCCATCACGCCTTCGAGAAGCCCTATTAGGGACGGAAGGCAGACATGCAGGGCCGCAGTGTTAAGACACGCCCCCAGCACCCATAGCTACCCGGTCTCCTCACCGCAGGTTGCTGCCCCGACCAGACTCCTTGGAACGTCCGGGCGGAAGCAGCGTAATTAACCGGTTTCCATGGAGACATGGCGCTGGGAACGAGATTCACGAGCACGTCTTAAATCTATGAGGGAGACCCGGATTAGGCAACGAGTTCCTAGGAGACGTCCACGGAAGGAGGAGCCGACATCCCATCATCCAGGTTTCGATCAAGGAGCAGACGCCCCTGAATAAGGGATGGATGCCGCCCGCCTTTGGAAAGCGGGACTGCGGGGCCACAAGCCGCGCGCCCATCCCCTCGGGTCGACGGTCGCACGCGCGAACGCGTCCTGGCGGAACATCGTCGGAACAGAAACCCGACTCACATCCGCACCAAAACAGAAAAATGGTGAACCCGACGTGAATCTCTTCTCCTCAATACGAAGACCGATAGCTTTCAGAGGTGTTGGAAGACTAGCATGTTGCCCGGCTGAGCATTCAGCACCGGGGCACGGAACCCGCCAGGGGCTGGGGAAGGGAAATCGGGCACTCCGTCTCACGACGTCGATGGCCTGGGTTCCCCCCACGGAAGGCATCGATGGCCTGGGTTCCCCCCATGGAATCATCCGTGCGCGCTTGAATCAGCCTGAGCCCCCAGAATCTGCGGGTGCTGATTCGACATCGTCGTCCCCGCCTGCCTCTTCTGAGAAGAGCAAACGGCGGCGGCGCAAGGAGGAAGAGCGCGCCCCGCCAGTTCCGCCGCTATCCCGCACTCTCGGCGATTTCATGCCCCCGGAGATGGGGATCCCTCCCCGGATCCACCCAGTGGTGGATGATTCGTCCGATGACAGTGCTGGGTACGCTTCGGTTAATACCGTCGAGCTGGTAAATCCCTTTTTGGTTCCCGACGTTGAAGAACACCAGGTGGACCTCCCCAGTGTCCCCGGTCATCGCCACCGTCGGAGGAACCGCAACAACAGGGGTCGTCGTGGCACAACAGTTGGTACCTCTAGGCAGGTCGTGCACGCCACTGAGACTAGGTAGCAGGCTCAAAACCGAGCTCAGCGTGCGTAGCCCCCCCATCCGGGGACGACGTATTCGCCTCCGCCACTGTTTGTGGTGTGGGACCAGGAAGAACCGCCTCAGCCGCGTCGCGATCAGCTCCGCCCTGCCACGAGTCCATCCCGGCCTCCTGACCCTAGTACGGTGACTAATTCCCGGGCTTCAACCAATGAACAACGAGATGCGCCAAGCACCAGTCGGCCGCCGGTCCAACCGGCAAGGCCCGTCATGCCTCCAACCGCTGAGCAACCTCCTGCAAACAGGGGCTCGCGCTTGGCCAAAAAGTATGATGTCCTGAAGCACTTGGCCGACATCCCAGCAAGGCTCTCCATCCTTGAGGCCCTGCGCATGTCATCTGAGATGCGCAAGGCGCTCGCTGAAGCCTTGAAGAGACCCCTCCAGTTTGAGACGGAGGTTGCGGCAGCAGAGGCCTTTCACGCCGAAACGATTGAGGACGCCGAATGTCAGGCAGTTATCTCGTTCTCTGGTAAGGATGAAGACCCTCCTATACAGGGGCACATTCGTCTGCTGTATGTCACTGGCCAGTTCAATGGCCTTGAAGTCCAGCGCTGTCTTGTCGACACGGGGTCTGGGATTAACCTGATTCCAACTCGGACGCTCCGGAGGTTGGGGTTGTCTGAGGATGACTTGATCCCCTCCGACCTCAGGATCCAGGGGTACGACCGCACCGAGCAAACTCCGGTCAGCAAGATACGCTTGAAGACCCAGTTCGGTGACTTGGTTGCTAACACCGAATTCATGGTGGTCTCTCAGGACACTGCATATAACGCATTGATGGGCAGTCCATGGCTCCACCTTCATGCGGCGGTTCCCTCATCATACCACCAATGCCTTAAATACTCCCTCAATGGTCGAGTAGGCATGCTTCAGGGAGATTCCTCTCCTTTTGCCTCATGTGAAGCCCTCTATCTGGACGCGGACTATTACAAGAGCAAGGATAAGCAGATCCTGGAAGGTGAGGTTGAGCCTGTTGCTGTTGAAAGTGATCCCTGGGCCAATCTGGATGATGCTTACGTCCTCCCGATCCATCGGTTGGACGTAGCCATGGTCTCGACGACCTGTGAGTCTCCTAATGAGATGACCGCGACCGCCCGTGCCAGCACCGGCGGCCCAGCAGGATCTGGTAGCCCCAATGCAGTTTCCAACGCAGTCTCTCCCGTGGATGATCCCTCCCCGAGTGGAGAGGACGTGGAAGATGCACCCCCAGCTTTTGAGGAGGGCGTCTCCGCCACGGTCGATGAGTTAGTACAGGTGAACCATCGAACCGAAGCAGATCCAAGACCCACATTGGTCAGTGCCGCCATGCCCTCTGAGGAGCGGCAACAGTACGTGGACTTTCTCAGGCAGCACCGTGATGTGTTCGCTTGGGGCTATGATGAGATGTCGGGGCTAGATCCTCAGGTAGCCGTCCACCGCCTTGGTCTCCCGGCGAACCATCATGGGTTCAAGCAGCCTCCCAGGAAGATGCACCCATTCCACGGTGCCATGGTTGAGGCCGAAGTTGACAAGCTTATCAAAGCCAACTTCGTGAAGGAAGTTCAGTACCCCAAATGGCTGGCCAACATTGTGCCGGTCAGGAAGAAGAACGGGCAGATCAGAGTCTGTATCGACTTCCGCGATCTCAACCGCCACTGTCCGAAGGATGATTTTCCCCTTCCGGTGACAGAGCTACTGATTGACGCCACGGTGGGGTTCCAAGACCTCTCCTTCATGGATGGATATTCCGGATACAACCAAATCCGGATGTCCCCTGAGGATGAGGAGTTCACTGCCTTCAGGTCCCCCCATGGTATCTTTTGTTACCAGGTCATGCCCTTCGGCCTGAAGAATGCAGGTGCCACCTATCAACGGGCGATGCACCGCATATTCAAGCCAATCCTCGGAACACTGGTGGAATGCTACGTCGACGACTTGGTGGTCAAATCGCACCAGCGTCAGGACCATCTCAAAGATCTTGAGAAAGTGTTCGGCTTCCTCCGGTCTCGCTGCCTGAAGATGAACTCGTTGAAGTGTGCCTTCGGGGTCACCTCCGGAAAGTTCCTTGGATTTGTGGTAAGATATCGGGGTATTGAGATCGACCCAGAGAAGATCAGGGCGATTAGCGAGATGCCTCCCCCAGGTAACATCCGGGAACTGCTAGGGTTCCAAGGCCACATAGACTATATACGCCGATTCATTGCGAATCTGGCCGGAAAGTGTAAGCCCTTTTCTCGGCTCATGAAGAAAGGCGCCACCTATGTATGGGATAAAGAGTGTCAGACCGCTTTCGAGGAAATCAAGCAGTACGTGCTTCAACCTCCGGTTCTGATGCCGCCTGTATCCGGGAAGCCACTGGTCCTCTATGTGACTGCCCTGGAACGGTCCCTTGGTGCCCTTCTCGCCCAGAAGAACAACGAGGGAACGGAGAATAGCCTCTATTACCTCAGTCGAATGCTCCTCGATGCTAAAGTTAGGTATTCCCCCATTGAGAAGAGCTGCCTGGCGCTCGTATTTGCAGTACAGAAATTACGGCACTACTTGCAGCACCATGAGGTACAGTTGGTTTCTCGGGTAGACCCGTTGAAATATATCCTGAGCCAGCCTATGTTGACTGGCCGTCTAGCGCGGTGGGCTGTGATTCTCCAGCAGTTCGACATCAGGTATGTGTCTCAGAAGGCCATCAAAGGGCAAGCATTGGCATACTTTCTGGCTGCTCACCCGACCTCCGCGGATCAGCAGCTGGATCTAGGCTTTCCTGATGAGGCCATTCTCTCGGTCGATCGAGCCGATCCATGCTAGCAGATGCACTTTGACGGTGCCTCCCGGAGCCCCACCGGTAGAAGACTCGATAATCCTAAGCTCAACAAAGTGGGTTTGGGTATCGTCTTCATTACCCCGGAGCAAGCCGTGCTGCCATACTCTTTCCTGTTGTCAGAGGGCTGTACCAACAATGAGGCGGAATACCATGCCCTCATCACCAGCCTCGAGTTAGCTCTCGAGATCGATGTACCCCATCTGTGTGTGAAAGGGGACTCCAAGCTGGTCGTTAAGAAGATCAATGGCGACTATGTTGTCAGGAAGCCGGAACTTGTGCCATTGCTGGAGTGCACCCTCCTCCTGATGGCCCAGTTTCCTTCTCGGCCAGAAATTGTCCATATTCTCCAGTCGCAGAACGGTCGAGCAGATGCTTTGGCCAGCCTTGCTGCGTCACTCACGGAGCCTGAACAGGACAACCTGATCATCCGTGTGACGCACCGCAGGCTCATCGCTCCCGTTATCCCGAAGGGAGATCGCGGCCCGTCGGTAAGTAATCTCACCATGGTTGCCCCTGTGCCCGGAGCCCCGAGTACCCCAGATATGGCAGTCGAATCAGCCCCTGATTGGAGGGCGCCTTTGGTTGAGTACCTCCAACATCGCATTCTCCCGTCAGATCGGGCCGAGCGCGAGCGAGTTCGACGCCGCGCATCGCAGTTTGTCCTCCAGAGCAGTCCCGGCCTGGAGCAGATCCTCTATAGGCGCGGATTTGATGGTGTTCTCCTCCGTTGCCTTCAAGGAGTTGAGATCCCACGAGTCATGCAAGAGGTTCATGCTGGTTCATGTGGTGCCCACCAGACTGGGCCGAAGCTGTCCCACCAGATTCGGAGGTCGGGATACTTCTGGCCCTCCATGATCCATGACTGCATCGAGTATGCTAGGAAGTGCCATGCGTGCCAGGTTCATGAGAACTTTGTGCGTCGGCCACCAGAGCCTCTCCATACCACTAGGTATTCTTGGCCCTTTGCAGTCTGGGGTCTGGACGTTGTGGGACCTTACCCGCCGGCGACGGCTCGCCAGTGCCGGTTCATTCTGACCGCCACGGACTTCTTCTCCAAATGGGAAGAGGCGATTTCGCTCAGAGAGGTCAAATCCTGTTCGATTGCTGACTTCGTGACCTCCAACATCATTTATCGATTTGTAGTGCCTCACGCTATCCTCACGGATAACAGAGCCAATTTCCGAGCAGCCGAGTTGAAAAAGTTGTACGCCAAGTACAACATTCGCTCGAACCATACATCTCGCTATCATGCGCAGGCGAATGGATAGATTGAGGCGTTTAACAATACCCTCTCTAACATTCTTCAAAAGATGGTTGGTCAGAACAAGAAGAGTTGGCCGGACAAGCTCCCCAACGCCCTCTGGGCTTATCGGACGACGACTCGCAATTCCACCCAGATGACCCCTTATTCCCTGGTGTATGGAGATGAGGCCGTCCTGCCCATCGAGATCCAGTTACCGTCCTTGCGCACTGCGGTCTACGACCAGCAAGCAGCGGACAGAGCTGCTGAAGCCCGTCTAGTCGAGATGGAAGCACTGGATGAGAATAGGCTTCGCGCTTTGCACAACTTGGAGAGGCATCAAAGCAGAATGGCTCGAGCTTTCAATAAGAAGGTTCGCCTCCGCTCCTTCCTGCAGGGTGACCTAGTACTGGCCCTAAGAGCGCCAATGATCCCCGGCAGGAAGCCACCCAAGTTGGAGCCCAAGTGGTAGGGACCTTTTGTTGTCCACAAGGTCTATCCCAATGGCGCGTACTCCCTAGCAACTATGGATGGTGAGCGTGTTACTCCTCCCACCAACGCTAGGTTCCTCAAGCAGTACATTGCCTGAGTGCACTCGTCCGTGCTGCAAGACGTTAAACTGCCAAGTGTTTCGTCCAACATGACATTAAACTGTACCACGTCCGAGCTACAAGACGTTAAACTGTTCAGCATTCGTCCCGCATGACGCTAAACTGCACCTCAAGAACTATGTGCGGCTTGATTCCCATCCTTATGGGATACGTAGGACCGCCTGAACATTCATGTTTCAGGCCCAGCCCCATCCTTCGGGAATTTCCATCCCATCTCGGGCCCTTGGCCCAGTTGCCTCTGGGTATGCGGCGTATGGTGTGAACGCGGGGCTATGCCCTCATTCATGTCGGTTTGCTCGCCACGCTGTATGCCCCCCACGTTTGGGGATGCCTTCTGCTCCCCCCTTTCCTTTTTCGTCCCGCATGACGTTAAACTGCACTTCAAAGAACTACGTACGGCTTGATTCCCATCCTTATGGGATACGTAGGACCGCCTGGACATCCATGTTTCAGGCCCAGCCCCATTTCCCGGGAATCTCTATCCCGCGTTGGGCCTCTGGCCCCAGTTCCCCTCCTTTTTGTGCGAGGCGTAACGCGTGAGCGGGGGATTATGTCCTCATTCACGTCGGTCTACTGGCCGCACTGTACGCCTCCCCTGTGTGTGGGACTACCTCACACCCCTCATCATCCTGCATGACATTAAACTGCCTCTCAAGAACTACGTGCGGCTTGATTCCCATCCTTATGGGATACGTAGGACCGCCTGGACGCTTGTGTTTCAGGTCCAGCCCCATCTCTTGGTTGATCACGGGGATCTGCCGTCTTTTGGTTGCTCTCAGGGTGAGTCCTCCGACCCTTTCCGGTGATCTGTTAACATGTTTTGGGTACTCAGGTCTATGGCCCGTGGTGTCAGATTCAATCCCGAAAAGTCCTGTGTTGCTTGTCGGGCCTCGCGCTTCCTCTTGTTCGAGCCTTCACTCAAAGGGATCCTCGTTAGCAGTTTGGGTACGATGCCTCAGTGCTCTCCTACCGCTCCGGGTCGATTTACCGGCGGGTCCTGGGCCGCAAATCGATATGAATCCTGCGCTTGAGCGGTTGATGCTCATTTTCTTTCCCCGTCCTAGGCTGACGCGATCGGATGTTGTGTTGCGAATATGGTCAGCGACATCCTTGATCGCCATGTCGGCTCTTTCAGGCTCTGAACATTGGTTGCACAGTCCTCATCACACTCCGCCTTTGTGCGTTGTGGTGGAATCTCGACACTCTCTTCATACTGACCTTCAGTACACCTTTACACGTTAGGCAGGCCAACCAGGGTAATGGTGTCTTTCGAGGCTCCCACGATCTGAGCACCAAGGATATATGCTGATGTCCTCCCTAAGGGCCATGTGTAGCTGGACCCTCGTCCCCATAAGGAGGAAGGAGTCGCCCGAAAAATCGCGTTCTGGGTCCAGTATAGCTGGAGGCTAGCATCTCTGCCCCTCGGGTGATGGACATACGCAGGCCACTATCCCAGGATCCTTCTCCTGGAATCATGCGTGACCGTAGGGATGGGTATGCTCCCACCTCTTCTGGGTCCGCCATATCGCAATAAGCGGATTCCCCCATGGTCCGAACCACATGACCTTAAACTGTGTTGTCTGGTCCTACCACACGACCGTAAACTGTGATCGTCTTGGCCGCCCGACGAGAAACGACACCGCATCGTGATGTTTTCCTCGGAGGACACTCACATTGGGCGCTGGTTAATAACCACGCCATTTATCAATGCCTTTCATGGATTGATTATCGTGGCGACGCCAGGGGTTTCTTAATCACAGGCATGTCGCCGCACAAAGAAAAACCATCCACCTTTAAGGACAAACAAGAAATATCAAATACCGCTTCTTTGGGTGCGAGGGCCAGACCCGCACCCCTCCCTGCGCTGGTGCCCGATTGTGTTGTTCCGCGCTTCCAGTACTACATGTGGATTGATTCCCATCCTTATGGGATACGTAGGAATGCCCGGATGTTTGAAACTTCGGGTCCAGCCCCCCACCTCTTAGAGATTCCCCCTTCTCTGGGGAATCTGCCGCCTTCGGGTCACCCTCAAGGCGTGTTCCCCGACCTCTTGCAGTGGTCCACCGGTGTCAAGAGTACTCTGGTTTATTTACAGGAGGGTCAGGTTCAGCTTGGTCAGGTTCCTTCCATTTTCAGGCTTCGTGCTCCCTTTCATTCGGACCCATTTCCTACGCCCTGGGTGGAGCCCCCGTGAGTGGTCTGGACACAATGCCTCAGTGCTCTCCCACCAACTCGGGCTGGTGCCCCCAAGGGCCTCGGGCAGAAAATCGATATGAATCCTGCGCTTGAGAGGTTGATGCTCGTTTGCTGCCTCATTCCATCAACGGTCAGTGCGATATTGATGCTGCTTTTCCGCCACGGTCGGCAGTACTCCTATATTGTTACGCCGGTGCCCCCAGTCCTTGAGTGAATGGCCGCATGATTCACATTACATTTTTCACCTCCCGTTCTGGCCAGGCGAACCCTCGACACCCTTGACACTATCCCTCAGTGCATCTTTGCATATCCAGGGGATAGGACCACGATGTGGCGTACTTTGAGGTTCTTATGGTCCGAGCTCTAAGACCTTAAACTAAGATCTACCCCTATGGTCCAAGCTCTACGACCTTAAACTAAGATCTCCCCAAATGGGGTTCTATGTCCTGCATGACGTTAAACTGCACTCTCAGAACTATGTGTGGCTTGATCTCCAGCCTGATGGAGTACGTAGGAATGCCTGGGCATCTCGACTCGGGCCCATCCTCAGGGATCGCTGAGTCCCGCCCCTCCTCGTCGCCGACCGTCTGGCCTGGCTTCTGGTAGAGTGGTGCAGTTGTGATATTCTCCCCGATCCAGCTCGGGATGCCCCATTGCAATGATGGGAAGCGACAGTTTCCTCGTCAAAGAGGTTCTGTCTGAGAATAGGGGTGATTCACGGCCAGATTAGTGCATCCTCCTAATACGCTTTCCCCACGGTGGCGCAATTTTGAGAGCGTTAGATTCTGTCCGAACAAATCGTTACTTCGCCCCACGCTTCGCATGCCCTGTTGATCTGGATTTCCACCCTTGTGCCTGAAGGGACCCCCAAAGCGGCATTGATGATGACATGTGATCCGCCTCCTGCAATATGAATGATTATCGTCGGTCCGTCTATCACAGTGGTATGGTCGATTGATCCATTGTCCGCTTGCCGACTTGGGCATTTCCTGGAAGGCCGACCGCTGTGGGTTTCTGAATTTGGGACACGCGATTCACCCTTTCTCATTTCCCTATGTTCGGATAAAATCTTAACGCCCCTAGCGTTGTCCCGCTCGTGTGTTGAAACAGGTTGGGGGGATGCCACATTGATTAGGTCTGAGGTCTCCTTTCCTAGGAATGATCTCCCTCTTTTCTTTAGAAATCCAGGCCCAATTTTGGATGCCTGATGCTTGGTTAACGCTCCCGCGAGACAATGAATTGTGGTTGAGCATGTTAAGACAAAAGATGCAGATAAATGTATTGGTTCATACAAATGGATCGAAATATTGAGTAGCGGAAGCAAATGTTCTGGGAGTGGAAAAAACAAATCCCCTAGGGATTAGAGTGCTGAATAAGTCTTTCTAACGCCGCTACCCTTTGGCTGGCGGCCTCTAGAGCTGCTTCTCGCTCTCTGTGTGCCCTCTCCTCGTCGGCGGTCGCAGCACGCAGTTCGTCGATCCTGGCCTGTGCACGCTCCCGTTCGACTTGAAGTGTGACCATCTGTTGGCCCACCTCCGTCAGCTGTACCTGGGCGTCAACCAGCTGGGTCGTTAGTTGCTCCACAAGCTCAGTGCACGTTGCGACGAAGGCCTCCTTCTCTGCCGCCTGCCCTTCGAGACGCCAGACTTCCTGCTCCGCCACGAGGAGCTCCCGCGTGCTCTCCGACATGTCCCAACATTGTGCGACGTCGGCACGCCGGCGGCTCTCGCGCATCTTTTCGGCCATGAAATCACGGACCGTCAGATGGAGGCGTTGAGCATCAGCTCCCCCGGCACACAGGAAGCACAGCCAGGTTTGAAGTGATCCCATGCGCCCCAGCCACTCCGATGGGTCTCGCTTGAGGAAGCGCTGGATGCACTTCCACCCCCTGCGTCGCGTTATCCGTCTCTCCTCGACCACCTCCGCGTCTGAGTCGTCCATCTCCTCGGGGTCGGCAGGCCGGTAGGCAGGGAAGGTAGCCAGCAGGTCTGCTGCGGGATCCGCCCCTAGGATGTCCTCATGGGGGATAGGTTCCCCAACATCTGGGCGACCTTCTTCTCCCGCCCCGGCGGCGTTGACACCCTCGTCAGCCCCCGACCTCTCTCCGATGGCAGCACCGCCGGCGTCCGCTGCCCCATGATCAGCAGTTGGTGGGGACGGCTCGGTGTGAGAAGTCTGTTCCGGAGCAGGGGCATGTCTGCCACTGGTCCACTCGTAGATGGCCCGGGTTCGGCAGCCCGACGAGCCTCCAGTATTGAGATCACTGCGCGGGGCATGTCGTGGTTAGTCACGGAGCGTCAACGGCAAGCACCAACAGTAAAGTAAGGAGACTTACGGGAATCCAAAGCGTCATCTTCCGCTGTCCCGGCCGCCGCAGGAGCAATTACAGCAGGGGACCCTTCAGCGCTTGTCAATTCAATGATGGGCGTCTGGCCCCCACCTTGTCTTGCTGGCGCCTCTCCTACTCCCATTGAGGATTCCTGACCAACATCTGTGCACTCCTGAGGAAGGTGAAGAAATGGGTTAGAAGCTGCGTAAGAGAATGGGTGAAGCAGGTTGAGTAGGGATAGAAGCGGACCTCGAGGAGCTCAGTGATATCAATGTTGCCAGAGCCGGCCACCTCGCCGCTCTCCCGTGGGCTCCCCGGATGGGACCTTCCCTCCGAGCCTTCATCCTCCCCCATCTCCTCCTCTTCCTCGGAGTCATCGTTACTATCATCTTCCTCCGGCGACATCTGTTCTGGAGCAGGCTCTAGACCGAGCATCACCTTCACTAGAAGGGACGGCTCCGCACGCTGACCACGTTGGCGGGCCTACTCGTCCATGGCCGTTAGATATGCATACCGCCGGTGGAAGTTCACCCTGTCGGCGACCTGAAGGCGCACGACCTCTGGCAGATGGATTCCTTCGCTGGTTGTCTTCGGCCAGATGATTTCGGTCCCCAGCGACTGCCGCAGGGTCATCCAGGCTGACCACAGTGCTGGGAAGACTGCATCGTGGGAGGGTTCGAGCAGACGCCTTACCTGCTTCCTGGGCCTCTCTTCGACCACCGCACGTGCCCCCTCTCTGGGCT
Organism: Viscum album; assembly: GCA_963277665.1. Classification (NCBI taxonomy): domain Eukaryota; kingdom Viridiplantae; phylum Streptophyta; class Magnoliopsida; order Santalales; family Viscaceae; genus Viscum; species Viscum album. Next base: position 1,912,081,459 of record OY728127.1, read on the forward strand.
CCGAGGTCGTAGCGGCAGCCTGCGATGTGCCCGCCGCCGAAGTCCCTGCTCGTGCCGGCTCCACTGCTTGGCGCACCTCCGTTCTCCCCCGCGTAACGGCGCCTCGCCTCCTTCCTTGACGCCCGGTCTCCGCACGGGTGACCTCGAGCCGCCGAACCAGTTTCCGTAGAAGCCCCTCGGGGTACGCGATGGCCCAGTGTTCAGCGTACTCGGTTGCCAAGCCTGCGTCGACCCCGGTAGGAGGGAGAGTGATGACCTCGCCAGAGCCGAAAGCGGCGAACATTAGCCACATCTGGCGAAGGACGCCAGGGTTCGTCTCCTCCCGGACAGCAGTGAATACCCTCTTCGGCATCCGTTGAAGGCACCCAAACTGCCTGGCGAACCGGGTTGGCATGTAGGGCTCGCATAACACCTTCTTGTCGATCCGAGCCACGAGCACCCCGCCCCGCATGTTCAGGAAGTATTCGTGCTGCTCCAGAGGACCCTACCCATTGTCGATCATCTGGCCAACGGGAGTGGGGAACGTGCTGAAGTTGAAATTGGCGTGATTGCCAATCTGAATCCTCACGCCCTCCTCATTTAGGGTCATCGGAGCGACCCCCGTGATGTTCAGCAGGGAGGGTCGCAGGTCGTTGCCCGGAGGAATGATGGCGTTTGGAAACGTGTACCCACCAAGGTGAGCAACCACCCAGCCATGGAAGAATTGAAAGGGCCCACAGATCCTTCGTGGCGACCCCCCTCGTGAGATGCGTCCCAGGATGGCGTACAGCTTAGCCAGCACTGGGACACTGAGTTTGTATCTTTTGTTGGCGGCCATGGTGCCCGCCATCGCCAGTGTCGCCGGGCGGACGCCCATTCTCACGTCCCGCACTGGCAGGAGCCACCCGCTCAAAAAGGCGGACAGGAACGCCGCGTACCGGACATTAGGGTCCCGGGCCTCGATGACATGGTACCCCCATGAGCGGTAGTCGCCCGTCTCCAGGACCCGCCAGTACGACCCGTTCCGGCTCCTCTGAGCCGCGGTCGGGCACCACTTCCCCCTGCCTGGCATCTTGACTGCTGGGTCATGCTCCAAGAACTGGCCGAACCACTCCTTGTAGGATATGTCCTTGTGGAAGTCCTTGATCCCGAGCCGCTGCATAGCCAGGTCAAGTAGATGCCATGTCAGAATGGGAGTCCGTGACCTGTCTTCCCATATGTTCTTCGGGGGCAGGAACTCATCGTATTGGTAACCCTCCAGCGGGATACCTCCGATGCAGTGGATGTCCCAGAGACCGATGCTAACCTCCCCATGGTGATGATGGAAGGTGTTGGTATCCGGGGACCAGCGGGTGAACAGCTCCGGCCCGAGCTCGGACTGCTGGTAGAAGTGGAACTGCGACGTCCACACCGCCTCAAACAGGCCGATGTACCGCAGCTCCTCCGTGAAGTGATCAAAAGTGTGGCGTACCCAGAATGACCAGGCCCACTCACTGGTGAAATTGCCCCTAGACCGCAAGACCCAGTCCTTCAGCCAGCCCTTGGTGTCGTCGGTGACACTCTGGCGATATGTGCTCGAGTAGAGGGATGGAGAGTTCTCTGCTGTAGGCTCACTTCCGGCGATGGTTCGCGTCCTCGGGATCAGGACATAGACATCTAAGTGCCTGGTCTCCCTGGCAGGATGCCCATTGTTGGTGATGTTATAGTGGGGAAGCTCGTCCTCCCGAGTCACCCAGGTCCGTGGCGCATCAACCTCGAACCCTGGCACCAGAACCTCATCTAGGATGCCAAAGTTCCAGAGCGGCAGGTGGTCCGACAGCGGATATGTCTTCTGGGCTGGCGTCAGTAAGTCGAACAAGGATTGATTGTTGGAAACAACCTCCTTGGCTCCGTAGACCTCCTCGTTCGCCGCCATCTCAGCTCTGCGAATGGCGGCATCCCCCTCATTCCCTTGATTCGCGGCCATCTCAGAAGCTCCGGGAGTCATGTGGGTTAAGGGATGAGGCGTGCGGAATCGGAAGAGGCTGGTAGAGAAGTTTGAAAGTTGGCGCGCAATCCGAGTGGACGGCGCGCAATTGGGATGTCTGTCGCGTAAAACCCCGGGTGTTCGCGCAAAATCAGGCCGATATCCGGAAAGGTTTGTGCGACGAGCGGGTGAATTCCACGCCGGAAAAGGCAATTTCGCGCACGAGAGCTTGAAATATTGTCGCGCGGAAGGCCGGTGTACGGTGCGGGGGACCCAGGGCCCCTATTTATAGGCGAGGTCGGGTGTCCGCGCTGCGCGGAAAGCGCTTTGGGCGACCACGACAGCGAATTTCACGCCCGACACCCTTTTTGTGCGCCACAGTCCCGCGCCACCCCGGACTTTGGCATTCCAGTGTCTCCCTTGGATCCCGATCGTTGCGACCTCTCGCCGATCAGTTTCCGAGGGGGGGCTTTTGTAGACGCCGGAAAAGTCCGTTGTTCCCAAACGAAGCTCCGGATGCGGAAAGCGAGGTCATATTTGAAGTCAGAAGCATGTTTCGGAGGGCCCGGAGGCCTTGCGCGGAATTTTGGGGACCCGCGCGCAAAGTTGAAGTCAGGCGCGCAAACCTCCCGGGATGCGCACAATGCGCTGGGCCTGCACGCAATTTTGCGCGCCCGTGGCCCGCGCGACTCCCTTGCGCGCCGGGCCCGATTCCGCGCCCGCGAAGGAAATTCCGCGCCCGCGGACCGGATTCCGCGCCCGGGGTTGCCTATAAATATAAGGCGACCCCCGACGTTTTGGAGGTGGCCGGAATTCGAAGAGTCGCTCGTTCGCGCAGTCCAACCCCCTCTGCGTGCAATGTCGATCTTCAGGTAACCTCTTTTCTTTCACGTAAGAAAGCCTCGGGGTTCGCCTTCGCGCGCAATCCCTCTGGCTCCTTTCCTTTGAACAACTCTTCACCCAAAGGCCTTCGCGCGCAAAAGAAGCCTCTTGCGCGCAATTGCCCCCGGGTGCGTGCAATCCAGACCGATTGCGCGCACCCCCCTTTCAAAGTGGCCATTCGTTAAAGAATGAGCCGTTGCCCCCGCGCGCTATCCGAAGCCCGGTGCGCGCAATCTCAATCATATGCACGCAAAGCGCTAGCCCAATTGCGCGCCAGCCTGCCCATTTGCGCACCGACCTACGGTATTGCGCGCCAATTCCTCTTTTGCGCGCAAACCGCCAGGGTCGCCCCCTTTAAACCCCTGAGGGTACCCGCCTTGGTGGCGCCCGATGATCTTCATCCCAGGGTGCCCGCAACGTGCGTTGTCTTCCCGTGCGGCCCTCCAGGCTTGCGCGAAGTGACACGGACCCTTTGGCGGCGCTCCAACGTCCAAGCTATACGACGCTAAACTGCCTAGCCTCCATCGTCCGCGCGACAAGTGGTTAAACTGCCAAGCATCTACGTCCGCGCTGCAAGGCGTTAAACTGCCGAGTGCATCGTCCAACATGACGTTAAACTGTACATCGTCCTCAACACACGACGTTAAATTGTACTTCGTCCGGAAAGACGTTAAACCGTCCGCTTCGTCCTCAACACACGACGTTAAACTGTACTTCGTCCGGCAAGACGTTAAACCGTCCGCATCACCCGATCTCGTGCCCCGCACGCAGGGTCCCCCCCGGTTCGGATGTGGCCCCCACCCGCTCGTCTCTGCAGGGATGTCGGGATTGCCCCTCTTTAGGGACGATTTAATTGGAGCGGCCTTCGCCCACCGGGGTAGGGTATTAAAAACCCCTAGTTCCTTGTGGGGGGCTGCACATGTGTATCTCCATCGTGCTTCCCCACTACCGAAGCCAGTAGAGGGCGTGACAGGGATCGAGGTCTCTGACCTTCGGCCCAAGTCCCTCTCCAACTGAGTTTTGCCGCATCCGGGCTGCCTCAGTGGGTATGTCCTGACAGAACGAACTACGTGGACTTTGATCCCTGTCTCCTAAACAGGGTACGTAGGAAGCCTCCCTGAGGTTCAAGCCCACCACCTAGTCGTCCCGGTCGTATTAACGTCGGTTCGTCCATCAGTGGACCCCTCCCAGGTTCACATTCACGTCGATTCACCTATGAATCCTCTCTTGTGGGGGGCTGCACATGTGTATCTCCATTGCGCTTTCCCACTGCCAAAGCTAGTAGAGGGCGTGACAGGGATCGAGGTCTCTCACCTTCGGCCCAAGTCCCTCTCCATCTGAGTTTTGCCGCATCCGGGCTGCCTCAGTGCGTAAGTCCTGACAGAACGAACTACGTGGACTTTGATCCCTGTCTCCTAAACAGGGTACGTAGGAAGCCTCCCTGAGGTTCAAGCCCACCACCTGGTCGTCCCGGTCGTATTCACGTCGGTTCGTCCATCAGTGGGCCCCTCCCGGGTTCACATTCGTGTCGATTCACCTATGAATCCGCTCTTGTGGGGGACTGCACATGTGTATCTCCATTGCGCTTCCCCACTGCCTTCTTCTATCTCTCTCTTCAACGTCCATCATGACGTAAAACTGTGATCCACCCGGCCGTTCCATCCCCCTCTGTGCGAGGTGGTTCGGTTCAATCCTCCGCCCGGCGGCCTCGACCTCTTCGTGAGTCGTCTTGCCGACGTCCAGCATGACGTTAAACTGTATATCTGAACTACGCTGACTTTGATCCGTGCTAACGTGCGGTACGTAGGAAGCCCCTACGGGGTCCAAGCTATTCACTCCATCGTCCATCCTGATCCTTACCCGGGCCGCCACATCCCGGTGGGGTCATGCCACTTCATTCCACTCCACTTCACTCGGGAAGCCGCCCATGTGCTGGCCCCAGCATCGGAGGTTCCCCGCAAAGGGTTCTGTCATCTGATCCACTTATCGTGTTGATCAGTCCGATGCCGTCCCTGCTGGACGTTAAACTCGCGGCATACCCCGTGCTAAACATGGGAAGCTGAGGAAAACCTCAGGTAACACAGTTCCCCGCACCCAGCGCGGGATGCCTCAGGCCATCACGCCTTCGAGAAGCCCTATTAGGGACGGAAGGTAGACATGCAGGGCCGCAGTGTTAAGACACGCCCCCAGCACCCAGAGCTACCCGGTCTCCTCACCGCAGGTTGCTGCCCCGACCAGACTCCTTGGAACGTCCGGGCGGAAGCAGCGTAATTAACCGGTGTCCATGGAGACATGGCGCCGGGAACGAGATTCACGAGCACGTCTTAAATCTATGAGGGAGACCCGGATTAGGCAACGAGTTCCGAGGAGACGTCCACGGAAGGAGGAGCCGACATCCCATTATCCTGGTTTCGATCAAGGAGCAGACGCCCCTGAATAAGGGATGGATGCATCCTGCCTTTGGAAAGCGGGACTGCGGGGCCACAAGCCGCGCGCCCATCCCCTCGGGTCGACGGGCGCACGCGCGAACGCGTCCTGGAGGAACAGCGTCGGAACAGAAACCCGACGCACATCTGCACCGAAACAGTAGGCCATTATTCTCATCCATTTTGTTAACTCAAAATTCCATTTGTTTCGTTGTAGTTACATTATTTGTGTCCTTCTTTTCCACATCCAAAATATATTCCCATTCTTATGAGACAATCACTTGATTTATTCATCCCACACACATTACATATTAAAATTTTAATATTTATTCCCCCAAAGTCTTCACTACCTAAACTATCAGGGAACTCTATAATTATCTTCTTTAAGATTCCGAGAGTTTGTTAAAAATCATGTTTATAATAATGTACTATGATAACTACTTATGAGTAATCATAGTATATATCACTCCTATCATCATCATATTTGACTACTCATCCACACATTTTCATTTCCATTCGATGTCTATATAGTTCTTTCTAGTTCCTTCCATTGACTAAAACCAAAATCAGTAGTGCGATCTGCATTAAAAAGATTGGAAACCAAATAATCATGATAATCAATTATAGTATTTCTAAATCATGTGACCTAATATTTACTCTCTGTAACCTTAGTATTATACCAGGTAATTCATTGTCCTAATATATTTAAATCCATTATAATTTTAAATAAATATTTTGTTAATTTCCAAATCATATCCCATTGGAGTTCCAAACTAGGTGTGTACCAAGTCCCATTGATTTTAACCAAGTGATGATCGAGTATAGATCAATGTTCCATTTTTGGATTTATTTCCTTTAGGTACCACTATTCGATAGTCACATCCAATAGTAGTTTCTTGATAGGGATTCAATTTCTTATAAACCACATTCCCTATCCTTCATCAACATTCCATAAAATTTTTCAATATTTTGACTCATCTATGGACTTATCCTTAGATAAAATATTATAAATATTCTTAGAAATATCTGTAGGGATCTCAGTAATTTTTTCTCATCCTAGATTCGAAATTTTAACTAAACCATTACTAGAATACAAATGAAATCATCCATGAATTTTCATACATTGATATTCCATCATTTTAGATAAATATTCAATAAATTATTGAATCATGTGGCTGAGGGTGGTAATATTATATTTTATTTTAATACAAGGTATATAATATCCTAATTTAGGTGAATATCTTCAACATCGCCCCTAAATATATTATTTTTTATTAATATTAAAAAAACCCTAATTAAAACCATTCTTTATAACCCAAGGAAAATAAACATAAAAGTGTGTTAGCTCAGATGATCATTATGGTTAAACAAGAGAGATATATAAGAATAACATAAACATATGTGTATGATATCATTATTATAACATATTAAGATCATGGCTTTCATATCAATGATATAATCAAGAGTTATCGCATAATGATTGGAAGATTATAAGACATTTATTATAAGGAAATCAATGAACATTATACCTGAGAGCATAACATTATAAGAAGACTTTAAATTGTGTAATACAGATAAGAATATAAAATAATTTCTATAGTAGTCTAGGATCACTACTAAATATAACATATTAGACTGTGTTCACTCCACATACCACCATAGTAGTCAAGCTTCACTCCAAAGATTTCAATAGTAAACAATGTCCCATACTGAATTGGGTTCACTCCCTATTCCATTTTTTTCTATCTCATGAGATATAAATATTTACCCAATTAAATAGAGGGAGATATATATCCCACCAATATTTTGTTATAAAGTTACCACCATCCATGTTTATAACATATCCTCCATCCATTGTTATAACAAAACAATTATCAAAAAACAAAAAACATATATATATGTTCCTCGTGATCATAAAACAATTATATTATCATAACCCATGAAATCAAATGAGTTTCATAAAAATCTATTCATTAAATAACCTATGGAAAAGGGTATAGTTTCATAATCATTAAAAACTTTCATCATATCAAAACCCATAAAAAAGAAGATGGATTCAGAATAATTTTATTATGGTATAGAACATGGAAGAGAAAGGGTTTTTAGAAACATATTTTCATCACAAACAATTCAATGAACGAATAATAATTGTATCCTCAAATTTTATCCCTAGTGAAGCATAAATTACATCAAGTATTTCATAATAAATGGAAAATGATTTTCAAATTAAAAAATCATAGAACATTTCTTGTGGAAAATAAATTTTCATTAAAAATGAAAATTTTCTAACTATAAATTCGTTGAAAAATTAGGAATTATATTCCTTGAAAATAAACATTAAAACTTATAATTGAATACATAACAAAAGTATAAAACACTTCAAGAAAAAAATATCCTTTCTAATTTGAGAGAAATTTTTAATATTTTTTTAAATATTTTTTTGTTGAAAATAAAATTGAAAATTATAATGGATGATTAAAATAAAAAAATATTCATAACAACAGAAATTTCCATTCCTATCATGCATGTTAAAACAATGATTCCTTACAAAATTTTTGTAACAGAAAAATGGGAGTTGTTTGGAAAAAAACATGAAGATCTCTTTCAAAAAATTAAAAATTTAATCATTTTTAAAAATTTCATTACTAAATCATTAAAATATTATTAAAAAAATTGGAAATGTTTTTCAAAAATAGGGTTTTAAAAGAAAAATTAGTTTTCCCCGGAGAGAAAAATAAAAATGATTTTTCTTAAACACATTTTTTCTATTATTATAAGTTAAAAAGATTGGTAAATGGTAATATTAAATAAAAATATAAGTAATAACCATAAAATAATAAAAATACTGAGAATTGTTTAGAGGTATATCATAAGATTTCTGTATTGTAGAATTAATAAAAAACAATTCCGATAAACGAAGAAATTGTAATATAAATCAAATACCACTTTTGCAACATTTCAAACATAATACCTATAATACAGAGATCATAAAATTGATATATAATACCTATAATATTAATTATAATAATAATAAATTAAAAAAAATTATATATACACCACAAAAAATAAATAGGTGATTAATATGTCATGTGTCTCATCGAAGTAAAAAAAGTGAGACAACAATCACATACTACTTTAGAAATATTTTCGGTCATAATCCACCTTAAAGAAAAAAATAAACATTAAGTATCATTAATATAATAATATTAATTATATAACATGTAAAATAGTTAGTAAATACATCACACAAAATAAACAAGTGTAGAATTTGCATTTGTCTTCTAGATATAAAAGAGAGGCTATAAATATCTACCCATAAGTCTCGACTTCCTTTGTACATGTTCAGACTTATTATTTAGTAAATATAAGTTATTATAAATAGATTAAATAATAATAAAAATATATACATATATATAAATATCAGGCCACATATTATTTTTTTTCCTTTTATTACAATTTTATTAATATTTTATTGTTAAAGTCGCATTTTGGGTAATAAGTGTTTTGTGTTTTGTATATGTTTTTATTTTTTATTTATAGTCTTATGATATTGAGAGTGGTTCTATAGTATCCAAAATAATAATCATGAAATAATTTTCATATTTATACATCAATTATACTTTTAATACCAATCATGAAATATGGTTAAGAGAAATGAATTATGTTAAAATTATGGAGATGGTAGGTTTTATGTAAACATTAGTAACATTTCAATTTTTAAACAATCATTATGTAAAGTAGGAAAGTAATATTTTATACTTATATAATGATAATAATATCTTAAATAACATATTATTCCATTAAATATACTTATACATATCAACCATGTGATGAGGTGATGAAAATAGCGAGTCACGTCGCTTGATTAAGGTAGTAGACTACATGTACATGAACGACATTATCAAATTTATTTGAGTGAAAATTCATTAAATAAAATGATATATTATATTTTAAAAATTATAAATATATAATTATTATCAAAATTATTTAATTTTTATCACATATATTCATTATATTTATACATATTATCTTCTATGTAAAGCGTTAGAGAAAAAAATCACATCAGTTCAGGATGGGGTAGTCCGCCATACACACGAGCGATGTTATCATATCCCAAACTGAATGGAAATAAAGATATCTTTATATTATATATTGACTCCATAAGTAAAATTATTTTATATATATCATATATATATATTTTATATCCATCCTTATAACCAACCAAGTGAGGTGGTGATATAAAAACGAATAACATCGGTTCGTAAGGTGATAGTCTTCCATACACATTAATCATTATTGCATATACCATTTTAGGAATTTGAATATGATTTTTGGTCATGAATTTAAAATAAAAAAACATAGTATATTTAATATATTTATTTTATTATATCATCATGGTTTAATAATAATTGAAGGATTTAGAGGAATAAATAGTATAAAAATTTTTCTTTAAAAATGTTACCTCTTCTTCAGACACACTCCTTATAGTTTCACTAAAATCCTTCCTAGGTTGGATTTTTTTCAAAAAATAAGTCTTCTTGTATGAGAGTATAGAATTTTTTATGGCATTGGTTCAGGTATTAGACAAAAAATGGTTTTATGGAGTTAATAATGGATTAGATGTGGTGGCCTTTTATAAGTCTGGTGTGTTTAACTCATATTGTTTTTTCAAAATAAAAAAGCTGACCTCCTTTTTTACCATACCATAAGGAAAAAAAATAAATTATTATAGGGAATTAGAAACCATAAGGTCAAAATAGTTCCATGAAATTCTATTTAGGAAATTTTTTAGGTTATTTCAATTGTTATATGTCTAGTTTAACGACCAAGTAAACTAATTTTACCCATAAATGTGCTAATTAATTTTTACTAATTTCAATATGCATTTTGACCAAAAATTATGTTCACCATATTAGACATTTTAAATTATTCATATTTCAAACATGGAATCCATTTTACCATTTTTTATTCAAATAAGTAGAAATTTTTAATTTAAAATTAATCTCATTGACTTGACGAGAAAAAGAATTTTTTAAAGAGAAAAGATTCAAAAGTTTACAAAGTTTTTATATAAAAATAAAATATGAAAATTATTCCTTCTAAATAAATTTTATTAATATATATATATATATTGACTAATTTAAATTTTAATCCAATTTAAAAAATAATTTAACAATATAAATTACCAAAAAAAGATGTTTTCAATTAAAATTCAGTATTTATAACTATTTATCAAAATATCATCTTTTTAGAAAATTTTCAAAATCTTCTCTGTAAGATGAGTTTTTGATTAAGATTTCAATAATTAGATTTATTTTTTCAAATTAATTTTAAATATGTCAAAATTATTTTCAAAATATGTTCTAAAAAGGATATATAAGTGTTTTTAATAAAAATATAGTGTTTTAGCATGAAATTATATTTATTCTTCTCTATATAATAGAATACATATAAGATAAATTTTATATAGTTTAATGAATACATATTATTTTCATTTCATTAATATGATACAAAAAAAAGATTCTTATTTAATTTTATGATGTAAAATGTTTTTTTAAAAATAAATTTTCAAAAAAAAATTATTTCATTATTTTCAAATAGATTTTTTAATTATATATTTTAATTAATGGGACGCCAAAAAATTAATTTTATATGGATGTGTAAACCATATTTTTTTATAATTTATTTTGTCCTATGAAAAGCCTTTATTTTAACTTCTATGTGATAAATAACATATAATAATATTTTAGTAATGTGGAATTTTTTGTATATGCTATGATTTGGGTGCAACGCACATTATGCTCAGTGTTATGAGTAATGAAACTATCAATGATATTAAATTCATCTAGAAATTTTTTTCATAAAATATTTGGGTGGTACCTGATTAGTAAGATATTAACTCCAAAAAGTTCTATCATTGAGGCCCAGTACCATGCACAAACTCAGTTGAATCTTAGTAGAGGGCCCACTCCATACAAAATTGATCCATAGAAAAGGGAGACTAAAACTAGTGGAGGACCCACTCTCCACTAAATCATGATGTCAGGGGATTTAGAATCTATATATAGATCGAATGTACTCTACTATAGCATCGAGGAGTACAATCTCTTCATCTGTAAAGGGTATGAGTGACCCATTCCCTGATGCAACAAAGGAGTACCGAACCGAGTATCTTTATGGTGATCCATAATAATCACTATCATAAACCAAGAATATTTAAATAAATCACATCACATATAGTAACCAATGTTATATATCTTATTCCCAACCTATGTTCCCCATCGCGTCCTACACCAAAAACAACTCAAGATAGTATATTCATGGGCCTAAATGTAAGTCCTGAAGAATGTCATACAGAATCTATTATTCCCTAAAAAAATTAAATGGTGTGTATATGGTATAAGAAGTGGGTCTTTGATACCCCAGGCATTCTCATGCCCAAAAATTTGTACTTCTGTACTCTAGTTATTCCCCGGTGCTCTGCCCATGTTCAGGTACTCTAGTCAGGTTCATGCACATGTACCTGGCCGTTTTCATGTAGATATATATTTTTGATCTTGTGGACTAATGAGGAACATGATGATCTACCAAAACTAAGTTACATGGTGTATGCTCATACAATGTGATGTGAAATATTTAATTCTTTTTGAAACCCAATATACCCCCAAAAAAGTGGAATACATGGTGCTTTTTAATCTGAACGGTATGTCCTTTAACTAGATATTTTCCATAAATATACATATTATTAACACATAATTTCCAAACCAGTGCCTCCACTAATTCCAAAACAAATCATTCTTAGAAACATAGATCTAGTGTTGAATGAACCAAATCTATAACCATTCACCAGATTCAGGCCACTCAATCTTCTTACAATTTGATCCCATCACACCACTCCAGTGAACATAAAAACCCATGAATAAAGAACACCTAATTTTCCTATAATCCATTGACCATCTCCCATAATAGTGCATTGAACCTCATATATTCTTAAAATAATGAATCTAGTCCAAAAAAATGTTCTATTACATCAAATGTTATCTGTGAAACGATCAGTCTACTAGTATTCATGAAACCACCAAACAATGGGATACAGATGATTACTCCTTGAAGAACATGGGGAGAAAAATCACAAAAAAACATGATAAATGAATCAATATCATTGATCAGGTTTTCCTTAATATATTAATGTGAAAATAATGAACTAAAAGGAATAATAAATGATAAACAAATCATAATATCAATAATTAAAGTAATTTATAACCCATAAATCAACAATAAGCCCAGGAATATTTTTTAAGAAGGATTGATTTGAATTCAACATGGAAAAGAATATGGGATTAAACCAATCAAAGTGAATGTACTAATTCAGTAATAGATCAATCACTGGTGAAGAATGCATCTACTAGTGAAAAAGGTGATAATATTTATAAATAGTAAAATTAAAGTCCCTTAATTAAATATTAAGTCAAACTTGGCCTTATTTTACATGATTTGGATGATATATAAATTAAAATAAGTGTTTGGAAATCACTTGTTTGAACAAAAAAATTTATAACTGGAGTCCTTGTTTTGTTTTTTGGTTGACATAACCCTTTTACATCCAGTGGAGTGTCACTTACTAAACTTTTTGTAATTTGGATTCATAGGTTGAGGAAACCCATGTTAGGAATTTAGGATAGGGGAGTCCACTCATTGGATTAGGGAGTTACAAGCCCATATTTGTAAAATATCTACCTACCAAAATACCTTTATTTATCTTGACCAATCCTTCTTTGGTTTATGATAATAGTAATATGGATCCAATCCACTAAAATTTCCTAGAAACTATAAATTACAACTTTAACAGTAGGGGTCTTGAAACTATATAAAGGTGTGGTAGAATTAATAAAACCAGATAATTTGTTATATCTTAACAATTTATAATAAATATAGGTACTAATAATTCTCTCTATTAGTTATAGAATAAAACAAAATTATTGTTATCAATATTATCCCTACGATCAATAATAGTAGATGTTAAACTCCTCACGGGAAGTAACTTCCCAAAGTGTTTTAGATTCCTTCAAGTTATGTTATACTACGAATATAAATAATACATGATAAAATCCGCAACATATGACTATTCTTATAAAGTGTTCAGTGATGAAGGGTTTTTGGTCATCAAAAAACCTTTGATCGATGTGGTATTCTTCAATGTTTGATGTCTTTGTTTATGTATAGTGAACTTATGAGGTCTCATGAAAACATTGATGCATATAAAATGATTTAGAAGCTATGTGGTCTTTACCCTGAGAGGTCTAGATAATAATGGATTGAGATATCCTATTATCCCTATTAGGTCATGATTTTAGTGGTTAACATAGCTGATCATCAAATAGTAATGTGCATTGGCTTAATTGAGCTCATAGTGGTTCTGGGGTGTAAACTCCTTTAAGAACTAGGCACCGATAACATTATGGAATCAATCCCTCATAAGTTTTCTAGTTTTGTTGTCAATTTTAATATGGAAAATATTGAGATGTCTCTTTTATGTCTTCTTACTCTACTTATCCATGTAGATAAGAATATGAAAAATGAGAAGCATTTTATCCTTATTGTAATAAAAATAAAGGGGAAGTTAATATATTTAATACAAATGATTCTTTAAAAACATCTAATAAAAATAATATCATAGAGAAAGAAAGGTAATATGATTGTTTCTGTTTCACATTTGGCAATAAGGGAAACTAAAATAAAAAATTCACCCAATAAAATAAGAAAGGGGATGTTTCTAGATCATTTTTTATCGAGATAAATTTACTTTTTCTACAAAATGATTATTATATATAGATTTTGATTATCACGTATGAATTAAATTCCAATAACCTTGTAGATTTATAAATACTATATGAGAAGAAGTATATATATGAGCATTAAATGTAAGATAACTTTATGTTGTAGCTATTGGGGACTACCACCTCATGTTTCCTACTAGAATGATGCTTGTTTTAAAAGGTTCTTATTAGGTGGAATCTTTTACTAAAAATCATTATTTATTTATCTAGACTTGATATGGATATATTTTTATTCATAATTTAGAATATAAATTTCTTCATTAATAATGATATAATTTTTTATGGTATAACACATTTAAATAATGTCCTTTATGGGTTGGATTATATGAGCCAAGTAATTTAAATCGATAATGATGTTATTTAACGTGATTAAAACCAAAAATAACATTGGAATCACTAGATGAGACTTGTAAATGAGAATTTTTTGACTAAATTACATCTAGATGGATATTTAGATTATTTTGAACTAAATCGAATTTGTGTCTATCAGGCATGTTTATAAGGAATAATGATGAAATTATCACTTAGATGGGATGGTGGAAGGGATAAAAAAATTATTGAATTAGTTCATACCAATGTGTGTGAACCATTTATTATCATAAAAGGGATTGGTACTCATACTTAATAACTTTTAATGATGATTTATTAGATATTTTTATGTCATCTTAATACGGTATAAGTTGTATTCTTTTGATAAATTCAAGGAATAAAAGAATGAATTGGAGAACCAAATTGGTAAGAATATTAACAAAACTCTACATTTAATGGGGTGTAAGGTATCTTAATCAAGACATTATTTATAACTTATGATATTATGGGACCCAATACTAATATAGTACTCCTTACACACTTTCGTGGAATGGAGTAAGAGAATGGAGGAAGCCCACCATGTTGGATATGGTGAGACCAATGATGACTCATGAGAGTCTTCTATTATCATTCTTAGGATAAACATTTCTGAAATAACCACATATACTAAAAAAATTACGAACTAAATCAATAAATAATATTCCATATGAAATTTAGAGTTAAATAAATTCAAGATATCTAATTTTCATGTTTGGGGATGTGTAGAGTTTATTAAGGCTACTTCATGTGAAAAACATGCAACCCATGGCACAAAGTGTCCCTCTATATGATACTCCCTGTAAATGTGATTATATTAATTATAATTACCCACTTCCATATAAATAGGTTCTAGTTGAAAGTAATTCCATAGTCTTTGAGAGGGATTACATCTCTAAAAAAGATAGTGTGGGAAAGATATATATAATTCGATGAAGTTGAGGCTAAAGGAATACAAGAGTTAGTATAAAAAAAATTAAAAAAAATCCTCATACAAGATGAAAATGTTCCATAGATGAATGCACCATGAATGAGTACAAGATAGTATAGAGAGCATGAAAAATATGGTTATATATTCACCAAGGATGATGACTAATTATTAGTTAATGAAAATGATCCTCAAAAAAACTAAAAAGAAGTAAGTGGACCAGATGGTACTACGTTTAATGAATCCATGAATTCTGAAATGGATTACATGTAATAAAACAAAGTATTTATTTTAGTAGACCCTCTAGTAGATGAAAATCCCATTGATTGAAAATGGGTATTCTAGAAGAAATTGGGCACAGAAAAAAAAATTTGTACCTATAAGGTGTGACTACATGAATTTTTTTTAAAAGGTGTCAAGGAATTTAATTCGATGAAACATTTTTACAAGATTCAATGTTTACATCCATCGTTATTAAACTTTCTAATGTGTCATTCAATGATTATGATATTTCAAAAACAGATTTCAAAATAGCATTCCATAATTGGATCCTTCGGGAAGATGTATATATGACCCAACCTGAAGGCTTTGGGTCTCCAATGGATAGAAACAAGATATTCAAGTTGAAAAGATACATTAATATATTATATAAAACATCATTTTCATGAAATATTTATTTTCATGAGTCTATAATAGAACTTTTTTTCATAATTAATGGATACACACCATATTACTATAGTTGTTTAGTGGGATTCTGGTCATTTCATTGATAGTATATTTCGATTTCATGTTACATATTAGAGACAAAGTAACATTATTATTGTATTCTAAGAGTGGTAGAATAAATTCGTCAATATAAATAACTTTGGTGAGGAATCATACATTATTAGTACCAATATCCATAATGATTGATTAAGAGGTTTCTTGGCATAATCCATGGTATATATATTGACAAAATATAGAAGATATTCAAAATGAAAAATCTAAAAGGGTATTGATTCCAATGTCACATGGAATTCATCATTCAATGAAAATTTATCCTCAAACATAGGATTAATGAAATACAATGTAATGTATACAATACACATCATTGATTGGTTTATTCATGTGTGATATTCTATGTAATATGCTATATTTCTTCTATACATTATGTGTGGTAGGAGGATACTAAGTTGATCTAGGTGACCAGAATTGGACAAAAGTGAAGACTATCCTCAAGTTTATGAGGCCTAAAATGGATATTCCCCTTTTTTATGGAGGATATTAGGAACTAGTGATTAGTGGGTTGGAATATTCTAGCTTCCAAAAAAATAAAGATGACCTGAAGTCACAAATAGGATACATATTCACATTTAATGGAGGTAGTGTGAGTTGGAAGAGCTGAAAGCATACTATGGTCAAAGATTATACTGAAAACACAAAATATATTATAGATTTTTATGTAGTTAAAAAATTAGTTTGGATTTGAAACATCATCCAACTTCTTTACATGGTATCTAGAAATAATGATCCTATCAGAGTTTACTTCGATAATAATATAGTGGTGGCACTTGAAAAATATCCAGCCTCACATCAGTAGAAGAAGAACTTACTTGGGAAGTATTATATATTGAGGAATTTTCTTCAAAGAGGTGAAGTTTTGATGATAATTATTTCAATAAAATTAAACATAGTGGACCCCTATAATAAATCCTTGACTAAGTAGAAACATGATTATCATATGTAGTCTAGTGAATTAAAGTTAGAGGTTATTTGTTCTTGTCTAAATTGGAGTTTTCTAGATTTGGTGTCATTAAACCAATTGATTGTACTCTGATTTCATGATTGTTATTGTATTGATTATTAATTAATCATCTTATTAAATATTGTTCATTTTTCTACATGGATTTAACGTAATCATGTCCAAGAATATTTTTCTCATTGATAAGGTCATAACAATTCCCTGATGTGATGAGAACCTCAAAGTTCCATGCTAATGTTCTAAATATAGTTTTCTGGATAGATAACACCATATGATAGGAAACATAGTATTTATACCATCAGGTGTGAGAACTTGTAAGTGGAAGATAATTCTTCCCATTAAGACCACACTTAGTAATCTCTTAGATGAGTGATTTTGATAATAAACCCGGAAGTAGGAAATTTTATTGTTTTGGTGTCATCAGATATTCCTATCTATGATCATATGTAATGGTCTTTATACTTTATGATTATCAATTATTCATGACATTAATCATGCACTTAAATTTACTGACCAAAACTATCATAAAATATGTTGGAAAAAACTAGGGTATGTTGGGTGCATCCTGATTGAAATTTCATTGATGGATATGTTGAGGAAGTATTTTTCCCTTCCATATTTATGAGAGTTTATGTATACACACATTTATTGGAATATAATCTTCTCTTAAATTCCATGTCCATTGAGTATCAACGTGTTTATTTTAGATAGTCAAATAATGATGTAACGAGAATATAGGTTGATGACACTATCATGTAACATTATTCATGAGATACTATGATAAAGGGAATATATTACATAGTGATCATTCATATGTGGTTGTCTTCATTTCGACATTAGGTTCTCTTTCTTAGGTGCATTGACCCATTTCTAGACAATAATCATGGACTATAGGTAACCAACCTAATTCAAATTATAATGATTCCTAGAGGGTCACACACTATTATTTTCTATTAGTATTCCTTAAATTATATTTTATTTTAATTAATGGGATAAATATTATTCTGAAGATCAAGTAATAATTATATTCATGTTATGTTAATCACATAAATTAAATAAATCTTATTCATTAAATTGTGAATAAATTATATTCATTTATTTTATTTAATATGTAATATATATTTATTTAGTTGTTTGTGAATAAAGTATTAAATTAAGATAATGGAATATTTATTCATATATTTAATAAATAATAATGATTTCCAATGGTCCAAGATTACCTTAAATGATAAATAGTTATTTAAAAGCAGGTAAATAATATTTATCAATTTTCACATGATGGAACATGAAAAAAAAATATTATTATTATTATTATGTGTCATGGGGTTTATTAAAGTTTATAATATTATTTCATGGTTGGAATACAACTAAATAATTATTCTATCAAATACCCTAGATCTATATTTTTTTCTATTGTGTAGTGTATCCAAAATCAACGAAGTGTAAATTTTTGTGAACAATGAATTTTATTTCAAATCCCCCTTTCATCTCCCTCTTATGAAATATAAGGCTTGATATATTTATTCAGTACCAAAGAATAATCAATCAAGAATGAACATCACAATACATTCAATTTTCTATGCTAATACCCATATATTGAATAACATTGTTCATTGATCAAAGTACCATGTGTGAATCATCACTAGAGGGATTCTAATTGTGGATTATCACAGTGTAACCTAGGAAATTTAAAGTGGTATTTTTGGACAATCAACATTCAACCAGAAATAATGTTCCTGAACCTAGATTTTCATTTCATTAGATATTAAGTAAATTAATTATAAATTTAATGTGAATGTTCTTTGATCATTATTTTGGGAAACAATAATTAAAAGAAAGTTTTTTATACCATCCATCATCACATGTTTTTATTTCACCCAGAACCATTAGTTTATCACTTCTTACCATAGATGGATTTATAAAGATTCATTTAAATTATATAGTAAAATTTATAATTGTAAGAAAATCCCCCTAGAGGAAGGCATTTATCCCAACCACCATTGAAATACATAGAGAATGATCTAAACTTGTCTTTTATAGTTTTAGTGGTCCACTTAGACTGATCATCTATCTAAGGATGATAAGAAGTACTAAAACATTACTTTGTATCCATAGCATGTTGAAGACTTCTATAAAAATTAAGGTAATCCTCGAATCCTGATCAGAAACAATTGATAATGGTACACCATTTAAACTTTCCACTTCCTTAATCCATAATAGAGTATGTTTCTCAAGATATAGATCCTCTGTAATGGAAGTAAAGTGTGATGAATTCATAAGAATATCTACTACAACCAGTATAGATTTATACCCTTTAGATGTTTTAGGGATTCTAATAACAAAATACATGGGGATGTTTTCCAATAACCAATTAAGTATGGATAATGGTTGTATATCCCCTTAGAGTTTTTCCTCTTAGCCATAACTTGAGGATATTCCAAGAATAGAAAAATATACTCTACAATATCACTCTTTATTCCATCCTTCCCAAAATACTCTTTCTAATCCCAATAAATCATCATAACTCATGGAAAAATATTGAATGAAGAACTCTAAGCTTCATCCATCAACTCCTTCTTCAAATATGGTATCAAAGGGACGCATACATGAGTCCTGGACCATGTTATTCTTTCACAGTCAGGATTGAATTCATGAAAATTTATCACCATTTTTTCACCTCTATAACTCCATACAATTCCTCATCTAACTTATCTTTGATATATAGTTGAACACTTATTTGAGAAAGATAATATTTCTCCCCTTCCTTCAATATTATAAGATCCGTATTTTGAAAGTATAAATTTTTTAGATATTTTATGGTCCTCATCATATGTAGTCTATCATGATCCATACAACTCAGATCAATTGTCACCATGTTTTCTTTCCTAGGGTTGAAATATATAGAGATTTCCTAATCTTTAATTATCTCCAACCACATTGTTAGTGAATGTTAAGATCTTTTTTAGTGAAAATATACTTTAAAATTTTGTGATCAGTATATATGTCCTAAATTTTTCCATAGATATAATGAATCTATATCATTAAAGAAAAATGATCCATAGATAACTCTAGATAATGAGTTGGATAATTTTTTTCATTGAACATCAATTATAATGAGGCCTAATCTATAACTGTATCATTTTACATTAGGAAAATTTTCAGTCCCTTCTTCGAAACATCCTTATAGATTACAAAGCCATATAAATTGTTGGGTAGTGAATTCACAAGTGCAGAGACTGGGCATCACATTAGTTCTTGATAATATTTCTCATATTAATCAGTCCAAAGTAACTTGGATCCCTTCAATGTTAAATTAGTGATTATATTCGATATCATTGAAAAATTTTCCATAAATTGTTTATACTATCTAGCCAAACAAAGAAAACTAAGGATCTTAATCAAATTTTTTGGTCTCCATCTATATTCAATAACTTTTTTCTCTGAAGGTTCTACAGATATACCCTCACATGAAATTATGTGACTTAGTGATGAAATATTTCAAAGACAAAATTTACACTTAGTAAATTATTCATAAATATAATCCTTACGGAAGTTCTTCAACACAATTCTTAAATGATCTTCATTCTATTAAATTCTATTTGAATAAAAAATTACCTTCCATAAATCCTATAAAAACTGATCATAATAATCTTTAAGGATTCAATTCATTAAATCCACCAAGATATAAGGGAATTTGCAATACCAAATTACATCACTATAAATTCATAGTGTCCATTTCTTTTATGGAATGTTTAATTTGTTGTATTCTTCCTTTTAACACTCAGTTGATTATATCGAGAATAATGATCAATCTTTGAAAATTATTGATCTCCACACTGTTGATCAAATAATTCATCAATATAGGGTACATGATACTTATTCTTGATAGTAATTTTTTTATTTATCGATAATAAATAGTGTTCAATGATCAATATTTATTCTTAAGAAATTAAATAGTTCCACCCCATGGCGACATACATGGATGAATGTATCCCTTACCAAGGTTCTCCTAGATTTTCTTATTCATTTCTTACAACTCAATTGGGGCCATTCTATATTATTTCTTTGAAATAGGTGTGGCACCAGGTATGAGTTCTTTTGAAAATTCAACTCCCTGATTCGATGGATTACCATTCATATTTTTTATAAATACATCATGGAATATCATTGTGTTTGATTTTATTCCCAACTATATGAAATAAAAAACCCCTTTGAATATGAGTCATGACTTATATGATGGTTGTAATTTCCATCCAAAGTTCATTTTTTATCACACTAATAGGCGATCATAGATTGATTAAGAATATCAAAAATAAACACCCTTACTCAATAACAAATGTGGTATTGATGTAAAAAAAATAATCAAGCACTAAATAACATCAAATAAAAAAAGATGAAAAAAGAAAATAATTTTTGGAATACTTCTCCACAAACATAAACCGAAGAAGAATCATATACATGGGATGTGATCATCTTACCATCTGGGTTTTTATTACAATATAAACATAAAATTATTAAGGTGGTATAGTGATACCCTTATAAAAGTATTTAGAGATAGAAGAGAGGTTAGATTCATTATAAAATAAGAAATAATTAGTTCGAGAGTATATGGTAAGTGTACCTTTCTGCAAGTCATTATCAAACCCTCATCAAAAAAAGTGATCGACTGAAATTTCCATTTTATGGGATTAAGAGGATTTTAATATCAATAATCATCCTTAAACATTGGATTGGGGAAATTTTTGGCATAATTCCCATAATTCTTTCATTTTTAACACTAGAGTGTGGGTTTTTTATTATATGGAGATTTTTCTCACTTTGCTTTATAAGCTTAATTCTTCCCATCACATTAGTATACCATTGGTTAATTATCTACCTTTATACACTCATAACATTTTACATTTCCCTTAAGAAAATTTCCACAATGTTTCCCCCCACACGTTGAGTATAAATTAAGGATCATCTTCTTTTATCTATTGATTTTAGAATTACAATATAATATCATTTTTCATTTCTTATCAAAATGAAAATATTTTAGGGTGACTGAAATCTAATTATCAAACATGAGTTAACATAAAATAACATATTCATAGATTCTAAAGTTTTTTATAGATAATTACCATCAATGAATTAGTTATATTCCACAAAATAATCGAGATAATTTTCTTTTAGGTTTCTTGATAATACATGAAACATACATCACAATCCATGGGAAATTTTCGCAATAATTACCAAAAGATTCATCATCCTTATTTTTCTACTCAAGGAATTATTTCTCTATTTTCATGTGAATAATACATATAATGTTATTTCCGAAAAAATACGGTTATAAATTCATACCACTATATATATTTTATTTAATATTATTCTCTTAGGTTATTGATAAGATTCCACCATTTATTTTCTTTACCATCCATATGATTAATATATAGAATAACATTACCATGTTCCTAACACTGAAGAACCAAAAATATATTTTTAGTGGTATTGATCCATTACATAGCAACTAGTGTATTAGTGGACCCACTAAAAGAAGGAGGATGTTTCCTTATTAAGGACTCAAAAAAATGTTATTCCATAATTTTCTAGTTTGGAATCACAGTATGATTCCTAAATCGTTAATGATTTTTGAGAACAAGAATCATATTTTTCCATTCTATCTCCCTTAATAGCCAGTTATCGAGGGGGATAATCATTTTATTTTTCAACGCATTCAGTATTAACACAATTCATTCAGGTTATATACATTTAATGAATGAAATCATAGTGTGAAAAATAATAATCATGGTGGGAAATAAAATATTCATATAAAATTATTTATAGGATGTCTCAGTTGTGATGCATTCATCTATAACAATAGAGGTCTAATCTAGTTCATTAATTATCATTTCAAATACTTTAGGATTTTATCCAATACTTAGACTTATCCCTATTGTTATAACTAATTTTTATCTTACTTGTTTTTAAAGGTTAAATACACCATACTTTGATACCAACTATAGGGACCCATACATTTCATAAATTATTATTAGATCTAAATAAATGAATATTCATTATATAACATAATGATCCACTCTAAAATCATATAGGTATTGTATCTTTAGAAACATAGAAGCATAAAAATTTATAAAATATCTATATCATCTATAAATAATTTCTTTATTAATACAACCCTTTATAGTGATATCATACTTAATACCTTTATTCATAACATGGGGAATGGAAAAATAAGAAAATGTTGAGTTAAAATTCTCAATAAGGGAAAACAAAGGAGATATAAATAATCACATAACAATAACATGAGTACGATGGTATTAAAACATGATATTAAAATTTGGAAACCATACCATATATATCAAATATCATAATATTATGTCATGGATTAAATATTGGTATTTCATAAGATAGCAATCATAAAAGAATCAATAAACATGAGCCTTGAGAAAATAACATTCTCATAAGACATGGAATTTTTGAATACAAATAATAATATAAAATCATTTACTTATAAGTAATGGATCATTTTCAATACTATCATAGTGTAATGGGTTCACTCCCCTAACCATCATAATAATAAAGGTCCACTCCTTAGACTATCATATTAGACAAAGTCTATGAAATAATTGTGCTCACTCTACATTATGGTCCTGTTTATCACAAGAGATATCAATATTTATCAAATAAATTAGAAGGAGGTGTATCTCCAACCCATAACATAATGAAAATAATACCTATTTGTCAAAAAATATCATAACTACTTAATCATATGAAAATCCATGAAAATAAACGGTTTTCATAAATATATCATAATTTCATAATAGCATAACCAGTGGAAAACTAATGGGTTTCATAAAAACATGTCCTAAAAACATAACTCTTATAGATAAATAATAAGGAAGGTATAATTATATCATATCCCCAATAAATCATAAATTAAATCAAGTTTAGTTCTCTTTTATTAATAGAAATGTTATTAAAATTTTAATTAAACATTCTTGAAGAAAATAACATTTCTATTTTTTATATCCCTTATTTAAAATATTTTTTCAATTATAAATGATGATTTTTTATTTTAAATGATCCTTGTTAACATTTAAAGGAATATTCAAACCATGGATTAGACATGATGGAGGGGAAATCCAGTTATGACATATATGTTAAAAACTTCATTTTAAGCTTTTAAAAAAATTAAAAAGTATCTAAATCGTAAAATGAAAAGAAGAATCCTTTTAAAAAATTAAGTGAGAAGTAAAAAATGAGAAAATGAGTTTTAAAAAACATAGTCAGATACTAATATCCTTCGTTTATTAA
Organism: Viscum album; assembly: GCA_963277665.1. NCBI lineage: Eukaryota > Viridiplantae > Streptophyta > Magnoliopsida > Santalales > Viscaceae > Viscum > Viscum album. The sequence continues at coordinate 1,912,105,874 of OY728127.1, forward strand.
GTAGTATAACACAAGGACATGGAAAAAATGTTATTCGATTGAAGAGAGAAATGAAGTCTATTTTCTTTGAACAAATATTTGTAGTATCTTGCTTAAAAATGTGAGTAAAATTAATGTTAGACATATATTTTCAATAATTAACTATATTTGAATAAAAATCATGAATATCTTGAGTGTTATGTCATAAAACATCATTGTCATAACATAATCATAAACAATCCTGATATATGATTTGATTGTAATGTAAAACTCTTTACCTCAAGTTTTTCGTTATTTTAAATAACTCTAACATCATATATAATAAATTTAAATTTAATATATATCTATAACAAATTTATTTTCATACATATAATATCATATATGATCGCTTTATAACCTCTGGACACCTATTTTATCAACAACTACTTATTAAAATCATCATTTTTGTTTCAAAACTGTTTCGTTAAACATGATTATTTTAGCTCATTAGTTCTGATGCTTGTATATTTAACATGGTTACATCATATATAGAATATTAATAATGTTATAAATATCATAAATATTCATTATATATATATTTATACTCATCCATAAAAAATTTCTATATCAAAATGAATTAAACTATTCATGGAGATGATAGATCACATGTATGCATAAACTCTTTTTTCATTTTTCATAGAATGGAATGAAAAAAAGTAAATATTTATTCATCTTAATAAGATTACCATTATCTCATATATATATATATAATATATATTAATAAAATAATTCATCTTTATAATACAAGTAAAATATAAATGAAAAAATAATCACATCGCTTTGCAGTGGTGGTAGTCCACACGAATGCATGAAGGAAATTATCATTCCCCAAAGGATTGGATGGTAAGTATTTATTTGTAATATTATAATTACATATGTGTAATTATTTCATAAATATCATATAAAAAAATTAATACCATCATAATAACAATCCATAAAATATGGTTTTGACAAATTAATTGTATAACTACGTGGAGATTGTAAGTCGTATGTATGACCGAGTGATATTACACTTCCCATTTGATGTGAAAGAGTGTATATAATGTTATTTTTATAATAATAATGAAAATTTTCCATATTTAGAAAAATAATTCAATTTATTTTGATAAATTACACACATTTGTATTTGTTAAAGAATATTATAATAGAAAATGATTGGGCAAGGTGATTACCTTCTATTCAAAAATCTCTTTGCAATTTCATCTAAAGGGCTCTAGGTATGATCTTCAGGGAATATAAAAACCACTAGAATGTTTCTAGTAATGTTTATAAGGTTAATTGGAATAGTTTGGTAGAGCTATAAGGATCAATGTTTTGTATATAAGTGAGGGTGGAGGTTCTCTTTTATAATTGAGATGAGGGGCACTTTTTTAATTTCCCAATATATTAAATTATGATAAATTAATTCTAAAGAAAAATGCCTAAAGATGGGCAGGGATTCAAATATAAGGTAGTATTGTATTTTAATCCGATAAACTAATATAATTTATAAATGTTTTATATAATTTTAATCCTTGTCCTTTTGATTAACCCAATATTATTTAATTTAATTTAGCTACAATAATAAATTTTTCAACATTAATGGGTTTTAATTTTTTCTTACTAGATAAAAATTGGGTCAGAAATAGTAAATTTATGAATTTTTATACCACATAATATCTTTATTATCTAATTTAAATATATTTAAAAATTTAAAATTAACTAATAAAATATTATTTTACTAAAATCACATTATTTTCAATTTTGAAACTATTATTTTAATTTAACATTTAATACAAAAATAAAATGTGGGGATTAAAATATAATGATTTAAAACATCCCTAATATTTCCAATAGAGCTATAAAAATTTGGGTCACACTAACTCAATAAAATTATATCACATTTACTATTATTAATAACATTTTTAATATTTTTTTAATTGGAGAAATATTGAATGAGTGTTGTATACATAATTAAGTTAATTATATAATTAATAAAAACTAATAAAATACCTATCATGATATTTTTTTCTCAAAATAGATACATATATTCATTCAAAACATATTTTTGTTCCTTTTTGGAAACATAATAGATACTAAAAACAATGAGAGTGGCTTTTTGTAACCTTCATTTATTTAAATATTAGATGGTTTATTTTCATGGGAAGGTTTCCATTAGACGAATATATTTCAATCCTCGCATGATAACGATAAAATTAAATTCATCCAAAGATTATTTTAATGAAAAATTATATCATTATAACTTATTTTTAGTCTATATTAACATGATTTACCCTTTATCGTGGTGAAATATTTTACCTCAGTTACTATTCACATTGATTAATAATAAAAGGTTTATTTTTACCAATTTTTAAAATCATAAACATAAATATGTCATTCATTTTTTCTATTTCAATATCTATAAATGGACGAAATTAATTTCAATTTAAGTGTGAAAAATGTGATAAAAAAACTTTTCAGAATAAATATATTTTTAAACGTAATACTCGATTTGTTCTTATCCTTTTCCTATAAAAATATTTATTTATTTTTTAAAACATTTGATCAAGTAAATAATATTTAAAAATACTTTAAATAATTCAAAAACAATTTATTTATTTACATTATCAATAAAAATATATTTCATATGTTCAAATAATGTTTTAGAAAAAAACATTAATTTTATTTTCAAATATTTTTTTATTTCAAATAATATCATAAAAAATGAATTAATATTATATGTGTGTAGAAAATAAATTTTTAATATTTTATTTATTAATTTTTATACCCTATAATCCAAAGACATAGAGATAAAGGATACATAAAATTGTAATTATGTTAATTGGCTTGTCCATACTCATTGTAGTTTGTAATGCAATCCACCAAGAAATAAAAATATATAAATGGTAATATTTCATAAAAATATTTTCACATTACAATAGGGAGTTGAATTAATTTTTTCAAAAATTTAAATGGCTAATATAATTTTAAAAAACATATCAAATGGATCCACTTTAGTTCTTGGAATTGAAAAAGTTGTTACATGTGTTTCTTGATATAGTTTTATTCATCCTAGAAAATTGGTTAGTAGTTCCCCTGTTTTTTTGTGTTAAAATGGAAGGGTTAATGATAATTTTCATTGACTATAGATAACACAACAACTTTACTTTTAATAACATGTATATGTTACCTTATATATATGTCTTGTTTGATCAGCTTTAGGTAGCATAGTATTTTTCAATGATTGATCTCAGGTCTGGATATCATCAGTTGAAAGTGAATGAGTAAGATAATATGAAGACGAATTTTTATACAAGGTATGTGAATTTTGAGTATGGTATTATTCCCATCAAATTGAATAATGCATCCACTTCAATCATTGATTTTATTAATAGAGTTTTACATTAGTATTTAGATAAATTTTTTGTTGTGTTTATTGATGACATTACGGTTTATTATAAAAGTTATGTGAAACATGAAAAACATATAAGGATTATTCTATAGAACAAAAAAAATATATTTTAGGGTAAATTTATCCTAATTTAATTTTGGTTACAAAATATTTCTTTCCTTGGGAATGTTGTTTCTAATGATGGAATATTTGTTCATCATTCTAAAAATATGGTGGTGAAGAGTTCCCATGTCCAAAAATGTCCCTAAAGTTTACATACATTTGTGAGTTATTAGTAATGGTTTTATAAAAAATCATGTTTTTCGATCCCACAATGTTAACTCTATAAGTAATTAAATTCAACCAAATAATGTAATTTGATTAATATATTCAGGAATTAAAAATAATATTTAGTAAAATTTTATGTTTTTACTATTCCATCTAAAAATTTTATGTTTGTAATTGATAGTTATGTTAATTTAAAAGGGAATTATAGTTTACTTATAAAATATGATTATATATTTCTATGTGAATCACTGTAATTTATAAATCATTAATGAAAGTACTTTTCACATGATCATGAACGGGTTAGAGTAGTTTTTTCTTTAAAAATTTTCGTAAATATTTATATGGGTTAAAATATTTAATATATAATAACCATAAAATAGTAAAGTATATATTCACTAAAAATAGTTTTACATGAGCTATATAATATGGTTGATGCTAATAATGTATTATTATTCCATGACTCAATATCATCCAGGTATATCAAACAAGGTAACTAATGGCTTGAGACGAAAAGATAATGCATCATTATATATTCTATAATTGGAACATGATCCTTTAGATAATGATTTAATAAATATTCCAAAATGAATTAGTAATATGGGAACTAATTCCCTTTTTTAAGGTAATTATGAAAATTTTAACTCCCTTATATTTTAAAATAAGAACTATATATTTGATACCGTAAATGGCACACAACACCAAGCATAAATGACAAGTGAAATATATGATTTTTATGAATTTGTTATTATATTTTCTAGTATTAATAGTATTTATTAATTTATAAGTAATATATAAATAAATAATGGTTATTATAAATTTACAAAAAAATTCTTAGTTAAAAATACTTGAATTTAGAGTAATGTAATTTTATTCATAAAAAATATATTTTCATCAAAAATGTTTTTTATTTATTTTTATGATAAGATATTATAAATAGTTTATAAAAGTTTTAAATTTTTTTTATAAAATTATCATATTTTTTTAAATCATCATATAAAAATAAATTTATAATGAAAATTTTGGATTCTTAAGAAAACGTTGATTTTTTAATAAATAGTGAAAATACCATTTTTATAAAACAGTCATTTATTTTCAATAAATTATATAATTTAAAAGTTCCATTACACAATTAATTAAATTAAATGTAACATATGTATTATTTATTTATATTTATTATAAATAATTACATTTGAATCATCGTTATATATTTTTTTAGTATAAGTTCATTTTTGAGTTTAAAAACACATTTTTCTAAAAAAATATTTTATTGTGCGTAATTTTTTTTATTTCAGTTAATTAAAATAACCCCAAATGATGAATTATTTAAATAAAATTTGTTGATTATAAATCTTTAAATATTAACTTACCTTTATATAGTGAGGATTACTAGTAATAAATTTAATATAATATCATCTTATTCTTGAAAAATACATTTCCGGAAAAACTACTTTTTCACCACATTAGTGGTATTAGTATTAAATTAAATTATACCAATTATTCGAATTGAATTTTGAAAAATATATTAAATATTTTTAATAATAATAATTTATGTTATATTATAGGTTCAACTTAATTTTTCATCATAATTAATAGTAAAACTCATAAAAATCATTAACAGTCGTTAAGGATGAAAAAGGTTTACTGTTGGTTAAAATAAAGTGATAAGTGTTAAAAAGACATCAAAACTAAAATAAATTATATTTTAAAGACATATTTATAACTTATATCATCTAATCCATTTTATTGGTCCATTTTAGTGCCTTATAACATTTTTAAAATGTTCGTATAATGTTTTTGTTACAAAAATTATAATTGTTTCAACTTCCACACTTATAAAATGTCACCACTTATCCAATCATGTTCACATAATACTGAAAATTTTCATAAAATACCTTTAAAAAACATTCCTCAATTACCTATACACTTCTTAGATTCATATTTATGATCTGAAATCCAATCTAGTAAGGCATTGGGTATAATCCAAAAAAGGTTCTCTTACTAAGAGGTGGCATTCTTAACCAAGAATTTTTGTTTTTTTTCTTTTTCTAACTAAATAAAATATTATTCAATAATGATGATATAAAATTTTCTTATATAAAATATAAGTACATGTTGTTATGTTAATAAAATATCATTATCCATCTTCTCTTCTATTATGTTGGAAATGAAACCATTATTTGTGTATATGGCAGACTACCGCCTCACGAACTGATATAATCAAGTTTCCATCATCGCCTCTCATGGAAATTTATAATGATAGATTTTATATTTATGTTTTATTATAATGACATATTTTTCATTATTGAAATATAATATATCATTTAATTTTTACCTTTCCATTTAATAAAAAATGATAACCTCGTTCACGCATACGTGTGGACCACCGCCTCCACGAAGCGACGTGATTCTTTTATCCTCACCACATCACATGGATGATATATGTAAGTGTGTTTAAATAAATAATTTTATATTTAAACTATATTGATCATTATTTTTATTAAACTATACATACCTTCATTCCCTAATGATCATTGAAAAATGATAGCGTTACTAATGCATACTTATGATCTACCATCTCCAAGATTATGGTGTAGTTCATTTTTCATAACCACTCTTAATGGTTGTTTTCAAAAGATGAATTGAGATATAAAAATGATAATTATTTCATTATAATTTTGATTTGTATGTTTTAACAATAACCCCTTTAACCACGGTCAACATATAGAAGCTGTTTTGAAAATACAGACTGAACATCCTCAAAACACCTAATATAGACTGGGTAGATTATGTATTTAAATGTGTAATTAAAATAACTAAAATAAATAATTTATAAATTTTTTATTAAATAAAATAAAATATTATTTATAAATCAAATAATTTATATAATCTTATTATAAAATATTTAAAGTATATAAAAAGAATGTATGGACTCATGTTATGTGTTTCTCGTCTCGCGTATATATCTATGACACATATTCCACATTCAACACTTATTTATATTTAAAGGTGTATATACTAACAATTAATTTATTTCATGATTCATTTCCTCAAAATTATTTTCATTTTCAAATCCATATGACTTTATCTCTTCCATTATGTGAGATTACCAAAGAATTAATGGATTTCATCTCAATTTCCCTTCATTAAGACATATTTATTATTATGAACATAATTTCTTTTATATGTTCTATATAAAACCCAATTAAATTTTATATCATGAATCATTCATAATTAATGTTATTTTATGTTTTAATTTGAATATTTTCCTTATAATATATTTGAAATTAATGTTTCCGACTAGTAAGGGGTTTCATAACTCAATATCTTTACAATGGTTAATATTACATCTTAAATATATTTTATATGATATTATTTTTTGTGAAATTACATGAAATTCCATTATATTTTATTTATATGAGTTTTTTATGTAGTTAATTTTTTCTCACACAATCACTCCATTTATTAACTCTCAATTCAGTGATATGATCTTTATAAGGGTTATTCATCTCAATTTTCCTTATTTTGGACAAACATTAATTGATATACTACTATGTTCTTTTATAAAGTATATATACTATCAATTTGACATGTATTATAATGAATCTCTTCATGTTCTTGACATTTATAGTTGCATTTTATGTCATTATTTCTTGGAGAATATGATTGAAAACATACCAAAGTATAAAAGGCTTTGTGTTATAATTTACATTCTTTTTTGGTTGTTTATAATGAATGTTATTTCTAAAGAAATAATGTGTTATTATTTTTTGAACCACATGTCATTTCTTCACCCGTAGCTAGGAATTTTCTCTACGTGTTTAACTTCAATTTCCTCATTTATTGTTTAAGGAAACATTAAGAAAGTTGTTTGTATGTGATATTGATCATGTATCTTCATTTAGATTTAGAAGAATTCTCTTCCATATCCATGTGTTCTTAAATGTTTTAAAAATAATCTTTTATAACCATTTAATATTTCCAAAATATATTTAATATGATCATTAGCCAAATCTTAAAAAAAAGTGAATTTCTTAATATTTTTTAAGTGGGACACTTTCGACTCCATTTAAAAAATATTTTAAAATAATATTTATTTCTAAATTTTCAATAACAATGTATTTTCCCACCATTATTTCCATTATTTCCCGCAATTTATCCTTTATATGTCTCCAAGTATTCTTTAAATTGAATTATTTTTGCGATATTTTTTGAATTTTTTTTAAAAGTGATTTACAAATTGAAAATTTTATTTTCCTCAGTAATTTTTGCAATGAACTTTTAATGGTATTTCCATTATTCAGTATCAACAACCATTGATATTAATTTTTATCGAATTAATATATTTTATAATGATACCATCCACATTATTTCACTAGAAAGAATTTTATTGTTTCAATGATATTTTTTTAAAACTTGTTCAGTTTCTATAAGTTAATCTTGTTATGAAATGAGTAATGGAAGTTTATATGGTTTTTATGATGATACTTAAGATCTATATATTGTAAAAAATTTATCATTCTTGGAAATTATTTGTAAAGTGTTTATCCCCAATACATTTCACTAGAGATCTTGATACATCTTATATGATGGGTTAACCCCCATTATAGCTCATGATATATTTATTGAACACAATTATAGATTTATAGTGCCTTAGGTAATGATTTTGTTCTCCATATAATTATATTTTAATTTCTAAGTAAGATTATTCTAATTTGTAATGGTTATGTAAGGGTTAAATGAATATAATGTTCGAGGATTCAAACAAGTTTTCTTTATGATTTCTATATGGTTTTAATGATTCTTTTGATCAAGATTAACATCACATGGCTCATAATTATTTATTTTTATGAATCTTTCATTTTTTGTTAATTTATTCCATGTTTAATGATTGATAATCTTTTTGTATATGGGTATTAATATTATTAGGTTATTCTCAAGCACTTGGATAATTCCATCACACCCTTATTATCTTCTAACGTTCATAGTTGATACTCAGTTATTAATTCTTATATTTACCCTTTATAGGCATTATAACTTACCCTATATATGTATTCTTTTTACTATTTTAACAATAATTATGTTAAATTAATTATTTATTAAATGGTTTAATATGGATTATGATTATAACTTAATGTGGAATATGAAAATTTGTATATAATTAGGAAAAATCCCTTGAATCCATTTTAATTTTGTGTGTTATAGATTTTCCTCATTCTCTAGAACTCTAAACCCAAAATTTCCTTATCTCTGTATGTGATCCGATATTTCATTTTTTGTTATAATTTTTTTATTGAATAAACTATATCAAATTTATGAGTATCATGTTAGTAATTTTATGAAACAACATTTAGAACTAGGTCTGAGAGTTCAGTTTTGGGGATACTATAGTTAGTATTCGACCAAGGTTTAGAATCTTTGGAAATTGTTTTGTTTTTATGCGAGTCTTAATTAAGAGGTGTTGATATAATTTCAGTTCTACCAAATTATGTTTAATCATCATATTAAATTATTATGCACCCTTTTTTTGGTTTTAAGTGATGAGATCTTAATGATATTATTGACATTTTGGGATTTGTTTTATTGGTTTTATGTTTATATATTGTTTTGGTTTAATGTAAATTAGGCATTATCATTTTGTGGACATAAGTTTTAAGATATTGATAAAAAATTGGGGTTTAAATGATCTTAGATATTGAAGTAACTGTGGGAACACTTATTTTAGTATATGGATAATCAGGGGATTGAAATGTGGGTTGATTATTATGTGGTTGATTTTATTTATAAGAATTTAATGATTTTGGGAACCTTATATGATTATGTTAGACCAAACATTTCATGATTTTATTTTAAAAATAAAGTATATATAATATTTTTATATATATATTATTTATAATGGATTTATGGTGATTCAAATAATTTATTAAAAAGTTAAGTATATCATGTATATAATGTGATTTAGAAATATATATTTTATCATGAAAGTTTAAAAGTGATTGGTTTTTTTGGATATAAATGTTAAATTCAATATTAGAAGAATATTTAATAAAAACCCTTCTGATTTTAGGGTTCGGTTTTAGTGAGTAATATTGTTTAAAAATTGTTTTTTTTGGTTGTTTATCAAATGATCTAATATCAAATTTGGTTTTATTAATTAGCCTTTGGAGATTAATGATATATAGCACCATATGAGGGTTTTTACATTTTCTAAATTATTTTACCATATTTCAACCTTTATTGGATAATATATAAATATAGTAAAATATATTTTTATACTTTTTTTAAATTATGTGATATATAATATGATTATTTTAGTGCTTCATGATTAAAAAAATTATCTTGAATACTCATTGTTTGGAGAAAAATATAAAATTTTGGTGAAAATTAATTAATGTTTGTAATTATACTTGTCATGTATGTATACTTTACTTATGGTATCATTATATATTTTAATAAATTTTTAATATCTATGAAAATAATCATAAAAATAATTCTTTTATCATATTACCTTCATTTTTTATGAGACGATGGTTTACCCCACCGTTATGGTTTATAGTTTTGTGGTTTTTAATTTATCACGATCAGCAAAATTATTGTGATTAGTTATATAGTTCACTATCTATAATTATTTCAGAATTATTATTTTCTTCTATATCCATATATTTACTTACAAAAAAAACATTCTTCTTGGAAACCTAGTTATGTGTTATTTCTGATAACATTCATACTCCACTCTCTCTCTCTTTTCAAGTGGTAGTTTTATTATCCCTTTTTATGATGTTGGAATTCATGATGGGTATTTTGAAATGTAAACCCATTAATTATTGAGATAGATTTCAAATTTTTATGATTTAATTTATTAAACTAGTGGTGGATTTAATTTCTTTATGTTTTAAAAGAATAACATTATGTTTAATAGCATATATGACATGTTACACCATAAAAAATGACTCATGAAATATATGATCATCATAATAAACTAATTAAATTTATTATTATGAATAGGATAAAATAATTTATAATATATATAAAATATTCATAATAAATATAAATTTATTTACAGATTCTAAGTAAATAATCACTAAATTTTTAGTAATGCCATTTTATTCAGCAAAATTATTTTTTATTAATAAATTTTTTTTATTAATTTTTTTTTGAAAATATTATAGAAAAATTAGAGAATTTTTTTAAAATTTATTGGATAAAAAAATTCATATTTCAATATATAATATCAAAACTAATTAAAGTAGAAATATTCATATTATTTGGAAAATATTGTTTTTAAGGAATACTAAACAATAACTATTTTTGTAAAACTATCATTGTTTCAAAAAATTATTTAATTAAAATGTTGCATTATGATTTTAATTTTATTTAATATAACTTAAGAATTATTTATTTATATTTAATCCAATTAATTAAATTCAAATCATCTTTATACTGAATTTTAATATATGTTTATTTTTTGGTTTAAAAATTCACTATTCTAAAATCTATTTTAAAGTGATTAATGTTTATCCATTTTAATTAGTTAAAACTAACCTTAATTATGGCTTAATAAAATTAAACTTATGGATTCTATATATAAATTTAAATTTAAATTATTACTATTATTATTCATTATGTTAATATAATATCATCTTTTACATGAAAAATTAATTACTTAAAAATCTTTTTTTCTATGCATCTACAGGTTTAATCTTAAATTAAATTATCCCCCTTATGTTAATTGAGTCAGTTAAAATGTATAAAATATTTGGAATCATAAAAATTTATATTTTATAATTAGGTAAACATAATTATTGATCAAAATGAATTTTGAAAATATTAAAAATCTTTTGCCATGATAAAGGTTAAAAAGGGATTACTAGGTGTTATAATAAATATAAAATGGTTAAAATTAACTAAAAACTTGAATAAATTATACTTTATGTCCATATGTAGACCATATATCATTTAATTATAAACAATGGACCATTTTGGATCCTTTTTTTAATTCTTAAAATGTGGTTATAAATTTTCTTTTTAAAAATTCCACGTATGTCCTCTATCCCACAAATAAAAGACTACCCTCTCTTGTATACTATTTCACATTAAATACCTATCATTTCATCAAATCCCTTAAAAATCTCTTGCTACCCTCACTATATCCTAGTGTCCTTGATTTGATTATGTGACGTCTTAGACTCGGATGCTACTTAGAGGACCCCAAACCCGGTTAGCCATATGGCCTCAAGTTAATCTCCCCAAATTCTAGATGTAGTAGACTAAAATTGAGGGAATGGGGTGTGTCCATATGGATACTATTACATCATTATATGAGTATATCACAATGGATTAATATTATATAATAGGAGATAGGTAGTAGAATTAACTGAACAAATAGATAGAATAATTGAAGAAGACTGAAGTAATAAATAAATGAAACAAACGATACTCATGTACAAAATCTGATGATGATATTTCATGTTTCAAAAAGGTTGGAAAAAAAGGGGAAAATAATAAAATGGTATATTCTAAACGAAATTTTCAAAAAGGAATCCAAAAAACTATCCCAAGTATCTTAATCTCCTATTTGGTCATCTACTCCCAGATCCATTCTAAGCATTCAAGCAATCAAGTGTCTGAATCCAGAAGCTTTCCATTGTCAACACCTGCATACATATAGTCATCTCTGGTATTAATGTCATCCCATATAGGGTGTGAGAAAAAAACTCAGTAGGCCTCCACCAACAGTGTCTATGACATCCAGTCCATATAAAACAATTTGAAATAGTGTAAAAGCATGCATATATAAAAAAAAATTATAGTGTTTTATATACCCATGTTCCAACTTTAGTATATTGATGGTTTCTAAATATGTAACCAGTTCATTAATTAATTATTTCCTTTTTTATATAAACAACTCACTTACGGTAAAACCAACACTAACAATCTGATATGATAGAAATAGTGAAGGATCAATGGAATAGTAAGGCATATTGATTATATAAAAAATAGGTTGTAAGGTAATAACAAATGAAACATAGTCCTCAAGGGTCCCAAACATAGTAGTAACTACAAACTTGATAAGGGGTAAGGTTCATTCATGAAATTCCATAATAATTAATCCAATCGAGTCCATGAAAAAAATCCAAGGTATAACGGGGTAGGCAATGGAAATGACCAAAAGTGAAACCAAGGAACACCATGTTCTTCAAATACATTATAGATCTAATGAGTGTAACCAAAAAATCATGTTATAGTAAGGGATGGATCCTATGGTGTCATACCAGGCATCCATAGATAGATGAGGATCAGGTTACAGGGTTGGTGTCAACCAAGGAAACCAACATCATTGTATCAAAAGGGCCACAATGAGTGATTGTGGCATTTCCTTGAGAATCCAAAATCTCACTCAATTATAACCACTCAAATAATGATGAAAGGATCCATATTTAATTAGGAACCTCATAATTGAATTATTTATAATTAAGGACTTGTAATTAATCATACATTTTATTAATTTCACTTGGTTCAAGCCTTCCCATTCATCAGTGTGACAGGGCCATGAAGTATGAAACCATTTTAGTCATTTTATATTTAATTTCATGGTTCTCTCCATTACTTTTCCTTAAAAGACAATGTTTGGATAATGATGATCAACCAAATTCTATTAATTTAATATAGACAACGCCAAGTCATATGTCTACAATATACATTCCAATTTAATATTGAATATTGATTAATAATGTGAAAGCACATACCTTAGGTGGATAAAGTGATTATCTTACATGGTACATTCCATTTATCAAATAAAAATACATTTAATTAATGGGGCTTAACATTAGAAAATTCAATCCACACACCATAATGATGGAGCTATGATGTGAGAACAACCCATTAAGACATAACTAGACACTATAAGCATAAATATAGAATCACCATACTTGGGGTGGTAAACATTGTGAATTCAGCATCAAATGATGACTAAAATATATTAAATGGCTCTTAGAAAGTGGTTCTAATGACAAAAATAAAGTCATATAAGTTGAAAAAATTATTCCTAAGTAAGTTGACAGGCCCACATGACAATTGATAAAATGTAGAATCATGAGTAGTGAGTTGTAGACATCCTACCTCCTACTTTTATATATATCCTCATCAAATATAAGCCTTTAGTTTTCAATATTTTGGAAGATATATAATAAATGGATCATCACATAGAAAAATAGGGCACATGATCCTTCATCTATACAACATATTTGATAGAGATAAGAATGAAGAATTATTAAAAAGTAATTACGATCTTACCAGTGAAGATCTAAAGAGATGAATAGTGATCAATCAAAACTTCATATGGATAATTGATCCAATATCCTTGATTAAACCTTCAAGGATCTAAAAAATGATTTAATTAGGGCTTTAGTCTAGTGGAAGGAAAAATTAATAGAAGGTTTTGATTGAAATCATAATCTAATAAAAAATGGTATAGTCAACCACAAATAGCGTTCACATGATTTGGTGACATGGGTTGCCTAACCATGCACAAAATGTTCATGATATGATTATGGAATATGGAGCCTACATGGTTAGGCCAAAATATTATCGAAATAGTGATCAAATAGTGTGAACTTCCTCTAAAATTTGGTCTACATTATTCGCATGGGGGTACACCCCAAATCGCATGATTAGGTAATATTATTTTCCATATTGCTTCTTTTTTTCATCCCTTAATGCTTAAAAAAACCTTATGGCCTCTATTTCATAGTTTACACTAACCGTGTGACGGGACATTATATCCCTAAAACTAGGTTTTGAGCTTCTAACAATCCCCGTAATCCCCTAAGACCTTCACAATCACATTAGGCATCCATATTAGGTCCATAAAAGATAATCATGCCAAAAATTTAAAGAATACAAACCTGAGGGAAAAATAAAGTTCTTACACTCTTCCCCACTTAAATGATCCCATCCCTAATTTCACCTTCCATGGATGGTGAAACACTATCATAAAAAACCAATTCCATTGGGCATGTATGTCTGCCTCCTACTCCTAATTATCATCATGCACATGGTTGTGTTCCATTATCTCCCATACTAGAGAGATATATGATCCATATATATCCTTCATTATCCAGTAAATAGTCTATATTATATGATCCTCATGAGAATCATTATCATCTAGCTCAACATCCTTAGGATCAAATGCATGACATGAGTCATTTTGATGTTGTCAAAGCTATGAAACGTGGAAGACATCAAGAATGGAACTGAACCTCTAAAAAAATAGAAATGGATGGGCTAACAACCTAACTCTATCCATAATCTCAAACATACCTACATAATGAATAGGCATCTTCCCTTTTCTTATTAACCATATATTTCCTATCTATGGAGAAACCTGAGGGAACACATGACCTCCAACCTCAGACTCTAGAGGTCTTCGATGGTGATCGGAATATGATTTATGTCTCAACTATGAATTAGACATTTTCATCCGAATTATCTGAAAATGCTCTGAAGTATCATGACTGAGACTAGATCCTAGTAGCATTACCTATCAAATCTCTATTTTTTATAGGGGTGAATATCATGGATTACCATACATGTCCTCAAATGTTTTCATCTAAATAGTCACCTTGAATATATTATTATTAGAATGCTTAACGAGAGAGATATTCTTCTCCCAAAAATATATGAAATCAATGAATAATTATTGGAGTATGTCCTATATAACATGTATCATCCATTACAACTATCCATCAGTCTGAGTGTGAAAAGTTGTGCAAAGGAGCACTTGTGTACCCATAACTTTTTATAACCACAACTATGTTTTGACCCGAACATTTATGAATGTGATTTCTCTCTTCTTGTTGTAATTTCATATAGTATAATCACATAAAATAACATTAGGAATGAAAATTACACATCATATGTAAATTAAATACTAAATTCTTTGTGACCTTTGAACATAGTTTTTCCACTTCTGTTATTTGAATTTTGAAAATCTTATATACATGGTTGCGATCAGTATGATTTTTGGAGTCTGATGGGAGAAACATAATTTTTAGTGAATTGTAACATACCCTTTTTAATAGTAATTTTAACCTTATGAATAGTAATATGACCATTATTAATATTAAACTAGCCAAGTGAATAGGAACCTTACCAATGATAGTATAAATAAAGTCTATCAATCGTATAAGGGACAATATGATATAATGTTTGTATTCTTGTAAGTCCTGAATATTTAATGATTAAAATAATAATTAAAAAGTAATTTTATTTTAATAAAATATATTTATAAACAATTATTTTGATATCTTATGATTGTATGATATCTTTATGTGACCACAATTAATTATCAAATTTTTTGAAAAGCACTTTTAATATTAAAATTTCTATTTTTCAAGTAAATTATGATTTAAATTAAAAATTAATTTACTCATATTTAGAAATTTATTTTCATAAAGTTGTGTTCATTTTTTTAATTCTACATATAAAAAAAATTTAGGGTGAATTTTTGAGATTTTTTTGAAATAATTAAATTTTTGGTGAATAGTGAAATTCGAAAATTTACAAAATATGCCATATAAAGTAATTTTTTAATCATTCATGAGTCATGGCTGAGGTAAATGGGAATTGGTTCGATCTAAAATTCAATATTTACTGTATTTATTCATGTATTCGTCAATATTTCTTGTCTTGAGGAAAATTAATAAATTTATTAATTAAATATTAAGAAAACACCCCTCCCCTCCACAATAAATACCACCCCTCACAACCTCATTTAGTCCCACCTCTAAAGCCTTTTTTATTCTCCAAATTCTTATGAAATAACTTCCCAAGCTCATCTACCACGTAGAACTTCTCTTGGAACCAAAAAAGACAAAACCACTACCCTAAATAGGCTCTCAAAGAAGATATATTCAAGAGGTAATTTCTCTCTCTTTTCATTCAATTTCGTTTCAAATTTCATTTGTTTTCTTCTCTTACCCTCAAATTCCATTATTCAAATGCCATTATTACTCAAAAATTATTGATATACTATTATTCTATCTTTATAATTGATGATTATTTATTATACTCTTCCCTCCCTCTCCCTCTCTTATAAAAATGAAATCAGCGCCTGTGAGGGGTTAATTTACCTAAATTGTGGGTGATGCACTTCCATTTTCCATAAAATACTTAAAGGATGTAAATAAAACCATTAAATGTCTGAAAATATATTTTAATATTTATTTTATAACCCTTTTAATATTCTTGAATGAAATTATATACATGATACTAAATTTTAAAACAAAACAAGTTCATTGTGATCGAAAAACTGCTCAAATAACCTAAAATTATCATCATTAAATTTTATCTAATGATTTATCATCACAATATATAAAAAATTGCATAAAATATATATTAATATCCTTGAAGATAAATAATATAATTTAATATAAATTCATGATGTTTATCCATATTTTTCACTAACTAACATACATGTGTACAACTGAACCGTTCATGAAAACTACGAAAAAGATCAATCTCGAACAATGAATTTAAATTATATAACACATCCAGAGGCCTATAAAAGAAAATAATAAATCCCAAATGATTCATTATCATTTATTAAATGTACAATATTTTTTAAATAATTAATATAATTTTTTTATATATTACATTAAAGTGTAGAAAGCGTTCTAATACATGGTAAGGAAATTTTTTGAACCAAACTCTCTTTCTTTGGGTTTTCCCTATTTTACTCCATGATTTGTCCTTGAAAATAATTTCTTTATTATTACTATAAATTTTCTAGGATATAAATGTTTACCATTATATTTTATGTCAAAACTATGGTTTTCCAAAAGAACTCCTCTTCCAAAAACAAATCTTTTACCTCTCACTTAAGGTTGATGGTCGTCATATCATGTTTGGTATTCCCCTTTCATATGGGAACCCAAATTTGATGAATATATGATTTATGAAGTTAAATATGTTTCATTTTATGGTTTGTTTTATGTTTAATATAGATGTATTTTCTATGTTTCATGAAATATAATGTAAATGTTATGATGTGGTGGATGCGCCCAGAATTACGTAGCGCAATGAAAATGTTATGATGTGACCATGGTGGGTGAAATTATATAGTGATCCAATGTATTTCATAATGTCAAGAACCTCATGATGAATGTTCTATATGAATGAACATCATTCTATCATTGTTTAAAACTATGTGTGGTAGATGAACATTAATAAATGATGTTTCATTTTTATGTATTTCCACATTTCATGCTATTATATAATGCTTCTTCTCATGATTATGATGATGATGTTATGATTATTCTCACTCCATATTACATTGTTTCATGTTTTTATCTATCCTCTTACTTGTATTTTACCTCAGCCCTTTTTATGTATATCATCATGTGCCTAATTGTACATAGGAGATGTCAATATTCAATAAGAATCTTGAGAAGAAGGAATTAAATTAATGTTTTTTGGTGTAAATTTTATGTATGGTTTAAGATTTCCGAATACACTAAACCTTTAGATCCTCTATTTTTAATTTTTTTTATGTTTTTTATCATTAAAATGATTTAAAACAAATTTATGAAAATTTGGGTAACTATATTTAGTATTAGAGGAATATTTTAGTTAATTTCAGAATTAGGATTAGAGAACCTTAGTGAAATCATTACTATGAGACTAAGTATATGTAACAAAACTAGAATATTTTATAAACATATGGATCCTATAAGATATGATTTTAGTGTTAATTTCAAAAAGGAATAAATAATTTATTCCTGACATGTTGACTAATATTTTCTTCTAACATTTTTATATTTTAGAAAAATTTTGGAATCAGGGGAAACAAAGCCAAAAACTACTGTGAGGTACAATACAATGATTTCTAGAAAGACATCCTCAATAGATTGTGAGGTGGTTTTCAAAACATCTGGGCGATTACCACCAGTTTTGTTAGGTTGTAGTCAAAAACCTAAATAATGTGGAATGTACTCCTTTAATGTAAAGGAAACAATTGGTTGTGGAGTGTTACATGCAGATATGACCACTGATTTTTAGTAGATCGTCTAATCCACTTGCTACAGAACAATGGTTCAACTCAATGGAGAAGATATTTTTCTTTCTCCATTATTCTGAGATGGAGAAGGTGAATGTAGAAAAGGAAAGGAATCTTTAATAGTACCATATCAACAATGATGGTGTTATTTTGTTTGGAAGATGGCTTTTTGTGCCTTCATCACCTGGGATAAATATGTATCTATTTGATAATGCACATATATCAACTTTTTGTATCCATCATGGTAGTTCCAAGATGTAACATGATCATCGAGAACACTTCTGGTGGGACAACATGAAGAAATAGAATGTTGAGTATATCTCAAGGTGCTTGATATTACAATAAATATTAATGTAGAGTGATATAAGTCCAAAGGGATGATGCAACCATTTCCTATACCCATGTGGAAGTGGGATAATGTCATTATGGACTTTATCAAGTGTCTCCTGAAGACATCTAAAGTAAATAATTTAATATGGTTTATGGTGGACCGAGTCACCATGACTGCCCACTTCATCACAATTTGGGAAGATATTTCACTTGAAAAACATGCAATGATATATTTTAAGTAAGTGGTGATACTGCATGGGGTTCCACTCTCTATTATCTTTGATCTTGATCCAAGGTTCACATATAAATTCTAGAAGAGTCTCCAACATTCCTTGAGTATTGAATTAAATTTCAGTATTTCCAATCACCACAAAACTTATGGCCAATCTAAAAGGACTATTTCGAAGCTCAATGATACAGTAAGAGAATTCTCTTTAGAAATCAATGTTGGTTGGGATTATCATATCTTATTGGATGAGTTCACATATAACTATAGATTCCACTAGAGTATTAACATTTCTCAAAATGAAGCTCTGTATGGAAAGAGATGTAGAAATCCAATATATTAAGATGATGTTGTATAAAGAAACCTAATTGGACCAAATCTTGTTAAATAGATGACATAGAAGATCCACGTCATCCAGAAACATATCAAAGATGCTTAGATTTGGAAAACGATCTATGCTGAAAACTATATAGGGGCTTTAAATTCAATGTTGGAGATAAATCCTTCCTTCAAATATCACCATGGAAGAGAGTCATGTGGTATGGAATAAAAGGGATGAAAATCCCAAGGTACATTGGACACTTTGAGATCCTTGATCGCATAGAATTTGTAGACTATCCTCTTGAACATACACTGAATACAGCTCAATTTCATGATTTCTTTCACATATCACTCCTGAGGAAGTATGTACAGTGTCCCTCACATTTACTAAACTCAGAGGTGGAGCAGCAAGAAGATGATCTCTCTTATAAGGAGCATCCAGTAAAGATTCTGGACCAAATAGATTAGTGTTTATGAAACAAGACCACTCACCTTGTCAAAGTGTTGTTAAGGGACCATAATTATAAAGAAGCAACCGGGTAACTAGAGGATGTGATGAAGTAGAATTACCCACACCAATTTATGTAAAATTAAATTTTGAGGGTGAAATTTTAAAAGGGGGGAAGAATGTAACACCCCAAACATTTATCAATGCAATTTATCTCTTCATGTAATAATATAATATATTATAATCACCTAAAATAACATTAGGAAACATAATTCCATGTAATCTTTAAATTAACAACTAAATTCAATGTGACCCTTAGACATAAAATTGTTACTTCCATGATAGGAATTTTGAAAATATGACATACACTATGGCAGTCAGTAAGATGTTAGGAGGCTAATAGGATAAACTTAATTTTTAGTGAATTATAACATACCCTTATGTTTATTAATTTTACCCATATTAATATTAATATGAACCTTATGAATATTAAATCTTCCATGTTAATAGGAACCTAACCAATAATAATATAAATAAAATCTATCCATCTTCTATGTTACAATATGATATATTGTGGGTATTTTTGTAAGTCTTGAATAATTCATCATCAAATTAATAATTTAGAAGAAAATATATTTTCTTAATATTTATTAATAGACATTTATTTTGATATCATATAATTATATGATATTTTTATGAGACATTAATTAATTATTCAAAGTGTAATAAAAATAGCTATAAATTTAGAACTTGTATTTTTCAAGTAAATTATGATTTTAGTCAAAAATTAAATTACTCATGTTTATAAAATTATTTTCATAAATTGGTGTTAATTTATGAATTCAAAATTTTGTAAAATGGTTAGGTTGAATTTTTTATATTTTTCAGAAATACTTTATTTTTTGGTGAATAGTGAAATTTGATAATTTTCAAAATATGCTAAATAGATGAATTTTGGCATCATTTTTGAGTCATGGATGATGTAAATGGCCATAGTTTTTGAAATATCAAGCCCTATTTATTATATTTATTCATGTAATCATCATTATTTATTATATTCACGGAAATTAATAAATTAATGAATTAAATATTGAGAAACCACCCCTCCCCACCACTACTAATACAAACCCTCACAACCCAATTTCCTCACACATCTCAAGCCATGTTCCTAATCCAAATTATACTCAAATCACTTTACAATATCTTCCCCCACATCCATTATCCCTTGGTCTCATAAAAACACAAAAACTTGTCCCCTAAAGAGGCTCTCAATGAAAATATATTCCAGAGGGAATTTCTCTCTCTTTTCTTTCAATTTCCTTTCAAATTTCATTTATTTTATTCCTTTATTTCCTACTTATCTTACCAAATGTCATTATAACTCTAGTATGATTGATATAATTGTATTCTATCATGATAATTTAATATTATTCATTATAATTCTCCCTCCCTCTCTCTTTTTTATAAAAATGAAATCGTCGCCCGTGATGTGTAAATTTTCCTACGTCATGGGTGATGCACTTCAATTTTCATTCAACTCCTTTAAGGATGTCAATAAAACCATTAAATTTTTGAAAACATATTTTAATATATATTTTTTAACCCTTTTTATTTTTTTAAATGAACTTATATACATGATACTAAATGATAAAACAAGGCAAGTTCATTGTGATAAAAAACCACTCAAATTAACATAAAATGATCTTCATTAAATTTTCTCTAATTATTTGTCCTCATGTCATATAACTAAAATAATTATAATATCATTAAAAACAATATTATGATCATTAATAACATGTAACAGAAATTTTGTAGGTTTATCCATGTCCTACACAAACTTCCATTCATTTGTACAAGTGAACTGTTCATGACAACAAAGACAAAGAACACTCCTGAACAATGAATTTAAACTATATAACTCATCCAAATCCATAAAAAAGAATATAATAAAACCATAATTAATCATAATCATGTATAAAATGTTCTCTATTTGTTAATTATTGAATATAATGTGATTATATAGGACATTAAAGTGAACAAAGCATCCAGAAACAAGGTAAGGGGAATTCCTGAACCTGACTCCCATTCTTTAGATTTTCCCTGTTTCACTCCATTTTCAGTATGGTTATTCCTTAAAATTAATTTATTCATCATTATATTACTTTTTCTATGATATAAATGTTTTCCACTAGAGTTTATATCAACCCTAATTTCTTCCAAAGGAACTCTTCTTTCAAAAACACACCTTTTACTTCTCACACAATGTTGATGGTCCTCATGTCAATTTTGTTATTCCATATTTCATATGGGAACCCAAATTTTATTAATTTATTCTTTATGAAGTGATACACATTTGTTTCCATATTCTTTTTTATGTTAAATAATGATGTATGTTCTATGAGGCATTCATTATAATGTAAATGTTATAATGTGGCGGGTGTGCCCAGGATTATATAGAAAATTGAAAATTATATGATGTGAATATTCTGCCTGAAATTATATAGTACTCCAATTCATTTGGTAATGTGAATAACCTTTTGAGTATTGTAAATTATGCATCAACATGATTCTAGATTTGTTCAAAATTATGTGTGAAATATCACCACTAAGACATGATGTTTCATTTTTATACATTACCACATTGCATGATATTTTCTAATTCTTCTTATCATGATTATGATAATGAAATTATAATTATTCTTAATATTTATTACATTATTTCATGATCTTATTTGTCCTATTACTGATATTTTTCTCACCTCTTTTGATGTATATTTTAATGTGACTAATTGTACTTAGGAGAAGTCAAGATCCAATAAGAAATAAGGGAAGAATTAATTAAATAAAAAAAATTGTAGTAAAAGTTATGTATAGTCATAGTTTTTCTAAGACACTAAACTTTTGGGTCCTCTATGTGTAATTTTTTATGTTGTTTATCATTAAGATTATGTAAAAGTAATTTAATAAAATTGGGGTAGCTATAAGTTAGATTAATGATGTGAAACGAGTTTCCCTATCTAATATGATTGTATGAGGTACCTTGTATAGCTGGGTGATCTCATAAAAATGAAATATTCCTAGAACATCGACTTATAATGTCTCCTTTATAAGAAGGAAGTAGTTTACATTCATAAATCTATAAGTCAAAACCCATACAATGTTTCTACCTCAAGGATACATGGGTAAACCAACTATGATGTTTATTGAAAAATATTCTCATTACCATTACAAGACTAGAATTGTATGTAACTTTCCTACAGGTCATTGGTGCTCCAACATCACCTTCTATCAAGTGGAACTCCTAGTGATAAATCCTTCTATATGAAAATTCTTCATAGGACACTAATACTAGCATTACATATCTTGATACATCTTTTAGATGTCTGGATGAACTACCTAGTGGAATGTTTCAAACTCACACATAATCTCCTCCCTCGTATCAGTAGGAACCCAGAAACATCCTTGAATATGCAGGATTTCAACTCTATCCATAGACCAATATAAAGATGGGTGATCTCCTAAAATACTCTCATGGAAAATCAATTCCTCGTGATGTGAAAATTTTCAAATCTTCTCCTTCTTAAGGATGGAAGAGGTAACATTAAATTCATAGAGATAAGACATCCCATAATTGTAATGAAACTCTATATGAATCATAAATAAGAGGACCATAAATATGTATTTTTCACTGGATTCCCACATGGTATGTGTTTCATTAAACTGAATCAGTGCATCATCTACTGAATTTCCATTTCCATATGTATACGCAACCTCATAATTGAATGACTATGATATTAGACCCATTTTTACTATCTTGGATTTATTGCATGCTGTGAAAAGATATAATTGAGACTATTTTGGTTTATATACATCACAAATTTCTCACACAATAGATAATGTCTCTTACAATGTAATGCATGGAAATATACCTCTAGCTTGAAGTTTTGAATTAGGTAATTTATCCCATGTGACCTCAACTATTGAGATCCATTTTCAATGAATCTATCCACCTGCATCAAAACTTATCCAAGGATGATTCATGATGAATAAAAAAACTCTATATATCCTTTGTCTGGATCTAGATTAATAATAATTGGTGCTGAGATAAGCCTCACTTTTAGCACTTGAAATTATTCCATCACTCTTCTAACCATATTATCTTAACCTCCTTCTTTGTTATACTAGTAAAAGGTGTATAAAGGCATAATAATTGGGGTTTTAAATTCCTATAACATACATATAGCCCCATGAAACTCCATATATCAAAAATGTTATTGGATTTTTCATAGGAATCCATAGTACGAACCTTATCTGGGTTAATAGAGACTCCTAATTCCGAAATAATATGACCCAAAAAGTGAAATTTTTCTTTCATGAAATGGAACATAGAAAGATTTTCATAAATTTGTTTCCCTGTCAGTGTACTCATAAGGCTTTCAATGTTGTTATCTTAGTTATCGTGAGTTTGATAGTATAATAAGATGTCATCTAGAACGAACATGATAAAATAATCCAGATCGGGGTTGAACACCATATTCATCAAATCCATGAAAATAGTGGTCACATTTATAAGATGTAATGGAATAACGAAGAACTCATACATACCATACCTACTACAAAATTATATAAGAGGTGTGTTTTATGGAATGACTCTATCATAATGACAGCTCAATCTCAGTACAATCTTAGAAGTAACCCTATATCCTCGTAGATTGTCGAAGAGGACATCTGTTCAAGGTAGTGGATAATGGTTCTTAACCATAAGCTGGTTCAAATTTTTATAATCAACATATAGACGAAGGATATAATCCACCTTGTTGGAAAATAACAAGT
Source organism: Viscum album (assembly GCA_963277665.1). Lineage (NCBI taxonomy): Eukaryota > Viridiplantae > Streptophyta > Magnoliopsida > Santalales > Viscaceae > Viscum > Viscum album. The sequence continues at coordinate 1,912,130,760 of OY728127.1, forward strand.
GTGAACCCAAATAGGTTTTCCTCTTCCATATAATACCATTAGCCTCTAGATCTTCTAAATGATAGTTAAGATCCTGGAGAAAAATATGTTCCATCCTCTATAGAGGAATGGACACAGGCGCTACTCCTGTAAATCCCACATACCCTTATGAAGATAAGTGATTCCCTCTAATGATGTAATCGATACCCTTTGGGAGTATTATTCAACAATGGTGTGATAATGAACCACCCAATCCATCCCAATAATGTTATAAAATCTTTTCATATTAAGATAAATGATTTCATAAAAGAAAGGTTAACTTCCTACCTTATGGTGACAGTATCAGCACTGGTGTCTACCCTCTTATCATACTCCCAATGGTGTATCAAGGGCCCTTACACCATAATAATACTATATTTTCAGCCTAAGGCTTTACACGACAGATAAAGGGTTGAAGGAGTTTGAATAACCTGTATTAAATGATACATAAACTATAGTAATGGATAACAGAATTGAACCTTGTACTATAGATGGTCATGCATCTTGATATATGGGTATCACTTGTAATGCATGCAGCTAACTCGATCCACGACCATGTGTAACAGCTGGACTACCGTGATAAAGACCACTCTATTGGCACTACTGGTTATTAGGCCGATGGCTACCATGGCCACCACCGAATCCTCAGTTAGTTTTTCGGGTGCTACTCTAAATCCCCTCTTGGAAAAATGTGAAAGAACATACCAATAAAGGTTGATCTAATGTGGAACCTCTTCCACTAGAAGCTGATGGAAATTTCTAACATAATATCTGAAGATGCCCCATACGGCCTAAAGCCCAACACTCCATAGGGTCTCTATCATAATTAGGCTTCTGGTTCCCCATTCATCCACACTTATGACACACCATTGAGCAACCAGTACAAGTACTATAGCTTCTACTTCCCTAATAAGAACCCTTGAGGGACCAATTTCTCAAACATAAGTTACTACTAACCTACCTCATAATGAGTCATCTATACCAGGTATTGTCCTCATCCCTCAGGTTGTGCTCAATGATAAGATCGTGAAGGACTAGTTTAGATAATTTAGTTATGAAAAATACATTCAAATGCTATATATGGCATAGTAAATTCCATCCTTGAAGTGTCTCGCATGCGAAATATCATCACCGACTAGAAGTGGTGTTAATCATTGTAAATTAATAAAACACACAGAATACCCCATAACTGACATAGAAATCTACTCGAGATGCAAGAACTCAGTAGCTCGGTGACCTCTCAGAATCTGAGTAAAGAAAAATTCATTGAAGGAATTCTTGAAATAAACTTATGTGATTTCCTGATAGTGACCATCATGGGTAATTACATCACACATGTTCTTAGCTAAATCACATAGCATGTATATAGCAATATTCAACCTCTACTCCTGAGGTATATCTAGATTCTCATAGATAGTAAAGGTGTAATTAATCCAAGACTAAGTATCATATGGACTTCCATCCCCTAATAAGGTAGGAGGTTGAAATTTTAGGAACTCACGGGTCTGATTAGCCATCATAGGTGCAAGTAATGTAGAACCTTGAATAGACTACATCAAACATCTTAAAATATCACAAAGATGATAATCAATTCCCATATCATTATAGAAAGTGGTTCCTCAAGTGGCACTCTAGGAGGTAACACTAAAATTTTAGGGGCCACCATATCTAGATCTTGGTAATCACTACCCTCATGACTCGCGACATGACAACGTCATGGAGGCATTGGTCTAAAAATTCCTAGCATACACCAATGAAAAAAATCAAATCAGATAGATATCAATAGTAGTGGAATATTATTGTATGAAATATCTCACAACACGGGGTATACTACCCCAACTACCCACTTATAATTCCATGTATTAGTAAGTTCTCAATTATATATTATAGGGGTTGTAGTGGATGAGGGATCAACTATACCTTTCCTCATAATTTATTGGAAATTGTTTCTATTTTTAAGTCATGTTTAACTTTTCATGTTTCCATTTTCATAATTCCATATATAATGTTTCATTTAATTTGACTCGTATGTTCTAGTAAATTAGGGCCCATACTCCTTATCACTAAGATCAACACCCATTTAAATTATAATTCTAATGGATTGACTTAGTAAATTAGTCATTCCAACCCATGAGGGCCCATACACCTCATGAATTGAAACTGAAAATCACACAATCCTAGCTCAAGAGAAGAAAAATCACAATACGTAGACAAGGATCACTCAATAATAACATTCATATCAAGAAATTAAAAGATTTAAATGCACTAACATAGAATCAAAATATTCATGATTTGAGAATTCTTGGTTCTCATCATTATGCATGTAACAATGACCCTTTCTCTCATATCATTATGTCAATGATGGAAAAAAAATCTCAACAAAAATAATAATACTAACCACAACAGAACATGTGTGTCACCTAAAGGTTAAATGATATCAATAATAATTGGAAAAGAATACCAACAATTATAATTGAGGATACTCATCATTTACCCTGAATAGGGGTTCACAACACCCATGTTATGTCCATGTTTCAAGTGTTCCTAATCTCAAATCTATTGTCTCCAAGTAGTAATGGAAGAGGGAAACACCTCTGGTACCACATTATGAATTCCTAGACCCGGATGCCACTTACAGGTGCCCTTAGCCCAGTTGGGAACATGGCATATATCACATCTCACCGAACACTAGGGGCTACCAACTCGGAGCGAGGGCTAGGGGTGTCTCTATGGGGATATTATTCCCTCATTACTATAGTGTATTATAGCGAATGAATATAATATAAAATAATATTAGTAGTGGAATCAATTTAATAATTAGATGAAACAAAATAATATGGCTAAACTAATAGATAACTAAAATAATGATACTCATAAACAAAAGCTGATGATGATATGTCATGTACATAAAAAGATGGAAAACATGGATATAATGAATTAGATAGTACATTCTATAAAAAATTATAAAAAATGAATACAAAAAACTATCCACAGTATCCTGATCTCTAGCTCGGTCTTCTACTACCATCTTCATCCTTAGTATTCAACGCATCAAGTATTTGAATCTAGACACTTCCCTTTGTCAAAATCTACATACATATAGTCTATTTGTGTACCAATATGGGTTAATATATAGTGAGAGATAAATCATAGAAGGCTTCAACCTATGGAATCTATAACATCCATTTCATCTTATATATACATAAATATCGTTCAATCATGCATATATAAAAGTAAATTCGTACAGTAATACAAATTCCAATGTACTGGCTTTATCCCTTGTATGTTGTCTGACCATGTAACTAGTTCATTAATTAAGTAAGGTCTAGTTTAAATAAATATTTCACGTGAGGTATAACATCAATGAAAATCAATATGATTGTAATAGGGAAATATCCAAGGTATAGAATGGAATCCTTATGATATTTATAACAAAAAATTTCTAGGGTAATAATCAAAGAAACATAGACCTAAAGGGTTTCCAACGCAGTAGTAACAACTACCTGGAAATAGGGTAAGAGTTTAATCAATGGATAATTGTTCAAGGAATTCCATAATAATGAATCTAATTGAGTCTTAGAAAATAATCCAAGGTAAAACAGGTTGAGAAATGGATAGGCCCAAATATGCAACTAAGTCACCTCATGTCCATAGAATCCATGTTAGATCGAATGAGTGTATCCAAGTAATCTTGTAATGTTAAAGGAGGGATCCTATAGTGTCACACTATGCATCCATATATAGACAAGGATTGGGTTTTAAGGATGGTATCAACCAATTAAACAAGAATCATTGAATCATAATATCATTCATGAGTGATCATGGAATTACCTAGGGAATCTAGAATCTTACTTGAGACTTACCACTCCTATAATGATGTCAAGGTCCATATGTAATTCGGAATCTCAAAATTGATTTAGTTAACAGTAAATCAATTTATTTAATAAAACCTTTTATTTTGTTCACTTGGTTCATTACTTACCTTTAATTATTATGAAATGGATAAGGATAATTCAACCATTTAAGTCATTTCATATTTAATTACATGGTTCAACATTTACCATTCTTAACATGACAAGGTGGGGGATAAAGACGATCAACCACATGAAATTAATTTAATATAATCCACTAAATGTTATATATATGCAATATAAATTCGAATTTACTATTTAACATTTATTTTTCAAGTTTAAGAGCATACCTTAGGTCGTTCCGGAGATTCGCATACATGGTACTTTGCATTTATAAAATTACAATTCATTTAATTCAAGGGGATTACCATTATAATGGTTAATCCACACAAATGAACAGTAGAGATAGGGCATCATAACAACCCATTAAGGCATAATTGTCCACTAAAATGAAAAAATATAGAATCACCCTAGATGGGGGGTCGATGTTGCAGACACAACCACCGATGATTAATAACATATATGGAATAGATCATAGATAACCATTATAATGAAAAAAAGAAAGGCATATGAATTTAACAGATAATTCCTGATGAAATTGGAACACCCACATGACAATTTATAAAATTAAAAGTCTTGAGTAGTGAGTTATAGACTACCTACCTCATACCCGTATGAATATCCTCACCCAGTATCAGCCTCTTGTTCATATTAGATTGGAAGAGATCTGAGGAATGGATCAACACCCTAACAATATGAAATATGAGCATGTATATAAATAGTTTCACTGGTATGAATAATAACGTTGGATGATTAAAATGGAATCAACATGTTACATGCATGAATCCAACGAGTTAAATAATTATTGAATTAGGCTTCGAATGGATGCTTCCTCTCAAATCATATATTAGGAATTCAGATAACTCAAAAGTGAGGAAATTTAAGGGGCTATCTGGTGGAATGAAAACCAATGTAAGGTAAAATCACCCAAAATTATCCTCTGTGTGGTTTGTTGTAAGATTTTCTAAACCGTGAACATGCCATCTACTATCATCATAATGATGGGGAACCAACATAGTTAGGTTCCATGATTAGAGAAACCGTACGCCAACTGTGAAAATCTCATTTTCAATTTTTTATTCAACTTTTTCATGATAGTTCACCAAAAATTGCACTGTCAAGTAAAACATTTTACCCTCCTAATTCTATTTGATAACCCTTATATTGTTAAAATGAATTGTGAATCCTTCACCGTATGATTTTCACAAACCATGAAACAAGACTTTTCATACCTAAAACTGGGAATAGGTCTCTGAACAAGCACTGAAATCCCTTGACTCCTTCAAAAAATCATTATAGATCCATATTAAGTCCATAAATGAGAATTATAATAATATTTTTAAAGGATCCACACATAATTTAAAATCCAGGTTGGTACAGAATATAATGATAATCTAATAAGGAATTAGGTATAATCCTAAATAGGTGGTTTGAATATGTGTTATAGTTCTTCACCTATAATTTTTGTTTCATTTCTTATTCTACCTCTATAAAATCTAATTAATAAACAATAATATAAAAGAACTAGTATCTATAATATGATAATATGTTATTATTCTAATTTCATAACTAAACCCCACATTATATTCTATCCAATGGGTAACAAAACCATCATTCGTGTGTATAAAGGATTACTACCTCATGAACCGATGTAATTAGTCTCTCATAATCCCCTATAACGAGTATATATAATGATGGAAGTAATTTTTTTATATGATAGTAATTCAATATTTATCACTATTAAAATATAATATATAATTTAAATTTTTTACCATTCTATTCAATGAAAATGAATACATCATTCTTGTGTTTGTCTGGGTCACCTCAACCATAAAGCACTTTAATTTTTTATCCCCACATTAGATGGATGATATATTTGTATGTGTATTTAAATAGAATATTTATGATATAATTTTCACTGTATAAAGATAAAATTATACTTACCTTCTTTCCATTATGAACGTTCAAAAATTAAAATGTTACTCATGAGTTTGTCTTGTATATCATCTCCATGGTTGTCACATAGTTCATTTTTCATAATAATTATTAATGGATGGTTTTAAAAGTACATTTTTTTATACAAATGTTAATTATTTTATGATTATTATCCTATAGATGATCTAATAATAAACCTTTTGACCACAGTCAACCTACTGAATCCTTTTTTAAAATACGGACCAAACATCATCAAAACACAGAAAATGGACTTAACTGATTGAACATTAAAATATTTCATTAAAATAAATAAAATAAATAATTTAAGTATGAGTAATTAGACCTATAAAATTTTATTATTAAATTATATAATTGATATTATCTTATTATATATTATTTAAAGTACATATATGGAATGTTTGGACTCGAGGTAAAGGTTTTCATCTCACTTTTATTCCAATGAGACATATTCTATATTCCCAACATATTTATATTTTGTGTTATATATACTACCAATGAATTTATTTTAAGATTAATTTCATGAAAATTGTTTGAATTTATAAATCCATATGATGTTCTATCTTTCATGAGGTGAGATTATAAAAGTAGTAAGTATTTTCATCTCAATCTCCCTTCATTAAGGCATATTTGTTATAGTGAATGTAATTTCTTCTATATTGTGTATATACCACCCCTTTACATGATTGTATCACGAAAACTTCATGATTTATGTAATGTTATGTTTAAATTTTAATTATTTTATCCAACAGTATTTTACATCAAAGTCACCTAGTGGTATGGGGTTTCAGGAGTCAATTTCTTTTCATTTGGTTATATAAGATCATCATTGTCTTTGATGTACAATGATGATGTGTGAAATAAACTATAATTTTATTATGTTTTATTTATATTTTTTAATTTTTTACACATAATACTTCCATTTTCTAACTCTTAATTCAATTATATGATCTTTATAAGTGTTATTCTTCTCAAATTCTATTTATTTCGGGCATACATTTATTGATATGTACATGAATTCTTTTATAAGGTGTATATAATTCCCCTTTGACATGATATAGTATGAATCTCTTTACTTTAGTAATATTTTATGTTTCATTTGATGTTATTCTTTCATGAGGCATATGATTGAAAATTTACAAAAGTGGAATAGGCTTTATTTAGAATCTGATTTATTTTTCGGATTATTTATGTTAAAGGTTCTTTTGGAATAAATCATTTTATCATATTTTTATGAACAACGTCTCACTTATTATCCTTTTATAAGAATTTTTTTCACATTTTTATTTTTCATTTACTCCATTGTTGATTAAATAATCATGATGAAAGTTTTTTCTGTGATTCAAATGTGGTATCTTCTTTTAGATCGAGAATTATTCCCTTTATTATTCATGTTTAAAAAATGTTATAAAAATATTCTATAATAAATATATATGATTCCCTAAAGGTATTTTACATGATTTTTTACCTTCTGTTAAAATATTTTAAGAATAAATTTTTTTATTGTTTTCTTAATGGGTAACTATTTTACTCCTAAAATGCCTCGTCTCTTTAGAGAGGTATGGGCTCATTTAAATTTATCTAATTCCTCATTGGATTTTTATTTTTTTATTATAATATAGAACTAAGACTTTATGATAGAATATTTACTTTGGGTATTGAATGAATAAGGTGGATGGATCCTGGAAATAGAACCAATTTAGAATGTCAGTACAATTCACAGCCTGAATTCAATTGAGGGTGTAAATTGTTCTGGTCAGACCCTATAAATTTTATACATGATGTAAATTTAATTCACATCATGAATCCCATTCATTTTGTGAAATGTATTTTTTTTAGATAAAAAACATGAGTTATTCATGATGTTAATCCCATTCATGTTGTGAATATGTCACATTCTTTTTTAAAATGGATGAACACCTCCTCATCTAACCTAACTGTACTCCTATACATGGAAGCCACTTCATGGGAGGTCTCCTATTCCATATCCCAAGGCTTTGAATAATCCCCATTATATGAAATATGAATCAATATTCATTCATCATGTTTTATTAATCATTCTAATCCATAGACTCTATTGTCTTCTTTTCATGGTTTATCTTACCATCTATTTTGTGTTCTTCATGCAGGATAATATACCTATTTTTAGTGAAATTTAGTTCTCTGTAATTTCATTTATTCTATATATAATTAGACTATAATATCAGATAGGGAGTATACTACCAATAATCGGTATGTGGTTTAAATATTTCTAATCAGTTTCTAGTTGTATATATATTTCATTGTTGTGTAGTAAATCATACTTCCCTAGAGTCACCTTTAAAAAAAATATTTCCTTAAATTAAATGTACGTGACTATTTTATATGACCATAATCATATGAGGGTTTATAGACCCAACTAGAACCACCCATTTTGTGTGTTTTTAAACTATCCTAAAAATCCATGATTTACATATAAATTCGGTTCCATTAAAGTTGTGTTCTTGACATTGTAATTTGCATATTGAAATTATTTAAATGAAATAACCATTGTGAATTATATTTATGATTAAATAGTATGGTAATATATTGATCCCATGAAAAGTAATTATTATATACCAAGGTTGATACATGGTTTCTGACATGGAATACCATGGATGGACTCATCAATATTGATGAATTTAAATGAATTAATAACTAGTTTATATCACACCATTTGCGATACATAGGTTCTCATATGAACACCATGGATATAAACACATGGTGGGTTTATTTATATTATTCTATTACTAATAGTTGGGTTCCATATATGGAATTATAAATATGGGATCATAGGGAAGTTTATTATATCATTCCATGAGTGAGACTTGGGTTTCCTTCATGGAATGCTAAGGAAAGAATCAGTGGGTAGTGACTTTATACCGCACCTAGAGTGATACCCGATTCCTATAAAATAATTCCATGGATGAGAATGTAGGGTGATTGGTTTATATTTCACCTAGATTGATGCATGGGTTACTTATATAGAACATATTGGATAGAACCATGATTTTCAATTAATTAATTGATTGATTAACATATGTAACATGTATACCAAGTCTATGGAAATACATGGATTTGATAAGTGCCTTACCTACATGATGGCCTTTTTTTATTCCATTTTCATGTTGTAAATGCTATGAGATGTGTTCATACCTTGTGCTAATATGATACATGGGGGATACATTGGCTATGTGCTGGGTCCCGAGCCCAGTTTACAAATTAAATAATAATTTTTAATCAATTAATGGTATTCTACTATAGGTCGAAGAAGGTTGTATCATATGAATATAATGTTTGAATCCTATTTTGATATGTGATTTATGTATTTAATTCAATTTATATATTATTACTTACACACTACATCTTTCTATATTCACGCACCAGATGGAATTTTACAACATTGGTGGTCACCTACTGAGTATATCTCTCACCCTTATCAGGCTACTATTTAGTCCTCGAAAAACATCATGGAAGTGGGTTGGCACAAAGCGAATCATATATCTATAGATTTTTGAATATCTATACTTGGATGGAGTAAGGGAGTACAGGTCTAATCCTATTCTCATGGTGCTATTGGATATAGATTTTATGCCTTTTTAATATTTTTTATACCATGTTTTATATTTGTTTATTCTATGTTTCATTGTATTCTAATTTTTATATATCATCCATTCATGACATCATTTCTTTATATGATAGTAGACAAGGTTATGTTATTATTTATGATGATTTATACTACTAATGAATTTGGTTATTATTGTTCATGACTTTCTATTATTAGTATTATTTTCATTATTATTCTTGTTGATGTTATACTTCCATTGATTCATATGTATCTTACTGACGTGTGTTACTCTGATCATGAATGTATAGTCTCCCCACAATGCCAACATAGACCCTCACTACTAGTTGATAACCCATGGAATACATGGAGGTTCTCTTGAGGCCTTGTGGCCAACTGGGTTCTATTACTTATGATTGAACTAGTTCTGGGACATCCCAAAGTCATATCAGTGCTTCTTTTTATTTTTTCCTTATTGTTTGGGATTTTTAGAAAATATCGGACGAATGTTCATAGATTTGGAAATGATCATATTTATAGTAGATGCTAACCTATGTATAGGGAATATCCAGACTACCTGGTATGGGACTTGTTGTTTTAGATTGATCCTATTTTAGTTGAAATGATTTCACCATTGGGTTATGCACATCATTTTTGGGGTTTTGTTAGAATTATTGATTTTTACTTGTGTCCCTATATAGAATGGATTTATTGTCACATTCATCATTATAGAAATGTAGATATTCAAATTTAATATATATTTCATGATATAATTATTTTATTATGTGATTTTCATATATCATGATATTGTTCCTTAATTGGTATATCTATTATAGAATTATCATTTATTCATGGTAAATTAGATAAATAAATCATTATTTAAAGTGTCTGTAGCAATGTAAATGTTGTTTTCTGAAATTGCTTGATGGATTCACATTACATAATAAATTATCAAAATTTCCAATCATGTACCATTGGTTTAATGGGATGAAACGTTAGTTTTGTTATTATGTTGATTCTAATTGTAATTTAAAGAGTTTATGTGCTTCTATAAATTTGGAATGGTGATCCATATAAATGAACCATGGTATAGTTTGGTTGTAGTTACATGATTTTCCAATAGTAACTTATAATGTTATAAATTAACAACTTGTGAACAGAAACACATATAACTATATTGTGATATGAATACAAATAAATAAATACAAACATGAAAAAATTTGAACATAAATAAATTGTTAATAATTAATGGGGAATTTAATTGCAACATAAAGGGTATTTCCCTCTCACTAGTAAAAATAGGACCTATACCAACAATTTTTTCCAAACAATTGGTATAGGTTTCTAATTTGAACCTATACCATTTTTTGGGCAAAACCATTGGCATAGGTCACTTATAAGGACATATACCAATGGTTTGGCCAAAACTGTTTGTATATATAACTTATATGGACCTAAACCAGTAGTTTTTCCAAAACTATTAGTATAGGTCACCAATTTGGAACTATACTAATGGTTTCAGCCAGAGCATTGGTATAGGTCCACCCTATTTCAACTGGTTCACCATAAACATCGGTATAGCTCAAAAATCAACGAACCAATACCAATGGTTCTCAATACAACTGGTATTGGTAAATATATTTTTTATTGATTATTTTGTCAAATAAAATTAAATAAATAAAAATTTAATATAATTATCAATACGAAGATAAATATTTAAGAAGTTAGATTCTCAAAAATGATGTTAGGTTAGTGGTTAGGTCCTTGGATTATAAATAGGAGGTGATGGAATCAAAACCAATTAAGGTTTTTTTTGAATAAATATACCAATGGTTTTATGAAACTGTTGGTATAGTTTTTTCATATAACCTATACAACAGTTTTGATAAAACCATTGGTATAGGTCTATACCAATGGCTTTCCCAGAACAATTGCTATAGACATATCCCAATACGGTCTTACAAACCGTTGGTATAGGTTATACCAATTGTTTGGAGACCTATACCAACTGATCCAAACAGTTGGTATAGGTTATTCTTTATTATTTTATATACTATTTAATTTAAAATCCATATACCAAGAAGTATGGTATTAGTTATGACACCTCAACCTTGACCTGACTATAGTAGTGGTCCATGGGGACTATCTCTTGAGACTCTTGTGACCTTATAAGACTACTTAGAGCTAGATTTTGGATTAGAAATATGGGTGTAGACTCTCATATAGTATGGATATATAGATATCATATTTCAATATCTGTGATCATTCAATTAATAAACCATGTTTTGAAGCATATGTTCGGCATTATAGAAATATTCCACCATGATGGCCTTGGGTAGATCATTAGGAAGATAGTGATTACCATACTCTATATATAGTGTCGTTTGAGCCACTCGTATTATCTCTTTTAGTAAAATTTGTGGAACCTCCAAATATTCTTGATCTAGGCACTGTTTCACAATTTTGAGAGGGTTTTATACATCTCATGCATAAAATGTAGGGAGCCCCGGGACCATCTCCTACTATGCCAGTGTTTATTCAAGAATTTCAATGGAATCATTGACCCATGTTTTTAGAGGATGGTAGTCCACATTCTATGGATTCATGGATAGATGTCATGATCTCTATTTTTGAGAATCATCAAACCCCTCCTTATAGGATATTGAAGATCACTATGTATATTCTATGAGATTATGTTAGGGTGGGATGTGATTACTCTGGAAGATCGTCAATGAAATATGGTTTAGTGGGATTTCAAAATGTCCTTAACTAATTATGTCTATCTTGATAAATTGAGGAATGACATAGATGAAGTGTTTATACGCCAAGAATAAAATTCATTATGAGTTATGGAAAATAAAACACATTTCATATAGCTCTATCACTTCACCCAGGTACTTATAGGTGGTGATTTATTCAGTTCTAGGAGATTCGGGGATTATATTATGTATAGCATCCAATTATAGGTGAACATATTTTGGTTGAATATCATATCTATGATATTGAATTAGGTACTCATTATTGAGTGTACCCTATGATATATGATGGTGTGGGATGGGTGCTTTATCTCTTAGATTTGGAACTACATCGACCACTAGAAAGATGCATTACTTGGAGATTTATCATGGGAATGGTATCAGCCATAGTTCATGTTTAGGTAGCTAAGTGTTGTAATTTTAGTGTGGTATATAAAGACCCAGAAATTCAGTGGAAATTTTTTTCTTAAATTCATGGAAATTTTACGAGTCTGCAGTTTCTAACAATGCTTGATTCGGAGGCCCGGTGTGCCTGGAATCAATTTCTAGACTTTTGTTAGGCTTAAATTAACTTGCGTAAGAAGTTTTCATAAAAAAGTGGAATAACTCTTAAATAGTTTATCGGATCATAAATCCAAGGTCACCGTTGCACTCAAGATGGCAGGTTTACCCTAGGCGCGACTTAAGTTTAGTCAGCGTAGGCCTCCTGTGAAAAATCCAAAAAATGGAAAAACCGTGAATAAAATAATTAAATAAATTATTTTATTTTTCAAATTATTATAACTCACAAATGGTAGAACAGATTAAAAATCTGATACCACCGCTGAACTCATGAGGGCATGATTTATTTACGAATAAACTAACTTTGGCCAGCACGAGCCACCAGAAAAAGTTAGTTTTTGGACGCAAATAAAATAATTAAGTGAAAATTATTTTATTGTAAAATTAATAACATCTAAATGGTGAGTCAGATTAAAAATCTGAGAGTATGATTGGGTTGGTTGGGGCGTGTTCACCTAGGCAGAGCCTAACCTCGACCGGTGCGAGTCGAGGGTGACTGATAATGATTTTTCAAACTTTTGTTCAGGTACATTCAGTAAAATTACATATGAGATTTTATATAATTTGAACCAGTGCTCAGAATTAAAATCTGAGGTCACCGTTGAACTCGTAGCATCAGTGATTTCTTAGTGAGACCTTCACCGTAGTTGCGTTCTGATGTGAGTGGAATATAGCTTTTGGGGGGTTTTTAGTTAAATTGAATAGAAATAAAGTGTTAACATTATTTTTATGTGAGGTGGTTAAACCTCCAAGTGGAAGTTAATGGTGGGGGCCACCCACACCATAACCTCCATTGGGAGTTTATTTTTAGGTGGGACCGAGACAAGCTTACCCCCCTTAAACCCACAATTCATGTTTGAATGACGGGGCCCACATGAGCTTCTTAACCCCCCTTAACTCTTGAAATCCCTATTTATGTGGATGAAACCCTTTATCAGTAATTGAGCCTCTCTACCTTCCCCATTAATTTTGTGCCAACCCAAGCAATTAATTAATTGAACTTCTCTTAATTAATTGGCATAATTTGAATTCTTTTGAATTCACACCAACAAATATAATAATAGACAAGCTATTATTTTATTAGGTTGGCATTCACATTTGGTGGAATGGAGGAAGAGGAGAACATCATTCTCTCCAGTGAAGAACATGAAGAATGCCATTCCTCTCCACCAAATAATGACGGTTCCAATTTCTTCCTTCTTTATTGTTCTTCAACCGAGACAAGGAAAGGGAAGCGACACCTGCGGAGGACATCAGCAATGAAGAGTACCCCTTCCTCCACCAACGTTGACAGAACGACGCTGCCTTCCCGCGACTTTTTCAATGAAAAATCGTCAAGAAAGGTAGGGGAATTAAGTTTGATTCTCGTTTCTGTTCTTCTTAGTTCGATCTTGGTTATTAATTTTCCAATTGATATCACAATAACGTGGAGGCCTCGGGCCGCATGAACACGGCCCGACCCTCCCCTTGTTTGTTCTTGTTCGATGAGGACGTCTTGGAAAAGAGGAGATGATGACAAAGACGGTGAACAAGTTCCATACTACCTACGTCCACTGTGAACCGCGGCACCCCTGTGGCGCCCTGGCGTGCTTTCTTCCCCCTAGCGCGCTACCCCGGCGTGCAGCCCGTAGGCCCCGTGTGCCGCCTGGCGCCCCCGCGCCCTGCCGGCGCGCTGCTTGGCACCGCCGCACTCTACCGGAGCGCTGCCCTGTGCTCCTAGAAACCTAGTGCGTAGCCCCGGTGCACTTCCCACACCCCTGGAGGCCTGCCCGACCCCCGTCGATAGCCTTCTTGGTGCCATCGTAGCCTGTTACACCCTTCCTGGTGCACCTGCGGCTTGCCCAGTGACCTGCAGGCCTGCCTGTGCATCGCGCGGCCTACCCACTGGCCTCTTGGCCACCAGCATTCCATGATGACCTGTGGCATCCCCCACTGTGTCACTGGCTGAACCGGCCCAGTCTCCCGGGCCGAGTTACCGAGCTTCCTACATGGAGTCTATCAGGCGGAATCGACCTCATGGTCCGCTGGGCCGGGCCCAACAGACCAGGTCAAAACTCAATGGGATGACCCAACCTATGGGCCAGGTCAGACCCAATGAGTCTTCGCAGGTCAACCTAGACCGGGTCAGCCCATACTGGGTTGGGCCGAGTCGGTCCGACCTAGTCGGACTGCACCCGGGCCCATTGCTGACTATTTTCTTTCTTTTGCAATATATTTGGAACTGGACATCTATTTTTAGAACCGTCAATGGCGCCAATATTCTTGGAACATAACCATCCCTTTTAGTATACCCCACTGGTGTTCAGCTTATAGTTGAGTTACAGTCAGTTTGGCTTGTACACGAATCCAACCGGGCCGTTAGGACTAAAATGATAATAACTCCCAGACTGAGCGTCTGATTGATGTGCCTTCTATTGCATTGAGACCCTTTGATGTGGCGGTCCTTTGAGATAATTCCCCATGAGACTTCGTGACACTTGGAGTATCGACTAGTAACTCATGGAGCGGATCCTCCTGTAGACGAGCAGATAGATGCGGATACCTAATAGCTGACAGACCTGACGACTACTTGACCTATTCAACTCAGAGTGATTCTACTAGCGTAGTGGGGAGTGACCGGTTTGGTGGTAGACCCATGGCGGATGGAGTGCCTAGTTTGGCAGCAGACCCACAGTACTCGATAGGAGGAGTATGTCTGTAGGTTATAGGGGGAGCGACCGGTTTGGTGATAGACCCACAGTGGACGGAGCGCTCGGTTTGGCAGCAGACTCGTGGTACTCGACAGGAGGAGTACCTCCGCAGTCTAAGGTTAGTGAGAGGTGCCTCAGTGGCGTGACAGGCCCACTGTACATGACAAAGGAGGAGTTCTGCAGCAGTAGTGGTTTCGATAATGAAAAATTGTGGTTTGAGCTGAGTCAATGACCTTTGTGTTTTCCTCAAGATTGAGATGGGATGATTGATAACATAGGTATATGTATGGGAATATACCTAAGTAATGGTTATCTGTTGATTCATACTTTGTGGTTTATCCATGTTGGAATATGTGAGACCTTGAGGGTCTCGGGGTCCCTACTAAGTATCTTTGTACTCACCCCTGCACGGGCTTCACCCGCAACTCATTATATTGGATGAAGACGATGGAAAACGCTGACCGAGGCAGAGTGTACGAGGACTGGACGGTACCTGGAGGTGGACCTGACGACGAGTCGGTACTCGGAGGAGACAGATGGTCATGGAGCGCTGATGAGGCTTTCTGTACCTACCCTCCATGTAGGATCCGTGGTGGATGATCCAAGAGATGCTTGAAACCCTCCAGTTGTTTGTCTTTTTTAGTTGTAGCAGTTTTGTCTTTTCCTTGTACTTTACTATAGGGCTTGTATTTCTGGCCCATTTTACATTCCAACACATCTATTGTATACAGTTTCTACTAGTGTTTTACTTCCAGTTTTGTACTCTGATAGTCTGTATTTACTTTTTATAAAGGAAATTCCTTCCCAACTAAGGGATTTACGCCTTTAGTGCTAGTTTCCATCCGCTGTCTTATGGAAGGTGGGCTTGGGGTAGTCACAGCACGAGTCCTGAGGACGAGTCGTGTCAAATTGGTATCAGAGGAGTCGGTTCTACTACAGAACATAGGACTCTGATATTTTCTTTCTGTGAAGAAATAGTGTTAAGGGTACTATGTGTGGTTCTCAGTTCATGGATTCCAATGTTGGTGTAGCGGCCGACGTATCCATATACCAGGACCCTAACTACTGATTTATGACTTAGTACACGAAAGCACTGATTGTGTGTGTGTTTTAAAAAGTTTTCTTTATGTCATCTCAAACCAGTTCAGCTCATCAAGTATAGTCTTTCAATAGTGTTGCATCTATTCAGGATGCCTCCATGCAGACAGCCAGTTAGAGTTCTGAGAGAGTACACGATGAAGGCCCACCAAGCAACGAGGCTCTGGTGTAAGTCCCTCTTACTATGTTGGAACCTTTAGGTGGTTTACTAGAAGCATCACCACCCATTTGGCATCATATTCCACCAGCCACACTAGCGGATGGTGTACACCGACTGAGCACGTTGCACGAGTTCCGATGGTAGCGGCCTTTGAGGTTATGAAGAAAAACAGATCCCCAGGTAGCAGAGGACTGTATGGATGTGATTACTCGAGTTTTCCACCTATTTGAGACACTAGTAGAGTAGATGGTGATTTTAGCTACTAGTATTTTTTAGTGAGTGACCATGAGGATGGTCCGCACAGTGATGAGGCTTCGGTACGTGGACTGATGCCTGAAATAGTACCTTCGGGTAGTGTTTCTCTATATCACTACATGTTGTTCATCAGTTACAGCCGGCGGTACCGGTAGATGAGACATGTAGGTTTAGTGCCTTACACATGTTTCAGTAACAGATACCCCTCAGGTTTCGAGGGGAGCCTGACTCATAGGCGGCTGAGGACTAGCCTGAGGAGGTGGCTGAGAGTTCTCTAGAGCCTGTACAGCTTCTTCAAGACAACATGTCGGTAGTTTATTATTCATCGAGGTGTACCACTCATTCCAGGTACTTGATGACTATGATACGATCAGTGCATTAGAGCTCAGACCTCAGAGAGATGTGTGTTTAAAGTCCATCTAAGCCAGCATTTTTTCCTCTATGCATTCCTACTTATGCTAGGGTGATATAGAGAACATTTTTGGTTGAATGCTCTTTGGATGAACGGAAACATATAGTGAATGTTAGAAGTGGGAAAGTAGGGATCTGGAACCAGTCTCAGAGACATGGGAATGTAAAATGTTTCAAGAAGAGGAAGTGATAAGGACAAATGAATCTGGAGAGCAGCAGACGTGGAAGCAGAGCTAGGAGAGCAGCATGAGGTGGTGTACATTTTGACATGTTACAACCACCTTCCTTTGTAGTCCCCGCCATGCTCATGGATATGGAGGGTAGGGGAAGAGAGTAGTTGCATGCAGTCAAGGAGTGTGACCCAAGGGCTATAGGAATGATTTGAGTTGCGGTTTGTGTCTACTACTTGTTGTCGTGTCAATAGACATAGGTACCAATCATTCCTTCCTTCCAAGAATCTTGTCCCAGACCTAGAGTTTCTAGTTAAACCGTTGACTTGACCCTGACGCCTGCAGATAACTTTGGGAGGAGACTCGATAATCATGCATACGCCGACAGTGTGATCTGACCCTTGAGGTGAGAGTTTCGGTTGGAACCTCTTGGTGGCATCGTCGAGGCCTTACGACGTTAGTATGGGTATGGATTGTCTAACCAAAGTTCATACAAAGATTGACTATATTAGGAAAAATGGTTGTGGTTTATCTACAAAGTTGGGATGAGTTTCTCCGTAGTTGGTGAAAAAGGAAACCCAGGAAACACAGGTTAAACTCATGCATAAGGTTACATCCGATCACTCTTGAGTTGGACAGCCTTACCCTCGTGACAGCAGGAGTTTTTAGTTTTCAGTTCCAAAAAAGAGTGTCAGAATTTTGGGACATCTTTTCAAAAAATGTTTCTAGGATAACCCCCCCCCCCCCCAAAGTGGTAGGGATATCTGCTTTAGATGGAGTTGCAGTAGATCCAGTGAATATTGAAGTATTACTTGCTTGGGATCCACCTAAGAGTGTGACGGATGTATGAAGATTCCTAGGATTGGCTGGATATTACCAAGGATTCGTTCCAGATTTCTCCAGAGTTGTCGCACCACTACCATCCTTGACAAAAAATGGGAAACCCTTCGTGCGGTCAGAAAGATGCTAGCAGACCTTTCAAGAGATGAGGAAGAGGCTGACTATTTCCCCTATCTTGAGGCTTCTAGAGGAGGGTGTGGGGTCTGTATTTTACAGCGACGCATCAAGGACCAGAATCGGCTGAGTCCTGATTAATGAGTGAGTAGTGATCGCGTATGGTTCTCGGTAGTTGAGACAGCATGAGCATAACTATGCTACCCATGACCGAGAGTTAGCAGTAGAGGTATTCACTTTAAAGATGTGGCAGAACTATCTGATGGGTGAATGTTTTACCATGTACTCTGATCACAAGAGTCTTAGGTATATATTCTCTCAGAAGGACCTGAACCTGAGACAGTGGTGTTGGATTGAATTCCTCCAGGACTATGACTTTGAGATAGTCTATACTCCTGGGGAGGGGAATGTAGTTGCGGATGCGCTCAACAGGAGGACTATTTTTCAGATTCTAGGAGAGGCAACAAAATAGTTGGCTGCCTTACAGATATCCTTTGTTGATAGGGACAGAGCAGCCTATCTTTAGTCACTTACAGTCACTCATTCACTTCTTCAGTGAGTCCGGGAGGTGCAGCATGGAGATGCTGACTGTGAGACGCAACGTGCTCATATTTACATAGGGGAGGCACCTGATGGATTTTCTGAAGGTGGGGAGAATGTCATCCTCTTCAGAGTATGTATTATGGTGTCAGTGTCACTTTAGGAGGGAGTGTTGACGGTGTTTCAAAAATATCTTCTAGAAGTACATCCAAGAGTGGTGAAGATGTACCAGGACCTTCGACGATAACACCGGTGGCCAGGTATGAAGGAGGAAGTAGCGGAGTTTGTCTCTCGATTCCTCACTTTTCAGCGAGTGAAGGAGGAACATTAGGTACCAGCAGGCTTAGTTCAAACATTAGAGGTCCCAAAGTGGAATAGGTATGGGATATCCATGGAATTCGTGATGGGACTTCCATGTATGTCCAGGGGACATGACTATATTTGGGTGATCGTTGACCGACTCACCATGTCGGGCCACTTCCTACCGACCAGAGATAGTACGGGGTACCACGGAGATGGTGAAGATCATCCAGGAGCGGATGAAGACCGTATAGAGCAGGCAGAAGTCATATGCTGACAGGATATGGGGACCTCTGGAGTTCGAGGATGGCAACCACATATTTCTACGAGTCTCACCTCAATGAGGTTTGTGGAGATTTGGTCGAGCCATCATGTTATTTCCACAGTTCATAGGACCTTTCCAGGTCATCAGCATAGTAGGAGAGGTGTCTTAACACTTATCTATTCCACCTCAGTTGCACTAGGTGCACGACGTCTTCCATATTTCACAGCTGAGGAGATACGTCCACAACCCTAGTCACATCATCGACCATGGAGAGATGGACATCGACGATGGGGATACTTTTATAGAGGTTCCAATAGATATTGAGGATCGAAAGGAGTGGGTCCTACATGGATGTTCAATACCTCTGGTGCGCGTTTTTTGGCAGCATGGGAACCTCCAGGAGGGCACATGCGAGCAGGTGGCTTAGATGCATCCTCAGTACCCCCATTTGTTCCCTTAGTGTGAGTTTTATCTTACAGGGACGTAATGCCCTGAGGTGAGGAGAATTTAAAGACCTATAAATTCCATGATTTTTTTTTTCTTAAATTCCGGGGAATTTTATGAGTCCTCAGATTCTAACGACGCTTGATTCTGAGGCCCGGTGTACCCGAAATCAATTTCAAAAGTTTTGTTAAGCTTAAATTAACGTGAATAAGTAGTTTTCCTGTAAAAGTGGAGTAACACTATAATGGTTACTTGGATCATAAATCCAAGGGCACCATTGCACTTAAGACGGCGGGTTTACCCTAGGTGCGACTTATGTTTTGTCAGAGATGGCCTCTTGTGAAAAATCCAAAAAATGACATAACAATGAATAAAATAATTAAATAAATTATTTTATTTTTCAAATACTAATAACTCATAAATGGTAGATCAGATTAAAAATCTAAGACCACCGCTGAACTCGTGAGGGCATTATTTATTTAAACAGATACTAACTTTGGCTGGTGCGGGACACCATAAAAAGTTAGTTTTTGGCCGCTAATAAAATAATTAAGTGACAATTATTTTATTGTAAAATTCATAAATGGTGAGTCGGATTAAAAATCCAAGAGTGTTGTTGGGTTCGTTGGGGCACGTTTCACCTAGGAAGAGCCTAACCTCAACCGGCATGAGTCAATGGTGACTGATAATAATTTTCCGAACTTTTGTTCGGGTATATTCTGTAATCGTACGTACAAGATTTTATATCTTTTGAACCTATGCTCGAAATTGAAATCGGAGTGCACCGTTGAACTCGAATCGTTGGTGACTGCTTATTGGGACCTTCACAGCAGTTTCTTTTCGATGTCTGTGGAAGATAGTTTTGGGGGGTTTTTAATTAAATTGAATAAAAATAATGTGTAAACTTTATTTTTATGTGAGGTGGTTAAACCTCCAAGTGGAGGGTAATGGTGGGGGCCACCCACACCATAACCTCCCTTGGGAGGATATTTTTATGTGGGGCCCACATGAGCTTACCGTCCTTAAACCCCCGATTCATGTTGGAATGTTGGGGCCCACATGAGCTTCTTAACCCCCCTTAACTCTTGAACTCCCCATTTATGTGGATGAAACCCTTTCTCATTAATTGAGCCTCTCCACCTTCCCCATTAATTTTGCGCCAACCCAGGCAATTAATTAATTGAACTTCTCTTAATTAATTGGCACAATTTCAATTCTTTTGAATTCATGCCAAAAAATATAATAATAGAAAAACTATTATTTTATTTGGTTGGCATTCACATTTGGTGGAATGTTTGAAGAGGAGAACTTCATTCTCCCTAGCGAAGAATACGAAGAATGCCTTTCCACTCCACCAAAGAACGACAATTCCAATTTCATCGTTATTTATCATTATTCAACTGATACAAGGAAATGGAAGCGATGCCCATGGAGGATGTCACCAACGATGATTACGCCTTCCTCCTCCGACGTTGACAGAATGACGCCACCTTCCCCTGACTTCGTCAATGAACAATCATCAAGAAAGGTAGGGGATTTATGTTTGATTCTCATTTCTGTTCTTCATCAATTGATTTTGGTTATTAATTTTCCAATTGATATCGCAATAATGTGCATGGCTCATGCCGCATGAACATGGCCCAACCCTCCCCTTGTTTGTTCTTGTTCAATGACGACAGCTTTTCAAGGATGAGATGGCGACGAAGACGACGAACAAGGGTCATGTTACACGCGGCCGCCGCGAACCGCAATGCCCCAGCGGCGCCTTGGAGCGCATCCCGCGCCCTGGCGTGCTGCCCCTGCGCGCTTCCCACGCCTGGGTGTGCTGCCTCGGTGCGCTGACCGTGTGCCCCGCCTGCTGCCCGGCGCCCCCGCGCCCCACCGGTGTGCGGCCCGGCACCCCTGTGCTTCGCCGGCGTGATGCCTGGTGCCCCCACGCCCTGTCGGCACACTTCCCGGTGCCCCCGCATCCCACCGGTGCGCTGCCCGTGCCCCTGGAGGTCTCCCCGGCCCCTCCCTGCAGCCTGCTCGGTGTCACCACGGCCTACCGCACCCTTCCGGGTGCACCCACAACATGCCTGGTGACCAGCTGGCCTACCCATGCCCCGTGCGGCCTTCCCGCTGGCATCCCGGCCACCGGCCATCTGAGCCGACCAGCGGCATCCCTCGCGGTGTCGACGGCCAAACTAGCCCGGTCTCTTGGGCCGAGTTACGGAGCCGCCTACGTGGCATCCATTAGGCCGAATCACTCTTGCGGTCCACTAGACCAGGCCCAGCGGACTGGGTCATAACTCAGTGGGCTGACCCACCCAATGGGTCGAGTCAGACCCAGTGAGTCTAACTGGGTCGACCTAGACTGGGTTGGCCCTGACTGGTTTGGGCCGAGTCGGACCAGACCCGGGCCCATTCCTGACCCTTTGCTTACCTTGGCCATATCTTTAGAACCGAACGTCAATTTGGTGAACTGTATGTGGCGCCGGTATTCTTGGAGCAGAACCGTCTCTTTGAGTATATCCCACTAGAGGTCACATTATAGTTGATTTACAGTCAGGTTGGTTCATACACAAAACCAACCGGGCCCCCTGGACTTAAATGCTAATAACTCACAGACCGGGTGTCCGATTGACACACCGTCTATTGCATTGAGACCCATATGACATGGTAGTCCATTGAGATCCTTTCTCATGAGACTTCGTGACACTTTGAGTATCGACCAGTCGCTCATGGAGAGGATCCTTCCAGAGACGAGCAGATAGAGTACAGAGACCTAGTAACTGACAGACCGGATGACTGCTTGACCGATTCTACTCGGAGTGATTCGACTAGCCCAGTGTGGAGAACCCGGTTTGGCGGCAGACCCCTGGTTAACGGGGTGCCTGGTTTGGAAGAATACCCATTTTACTCGAGAGGAGGATTACCCTTGTTGGCTATAGGGGGATCGCCCGGTTTGGCGGTAGACCCACAGCTGACGGAGCATCCAGTTTGGTAGCAGAACCGCGGTACTCGACAGGAGGAGTACCTCAATAGTCTAAGGTTAGTGAGAAGTGCCTCAGTGTCATGACAGGCCCACTCTAAACGATAGTGGAGGAGTTCTCCAGCATTCGTGGTTTCGATAATGAAAAATCCTGGTTTCAGCTGAGTCAATGACCTTTGTGTTTTTCTCATGATTGAGATTGGTTAATTGAAAACATAGGTATATGTATGGTCATATACCTAAGCAATGGTTATCCATTGATTCATACTTTTTGGTTTATCCTTGTTGGATTTTATGGGACCTTGCGGTTCTCAGGGTCACTACTGAGTATCTTTATACTCACCCCTGCACGGGCTTCACCCGAAAATCATTGTGTTGGATGCAGACGATGGACAACGATGACTGAGGCAGAGTATGGATGGTACCCGTTGGTGGACCTCATGACGAGTCAGTACCTGGAGGAGACAGGCAGACATGGAGTGCTGCAGAGGCTATCTATACCTACCCTTTAGGAAGGATCCATGGTGAATGATCAAGGAGCTTCTTCACACCTTCTAGTTGTTTGTCTTTTTAGTTGTAGTAGTTTTGTCTTTTCCTTGTACTTTAATGTAGGGAATGTATTTCCGAACCCTTCTACATTCCATCACATCTATTGTATACAGTTTCTACTAGTGGTTTACATCCAGTTGTGTACTTTGATAGTGTGTGTTTACTTTTTATAATGTAAATTCCTTCCCAACATAGGGATTTATGTCTTTGGTGTCAGTCTCCAGCCCCTGGCCTATGGAAGGCAGGATTGGGGTAGTCACGACATGGGTCCTGAGGACAGGTCGTGACATGATAGACTAGGACATATGAATCCACATTTTATAAATGATGTAGTGGAGTGTCGAGCATGTTGCGAGATGTGTCTTCATTAGTTACATTATAGAGATTTACCTCTAGTGTCTTGTCATATTTTATCTACATTGACTCAAACATTAGGAGTGGGGTTAGAAGCATCTTTTTAGGAAGGGAGTCAGACTAATAAAGGATGATTAGACTAGGGAGGTGGACGTGGTCATTGACACTAATCTTACAAGTTGTAGGACCAGTATAGTGGGTCTTCTCCTGGAAGTCATTCTCTATCTCAGGTTCATGGACCTAGACAGAAACATGTAGATTAGTTTGTACTAGTGGAGTATAGTGTCAGGCCTTCTAGAGTATGAGGTATGATTCTAGTACCCTATACTCTTGTGTCATTCTTATTTGAATCATGCACTGTTAGTATCATGTGAATATATATTTTAAATAAGTAATACTCTTATGTATCACGTGACTATATATTTTTTATTTATAATTTTACTTTACGATACAAATTTTTCCTTTACAACATTTTATTTAATTCTCAAAAATATCACTGGAACTACATCTTTTGATTTTAACTTTCATCATGGATTGTATTTAATGTTCCCTGAAATTTGTGATGTTGAGGACCAGTTTATGAATCATATGAAATGAGGTCATAACCTTTTATAAATATTCCATCGATATTTCCTTCAAAATTAATATATCATACATGGAAACATATTTTAATCCTCTTAGTGTCCATGAAAATCTAATTCATTTAATTCAATGAAATAAAAGTGTTAAATAATTCACAATGAATTCCACATTGAAATCTATTACTAGGTGCATGTATGCTAATTTTTTAGTATAATAGTTCAGCTTGTAGCACATACAAATCATTTGATTCATGAACCTTATGATTTCTGTTGTATTACCAATTTTGTCTTGTCTCATCATAACAAGAATTGTACATGAACCATGCTAGTGAATTATACCAACCTTGTAAGTATAATATCATGGTGTATCACAACTTTTGGTGACTTAAATCAACCTTCTGAACACCATCACTGACCTTATGGACATATTTTCATGACCATACACATGGTTTGCCTTATTCTTACATGTATATAGACTTATAGTTTTCTAGAACTGATTTGTGTTCATGTCTCAACCTTACAAAGACATTCCCTATGGTGTGGATCAACCTTTCATGTTAGATAATTTCAACATTAATTTATCTAATTTATCAAAATATCATCCAGCCTTTATAATATGGACTACATAGATGAATGGTTTTCTTTAAAAATTCCTTCCAAATTTTTTTTAAAAAATATATCCCCATATTTTATTCTTTTTTTAGTAACTCTAGAATTTTTAAAAATGAATACCACTTATCAATAACTCCAACTAGACTTCTCTTATTTAACACTTGTTAATCTTTAAAGATCCTCCTGTAATATTTAATCTAGTTCAATTAACTATTATATAAAAGTCCAAAAATCCAATCCAACACATATGTGTCATCTATAATATATTATCATTAAACCATGAATCTAGCTATCTTAGAGAATAATTTTCAAAAATACTAACATAAAACCATGGGTTGTCCAATAATCCCAACATCTAGATTTTGTTGACAATATTTCTCCATTAAATCCTACATCATTTTATAAAAAATATGTCTCCATTAAATCCATATTCCTTTTTCTACACCAACATTACTTCACCCACATTTCTTATAAAATTAAATGGGTTAACATTATCTACATTTCAGCTTCAACTTTTCTAACCCATAATATTTTAGTTCCCTGAGAATAAATTGCAACTCCAAAATTCCCCCTTTTGACATAAGGATAAAAGAGAGTCTTCACGTGTGTTTATTCTACTCCTTTATTCTCCCCTTCAATAATAATATACTTTATCGATATTTATAAAGAGCTTTATGGAAATTTAGGTGGGAAATTATCTTTCTTTTTTAAAAATAGATTAAGGGATTATGTTCTCTATATTTTTCAATTCAGATCTATCTTCCTTCTAAAGTTGTATTTACAAACAAAAAATAATGATTAAGCCTCCCACATATAATTTGGGATATCAAGACATCCTCCAAAACTACTATGTATGGGCTCAGTGTACGAAATATGACTCTAGGTTAGCCTCTAAAAATCTATCCATTCCACTCACTAGGTCAAATAAATCCATAAAATCTTGATCTTTTATCTTTTACAAAAAAAAACCTCCAATGAACTCAGCAGCACTAATTATAAATTATTAGTGAATATGAAATAACATAATTAATGTGTGAATCATACAATATTTTCATTTTATTTCATCTCTGTATATAATAATTGACACCAACTATTTGAGGTAATTTTTTTTAGAAATTCTATTTCTCTACTTGAATATCCTAGTTTCCCTCCATTCTTCACAAGTATTTTCCATTCACCAGATATGACCGACCTGACTTTGAAACAAATTCCACCTCCCATATAATTCAAACACCATTCTCTTGATGTATTCTTAAATTTGGTGAATTTACATGTTGGAAAAATAATCTCATCAACATAAGCATTTAGTATCCATTAAATATATTATACGAATTGTTAAACAATATTAAATTGAAAATGAATTCCCTTTCATGATACTGATGTTGCTCATAATTTTTTCACTTCCTTGTAGTCATATGATTTAATTAATTTCATGTCTTAGTATCACTAACTTTCACATAGATTCAACAAGAAAATATAGGTTTCATTAGATTAGGATTTGATACTTAATTTATCTCTAGTTCATGATTCTTTTCATCCAACTTTTAGATTTATAAATAAACATGAAATCATGCATTTTTCAGATTTGGTTTTGATTATAAATCATCATTGACACTCTTTTTTAGTTCCAATACCAATATGAGACTATATTTCCTCTAAAACCACTTGTTTTCATATATTTTACGACATCAAAATATTCTACCTTTAGCTAATTCTCATATTATTTTAATAATAACTACCTCATGGAATATATCTCCCCTCATAATTATTCACCTCATCAAAAAACATGTTATAAATTTTTAATAAAGGGGATAGTGGAGGCTTCCATAATCTTAATGTTGATGAATAGGGATCTTCCAATTTGACTAACTATTTTTATTCCATATTTCTATTTATGTTTTTCATATTTTGGTAGAGTAATTCCGTAACATCGTCAGAGAATTTTTCTTATATATCTTATTTTATAAACATATTATCCATCCTCTTTCAAATGGATTCTCTATATTTTATTCCACCTACACACATTTCTTTATGGATGTGAGAATTTATTTTCCTTCCTTTTCCTGGGGTACTATTCATTTTTCTTATAATTTGGGAAGATTGTATCATTTTATACGAGATATATTAAATTTTTACAAGCCATATTTGTCCCAAAAACAAATTTGGAACTTCTTTTATAGTAGCTTTCATCATGGAATTATTATTCATCCAGAAATATAATTTAATTTCATGAGTAAACATATTCATTATAAAGTGTAGTTTGTCCTCTTCAATTCATTCCAGATGAAACATCCTTTAGGTTTCCCCTGGATACATTGTGTGCTTGCTATAAATTATTGGAATTGTAATTCTCTAGCCTAAAAAACTGGAATGGAACCCATGGGGGGTTTCTATATGACTTTTGATGCTCAACAAATTAGCATCATCAAATATAAAAAGGAATAAATGCATAAATATAGGTATTATTTTCCCCAAAAAAATTAATGGAATAAGAAGGTTTCCATGATTATGTGGATATCATGAATCTTCGTGATACATGAGATTGCATGGTATGTGGAAGGTCATGTGGATGGTCACGTGTAGAGAATATCCTATAGAATATCCCTTGAAGACCCTTTTTAAAATTCCTTATGCTCTTGTGAATTCTCCCAAACACTTGTTGATCTTGTAGAGGCAACCATATAACACACCCAGGGCAGTGAGTTGTCAGGAAGTAGGTTCTGGATAACACATCTTATAATATTTGGAAAATAAGAGGGAAATATCCAAAATTTGGGAGTCTCATATGATCATAAGTATTACATGATATATCATCGATACATATAGTGATTATCTTCGATAAAATTCATAAAACCTTGTGACATCCCCAACCATTTTAAACTGAAAAAATCAAATAAATAATAAGAACTATAGGATCCTCTTGTAGTCGTAAAAATCATGTGACAAGCCCACGAGGTTTTAAAAACATTTAAATCATCTAATGACATGAGTGCCTCACCAAATTAGATCCTACTGTCATCCCAACCCCTCGTTGTGAATGGATTTGGACATCTCTAGGCAGTTTCATGGTCCCCCTTTTGGATCCAAAAATAATCAGAAGGGTCCACACAATAAAATGCATGCATATCACCATAATAACTTTTTTTCTCACTTATCACATCACCAGTGGGGAATGTGATTCTATTTTACTACACTAATGAAATATCAAAAAATTAATAAGCCTATATCAAAAAAAGAATGAAATAAAAGAGAACATGTGGGAGCATTATACAGTTGTATACATCATGTGACGTGCTTGTATGCTCCACAAGACATCACAAAAAGCCCTTTGGCATGGCATCATTATCTAAAAAAAGACCCTGGGAAATCCATACTTATTATGTGTGAGGTCCTAGAAATGTTTTTTCTGATCCTAATAAAGGATTTTAGTAGGAATCCAGATCTCATGAAAATCCTTAGCCATGTCATCCTAATAATATGAATGTCTCTTAGAATGTCTTCATGATTTGAGAACGCCCCATTAATTAGACATAATATAATAGATGAGGCATTAATGGGATTGTATTTTGGTCACTGGAATCCACAAGACACTCCCAAAATGACCAACAGTTGGATATTATGAAATGCATGAGATGAAATACCCCAATCGATTCGATCCTGGATTTGTAGGATACATGTCGTGCAAAGCGGTTAGTAATCAGTGTAGAAAGTCCTATAAATCCCCCACACCTACTTAAAAAATTAAATGAATTTCCCTTGGAACCATTCATTTAAACACCCAGGATTTATATCATATTTTTTATGTGAATGATATAATGTTAAAAAAATGTAAGGTACAGTCCACAGAACCACTTAAGTGATCATGCATCATTCATAGTCACTACATGTGATCACTCATAGATCACAAAAAGGAATTATAGAGTGTTATGCGATGTAAATACCACATATATATTTAATCACTCAAGACTTGGACAAGAAAACATTGAAAAAAATCTAAGGCATATCAAATAACAATTTGGAACCAACACTAAAAAATGGGATACTTATGCCAAGAGAGTATGCACTAATCCTCATGTGATTTACATAAACCACCCTAATCATGCACAGCACTAGTACATGTATCCCAGATCCAATGATGCTCCATTTATATATTATTTGGATCATGAGAAGTCCCCTAGGAATGTTAGAGTGAGTCACATGGTGCCCCCCATAAAATCCTCTTGAGTCTCATCAAACTCTTTGATCTCACCATCCTAACATTATGATATCTAAAAAACATGTCACCTATATCATATAGAAACACTTGTACATTTTTTCTAAGTCAGATGATGGAACTGAGGCTTTTCAACTAGCTCTCATGATGTCGTACAGGCTCTTCATCTGTATCTCATGATGTCCTCCAGACATGTCGACTCTCTTTCTCAACACCCTCCAGACATGTCAGCTTGGGTCATGCATCATCCTCTAGACATAAGAATTGAATCTCAGGATGCCCTATGAGAATGATATCCAGCTTCCGTGATGAAACCAGGTAATGTCATATTTATAATTTGACTCCAACCAATCATGTCATCTAAAATCATGTGATTACTTCTAGGATCATCCAACTGGGTCTTGTGATGTCCTTCGGACAATTTAGCCTTCATCATGCGATGACCATTAGACATGCCATTCAGATTATGTGAAGTCACCAAGAAAAGTGAAATACATCATGTGATTTTACTTGGACATGTCTGGAATAAATCCTCTAGCATTTTAAGAATATAATCAGGGAAAGTAGAGAATAAAATTGATATATTTCAAGGAGACTAGAAATCTAGTTCGACAGGGAATCCCAAGACCTGATAACCTTGTCCAGCATATATTTAAGGTTGGAATCAATGTGTAACCTCCAACGTATTGATAAATGAGAAATATTATTCCTACCATTACTATGATTCATAAGACACCTTCCTAAGGGTCAATATCTACATCAAACTTCCCATGAGTTCTCCCGGTGTGTGAGCCCCACATCCATAAGTTATGAGACTAATTATTTTCTATCCCTTATTTCTCACACCAAGCATAGATCACATGGGATTAGGGAGTTAAAATAATTACATCATTCATATTATAAGCCTTTATAAAGAAAAGGAAAACCTCAGGATATAATCCAGGGTTTGTTTAATAATATGATATTTTCCACTTATAAGGGAAGTGTCATTGCATAATCCCTGACCAACTATGATGACTATGAGTCCTGCCATAACTAGAATATGTTGGACACCTTCTTAAGGCCCCAGATCAAATGGTAATTCACTTCAATGAGGCCCATGATCAAATAGGAATCCACTTTGATGTATGCCCCTCCATTTCATTGACATTATATCCATTGGGAACCTGTATCTATCATGGGTTGATTATCCTTCATCATCCACTAGTGGATAGAGAAGTCATTAAAGTATGATTACTCTGATTCCTTCAATAACTAGAATATTTAAGATTCCATTATAAGGCTCAAGCTCAACATTATGAATCCAATTGAATTTCCTAGCACGTAATCCCCACATCCATATATAATGAAGAAGACTTCCTGTTATACCTTGTTTCTCTCATTACTGATAGTTCTTATGGGATTATGGAGTCGAAATGATCACCACATTGGCATCATAAATCTCCACCTGCAAGGTAACACTCAGTGTGTAAGACTTGATCAGAGACATGATTAAACTACCCATAATACAAGGGTATCTACCTTGGGGAAAGTCCCAAGGGTGTGAATGAAATATGATAACTCCAATTCTAACCATAACCAGGATACGTAGGATATCTCCTCATGTTTTTTTCTCAAATATCTAGTACCCCAATTCCCCTATATATTTTATTTCAGTACTATTTTAAACTACAGGGGTTAAATAAACTATAGGTGGTTTTGATTCCTATTATACAAGAGAATATATATGATGCCTCGTTATAGTTCAATCCCATCCTTAAAATATTAACTAACTCATCAGATAACAACAAACTCGTCAGTTTCTAGTTAAAATACTTCAACATATACGATGATAACCATCAATGGGAAATAGATTAAGAACCTCAGAACATACATATGGATTCACAAAAAAGACCCCCCCCCACCCCCACCTTTAATCTACATATTACCAGACTTAACCTATGATCACTATGTTAGTGTAATCAATGTTGTATCTTTATTTTGAAGAGATTATTAAACATATCTTACATATATAATAGAGTCCTAGAGTTGGAAACAATCCCCCCACAAGGGTCTGATGAGCCTGACCTCCCATCCTCTCAACTAATGTGAGTTCCTAAACATCATTGGGTATAAAACCACAACTGACAACCTACATTTGGGAAGCTAGTCTATACCTAGTTTTGGATTTGGTAACTATTGGGAGTTTCTATGAGTGGTTAAAAAATGGTGTGCCTGATGCGAATGATTGGGAAAAACAATGAACCCCCCATAATCATACAGCTAGACGATATCCACCCAAATATTTATGAGGAATCAAAAATGGTGATCCCAATGTGTATATCTCAAAAAATAGGATAATTAGTTAATAATATATTGGCCCTTTTTTCCTCAAACAATATATGAAAACAAAAATGGTGAATAGGATATAAATCTCTCAAATAAAAGGATGATCAGTTAATCATGTGTTGGGACATTTTGGATTGCACAATATATGAAAAAATGGTGAACAAGATGTGAAAATATCAAATAAAAATGATTAGGATTTTAATTATTAGGCCATTATGTTTGTATTTTCTATGAATAAAGAAATAGTATACCCATTGTGAGACTCTCAAATAACAAGATGGTCAGTTGACCATGACATGGATCTCATGGTTGATCCTTTATATCTAGGGTTCTCATGAAGTAAGTCCACTCTCACTTTCAAATGTCCACACATGTAGAATGGATGGATCATGAATAAAAGGTAAATTGTGTTACCTATTCATATCTGATTAAGAATATATGGTGCCTATAATGTTTCATTGATAGGAAACCTTCTTTTTTATTGCCTTTGTGATTGTAGATACTTCTCTCATCAAAAGCACCTCAATATGGGATAATTTCTTCATCTAACAACCATTTCATCAAATCAACTGCAACTAATACCCCTGAGTGTCTCATAATAACCTCACCCTCCTAAAATATTTAGTGTATGGTGGAGAATACAATATTCTGGGAAAACCATCATTATGGTACGATCCCAACCATCAAGGCTTCCTTCAAGGGTATTCATGTACTGAAACCTACAAGTTTTCATTGTCTATAGAAACATAATTAAATATAGTTTCCCACATTTACAAAGCCATGTGATTCGAAATTTTATCCCTAGAGTACAAAAATCACCACCTTCAATATCTAATGAAGTTGGATCTAAGGGACAACTATGGATCCCATCAGGTTCATGGGCCAATGAGGAGGGATGCTTTAAACTGTTTTATCTTGTATCATCCCACTAGTAACCAGGCATGGGAAATAAGGAAGAAACATCATGCCTTGAAGGCTTGGGATATTAGTAAGTGGGATCATATCCCCAGTCCTTCTGAGGATGCCTACCAGCAAATTTAGGTAGTAACCAGTGAGTCACCTCATATCCATGATCACTCAAAATAATTATGTGGGAATACTCATACAATAGGAATGTGGGAGGCGCATATCCCAACCTTTATACCAGAAGTCCATTGAAATATTCCTGTTGAACACAAAGGAAAAATGTAGGATTATATCCCATATTCAATTGTATAAATATTCAATTATATTGTGGATATAGAAAATGAATAGTTTTATATCTTGTAGCAGTGATTGCTAAAATTCGATTACATCTTAGAAACATCTAAAGAACTCCACCAGTATATTCCAACCATGGTATAAATACAGGGGTAGGAACATATTCATATCCCTATTGTCGGGTTAGATTAACACTCTAATAATTATGAACAGGTTGTTGATCTAGAGAAAGAGTACATCCTGGATCCCATGTATAATAATTATCTGCATACTTTGGTAAAGTATGAGGAATCATACTAAGCTTGTATTCTCATTCCAACTGGACCTCACCTGGTGAGAGTGCACAAGCCTAAGGATAGGGGAACATACCTATCAAAAAAGTATGGAGTCATATTCCAAAAGACCATGATCGGGTACATATCCCCAATTTATCTTGAGCTATCCATTCTTGAGGGTAAAATTCCATAGGAATGTCTAATATTCGAATAAAAAAAACACTACTGGAATACTCTAAATGGCTAGGATCAAGCTCATGTCCTAATTCTGGTCGGTGCTCACCATGTTGGAATGGAGCATCCCTCAAGACAGGCTCATATTCTTATCAGTGAATCATCATTTATTATTCCAGAAGATTACAGAAGATAGGTTCATATTCCTACATCTTTAGATAAATTATTTCACTAGTATACTTATAAGGTAATAAAGTATGAGGCTTATATCCCATATTCTATTCTGGATGTCTATCAACATATTTTGGTGGGTAATTCATATTCAGATGAGGATCATATGTATATTCCAACTGGGGTTCACCAAATGAGAGTGCCACATGCCATAGGGATGGATCTTATCCATGAAACAAAATACTATCAATATATCCCAAAGGCTTTATACCAGGGTCACACTCACATTATAACCAAGGATTACCAAGTGAGAATGTTTCATGCCTCATTAAATTCTCATATTCTTATCAATAATGAATATGATCATTGGAATATTATAGAATCATATCATAAGAGGAAACATAATCCTATAGAACTGGATTATTATAAACAAGGTCTAGAAATTTTTATATAGATGGATTACATCCCTACATAATTCTAGAAGGTGGGTCATCATATTTTGTCCAGGACGTAGAACTAGGCTCATATCCCTAATATTTTCAATACCAGTGTCCTTGAGGTTGTTTGAGAGACATTCTCAAGACCCCAAGGGTCCTTTAACTCCTTAAGTGAATTAGAATATAAGCATTACCATGATAGTCCTCCACATAGTTTTGTGAATATAAATGGTAGAGAATCTACTCCTAAAATCTTATGTGGTCAACCTCTCCATGGTGATATCTCCCACAAAAAAGGGAATCCTCCCCTTTCCCAAATAAATCTGTACAAAGTGGGGTTCAAAACAAAAATTTCTTTATATAGTGATGTATTAAGAACATCAGGTAAAACTTAATATGGTTACCTATCAACATCTTGTAGCACTCTAATCCAATAAGTAGGTGACCCCAAGAAGTATCTTCTATGGTGTGATTGGATGGCGCTATTTATATCTGATGGAGGGGAGACCAACATTCATATATGGATATATTTTTTCAGAAACATCCTCCAACCCATGTTTTTTACCCTTTCCACTTCTGATTAGAAGATATCAGATGATTTTAGAAAAGGAGTGTATGCCTTATCTATGCTAAAATATGTGGGAGACTCATTAGTGACTTGAGACTAGACACCTACCTTATCCTAGATACAAGGGTTACCATTAGACCAACATGATACTCAATTTTTAGTTATACATATATGTTATCACCATATCTTAGGATCCAAAACAGGAAAATCATAGTGCAAATATGCAACATGCTTACCACCATTGCATCACAACCCTTCAGTAGTTAATATTTTAAAGACACATTATGTATCACTGCATGAGGATGGGGAAATTATGGATCATTCCACTTCTCTACATCCCTATAATAACAAAATCCCTCATATACAGTATCTTGTAATGAAATTGCCTCCGATTAAATTAGGGGCTCGGGTAATGCTTGGGCCAATTGGTCACTACAATATAATTTTTCGGGTTCCACAGTACCCAAACATCCTTTATTAAGGAAGAGGATATCCAAAAATTCCTTGAACTATTCCCCTCAAATAAATGATAATTAATTTCAGACGCGAAAGTAAAGGTAGAAATCAACCCGATGGAATCCTATAAAAACAAACTCTTGTCATGGGATTCCATTACACCCAACACCTACATAAACCCAAATGTGCCACATAAAACATGCCACATTATCAATTTTCATAGTAGCTATTAAAAAGAAAGCCTAGATCAAAAGGATGGGGGATTATTTACCACCACCTCCACCTCTCATATCATCAATTCCCGTCAGGATTCTCGAACTATCCTCACCAGCTACAAACAAACCACATCACACAGGGATAAAAGGATTTATATTTCAAATTCCATCACTAGGTTCTTCATCCCTCAAAAGGGTCCTGGGGAAATAAATGGTGATTCTTGATCAATCCCAACCCACTAGGCTAGGGGGATTTTTATCTCATAGACCACCCTAAGAATGATCAAATCCTTAGTTGGAAGCATTGAATCCTCATCAAGAGGATCAATTAATGCCAATTGTGGCCTCGGATAACCCCCATCCCATAGTTCTATGGGAATTTCCATCATTATCATCATTATAGATAGAATCTGTATTCAATGAGTTGGGAGGTAAACAATTAATGTCTCCATCCCAACCATTCATCCCACCATAAGAAAAATCTCTGATATTTAGCTTCCATTTGGAAATCATGAATGGAAACTCCCACTAGGTAATTACTCACATGCCATGATAGGTGGAGCAAACAACGAAGGAAATATGACCAATCTAGGGTTTCAATCCAAAATGGCCCAATGTGTTCAACAGTTTTAGGAACTACCCTAATAAAGTAAATGCATAATAATCATATTACCTTGGAAGTAGTGGGAGACCCACCTCTTCCTGATATAACTCAGTGAATATCATCATTTTCAACAAAAATGATATGGAGGATCAATACATAAATACCATGGGCCCCAACATGGAAAACATATCCATAGAGGAGGGTGAATTGGATCCTTAACTAAGGCTACACGCACCTGAAA
The DNA here is from genome assembly GCA_963277665.1 of Viscum album. Taxonomy (NCBI): domain Eukaryota; kingdom Viridiplantae; phylum Streptophyta; class Magnoliopsida; order Santalales; family Viscaceae; genus Viscum; species Viscum album. The sequence goes on from OY728127.1 coordinate 1,912,166,841, forward strand.
TAAAAGAAGGTTCCAAAATCTAGAGCCTCTGAATATCGAGTTGTCACCTTAATGGTGGAACACTGATAAAGATTAAGGGAAAGGAGTGGCCACATCCCAATCACTGCCTAGAATAGTTGAAGTTCCTTCCACAGAGGAATAGCTGTCACAATATGAGAATGAGATTAAAACTCTCAAACAACTCAACGAGGAGCTAGTCAGGGGAAATATTCCAGTTGGGTATCATCTTTAGCTAGAGATAAATATTTAACATTAAATAGTCAACCCTCTTATAAAAGATTCATCGAAGTTTCAGATCATCTCTGGATCTAGGAATATGTTCTACATAAATATGGTAGTTGAAAATGGTCCTGACATCCCTCCATTATGATGACCACTTATCCATTGCAATTGTAATCACTCAATCTATGAACGGTTCAATAATCAGTCGGGGATAAAGACAAGTCCATTTTACTATGCCTCACCTCCTCCCTATAAATAGTAAGTAGTAAAAGCACTAATACCTCCCTAATTTCTCAATTCCATCTAGTCCCTAGATACTTTAACGGAAGCCATGGAAGGGTGATCTACACCAATGCCGATAAAGAAGAAGTCATATCCTGAATGGGTGGATGACCCTTTACCTCTACCCAATTTAAAAAATCCTACCATATCTACTTTTTATAGTGCGAGAGACTGTAAAAATCATATCACACACTTCGTATACTAATATGGGCAGATAATGGGTTCTTGAGATCAATAGAAGGAAACAAAGCTGAGGTATTTTGTACAGACTCTGATAGGGATCGCCTTTGTTCGGTACAGTATCCTTCCTGTAGGATCAGTAGTAGGATGGGAAGATCATCATCATCCATTATATTTTTTGTTCCACTCCACATAGAGGAAAATTAAAAATTTTGACGACATTAACTACATGAAATGAAAAATAAATTCTAGTTTTATGACTTCATAGCCATATGTAATGGATTAACCTATTCACTCATCATCCCTATCTCACTAAAAAATTGTCATAACTCTATGCATAAAATCTTCAAGATGATTTTTAAACACATCTAGTCCCAATGAAGTATCAAAGTGGGTTCTGTGAGTTTTCCAAAACGGAACAATGTATAGAGGAATCCATTCAGTGAAGCCGAGCTAAATCTTGTATCATTCCTTCATCACAAGGGAAAAAGCTCAGAAAGGAATACGCTTCCATTAATACCATAAAACTAGAAGAAATTCCAATTCAATCTCCTAATCAGGTCCCAAAACACCCATCGGCTTATTTCTAGTAGTAACAACCACAAAATATCCCATGGACAGATGCACTAAGAAATCAGGGGTTGCTGAGATTTGAAGAACAGATGAATAAATCTTACTCCTTCCAAAATTAACAATTCCATATTTTTTTGGAATCCATGAACAATAGCATTATAAACCTACCATAGTCTAGGAATCCTAGTGAGGTCAACCTCATCGACCATTGTGATTACATCCCTTTCTATATAATGTAGGGTCATAATATCATGGAATTATTCATCTTCAAAGATGTTTATCAAGGCATGGATGAATCCTAAAACGTGGTGTTAGATAACTCCTTAGAGTAGGTGTCCTGCAAAATTGCCACCCAGTCATAAGAAGAGGGTGTTTGGTAGAATGTTTTGGTCAGTCGCAGATAGAAGTTCAACAACTATAAGAATCAGAAAACAATTGACCGAGCTCATGCCACCCTGATAGAATAGCTATGCAGACCCACAATATCTCCACCACTCAATATGGTTACATTGGATATGTCTTCTAAAGGTGGATGCAACCATCATATACAAGAAGACATAAAAGAGAAAAAGTCATATTCTTCTCTAATGCAAGATCTAACTCATGCATATTTCTTCCCTACAACATCTAAAATGAGGGCCCACCCCAAAAAATGGAACCCTTATCATTCTAAGAGATCATATTTGGTTCTATAAATGTGATACACATCGAAGAACCCTTCTCTAATGATGAATATGCCTTAAAGTATGAGTTCCCCACACAAAAATATGGAACATCAGGATACATGTGTCGAAATTGAGGATGTATGGAATAGGAAGAGTGTGTTCAGAGAAAAATATTTTGGCCATGTCCCCATAGAGAACATATATGAGGCTAATAGTCGTGGTCAAACACTATAGTAAGCCTAGAAAAGACATCGTGGTGTATTAGATACCTCCACTGCTTTTCTGCACCCAATTTTCATACATGACCACCAAGATGGTATTTGATTACCCAATCAACTAAGAATGGGGAACATTAGCATGACATGTTCCATAAGTAGTAGATGCTCTGTCAACCTTGGAAAAATCACTAAGCCCTTCCACCTCAAATTCCATGGATTCCAAGAAACATGTTCATGAGAAACCCCACCTTGGGAATCAATGAACTCCCAAAAGAAAGTAATCCATTCTAAAACAGCTACTGGTTCTCCCATCCAAGCTCTAAATCCTTGATGTTATCCATATTTAAAAATAACTCAGACACTCAATTGTTTTGTCCTTTCAAATCCCACTACAATTAGATATAGGAGTCAATGAAGCCGTGGTATATAAAATGGATACTATATCAGCAAAATTCCATTTCTCTATCTCATTCACATATCATGATTTGAAAGAATTCATCTAGGGACACATCATTCCACTGTTTGTATTGGGTAGACTCAATAATGTTGATATCCAAATGGTTCTAATTTAAAACATTTCCGAGAACAATCTCATCCTACTTCAAACCCTCTGATGTTTGGGATATAGTGAAGCGTATTTTTCTCCCACAAAGCTAACCAATCATGATTATTGTGAGCTTGAGAAAAGTTCTATTAGGAATATCATCCTCAAAGCTTCTTTTAAGGATCTCACATATAATATTGACTTTATATTTATCCATAAAGACACAAAATTAAATGTCCTACTCGGAAGGCCCTAGCTACATAGCCACATGGTGATACCTTAAAAATTCCATCAATTTCTAAAATACATCACCAATTAAAAGGTATGCATACAACATGGGGAAAATTCCCCTAAGAGACTTGAAAATACACATATGTTGATGAAGGTTTTTAAAAAATAATACACAAACAACTAATTGTGAATGATGAGATGTAGGTTGCATCACCCAATGGCTTGGGGACCACCCCTGCAAATCCCCAGAGTATGCTCTAAAGAGACTGTGTCCTCCTAATAAATATGGTCAACAAAATAGGTTTGGTCCCATAGATCCAAACACCTCCTATCTCTAGGGATAGTGTAAAAAATAAATTTTCTCTCACATCTCTCGGTAGTGACTTTAGAAATAGGGGATGATAATGGTTATTCTCATGAACTCCATCACCTAAATAGGGACATATATTCCCCCATATTTTCATCTCTATCTATGAATGGCTCTACAGGATTAGATGTGGAATTAGAAGATGATGACTCAAGAACACCCCTACTACATTCATAGAAGGTGTATCCACCACAAATGATGAACTCAGACAGGTAAATCTGTGAATATAATAAGACTCATGGCCTAAATTAATTAGTGCCACCATTCCCCTCAATGACCAAGATAGTTATAAGTATTTTCTACAGAAACACCTATATGTTTTTACTTGGAACTATATAGAAATTAACGGATTGAATCCAGATGTTTCTATGCACCATATTTGTCTTCTTGATGACCATATAGGCTTCAAGAATGAATCCAAGAGGATGCACCACTCTCATGTTGCCAATGTAGAGGCGGAAGTTGAAAATTTGATCAAATAAAACTTTTTCCAAGAAGTTAAATACCTAATATTGATTCCTAATATTTCCCATATCAATAAAAATACTAGTTATATTAGGGTATACAACAATTTAAGATGCCTTAAATGACATTTCCAAAAGGAAAAAATCTTGTTGCTGATCAATGAAATCTTAATTGATGAAACTATTTGTGTCTAAGATCTTTTCGTAATAAATGGGTAATGAGTGTACAATTAGATAAAAATGGACACTGATGAAAAATAATCCACTCTCTTCAGATCACCCAAGGTGATTGTATACTATCAGGTAATTTCCTTTAGCTTAAAGAGTGCTGGTGCCACCTATCAATTCATTGGGCATCATATCATTAATCCATTCTAGGTAAGGATAGCCAAATGTTATGTTGATGACATGGTGGTAAAATCTTGATAGTAGTGTGATCACTTCATGGATCTTTAAATAATCATAGGAAAGCTATGGAAGAATAGTTTTAAGATGAATCTACTGATGTGTGAAATTTAGGTAACATCAGGGAAGTTCCTTAACATTTTGGTACACAACCATAGTATCAAGGTCAACCCAAATAAGATGAGTGAAATTTTAAAAATTCCACCCCCAAAAATCCCAAATAACAAGGGGGATTCTAAGGTAACCTTGACTAAATTCAGAGATTCATTTCAAACTTTTCCATAAAATCTATCCCTTTCCCCAAGATAATGAAGAATGGAATCACTTACCAATGGAACATAGGATACCAAGAAACATTTGAATGTCCCAAGAAGTATCTATAGCTCCAATCTATCCTGATTCCACTAGTAAAGGGAAATCCACACATCTTATATATGAATTCCATTGAATGGTCACATGGTTCCTTCCTCATATAGAAGAACAATGTGGGGGAGTGAGAATAGTCTCTATTACCACATTTAAACAATACTAGGCACTGAGACCCGATACATGTATTTGAAGAAGAACTTCCACACACTCATCATTGTAGTGTAGAAGATGAGGCATTAATTTTAGCACCACAAATTAAATTTGGAATCTCATATTGATCTAATAAAGTGAATTCTCACCTTCCCCATGTTAACTAGACATCCAGTGTTATGGTTATTCATTCTACAACAACATGAAATCCAATTTGTTTCATAAGAGGTGGTGAAAGGGTAAGGCCTAGATGTTTTCTTTATGACACATCCCACCCAAAAAAACTGCACCAAAGGATACCAAACTCCTGGATGAGGATTTTTTATACACCTATGAATCTTTTTATATATTGGACATTTACTTTTGGCACATCTCATTGTCCTGTCACCAAATGATAGAAAATTCGAAGCTCAATCAGGTTGAATTTTGTATTATATTTTTTCTCTAGAAAAATTAATTTTTCCCAACTCATTCTCACTATCTTATGGTTGTAGAAATAATGAGACAAAATAACAAGTCATCACTATTGGATTAGAAATGATCCTAGAACTATAGATAGACTACATAAAAAACAATGGGCATTGGAAAGTGGTGACGAAGAAGATCAATGGAATATTTCCCTTCAAAAAATAATAATTGACCGCTCTCACTAGCTAATTTTGGGGACTAATGGTATAATTACACTTTGATCTCCCATTTCATGATGTTCCCTAATCACATAATTCTAATAAAGATGCATTGGAAAATGCAACCATAGTCCTATATTACTTTTATTAGGAGGAGTAAATCTTATGTATCATGCACCAAAGAATTGTCTCATCAATAATAAACTTTGATATGGAAGAAATAAATCAAGTCATAAACACCACAGAGCATGATAAACCAATATCTATCCCAAGATGGATGTAGCCCATAATCGTTTATCATGAAAATGGGACTCTCCTAACAAACTAAGATGTAAGTGAACAGATTTGGCACCCTGTAGGGAACATTACCCTATGGAATGACCCAAATGAGATAAAATACTGCTAAAAGTGAGGATTTGGTGGAACCATCCAAGGAAACATAGAATAAAGAGATATATACTCCATCATGAAAGAATTCCATGAAGAATCATGTGGTTATCATGAGTCTAAGACCAGGTTATCCCATAAAATCAACAGATTAGGATATTACTAGAAGACCATGATATAGGACTGTGTGGAATTCACAAGGAATTTTCATGCAATCCATATACATGAAATCATCATTCATCAACCCTATGAATTTCTACATAAATAAAAATATATTTTCCCATTTTTTTGGGGAATTGATTTTTGGGGCCATATCCCCCAACCACGACTAAGAAATTCAAGTACATCCTTTCAACTACCAACTTCTTCTCCGAATGGACTAAGGTAATACCCCTCAATGTGGTTAGGATGTAGAATGTCATCAACTTCATAATGTCACATATCATCACCAATTATAGGGTCCCTAACATAATATTGAAATAAAATGGAACTAACCACTTTTCAATGGAATTAAAAAAACTCTACATGTAGTACAACATTGATTCCATTAACTAATCATGATATCAAATAGAAGAAAATGGATAAATAGATTCCTTAAAAAAGTACATGTCAAAAATACATTAGAAGATGAGGAATAAAGATAAGAAGTAATGCACTAATAAACTCCTCCATGCTTTATGGGCCTACCATACCACCATGCGTACTGCTACACAAGAAACTCAATACTCACTGATGTATGTGACTGAGGCAATATTTCCATTATTAGTCAAGTTTCTCTCACATCTAGTAGCCATCTATGGAAAACACTCGAAAGATGAGGATTAACAAGATTCACTGGATGAATAGGAACATCATGATAAGAACATGATCTATACATTGTACAACCTTAAAGTCCATTAGGATCTGACCACATAGGACATCAATAAATATATTTGACTATGTTCATTCCTCCAAGGATAATTGGTGTTGGCTCGCAGAACACCAATTATACAAGGGACGAATCCTCTAATGATCAAACCCAAATGAGAAGGGTCACATATAATAGATATGTTTTCTCATAATAGATCCTACTAATTAGCCACAATAGATGTGAAAGTTGGCACATCCCCCACCAATGTGAGGTTTCTCATGAAATAATTTTCATAGCTATCATCAAGGGACACATTCTGGAAGTAGTAATTTAAATTACATAGCATATCATGTCCCAACCACATGACTCTAATCATTATGGAACATTTCCTCTATGCATGTTTCTAAATTGCACGGATCCCCCAATGATTTTTCTTTATTTCTGTTAGGAAAACTAATCCTAGATGCCAGAATTTAAATTGCACAGTGTCTCACATCTTAACCGCATGATGTTAAACAGTATAGAAAAAAACATTACCACATGAATTTAAACTACACGGAAGATTCCCTCACCATATTATGTTAAACTACATAGGATGAACCATCTCACTGAAGACTCACTACACACGACCTAGAATTGTATGAAAGAAGAATGGAATTCCCCCATCCCGATGTGTGATTCAGCTCCACATAGGGACTCCCTCCTTCTAAGAACTCCATTTGGCATGATTCATATCATCATAAGATACATAGTTATGCATGAAACTCTATTATTTGGGATCATTCATAGTTTTACATCCCTTTCAAATCGAGTGACCCTCATCCTCGCTATAAGAAAATAAACTATATGACTAACGACCTCATAGCACAACATTAAACTCCACAGTTTTTTGGAACTATATACTGGTTGATTCTCATTTTAATAAGATACTTAGGGATTTAATGACACTATATCTTGTTCTATCCACACGATGATACAAAATTCCCCTGTTATATCCTTAGTATCCTCTGTATTGTGAGAGGAATCCTTACCATTATTTTTTTGTAACACCATGCATATCTCACATAAGCATAGAAATTTCAGTAAGATTTTCCCCACATAAAAAAAGAATATCATCTCAAAAAATAGTTATAATGGTCTTGAGTGAAATACAATAACATGTGTACCATGATCCCTCATCGTGTGATGTTAAACTGCAAGGTTTATTTCCTTTACATGAAATAAAATTGCACCTTCACGTGGACCTCATTTGTGAGGACCACTATTATTGGTGTTGGTCTCCTACCTCACCTCAATTTAAGAACAATATTTGAATGGATTCCTATCATCCCAATATTGGTAGTGAGGCCCAAATATCCAGCCCTAGTTCAAGTCACAAGGAATTAACATACAAAATCCCTTCTATGTGTATCAATCATACTTTCATCCAAAGATTATATTTCATGAACTACATATAGTATGATTCCTATTACCATAGGATACATAGTGACCCCCATATTTCATTGCTTGATTCCAACTGAAAAGACCCTTTTCTATGTCAAGAATCCTACATCCTTTTTGAATGATGTTAAACTATAAGGTTACTAGAGGGCTATGTGTGGATTGAATATTATCATCATAGGATATGTATTAAAGACTATATATCCATTCTATGGTTTAACTAAACAATCAATGGAGAAAATTCTCCCCTTTTTTTATGGTTCAGACCTACATTGAGAGTATCCCATTCAAGCACTATGTTATTCTTTAATTCCTCTCATCAGAAGATAAATATTGATGCATTTATCCCCAATCCTTTGCCCAGTTACCAGAACTAATAAAAAAAATCATCGCAACTATATAGGGGTTGAGCCATAAAACACCGTTTTTCCTACGTATTAGTCATATCTAAATATTTCCTACTAGTGTATGTAATATATATTTCATTATTTTTCATTTTGTTTCCCACATCCTTGACACATTATAATTAAATTTCAAGGAAAACAACCTTCCCACATGACATTAAAATAGCACCACAAATATTTCATTACTACATGACATTAAAATACATGTAAAATGTCCTTACTACATGACTTCAAACTACATGGAATAAATTAAATCCCTGCAACACAACATTAACCTACAGTAACCATCATCCAACTTCATCCCTTGTCAAAGGACCATAATATCCTTACCTAGGTTAGCTAGAACATGGACTAGTTCCTCTATATTTTAATAAACTCATTTTTTAAATCACACTTTATGTCTTGAGCACCTCATGTTTTCACAAACCTTTTATGTTCCATGTAAAGGAAAAGGGTATCTCTATTTGACTATTCTATCAACGAATAATGTTTGAGACCTAACACCCAAAGAAATCATGCCTCTCTAAGGAGAGATTTATAATACTTTTGATCCTAACATCATTGTGGTGGAGCTCCGCACTAGAGGGTGTTTTGGGTCAACCCCAGAATGATTTTACCATACCATTTTTCATGACATGATAACCTAAAGTCATGATTTACAACATTTTCATCTCATACTCAGAGGGATGGATTGCTCTAAACCATGGGTATCATAATTTTTCTCTTTTGTAACCTCCCCCATATTATGTTCATGTTCATCATAGCCTTAAACTGCCTCAACTTTGGGGAAATTATTATGACCATAAACTCTATCACATAGTGGTCAAAATAAAAAAACAAAAATTTATAGCAAAACAAATGAAAAATATATTAGGTTGAAAAAATATAGAGGGTTTCTTGCACAAAATTTTAGTCTCTTCTAACTAAACTCTTCATCTCTAGAATTTAGGTAAAAATTTGTGCACAAATAAATTTGAAATAAATCTCGTAGGATCAAAATTTTATCCATAATAATATTTTATCTATTCTAGTTGGACCACCTTGTTAATTAAAAATATATAGTAATGTTTTTTCATATCTTCTCACCCTAAGAATATATTCTCTAGGTGGTGAAACAACTTTTAGGGTACTTAAAATTTTCATTGATATTGCACTTTCCACAAATCACACATTATCATTTGATCACCTCAAAACACTATAAAACTTCTATGGCCCTTGTAAAAGGATACATAGATTCAAGGGCCCCTCATTTGAATATTAAAGTATATACATGGATCCTACGTATGCACCCATGGCCATCAACCAAATGCATCACTCTTCAAAAAGTGATTTCAGATCCGTGTGGTCCTCGTCATCACTATGATGGAACTCACCACCATAGTTTGTTCTAGGACACTCCTAATATGATTGTTCCATGTCATCCAACTGACATGAGAAATTTTGACCCAGATTTACAATCCGTGTACCATACTATCCAGGAGGATTCAACATCCTCAAAATCATGTCATCATCTTCTGTACACATTATTAAAGGATGAATGAAACACTTTATTCCTAAAAATTTTATGGTCCAAACCTCGTGATCAAAACCGTAAGACATAGTTATAGAGCTTCAAAATTAAGATATGAACAACCCTAGGGTTCTAGACCCCTTCCAATATATCTTTCCTCCATATCTAACCTAAATTTTTGTACATTTGAGTCTTCATGATTCTTTCATGGACCTTGGAGAGGAATATAGATCATCATTTCTTAACAATGATATCAAGGTATAAAGGCCTTTACCTTACACCTAAAGTCATCTCCATATTCCCAGAAAGGAACATCAAACGTTAGGATCCCTAGAGACACCATTGTGTATCATGGAACCTTAGGGTGTTAATGTTCATCCTTTTAATTTCTTCCCCATGCCATAATCAATAACTCAAACTTTTGGGTTATGACTTATATCACCCATATTACAGCTATCCATGTGGTCCTGAAATCCCTAGTATTTAAGCCTAAACCAATATTACCCCTATAAATATTTCATGACTCTTGGAAAAGAGTGGAGACATCTCTATTTGACAATGAAACTAATGCATAAGTTCTTTGACCTACCAATAAGAGGGATCTCCTCTTTCAAGAAATGAAATCTAATCCTCATGATCCTTAGCAACACAATGGAATAACTCAACACCGTAGTGTGTTTGGATCAATTCCTATAACTTCATCACCATATTCAATAATCATTTATCATTTCCTTACAATATTACATAAATATTTGTGGAATACTAAGGTTTGAGAAAAAAGAACCCAAACTACTTCAATAAATCATCCATGTTAAATGACCCTAAAATAAATCGATAAAATGTATGATGTAAAAGATCATAAACTACAATGATAGAAGGACAGTTGTTAGACCCTTGTTATAGTGGGAAAATCTCTTTGATATCTAGATAGACTCATACATCCCAATTTTATTTGAATCCTTATAAAATTCAGAATAAATTTATTGTTCCTGAATGGGAAAGACCTGATTAATTTTTTAGTTGCATCATGATAGAAATTCCAAATTAGGACCCCACTTAAACATTTGGTTGGAGTTGGACAAATGAATTATTCAATAGTACATATGAACATATGAATCGGATTCTTGATTTTTCCCATTTTTGGCTATAGTAATGTACGTATGTATATTCCGGTCTTCACAGTCTCCCTTGATCACAAAATATCATGTGTGAGAGATGTTTTACAAGAAAGTGTTATGGGTTTCTTGAACCTAAGAGGAGGGTATGAATGATGACTTTAGTGAAGTAATGGGGGTATAATTGGTAAGACCAAACCCATAATGGAATACAATATAAAATGGGATTTTCCCCAAGATTTATTCCCATCATCTCTATAATACACGGCTAAAATGATCAAACAACATGAAGATATGTACCATCCGCACATACTACAGTAGCATCACAGTGGTACATCGCATCCTCTACCTCCTTCCTCAAAGGCCAGAGAGATATATGAAGATATTCAGAATCCAAATAAAAAAATGTAAGTGGAAAATTTATGGAAGTTAAAAATAAAATATTGTAAAAGGAAAGACAAAAAAATTCTCGCATCTCTATGAGTATCATATGCATCAGTATGGGCATTAATGATTCATATAAAGAAATTGAGAACCTCTTGACTCATCAATATCTTGTAGATCAACTAATACAAAAAGGATTCATGTAATAACATGTCCACTCAGAAGACATGTCATCATCTGACCTTAACATGGTCACACGAGCCACATAATAGTCAAAGAATCATGAAATAAATCCCGTAGATCCCATAAAATACTCAATACAATTATGCATCCCTATAGGAAATGTTCAAATAATGACCAAATATAATTCCTTAAATTTATTATAGTGGGATCCTAGGAAATGGAATTCTTGCATAGTGGTTCACTCAAAATGGACTCATGGTGAGTTCTCGCCATGGGTTCTTTCTTAATGGTCTTGGGATAAGGTTATATAATATGAATAGCACACAAGATCTCAGAGAATCAATTAGATGATGGATTAACAGATCTCTACACACTTATATATATTGAATTCCCTGGAATATCAAATTTCTCGAAGTAGACAAAACATTTTCCAAGACACGGTTTGGTGACAACGCCAAAGCCTCATTTGGGCATTTAATTTCCTCAGAACTGAGCCCTTGTTCCCTTGAAAATCTCTTCAGTTGGAGGGAATTTTTTTTAATTTTCCAAATAAGAATAAAAAATATACAATGTAATAAATACATGATTAAGGTTATTATTTTCCACTAAAATCATAGGGAAGAAGAAGGTTTCCATGATCACACATATTTGGAAAACCTCATGGAGACACACAGTTGCCTAACCTTTGGAAGGATATATGGATGGTTGAACGCTATGCATAGCCTATGGTTGATACCACCGATCCCCTTTATACAAGTTCTTATAATCTTAAGAATTCATCCCAGTCACTCATTGGTCACATAGGGGCATCCAGACAAGGATCTCCGGGTAACACGAATTATTAGGTGGCATTCCTGTGATAATCCATCGAAAAATATTTTAAAAATATGGGGGAAATATAAAAAATTCACGATCTCCTTTCATTCATAAAACCATATGATCTATCACTAATAACTATAGTGATTGTATTCCAAAACACTTATACATCCTCACAAGATCCCTAAATTCTGTAAAATAAACAGAAGAAATAAAAAGGGGAAATATGGGATCCTATGGAAGATATAAAAATCATGAAATTCACCCCAGGTATATTTCATTAAACTACATTCCCCTAAAGATATGTTCATCTCACAGCATGATAGGTTGCTAAAATCCACCTTGACTTGGTGAAGGGATTCATCCATGTCCGTGTAGCCTCATGCTCCCCCAGTTGGCTTCAAAGAATAAGTAGAAGGGTTCTACCAAGATAATTCTCAAGCATCACCATAACACCTTTCTTTGGTCACATGACACATCACAGGTGGGGAATGTTATTGTATTTTAAAACACTCATAAAATTTCACAAAGTCCCCAAAATTATGAAAAATAAAAGAACAAAATAAAAGTGGAAATTTGGGAGCCTCATTCCATCATAAACAACATGTGACACACTCATGCGCTCTACAAGACCTCATGAAATCTCTTTGAAATTACTATATTGGACTCAAAAAAAGACCCCTATAAATACATACTTTCCCCATGAATGATCCTAGAAATTATTTCTCAGATCAAATGAATTTTATTCCAAAGGAATCCTGATCTCATGAAATTCTTTAAGCATTTCATCATAATAATATGAAAGTCCCATAGAATGTCTTCATGATTATGAACAATCTCTTTAGCAGGACATCATCCAATATATGAGGTGTTAACAGGATGGTCATGCATTCACAAAAAGTAATCTGATTCCCCTAAAATGACCTATATTAGTATCTCATGAAATGCATGACATCAAATCCCACCACCAACCCCAACCCATATTTTTCCGATTCGTACCACACAAAGAGGTGAATATTTATGGGGAAAGGCCTATAAATCCCCACTCATCCTAAAATATTTTTGGAATTTTCCTTGGATCACAGCACCCGCTCACCTATGAATCATAGAGGATTTCTCTGATTTTTAGATCTTATGATCTAATAATTTTTGTGTCAGGTGAAATATGTGGAAGAACATAAGCGATCATTCAGTATGCTTAGGCACATCATGTGATCACACATAGATCACGTGAAGGACTTATGATGAGTTTTTTGAAGGACATCCCGCATTGCTATTAAATCTTGTGAGACATGAAAAAGATAACACTGAACAAATATAATTCATATGAAATAACAATAAGGAACTAAGACTAAATATATGGGAGACATATGAAAAAAAAACATATGCATTTATCCTCATGCACATTGCATTAACCACCCAGGTCATGCGAAAGCACCAGTACATTTCTCCCAAATAAAAAGATTCTACTTTGGTATTCTATTTGTATCATGTGAAATCCCTTGGACATGTTAGAGAGAGTCACATGGAACCCCCTGATCATGCCACCTGAGTCACACGAAACCCTCTAGGCTCGCTCTCCAGACCTTGTGATATCCTTTCGATATTTCACCCAAATCATATAGAAGAACTAGTATAAGTCAGATAAGTCTTCTAATGAAACCAATGCATGTCAAATGGATCTCCCAATATCCTCTAAGAGTGTCATACAGTTCTTGTTATTTCTTTTGGACATGTCTACTGGATGTTGTTCCACCCTCCATACATATCATCCTAGATTAGGTATCACTCTCTAGAAATGTAAAATTTACCCTCACAACACCCTCTAAGTGTTTCATAAAAATTCCATGATGACATTAGGGATTTTTTTTGAAACATTAGATTTAATAAAAATTTCAATAGGAGATAATGTGATGGCTTCCCGGATCATCCATCCCGGTCTGGTGATGTCTTCTATTCAATCATCATTGGTCAAGTGATGACCATCAAACATGTCATCCATATTATGTGATTTCCCCTAGAAAAGTAAACCGGATCATCTGATTTTCCTTTGACATGTTAGGAAGGAATAATTTGGCATTTCAAAATGATAATCAAGTCATGTTGAGAAAACAATCAATGTATGTTTGGAAAAAAATCGGGCCAGGTCGAGCATGAATCCCATGACATCATAACCTTATACAACCTATATATAAGGAAAGAATTAGTATGTAACCCCAAAATAATGGACTAAAATAAATATTATTCATACCACAACTAAGATATGTAGGATTCCTTCCTAATACTCAATCTCTATATCAATCCTCCAAAGGATGGTCCTTGTGTGTGATTCCCGCCTCCATAAGCAGTGATATTGAATATTTTGTGTCCCTTGTTTCTCAAAACAAGCATAGAGCACACGGTCTTAGGGATTAGAAATGGTAATATCATTATTTTCATTAGAATATATAATGAAAAGGTAAGCCTTGATGTATAAGACTAAATTAGTTGCATAATATGGAATTCCCCACATATAAGGGCAACGTTAGTGTGTAATACCAAACCAAATGAACTATAATGACTCCAATTACTATTATAACCAGGACGCTTATGATGCCTTTATAAGGCCCAAGATAAAATTGGAATCAAATTTAGTGTATGTACTACTATACCTCCAACATTAAAACCATTAAGACCCAATCTCTCTCTTGGTCTGATCATCCCTCCTCATCTACTAGAAGATTTAGATATCATAGAACTGTAATTTCTCTACTTATTTCCATAACGAAGATACTTTAGATGGATTTATAAGGCCCGATCTATATTTTAATCATTCAATGGGTTGTACTAGCATATAATACCCATATACATATTAGATTAATCTTATTAATTTCTATTCCATATTTCCCAAACCAAGAATAATTCCCATAGTCTTCGGAATTTATAATGATTATCTCATTGTAATCATGAATCTTTACCATCTATGGAATCCTTAATGTGTATTCCTCGATCAGTGGCATGATATAACTGTAACACCTCATCCCCAGTTACCCATAGTGTGTGCATTATTTTAATACATTGGCATGATTACACGGAATCAAGTCCCAAAGCACCGATCGGTTTAGCAGTCTTGGAAAACTTACTACATAAATGAATGTTACATTACACTTTATAACATACAAAACAACATAAATAATACTTCATGAATGCCATTATTCCCTTGTATTAACCCTGCATATCAATCACAATAAACTTCTTGGAATCTTGGGGAAAATAAAACATAGAAAGGGGTGAGCGCAGATGCTCAGTAGGGATAACAATAATGTGGAAACTTTCTTAAATAAGTATAAACATTTAAGGCAATGTATAACTAAAAAAAGCCTTTTAAACTTGTACTTCAGCATAATATGGAAAAAATAAAATGAAGTAATGTCATTTACTTATTGACATGGATATTCTACTAGTGGAATAATCACATCCAATATCACTAACAACTTTCATAATGATGGAACCCATAATTCCAGACTATCATAACCACATAGTAAAAGCCTTGTGCCAAGACTACAAATAAGATTTTGTAAAGGCCTTGATTCAAGACACTAGTTTGTCTCATGAGACCTACCGATGAATCGAGGAGCTATAGCAGGATCCACCCGTCACTTACTAACTCTAATGCATTCCTCATTTTAAAATGCTTAAACATAACATAAACATTCGTATTAAAACTAGCATACAAAATGTCAAAACTTTATCCCTAAACCATGAATGGTATAAAAATAACACATCCATATTCAAACATATCTTAAAACCTTCAATACAATATGGAATATTTGTATCATAATAAATCATCTTCAAACTAGTTTAAAATCCATCAAAGGATGTTGATATAGATGAAAATGATTTGTAAAACTCTTTGAGAGAAATATCGCTTTTTCAGGAAAACATTTAAAAGTCACACAATTTAGAAAGGAATGCATTTAAAGACATTTTTGAATCATATTGTCCCATACCACTTTGAAACTTTTGAAAGGAATTAACATTTTGAAAATATTCATGTCCATATAAATAAATCCTTAAAAACCATTTTGATGACATGGACAGTAATGAGAAAGATTTAGAAGAGTAAATATATAAAACATTTGAAATAATGTTTTTGTAAAAAAAGTTCCTTAATAGAATCCCCTAGAAAAATATTTCCAGAAACGTGGACATGGATAATAAATATGTCCCATTAGATATGTAAAAACAACCTCGGATAATAAAGATATTGTGAAATTAACCCTTACCAATTTGGTAACTTATGAAACATATACCCCATAAAAGAGGTATCATACAATGAAAATGTAAATACAGATAAATTAAAGTGTATTACACAAATAATACAATTATGGTAAGTACATACACCACAAAACAGGTAATAGTGGAAATATGGAAAGAATCTCACGGGAATAAGGAGTGAGATGAAAACCCCTTACCTTGCACTTTCCTTTAGTCGAGGGTACATTTAACATCCTGTATGAAAAACCGTAGTTTGTTACTAAATTATACCAGAACCATATTAATATTTATGATATCATAATTTATTCATTTATGACTTTATACTACCCATTTAATTATAATTTCCATGTTAAATTAACATTTCGGGTAATAATTTCTTTCTTTATTGTATGTGTTTTAACTTGATACTCTTGATTGTATCAGTTAGATTATAATTTATATACTTCTATAATATAAAACATGATTTATATATCCTATATATTTAAAATATATATATGTATAATAGACATCTATATGAAATGGAAAACACCGTTTATTGAGACGCTAGTCTGTACGTACGCATAAACGCTATTTCTGTTTTCATAACGTATTGAATGGAACTAAATAAATAAAATATATGTAAGTTGATATATATATATATCTAGTATAATTATTCTTTCATATATTATATACATACTAGTAATATATATTTTTATAATTGTCGATGAATGGTGAATGTGGAAATGAATCTCATCGCGTCGTGGAGACGGTAATCCGTACGTACGCATGAGCGACAATATCATTTCCTTAAAGGTGTGGAATTGGATGTTATATTAATTTTACAGAGACATTATCATTTTATTTTCATTATTTATATACATATTACTCATCATTATATCCATCCAAATAACATAGTGTTGAATAACAAATTACACCACGGCGTGGAGACGGTAAGCAGTACGTACGCATTCATGGTGACATTATCATTAATAAGATGGATAGAATAGTGATTATAGTTGTGAGATATTTATAATAATATCATATTATATATAAGATATTGTAGTTATTATTTTAAAATGGAAATAACAAAGAAAGAATAAGTAGAAAAAGAAAGGAACTTGAAAGAGGGTGGTGAAATCATTACCTCTTCTTCAGGTTCTTCCTTTTGATTTGATCAAAAGGTCTCTTTAGGTTGGTATTATGATCAAACTAAGGCCTCTAGGATGAATTTATGGATGTTGGGAAGATATTTGGATAGGGTTTGGCCGAGAAAATTGGCTTTCGAAGAGTGATTTTGAGAGAAGGGTAATTTCCCTTTTATAAGAGGGGTGCGGGTCACTTTAGGGAAAGATTAAAGTATTAATTTATTATACAATCATATTCGGTTTATAATAGTTCAAAATGAATTTATTTTGATCCATAGGTGGTTATTGGTCTAAATCATCTCAACCAATAGGTTTTAGACAAGTGTAGGTTACCATTTTGCTCTTATCATTTATATTTAACTCTTAGTTAAATTGTTTAACTTTTACTATGTCTTCTTGTATTCTTACTATATATGGTTAATAAACATACTCTAATCTTCCAAGAGAGCCTAAAGTTGATCATTAATGACATATATAAAATTATTTAAGCTCTTTGGCGGAACCTTGCATTTTTAGTAATATTGTATCAACCAATAATATAGTAATTGTTTTTAATATTAATTTATGTCAATTTTGACACTATTTGGTATTTTTTTATTGTGAAAGTCATCACACCTTTATTAATTAGAAAAAGATACATTGAATCCTCCCTAACATGTCATATTATCCTATAAAATTCGTTGATGTCATAAAAACTTTGAAATTATATTTATGTTAATATTTATAATACCATTTATTTGATTCTTTCATTAATAAGGTAATTACTGCATCATCATTGTGTCATAAATAAATTTAACTTGTTAATGTCTAAAAATTATAAATAATATACCATGATGTAGCAAATATTTTTATATTTCTAAGGAATATTTATAGTCGAATTTATCTTATGTATAACCCTATATTAAGAATGGTTTAGTTAAAAAACATTGAATTTTACACTTTTAACTCTTCTTTAAATTAAATAATAATAAGTGTCCTAATCTAATCCAAGTGGACATAAAGGGTCATATTTTATTCATAAGGTTTTTTTGGTTTAATTACACGTATCCATTAGAATTAGGACATGTGTTAGGGTAATAATATCATTTTTACCATTAATTACCCTTTTTACTTTTAACTGTGGTGAATAAAAGTGAAAAGTTATTATTCAACAAAAATTATTTTTATCTCATTGAACCAAATTTTACTCCTTGATATTAACCTCCTCTCTTGGATTTTCGAAATTCAACTCACAGAAGCGGTAAAATTATGTTTTATGTGAATTTACAAATTCTCCTAGGAGGTGGGTAAAAGACGGTGAAAAGTTCAATAATATTTTTATATATCTAAATTTATTATAAACTGACCCTAATGAATTACATTGAAATTAAATATGTATTATATATCTATTTTGAACTAAAATAAATTTAAATAAAATAAATAATTATTTGAATAAAAATTCGGTTTTAAACTATAACTCAGTGTTTTTCACTATTCATTAAAAATTAAATGTTTTCAAAAAAATACCAAAACATTACCATAAGCTAATTTGGATATTCCGAATTAAATAATGAAGTCTATTTTACCAAATTAAAAACATATAAATTGCATTTTTTAATTTAAAATTAATTCTTGCTGTTAAAACCAAAAGACATATTTTTAAAAACTAATAACTATCAAAAGTTTGAAATTTGTTTATGTCCAATTTCAAAGTGAAATTATTTAAAATCACCATCATTGGATTAAAGGTAAAAATATAATCTATTTATACTTCCAAACCATTAAAATTTATATGTTTACATTATAAATTATTTTGATTAAAATGTAGTTTTTAGTTAAAATATTGTGTTTTTCACTATTCACCCTAATATGAAAGTTATCAGAAAAACACCAAAACTTCATTGAAACTAAATTCTTATATCCTGATTCTAAAGAAGAAGTTTATTTTTTCAAATTGAATATATAAAAGTTTCAAATATTTTATTTAAAAAGGGTTCTCCATTAAATGGCGGTAAAATTTCATTTTTTAAAAAATACTTCTTTTATCTGAAAAAAATGAATTTGTTCTTACATTGTGTCTAAGAATATCATAATATGGATTCTAAAATTATAAGGATTATATAAAGTTCAAAATTTAGTTAATACTATTCATAACCATTTTTGAACGGCTATTTTGGTAAGTCATTGTGTGCTAGAACTCGGTGTTGCGTGTAGTGCAATTTATTGAATTACTTTGAAGAAATAACGTACTATGAAATCATGGGGTGTTAAATTTTTCCCTCCTTCAATAAATTCCTTCCTCATAATTTGAAATTATTTTTCAAAAATAAAATGTTGAAAATAGAAAATACCTTAGGGAAAACCCACATCAGAAATTAGGTTAATAGAATTTAGTCTTAATTAGAGGAAAAGGGAAATGAAGGGGTCACCACCAAATTATGATCTCAATTAAGAGAACATTGGTGGAAATTAGAGATATATAATTGGAGGAAAATGAAAATATTTATAGGTAATGATTGAGGTCATCAATCACAAACATGTGTAAAATTTAGGGCCTTAAATTCATCAATCTATGATGATTTAATATACCATGGGTTCATCAAAAAATATGGTATTAGGATAACACTTTTTTGGTTTTAAGATCCCTTTAATAATTTATAAGAATAAATTTCATCATAGAATAAGAGAAGAAGAAAAATATATACATGACAAGTAGAGTCCCATCCTTTAACTAATTTCTACCACAAACTCATCTTTCACTCTAAAAGATAATAGAACGTAAAAATAATATTCTATTTATCCAATTCATATAGAGTTCAAAAAAATTAATTTATAATTCATCTACCAGAAGTTTTTTTAAAAAAGACTACATTATTCAATCTAGGACATCACGTGGACTAGTGGTAGGTGATACACACTTGTCGCCCTTCGCTTGCGGGTTCAAGTCTCGCGGCCTTTTCGGACGCGACAGGTTGCTGCCTGACCTCCAGGTTATCCTTTTATGGAAATCCAAAAATAATCCCAAACTAGAATTATCCAAAATACTTTTGTCCAAACTCACAGTCCAAAATTTAAAAGGAAGTTAAACACAATGAAGATCATTTTTCCACATAATAACATGTGGACACCTTCATCATGTATTCTTTTAAAACACTGCAACATCCAGAATTACCATAAAACCGTATTGATTACATTCATGATCCCTTATTTATTATTGAATACTGAATATAATCCCTCTATCTAGAAATTTTGTAAACTCTAATAATGATGTAATATACAAATCATTAATCAGTTTCAAGGTAGTCAAGAATATCCAATATAATTATCCAAATCAATCTTGTATTATTCCAAAATCACTACCTCAATATCAAAACCATATTAAGGATTATCTTTCTCTCTACCATTTCTTTTCCAAAAATTTAACATGCTACTGATTCACATTTCTTGGATCCACACAATCTCAAGTCCTTAATTAAATAGTACTACAGTACAATACTTATATACTCTCTAATTATTATAACCGGTACATTGTTGATACAACACTCAAATGACATAATTATCTCATAACAACATAATAATTCTAATCATTACTCCCCATCTGTGGTAGTATCATAACTTTATTAATATCCAATAGCATCATTTGTGGCATACTCTGTTGATTTGGACATTGGTTTGTATAGTGTCTGAACTCTTTACAAACGAAGCATTGTACATTTGAAACCGTATTCTGACCCTTGTAGTCACATACTTTGTGTCCTTTTTCTCCACACTTATAACAAACTCCCATTCCCTTCAGTTAAGTTCTAGGGTGTTTCTCCCCATAGTTATCACATATGGGAAAATTCTTCTTTTCCCTCTTCCCTTTATCCATCTTTCTCTCGTCCATCCTTTTCTTCTCTTGCTTCCCTTAAAAGCCATAGGACTCAGAGAATTATTTACTTATCTTATTAACATATGATACTATTTCTTCATATGTTGAGAATATATGGGAGACAATTTCTCTTCTAAATTTTGACTTAATACCATGAAAGATGTGATCCTTCTTACTCATTGGATCATACGTATTGTTGGAGTTCACATTCATTCTACTGGGCGTCATTTATATACAATGTCATACACTAGATTAGTTTATGAATTTCAATACATAAATCCAAAATTCTAAAAGACTTAACATAAATTGAATAGTTTATGGATATAACCCATAATCATAAAAATGATTTTTTTGAGGAAGTATATACTCATAAACCCTTCATAATGGTTTCTAATGAAAATGTGAATTATCTTATGCATATCCCCCAAGAGTTTCGTAACCATGAGTGCATCAAGTCCCATTTTCATGCACCAGTTCCCATTCGATTCAAGCTCAAAGTGGAGTTTTCGAGTTTTACCCCAAGGTACATTTGTGCCAGAGCTGCCTCTACCTGCTCGTATCCAGACATGGATGTATTTCGTGGAAAACTCACAAAATCTCTACAATACCAAAAGTCTAGGAAGTTCTTCTATACTAACACTCAAATTATATCATAGGGCTATGTCCTCTAATCAGAGTTTATCTAAATCTAGTTCCAAGGTTATTGATAAAATTCCTCTGATACAAACTGTAATGCCATGACCCCAGTTACCCAGATTCAATGCATTATTTTAATACATTGGCATGATTACAAGGAATCGAGTCCATAAGGACTGATCGTTTTAGCAGTCTTGGAAAATGGATTACATACATGAATGTTACCTTTCACTTTATAATATACAAAACAAAATAAATAATCCTTTATGAATTTCATTATTCCCTTGTCTTAACCCTGCATATCAATCACAATACACTTCTTGGAATCCTGGGAAAAATAAAACATAGAAAGGGGTGAGCTCAGATTCTCAGTAAGGATAACAATAGAGTGGAAACTTTCATAAATAAGCATAAACATTTAAGGCAATGTATAACTAATACAAAATCCTTTTAAACTTTAAATTCAGCATAATATGAAAAAAAAAATGAGGTAATTCCATTTACATATTCACATGGATATTCTACAAGTCGAATAATCACATGCAATATCAATAACCAATTTTATAATAATGGAATGCATAATGCCAGACTATCATCACCACAAAGTCAAGGCCTTGTGCCGAGACTACAAATAATATTTTGTCAAGGCCTTGTGTCGAGACACTATTTTTTCTCATTAGACCAATTGATGCATAGAGGAGCTATAGTGGGCTCCACCCGTCACTTGCTTAGTCTAATGCATTCCTCATATAAAAAGGTTTGAACATAAAATAAACATTCGTATTAAAACTAGCATAAAAAATGTCAATACATTATCCCTAAACCATGAATGGTATAAAAATAAAACATCCATAGTCAAACATATCACAAAACCTTCAATAGAATATTGAAGATTTTCATCATAATAAATCATCTTCAAACAAGTTTAAAATCCATCAAAGGATGTTGACATAGAAGAAAATGATTTGTAAAACTGTTTGAGAAAAATATCCATTTTTCATGAAAAAATTTAAAAGTCACGCAATTTAGAAAGGAAGAAATTTAAAGATATTTTTGAATAAAAGTGTCCCATACAACATTGAAGTGTTCTAATGGAATTAACATTTTAACAACATTCATGTCCATGTAAATAAATCCTTAAATTTTTTTTTGAAGATATGGTCATTAATGATAAAGATTTAGAAGAGAAAATATTTAAAACATTTGAAATGATGTTTTTGTAAAAAAAAGTTCATTGAAAGAAGCACTTTGAAAACTCTTTCCTAAAACATGGATATAGATAATAAATATGTCCCATTAGATACTTACGTAAAAACAACCTCTCAAAATAAAGAGATTGTGAAATTAACCCTTACCAATTTGGTAACTTATGAAACATACACCCCATGAAAGAGGTATCATAAAATGAATATGTAAATACACATACATTAATACAATTATGTGATGTTCATACACCATAAAAAAGGTAATAGTGGCAATATGGCACGAATCTCACGGGATTAAGGAGTGAGATGAAAACCCCTTACCTTGCACTTTCCTTTAGTCGAGGGTACATTTAACATCCTGTATAAAGACTGTAGTATGTTATTAAATTATACCATAACCATATTAATTTTTATGATATCATACATTATTAATTTATGACTTTATACTACCCATTTAATAATAATTTCCATGTTAAATTAACATTTCGGGTAATAATCACTTTCTTTATCGTACGTGTTTTAACATGTAACTCTTGATTGTATCACTTAAATTATGATTTAAATACTTATAGAATATAAAACATGATTCATATATCATATATATTTAGAATATATATATATATATATATATATATATATATATTTATAATATACATATATATGAAATGGAAAACTCCGTTTATGGAGACGGTAGTCCGTACGTATGCATAAACACTGTTTCTGTTTTCATAACGTATTGAACGAAACTAAGTGAATAAAATATATGTAAGTAAATATATATATATATATATATCTCCATTATAATTATTATTTCACATATTACAAACATATTAGTAATATTTATTTTTATAATCGTCGATGAATGGTGAATGTTGAAATAAATCTCATCGCGTCGTGGAGACGGTAATTCGTATGTACGCACGAGCGACGATATCATTTCCTTAAAGGTATGAAATTGAATGGTATATTAATTTTATAGAGACATTATCATGTTATTTTCATTATTTATATTCATATTACTCATCATTATATCCATCCAAATAACATAGTGTTGAATAAAAAATTACATCACAGTGTGGAGACGGTAAGCCGTACGTACGCACACATGGTGAAATTATCATTCATAAGATGGATAGAATAATGAATATAGTTGTGAAATATTTATTATAACAACACAGTATATAAAGGATACAGGATTTATTATTTTATAATGGAAATAAAAAATAAAGAATAAGTGGAAGATGAAAGGAGCTTGAAAGAGGGTGGTGAAATCATTACCTCTTCTTCGGGTTCTTCCTTTTGATTTGATCAAAAGGGATCATTAGGATGGCTTTATGATCAAACAAATGCCTCTAGTTTGAAGTGAGGAATGTTGGGAGGATATTTGGGCATGTTTTTGCAAATCCAAATGGCTTTGTAGGAGTGATTTTGAGAGAAGTGGAAGTTCCCTTTTATAAGAGAGGTAAGGGTCACTTTAGGAAAAGACTAACGTATTAATTTATTATACAATCATATTCAGTTTATAATGGTTAAAAATGAATTTATTTAGTTCCTTAGGTGTTTATTAGTCTAAATACTCTCAACCAATAGGTTTTATACAAGTTTAGGTTACCATTTTATCCATATCATTTAGATTTAACTCTTACCTAACTAGTTTAACTTTTACTGTGTCTTCTTGTATTCTTACTATATATGGTTAGTAAACATACTATAAACATCATAGACAAACTAATGTGGCTAATAAATTTCATATATAATATTATTTAAGCTATTTTTCCAATCCTTAGATTTTAGGAATATTATATCAACCAATAATATAGTAATTGTTTTAAATATTAATTTATGACAATTTTGACACTATTTGGTATTTTGTTATTGTGAAAGTCATCACAAATTGATTACATAGAAAAAGATACATTGAATCAGCCCTAAAAAGTCATATTATCCTATAAAATTAGTGTAAGTCATAAAAACTTTGAAATTATATTTATGTTAATATTTATAATACCATTTATTTGATTCTTTTATTAATAAGGTAATTACTGCATCATCGTTGTGTCATAAATAAATTTAATTATTTAATGTCTAAAAATTATAAATAAAATACCATGATGTAGAAAATATTTTTATCTTTATATGGAATATTTATAGTCGAATTTATCTTATGTATAACCCTATATTAAAAATGGTTTAGTTAAAAAACATTGAATTTTACACTTTTAACTCTTCTTTAAATTAAATAATAATAAGTGTCCTAATCTAATCCAAGTGGACCTAAAGTGTCATATTTTATTCCAAAGTACTTTTTTGGTTTAATTACACTTATCCAATATAATTAGGACATGTGTTAGGGTAATAATATCATTTTTACCATTAATTACCCTATTTACTTTTAACCGTGGTGAATAAAAGTGAAAAGTTACTATTCACCAAAAATTATTTTTATCTTATTGAACCACATTTTACTCCTTTATATTAACCGTGTCTCTTTTATTTTCGAAATTCAACTCACAGAAGTGGTAAAATTGTGTTTTATGTGAATTTACAAATTCTCCTAGGAGGTGGGTAAAAGACGGTGAAAAGTTTAATAAAATTTTTATATATCTAAAATTATTATAAACTAACCCGAATTAATAACATTGAACATATATAGGTATTATGTATCTATTTTGTCCTAATATAAATTTAAATAAAATAAAAAATTATTTAAATAAAAAATCAGTTTTAAACTATAACTCAGTGTTTTTCAATATTCATCAAAAATTAAAAGTTTTCAGAAAAATACAAACAATTTACCCTATGCTAATTTTGATATTACGAATTCAATAATGAATTATATTTTACCAAATTAAAAACATAGAAGTTTCATCCATTAATTTAAAATTATTTCCCGCTATCAAAACCAAAAGGCGTATTTTTAAGAAATAATAATTATCAAAAGTTTGACACTTGTTTATGTCCAATTTCAAAGTGAAATTATGTACAATGACCATCATTGGATTAAATGGTAAAAATATAATCTATTTATACTTACAAACCATTAAAATGTATAAGTTAACAGTATTAATTATTTTGATTTAAAAAGTTTTTTTCAGTTAAAATATAGTATTTTTCATTATTCACCCAAATATGAAAGTTATCATAAAAACACCAAAAATTTATTGAAACTAAATTGCTGTGTCCCAATTCTAAATAAGAAGTTTATTTTGTCAAATTGAATATATAAAAAGTTTCAAATATTGGATTTAGAAAGTCTTCGCCATTAAAAGGCGGTAAATTTTCATTTTTTTGAAAAATAATTCTTTTATCTGAAAAAATGTATTTGTTCTTACATTATGTCTACAAAACTCATAATATGGATTCTAAAATTATAAGGATTATATAAAGTTAAAAATTCAGTTAATACTATTCATAACCGGTTTTTAGCGGCTAGTTTGGTAAGTCATGGTGTGCTAGAACTCAGTGTTGCGTGTAGTGCAAGTTATTGAATTTCTTTGTAGAAATAATGTACTATGAAATCTTGGGGTGTTACATAACTACCCAATATACAAGGAAAATTACATAGTGGTATGTCCTAAGGTCACAAAAAAGCTATGATAACTCTGATTCCACCCTTAAATATGATACATATGATGCCTCTGTGAGGTTTGAGCTCAAATATCTAGTTCCCTAATGCCCCATATACTTACTTTCCATACAATATTAAACTAAATGGGTTTAACGAATTATTTTGATTTTGATTCATGATATAAAACATGATATGCAGGATGCCACATAATGGCTCAATAATATCCTCAGAATATAAACGACATCCCTAGAAAACAAAATTCATTGGAGTTCCTTGTTATACAGCTTCAACATATAATTTTCAATGCATCAGAGGGAAATGGGTGAAGAACCATAGACACATACAGATGGATTCACCAACAGGACCCCATTAACTCTACCTATAAAGAGACCTAACCTATGCTCATTCTTTTTGGGTATTCTGTCTTGTATTAGTATTAGGAAGGGATTATAGAATGAATCTTAAATCTATAAGAGAGTCCTAGAGTAGGAAATAATCCCGCCCCCTAGGTGTGTGATGATCCCAACCTCCCATCCTCTCGACTAATGTGATTTTCCATGTGTATATGGGTCTAAAATACCTATTAACCACATTCCTTTAGAAAGAAGTTCTATGCCCAGTTATGGATGTGAAAATCATTGGTTGTTTTTAATGAAATACTGAATATAGGGAGACTAATGTGAATGATTATGAAAAACATTGAACCACCCATAATCATGCCATCGAATGATATCCAACCAAATCTTTCTTTGGAAACAATGACCTAAAGAACACATCCCCATATGATAGAGGATGTCAATTAGTGGTGAGATCTTGGTATTGTTGTGGTGAGACTAAGCCCTCTAAGATAGAACTCAATGGTCATTCCCAATTCTATTAAAATTTCAAAATAACCCATTCATACAAAAAACATCCAAAAACGATAAAACAGAAAATAGGTATCCCCATGGGCCCTCACAATCCAGATTAGAAATAAATAAATCTCTCTACATGATCCTTTGATATATTAAAGTGTATAAATAACAATTAAAAATAAGTTAGTCATCATATATAAATAAATAACACACTTTCCAATACACATTCTAAATAAAAACTAAAAAATTAATACACTGGTATCTAACAAAAATCACATATCATCCAACTATATCCACATCCTCAAAGACTTGTGATAGATGTACTACATTTCCAGATCTATGTGATACCCATGTCTTAATATAAAATTATAAATTATACCCACACATGTCGAAACTCATGTCATGTATATGGGTAGGGTTGAGTCCACTGCCTTTATAGGAATCCCCAATGCCTCAAAAAAATGGGTGTTGTTTGGATCAAGTAGATGTTCATAAAATTCATATATAATGATTAGTTAGGTCCATGAAACACACACACAAGGAAACATAACACATAATTCACACACAAGAATACATTTTAGGCCATCAAGTGTTAACTCGACCGCCATGACACTTGACCCTTCCTACTTCATCCAATGTTAGAAGGAAGATTCAATATATTCCCCAACACATATTACCAATCTATAACTCATACCAAACCCAAATATTTGGGGTAGGAAATCATCCATGTACCCAACACATTACCCAAAGAAATAGAGTAGTAACCTACATATAAATCATGACCTGATACCTTATCACTCGTGGTATGATCTATCATCTATGTCACATATGACATCTCAATAGGACCATCCTTCTTGCTGATGGATATTCATTATCCCAATCCAAGACTTACCACTCAAGGAAATGCCTCCAAATATCCATCAACAGATGTTATATCACTCAAGATGTGGTCGATCAGGAATTATCACTCAAGGAAGGGACCCTTCCACAATCACTACCTAGTCACTCAAGGTATTCCCCATCATTCATGCACACTAAGACCCCACCTCTCCCATTGTTTTCCAATAAATTTAATCTCACTCATAGTGAGGCTAAGACTCAAGATCCTCTCCCAAACCAGGATTTATCGCATATCCCAATAACAATATTAGCTCATGAATGAAATAGTAAAAAAGGAATAAATCCCATTACCCAACTCACCAGCTCCTAGACATGGTGATAACCACAAATGACTTAGACTTACACCTAAAGCTCATCCCAGCACCCATATCGACCCTCTAATGGTTCCATCACACCAATATAGAAAATCCCTTAATTTTGATAATAAAAAATGATCTCACAAGGATACACACAAAACATAAATCATCATTAATCAGTTACACAATAGGAAATAACAACCTATAAACACAACATAATACAAGGTTTGGAAAATTAGGAATCTCCAACACAAGGTCTATAGACCAAAACTAGCTCAATCAAACCCTTACTATGTTTTTTAAAACCAAGTATAAATCATAGTTTAAATTATTTTGATTAGGGACCACAGGTAATATTACCCATACTATGACCTTAGTTAAATGTGATAACATCATAACCTTATGGAAAAACCACATAGTCTTGTACTATGTAGGTATATAACACTAATTCATAAAAAATATAAAATCATAAAAATACTAAGAGGCGCAGTAATGAGATGTAAAATTACCTCAACAAATGATCCAAAAATCCAACCTAATCTCATATCAACAACATCCATGATCACAGGAACATATATAATTAATAATAACCATAAAATTAATAAATTAATCACTTAAAAAATTTCAACCTTGTATAACTATTTCCAAACACATTGGCTGACCCAACAATTCGAAAACCATGAGCAACGGAGTGAGGTACCTTCCCAAAACACCACTAAAACTAGGACAAATTAAATCCCCAAAATTGTATCACTAATTTACCTAAAAATTTCACCAATAATTAATTAACTCTAATGAAAATACTTATTATGAATACCTTAATGAATATTATAAGTGGAAATTTTATTTTCTCCTCCCAAGGGATCCCCTAAAATCCACACATGAAATCCACAATAAAAGGGGTTATTTTTCGAAGACATGATTAAATAACCCATCCAAATCCCTAGATAGATAGACTACTAAAAATTAGAGTGAAGGAAGGAGAACAAGAAATGGAATAAGAGTGATCATATCACAAATTTGTATAATGAAAATCCAGAATCTTTTTAGATTATAGGGGAATAAAATTGTGGGAAAAGGGAGATACAAGAGAGGATAACCCTTGTATTTTTAGTGACCATAGCTATGTGATCCTAAGAGGGTCCTAAAATAGACCCCTTAAGAAGATACTAAATGCCTAATTGAAAAATATGGTACCCAATAGTGTTCACGACTTGAATAGGTGGTTTACACTATGAATACCCTTCTATAAAGAGGGGATCTACTCTGCCATGATAATTTCATGGTGACATCTAGGGTTTCATGCCATAAATCCTCTTGGGTAGTATACCCTCTCTTATATACCACCATTCATAGCCTTAAAGGCCCCTATAAATATTATTTATTCCATAAATTACCCATTATATGGAGAATAGTCTGATCCTGCTATTTTTCAGTATCACGACCCCTTCGCTACTACTCTTGCATCCCCCCCCCAAACCCAGAATACATACTAATCCTCAAAATTCATCTAAAAACACATTTTTAGATGTAGAAACACTAAATATCCTAATTAAATTATTGATTATCAAAATTAACCCTTCACCAAATGAAAAATTAATGTTCTCTAAGAAATTCACAAACAATAATGGAACTAGTCATTACGAACTACCTCATAAATGGTTCATGTCTGTGAGAAGTCATGGTTGTCCCCTAAACAAGAATCCTAAACTAATTTCTTTTTCAAATAAGGACTGAATCTCTGTGTCTCATCCATGAGCGTTGAATGTGAATCTCTTTCACAACTCAAAACACTAAGCTTAGGCAGACCATATTTTCTCTAAAAAGCTCGATTCTATCCTCGAACCATATCTAATGAAACCAAAATAATCCTATTGATGCATATTAGGCCTCACTAAATTAAATTCCACACAAAAACAATAGTCATTCCTCCTCTGGATGACACCCCTCAAAAACATTTTGAATCACCCATCGATGTGTCACCGCTTTCCCCACTGCCCGATGTTGAAGCCTTAACACCAAAAGGAATCATAGAACTATCCAATCAATAAGACTAAATTTTGAACCAGACCCTTTTTTATATTCCTAGATAGATTCTTAAAAAAGCATTTAATTACCACAATATACTCATTATCACTAATGCACATTCAATCTGACTCACCCTCATATCAGTATGGCGCTATCATGTTCCATTTACAAACACATAGACTCTATCCTAGATGGAACCTAAATTCTCAAATCAATTTTATTTACACAAAATCATCCCACTATCATAACAAACATGCATCAAATAGTTTCACTACTCCCACAAACCTTCTAAAAGATGTTCATACAATTCTGACCAATTTGATGCTCCCCACCATAAGTGTATCCTTATAATCACCTCGCTAATCTGAATAACTTGATCTCCAAAATCCATATCCCATACATTAATATGTGTAAAGACAAGATATAACCACCCTACACAAACCTAGGATCCAAATATTGAACAAAAATCTCTAAATAAAATAATTTTGATGACCACATCCATAAATACTTAAGAACCAAATCATCAACAACTGATTTATTATGAGACTTATGGTGCTCCCCGCTATAAGAATACACTTCTAATGGATGATTTAAACTAGTGGTTCTCCCCACTATAGGAATATCTATTTTATAAAAAAACAAATAATTCCAACCCATAAAACCATTAAAATCATAGTAAGGGGTCCAATCCCTAAACCCACCAAAATCACTTCTTGCTACTCGATCTTAATATCCAAAATATATCCCATGATCCCAATATAATATAATATCTTGAACCATCCATGGAATACCTAAAAAATTGTAATAAAATACCTTGTTCACTCCCAATCATCCAAATAAAATCAAGAAAACCAATCCTATACAGGCGTTGGTTTCTTTTCCAATTAACTAACCCAAAAAATTCCACACCATCTAATCTCACTTGGAATTCAAATAAAACATAATCCATAATCAATGAAAACAATTTCAGCATCACGTTTTCTCCTATAAAAAACATCTAATTTGAAGATAAGTGGTTTCCAAATTCCCTTGTTCCTCACAAGACTTTTTAAAACACACCTTGAAATCCATGTTTTTTCATTAAAACACAATTTAGAAAAAAGTATCCAGCGTGCAGGGTCTCATCACTAAAAATAATTCCTAATTCCAAAAAATTGGAGATCCAATTTTTAAAACAATTTGGAAATCTTGTTTCAAAACAAGTTTTCCTCATTTTTTCCCAAACTGAAAAATCCAAATCAATTTTTAAATCACTGTATCTATGATCCATTTCACGTAAAAGCAACTCATAAAACTATTATTCACACCTAATACAACTAAATGAGTTTTCTTTTCCAAACTAAACTTTTTATAAAATCCCCAAAACCATTTACATTTTCATTCAAGAAAATCACATCCCAATCCTTGAAATAATCCTCTCATATCCACATTAATCTAATCCCCAATTAAAATTTAATTGAGGAGGCATTAATTATAATATAAGTTTCTTCAAATAACAATTGATTCTTATGAGTTGTTATTTCAAACAAAAATTTCTATAGTTGTGTATATCATACCCTTAGAAAGATACTATCATGATGGATAAACAACTTACTATATCCATGTAGAGAGATACAAATCTTATTGAATCTCATCTATCTCACATTGGGATTCTCAGTCCAATCCAAAACTTCTCTTCTCCAAGAGTGCCTAGTCCCGACACTATATATCCCAAGGAAACTTGTGTTTCAACTGATATCATGCTGTAATGGAATGTACTAAATCTACCACTCCTGTTTTGATAAAAAAAACTCAACATATAACTATATTATCCATTCCCAATATGTTCACTAATATCATTTTGTAGTGATCTGGCTTAGAAAACATGTATGAAACTTGAGAGAGAGTCACTACATGACCACAAGTACACCGCCTTATATGCTAGAGGCTTCCAACTAGTGGTTATGACCTAACACGATCATGAGGATACTATTCCATCTAAAATAAAGATTGTGAGTCATGCCTAAATCTATGAAAAATTCATCATGAATCTTTTGTATAATGAACATCCCAAAAACATTTAACAATAAAACAGGGAGCCCCAAACGCCCCCATTTCTAAAATATAAAGTAAGAAATCTATGTACATGATGTAGAAATAAATATCATAGAATAACTATCAATTAAAAATAATTCAGGAATCACATAAAAATAAATTATACACTAGCCAGTACATTTACAAAATAATAACTAAAAATTAAATTCACCAACCTCTGGAAAAACTCACATACCATTCTATCATATCAATATCATTTCTGGCCTACAAGACATTTAATATGTTTCCAAATCCAATATATAACTATGTTTATCAATAAAACTGTAATGTATACCAGTTTACAATGAAACCCATGTCATGTACGCATGT
This sequence comes from Viscum album, assembly GCA_963277665.1. Classification (NCBI taxonomy): domain Eukaryota; kingdom Viridiplantae; phylum Streptophyta; class Magnoliopsida; order Santalales; family Viscaceae; genus Viscum; species Viscum album. The sequence continues at coordinate 1,912,200,347 of OY728127.1, forward strand.
TAGGGGGTGAGTCCAATGACTCTGTAGGAATTCAAAATGCCTAAAAACTGGTTTTTGATGTGATCAAGAATATGTTTATAATATATATATATATATATATATATATACGGTGAATTAATGTCCTTGAAACACACCCACATGAAAAAATAGAACATAATGTTCACATGTTAGGTCGTCATGTGCTAACGAGAACACCATGACACCTGACCACACATGTTTAGCCAAATATGGAAGTAATATTCATCATGTACTATAACCCATATTACCAAACTATAACCCATACCAAACATGAATTCTAAGGGTATGTCTCCATCCAAGACTTAGTCTGGTACCTAAATGAATAGGGTAGGGTACTATAATCATATGTCAACCCACTTCTTCTTCACTCGTGATATGTTCCATCATCCACATCTCGTGGAAGATCCCACATTTTCCTATCAGTTGTATTTTGTGTCAATGATAAACATTGGTTTTCAAAAAAAATAATTGATATAAATATGTTTAAGAATATATAAATTTTATGGATATTGAATAAAGTTCTCAAGTATTATAATTTTAAGCTACATATAAATGTTTTTAAGACGTTGAGTTTCAATGGTTATGCATGGAGAATTGTTATGGATCTATTAAATGACATTGGATATTATGATTGAATGATTCTACTTGTAACTTTGAAAATTGGAGGAGTGATCTCCATAATAAATACATGTGTTAATTGTGAAACATTTCATTCAAAAATGTAGAATAACAGATGAAATTTATTTGATAATGAAGAGATATTTGGAATTAATATTCCAAAAAATAAAATAATAATTGAGGAAGGATAATATTTGGAGAAGAACATGAAAATACAGATTTTCATAAAGAATCAATAAATGAAGATAATTCAAAATAATATTTTTCATAATGATTAAGTTAGAATTAAATAGAAGGCATGCAATGTATTTTTATTTTATGTGTTTGAGAATGTGGCGAAGTGGTTATTAATTTATTGATATAGATATTTTCTAAAAATTTATAATGGTGGCCTTATCAAAAATAAGGGCCCACCCACAATATGCATAGTCTAGCTCAGATGAGGGAACATGTGGCACCCATAGGTCACCCATTACTAAGGGAGATAGAATGGGATAGCCATGTTCACCATTATTATAAGTTAGGATATGTATATTGGACATAATAGGCGAGTGGTCCCACTTATAAGGCCCCTAGAGCACCTAAAGGTGAGCAAAGGTTTGGTCGGAAGCCCACAATAATGAAGCCTGATGTGTCTACTATGTATCTGGGTTCTGACCTCAGTGTTTGATTGGGAAGTTGATGGCACAATTAGATATAAAAGGATGTTCCTGAAATCGGCATCAAATAATGTGTAACTAATTCTACTGAGTTACTATTCCCATTATTAAAAACATATGTACATAACGTGTTTTTTATTCTTTTCTTCATCTAATGTTGCACCGGCTTCGAAGTCACCTTCGTCTTACTCTGGGAATAAGATCACCTTGATTCTATAATTTCAATTATTGGACACTATATTTGATCAAACCATGCACTGATAATCATGTTTAGTGATCTAATCAAGTAATAAAGATCCTATATTTGATATGCATAAAAGATATTATTTTCATGAAAATTGGTGTCTGAAGAAGTTTATTCGTACAAATGTAGAAAATGTTGCAGAGGTTGATTCTAGAATATTATATGAATGGATAATGTTTGATCTTAAACAAGAGATAAATCTTGCATTCATGGAAACTTTTTAAAGAAAGAGGAAGGCCTCAAGGAGAAAAGAAGAGTAAATGTAATTTGTGGGGCTATACACACATTATTGAAGAATTCAAAGTCAAGATCTATAGTTATTAAAATACTTGGTATAAATTGAATAAAAACTACGATTAAAATTGAATATTTAATGAAGAAGAGGTGATGATCAGCTTCCTATAAAATCTGAAACCTTGATGCCAATAATATTTCTTCCATTCGATTATTTCAATGATAAATCTTCTTTTTCATAAAATTGAGAATCTCTACTATTTCTACTACATAAAAAAGGCAAGTTGAACCATGATCCTCCTCGGCTATGCAAATTGGGGAGTTCCATGCACTCTATTAAGGGAATAAGAATATATGATCACTCTATTTTCTGAAGAAGTAGAACCGTAGACAGTTGTCCCATGTTAACAACACACCCTCGTAGTGTTTCGTGAGGACCACTCCCATGAACCAATAGAGATAACTCTCCTATGTTATGTGAAGAAAATATTGTACATGTATTTTTTTGATACATTATTGAAATTAAGTATCATTCACTTGTTTATGTTTTTTAAGTGAGTAAGACTCATATAAAACCTTATGTGGTGAAAAAGGGATCACTATTAGAAATATTATAGAGTAATACTAAAAATACCAAGAAGACATTTGGATATCGTGAATAAAGGACTACTGTAGTAAACACTTTCCCAAGGTAGACATGCAAACATTTGTATATAAATCATCATTTATATGTGGATTCACAAGTAGAAAAGGATTCACATGCATATTTATTCATGAAATGATTTATCTAAACCATTTAAAGAAATATGAATTGGGGAAATATAAGATCTCCCAAAATTTAGTGAAGAAAAAGAAAATGAAAGAACATAAGATAAGGATAATAATATATGGGCCAATGTTTATACAAAACACAAACATAAAGATTTATGGATGAGGTGATTTTAAATAAACCAACTTGAGACTAAAGATATACTGAATATCATACGACTATATATCTGAGTTATCCATGTATTATGTTTTTTTAGAATAATTCATGAGTGAATTAATATTTAATGTTTTGTGTGATTCAATTTCATATATATTTGGTGAAATAAGAAGTATAGAGAACTGATAAAATTATTATTTTTGATATTGTGTATCAATTTTATTGAAAATGTGACACTACAACACTCTTACACATCATTGTGTTTCGAGGAAGATAAAGTTTTTTTCCAGTTATAAATTGATTATTCTTTAGGGTAGAAAAATATGATGATTTTAATCTATGTTGAGATTTTAATGTATATATAATCAATAATGAATTTAGTGATTCAATCCAATAAGAAGAATATTTAGTGTACTTTTTTCACTAAAGAAGGTAGTGATCAATACATTACTACACAACTTCATATTATTGTGTTTTAGAGATCATAGATAGAAGAAGTGACTAGACAAACTATATTAAATTTATTATTACATCATTTAGGGAGAATTATTTTTATTAGTATGTTACCCATTTATATCATTGAGACTGACAAAATAATAATAAAGTGATGTTTAGAGTTTTATTTTCAAAAGAAGAATAAGGTTTTAGGACTTCTTCTATGTAAGTAACCATGTAAAGAATAATTTTTTGATGAAAAAAGTTTCAATGTATAATCCAATAGAAGTATCATCTAGTGGATGATTTTATTGGGGTTGTAAAGTACCTTAGAAAAGAAGGGGGATACTATCTTCAGAGGCAGTATAAAGGACTAGAAAGGAGCTATAGTTAGACCAAGGCATTGCCATTATACGGAAGAAGAATTTTTTAATTCACCGCTCTTAAATTGTAGTTAATCACACTTGTCTAAGGATTACTGCCCAGACACAACACTATAAACTCATACAACATTATAGTGTGTAATCATTGTATATATCATCACCAAAAATTTTACGAATTATCTAATCTCATTGAGTAGTGAACCTTGTAAATATATCTTATGATATCATTTACAACTTTAATATACATGAAAGTGATATGAATATGAGAATATGAGAGTCAAAATCATAACTAGTTTAAGAGGTAAAATGTATAAAATTTTTAAAAGTTCAAAAATTCACTAACACTGATTCCAACCCCTCTCCCATTATCAGTGATAGGCATATTCCAAACTATTCCTTTCAATTGGTATCATAGGGACGTTCACCTCTATTAGATTCTCTACATGGAAGCATTTCTCTTTCGAAGATTTGTGTTTCATTTATACATTAACAATGAAGTGTAGTTTTTTTGAAGATCCAATTATCACTGAGTATAATTTAATTTATAAAAATACAATTATTAATAGGATAAATCAATATAAAATAAATTTTATGATGTACCACTTGTCTAATGAAGAGGAAGTATCCTATTTTCAAGGCCTTAATGATAATTAAGAAATATCAGGCTTAGAAAGTAATGATCTAGTTGCTAAAATTTCCACCAAGGTGAAGGAAAACCTTCTAACCATAATTAAATTAATATATTTAAGTGATTAGATGGAATTTGTTAGTACCTTTGAAAATTTTCCCCAAAGATGACTATTCTAACACAGGTGTTGATAATAAATCTACAACTTCTCATGAAATATCAGTTTATATATTAACACATATTCATTATGGTATTCAGAAATAAATTATCTCCCTTGTTTTTGGATTCTTTAAATCAATGCAAGAAGATATCACCCAAATAGAAGGGGAAGATGTTTTTTGGGAGAAGATACTTCATTGAAAAATTATGTAATATTTAAACCTATTTAGACATGTTCGATCCTTTGAAGAAGCAAAGAGGGAATTGGGAATATGATCCTTCAAATTTCCTATATAAGTTGAAGAGAAAGAGGAAGTGAAGATGATTCTTGAAATATAGTTCCATTCACTAAATAAAATTACGAAAATTTATATCAAGGATTCAAATTTTGAAATAACATCTACAAAGATCAAGGAACATGATCCTTTGGTAAAGAACAAATTTAATCTATATGAAGATGATTTTTATTGAATGAATAAATTTTGTTAATAGAATATTGTTATGATTGAAGATTATAAAAGCATAATCAACATGAAATTTATTGAATTGGATGTTTATTTTACCAATATTGAGAAGGAATATATTAAGACTACACAAAAAGAGATAGTTATTGTGGGAACACAATGCTCACTGGAGGATTCTAATGTTAAAATATTTATAAAAGGTGATAAAAACTCACGACACATTTTGATGATCTATCTCAAGAATCTATGAAGAAAAATGTACCGTCCATGCTAACAAGAGTTAATTATTCTAAAACTATGTTCATTAATAGTTCATGTTGAAAAAAAAATCCAAAAAATATGGATTAAGAAAGGAGATGATATTCCTACCTCAAGGACTATGTTTGATAGGAAAACAGATTATGGAATATGGTTTCCCATGAAGATCCCAACAATATATGAATAAAATCCAAAACATTGTATAGAATAAATTAGAAATTTAATATTTATGGGGAAGTGTTGGTGTTGTAACAAATTTGGGAATTTTTCACAATATATTTAGTGAAATACTCTATATGCTAAATCACAATGAAGTCCTATGATAAGGTGTTAAAATCCATAGATATAGAAGAAACACTCTTAAGTTCCTAAAAATCATTATACACAAAAGATATTTTTAAATATTGAAAACATATGTGTTATATGAAATGTTGATGGTTATATGGCTGGTACAAATCATCTTGGCATGTATCTAATGTTGATAAGAATAGAAGAACATAAAAGATGGTTAAGATTAAAGAAGAAACCATGTGAAGAAATTATAGTAGTGATGTAAATAAAAATTCCACTAATAATATTTCAAAAAATAAAATTTATATAACCATAGATTTTAATTCCAGGAAGTTGAGGATAAGTGTAGACATTAAAATAAAAAATACAAAGATGTCACTCATAATAATCCATGTGGTAAATCAAAACCTACTACCACAGTTCCAAATGACATGTGATATATCTGGATAGAATATTTGGAAATATTAATTAAAATTGAAGATTCACAAGTTATGAATAGTGAAAAAAGTAAAAGGTAAAGATTCTACATGAATAAGATGAATCCTTGTGTGTGAGGTCTAACAATACAAGTCATACCATGAGAACTTTTTCAGTAATTATTATATAAAAATAAGAATTATTTTTGAATAAGAAAGTTTTACTAGGTAATACATGTGATTTAAATTATCTTGAATAAGTATGGTTTTCCCAAAAAGAAATTAAAGAAGTCATAAGGTCAATGTAACATCAATCAGAATTGAAATCAGATCTGGTAATGTGAAAAGTAAATTAAATGGAGAAACTTGGTTGAGAAAACCATCTCAACCTTTCTGTTTTCAACTATAATGCAAGTACGATCTATATTATTCCATCAAATGTTTTTATATTGTGTTTTTATTATGATTCATGGAATTGTAGGTGTGGCATGTTCTCATAGGGAGATCCTAAGAATCAGTTGGTGCTATCAAGTCTTGATAGAAAATCTGAAGAAGTCAACACCCTAGAATGATTTCACAATTAGTATTTAAATAATAATATTATATATGTTCATCATTTATGGTGTTAAAAAAATTATTTTCATATACTAAAAAATAAGGATAAATAAAATATCATATTATTTTGATCTTATATTTGATATTTCAATGAATAACTATTGAATAAGATCACCAATAGTGAATTTATGAAGGTTGTCAAATCTGGATTGTCACAAGTGGAATATACATTCTGGTTTTTTCTCCATATTTGAACATCATGAAATATAGTATTAAAGATAACCACCATTATGAATATTTTTTGAATTATTTCCCTTTAGGAGGATACAGATAAATAAATATGAAGATTATTCTATAATAATTACTTCAATTTGTGATAAATTTGATTCTTCTAAAAATTTCTTGTAGATCATGTCATTGGAATGGAAAGTTCATCTTAACCTGTCATCCTTGGATACTTAGAATAAAAAATAATTTTAAAAAGGGGTTAATTTAATTAATAAATGACTCTAGTATAATTGATATTCTCTAAGACAACTTATCCTTATTATTGCACTTGAATCGTTTTGATCTATTTGTTTAAGTAAGTGTAGAATTTTCAGGTTGATATTTCCTGAAAAATATTCATATCTTATTTAATTATCATTGGCCTAGAATGAAAGTGAAAGAAAATTGAAAAAATTCATAAGATTACTCACTTAATTAGGTGTAATGATCAGTTGGTAATGGAAATCATTGTTGACATGATCAAATCCTATGGTTTTCTATACTGAGAATGACTCAAGTATACATAGAGTGAAATGATGTTTGTAACATTTCTTAAGTTTGTACTAATACCATTTCCAATGAAACTTGTATTTCTTATCAACAATGGGGATATAAAGTGAAATGAATTTTGGAGAAGTAATGATGATATAGAATATAATAATTCATATATTGACATATTCCTTTGTAAAGAACATTGAAGGTATTGCAAACAAATAGAAAGGGGATATTGAAGAGACAAATTGTTGTATGAGTTGTATTTGTTTTCAATGATCAACATTGGTTTTCAAATTTTGTTAATTAATGAAAATATGATAAATAAGATCGAAATTTTATAGACCTTGGTTGAGGTTCTCATGTCTTATAATTTAAATAAATAAATAAATGGTTTGAAGACTTTTATTTTCAAAGGCGATGCTTGGATAATTTTTATAGATTCATTAAATGACATTGGATTTTATGGTTGTATAATTCCCTAGTGACTCTTAAAATTTATGAAGTGGTCTTCAAATTAAATACATGTGTCAATTATGAAACATTACATTCAATAATATAGAATATGAGATCAAAGAAATTTGACAATAAACAGATATTTTTAATTGATATTATAAAAAATAAATGAGGAATATGTGAAAAACAATATTTGAAGAAGAACATAAAAATATTGATTTTCATGAAGAAGAGTTTAAATGAAGATAAGGAAAAATAATATTTTTCATGATGAAGAAGTTTGAATTAAAGAGAATGTATGAAATATCATTTTGTTTAATGTTTTTTATAAAGTGGATAAGTATTTATTCATTTAATTACTAAGATATTTTATAATTATTTATATTAGAGAATTTATTAAAAATAAGGTCCCACACAAAATGTTCCTAGTCTAGCTCAACCAAGGGCTATTGTGGGACCTGAATTTCAACCATTGCTAAGGGATCCAGCCCGAGATATCCATGGTGGAATAAGTACATGGAAAACCATGAATATTGGATACAAGAAGTGGGAAGGCCCCTCTATAAGTTCATAAGAGTTCTCGAAGAAACACATATGTTGGGGTAGAAGCATTCATGGATAAAGATTAATGTGTGTGATGTGTATTTTTGTACCAGTCCCAGTGCCAGTGTGAGTAGCTAATGGAACACGCAAATATAAAAGGAATCACCAAAAATAGGTGGCGATTGGTGTGTGATGGATTCTCTTGATTTAATCTTCTTGTGATTGAAAACATATTGAAATGATGGATACATTCAATCTTCATCGATCCAATGATGAACCAGATACCACATCATCATTGTATTCTGTTAAACACGAGAGCTTCTTGACTCTATAATTTTTATGATTAGCCACCACCAATTATCAAAAAATGAATTGATATTAAATTCTATTGATATAATCCATAAATAATAGTCCTCAGTTTGATACAGATGTATTCTACTATTTTCATGAAAAGATGACTTCGAAAAATATTCTTTAGTTGAATGAAAATTTAGTTGCATAGGACCACTCGTGTATCATATATGTGTGGATAATATTAGATATTAAAAATTAGATGTAGATTTCAGGAATTCTCACATATTCATGTAGTAATAAGTCCTCATCATTTAAATAATATGAGGCGTAATTTTTAGTGTTTTTTAACCTGCATTTGAAGAATAAAAATTCAAGATCTATGAGAAATAAAAGCCTTGATTTACATAACTTAAAAACTAGGATTTGATCCATTAATTAAATTAAGAATATGTGATGATAATCTACCTATAAATATTGAATCCTCAATGCTAATAATCCTTCATTATTTATCATATTTATATAAGAAATATTCATTTTTTCTAAAAATAGATCATCTCTATAGTTACTATTATGTGAGAAGGAAATTTGAACAGCAAGCCTCCAAGGATATTAAAATTGGTGAGTTCCAAAAACATTTTTTCAAGAAGAAGAAGTAATTTTCACTATTTTTCATGAAGAAATTGAACTATGGGAACTCAAACCATATTAACAGTACTCACTCAATGTGTTTTGCAATGATCGGTCACTCGAACAAGTGGATAATACTTCACTGCATTAAATTTTGAAACACTTTATGTGATCTATTTTGACACATGATTCATAGTAAGTAAAATGAACTTTTTATGTTTCATGAAAGAGTTAGCCTCATAAAAACCCATATGTGGTGAATATGGAAGCATTGTCATCCCCATTATAGTGTAATGTCTAAGATATCATAAAGTAATTTGGCTTGACTGATGGAATGACCAGTGTGCTAAAAAAATCCATGAAGGATACAATCATGAAATAATGTGTATATTCATATGAATACATTTATTCACATGAATATGTTTATGTAAATTCATAAGTGGTTCATGAACTGATTTATCTAAACAATTTGAATAAAACTGAATTAATAAAATACATGATCTTTCATAAGGAAGTGAACAATAAGATAATGAAAGAACATGGAATAAAGATAATAAATTTATTTTCATATGTTTATATGTAACTAATGGATCATCCTTTATTCATGAATTATTTCTAAAAAAATAATTTTTAAAATTAATCCATGTAAAATAGCAGAAGACTGTATAACAGAGTTATTGGTTTTTAAGGTTGTGATGTATCATTCTTGTGTGAGTTAATATTTAAAGTGTTTTTTGATTCAATTTAATAGATATTTAGTGAACCAAGAAGTATAGATAAACTATACCAATATAATTTTTGATATTTTGTATCAAAGAGAATGAGAATATGACACTCCAGCACTATTATACATCATTATGTTTTGAAGAAGGGAATGATTTTTCTTAGTTATAAATTGATTATTCTTCAGAGAATAAAAAATTTGATGATGTAAATATGATATTTGAATATTTTTTATAATAATAGAGGATGTTTTTTATTTTATATGGGGAGAAGAAGATACAGTGAAGCTGTTTTACACTAAATAACAGTGATATCAAAACAATACTAAATTGTTGCATATTTTTGTGTGCCAAAGATCAAATATAGATGAATAAATAAATGGATAATATATATTCGGTTGATAGTCATTTGGGTCATGTAGAATTTATTTATCAATCCAAAACCTATTCATATCATTATGACTGATAGAAGAAGAATAAAGTGTAACTTATAATTTCTTGTCATGAAGAAGATGAAGGTTTCTTGCATGATTCTTTGGAAGTAATGATGTGAAGAAGAATTTTTTTGAAGAAAAAAGTAGAATTGTAACATCCAATGGAATCCTCATCTTATGGAAGACATTATTGGTGTTAAAATATACCTTATCAAAGAAGGTGATGAATTTATTTAGAGGTATTATAAAGAAAAAGTGAGGATCTATTGTTGGATTTGGTCATCACAAGTACAGGGAAGAATAATTATTTCATTACCCCTCTTAATGTATAGGGAATCACACCTGGATTTTGATTATTCCCTACCCATTCCATAGTAAAATGATACTATATTATAGTGTAGAAACCATATATTGGTTATCACCATATATAGTTAGGACTATATACACTAATTAAGTAGTGAATCTTGTAAAAATATCACGTTTTATCTTCTACTGCATTCATATACTTGCATGTGACAAGAATATGATAATATGATAATCAATATCCCAACATGTATAAGAGGTAAAAGGGATAAAATTTCTATTTTTTAAAAAAACTTCACAACATTGATTCACACCCATCATCCCTCTTAGTGTTCTCCATATCCAAAATGTGTCTTTTCACTCGCATGACATCACAACTGGACCATCCTTATCACTCATGTTTTTCCACTATCTCAACCCAAGCCTTCTTAATCTGGGTTCTCCACTCTCCCAACCCAAGACACAGCTCTAATGGAATTTTCTTCATCCATCCATCAACCCATATATTCCCACTCAATACATGGCCGACCAGGCCTTCCCATTAATGAAAATTACCCTTCCACAACTACTACCTTATCCCTCAAGGTATGTTCTAAATTTCATGCACACTAAGACCCCATCACACCCCTAATGGTCTTATAAATTACATCTCACTCATTTTGACGATAGACATCAAAATTCTCTCTACCAATTTAATTTTAAACCTATCAAAATCCTATTATTATCATATACATGAAACAATAAGAAGGGAAAAAATATTGTCACCCAAATGACCATCTCATATAAACGATACTAGTCACTTGAGACCTATCTCCATGTCTCAATATTATCCCAATACCCATGTCAATGCTCTATGCTTTATCTCACATCTATATAGACTTTCCCATAACATAGATATCATAATAATATCTCACATAGATAGACACACAACATGCATCATCATGTAAAAAGTAAACACTATAAAAGCACTACTCAGAATCAAAACGATACAAAAGCTTTAGAAAAAAGGTCATCACCCACACAAGGTCAACAGAGAAAGACTACCTCAATAATAACATTCTTGATTCCTTTAAAACTGATTCCAAAATACTCCTTTAAACCCATTTTAATTGGAACCACATTCAATCACACCAATGTTATGCCCTTGGAAAAAATCCCATAAAACATTCTATACAAAACCCCTTTCCCATTTTGAAATAACTTTTCAAAACCCATTTACTAAATCACACATTTTACTATAAATTCCATTTAAATAAAATCTAATTTTTATAATCAAATTTTAAAAAGTAAAAACTTTTGTTCCTTAAAAACCCCTCATGACACACACAATATCCATAAAGAGGGACATTGCTGCTCATTCAACCAGGTTGCCACTATCTTATTTTTTGGAAAATATGTATCTATTATTGACTATTATTCAGATATGAGACCATCTGAACCATATAGGGAAATTATATAGTCTTATAGCATATAGGACTATAATATTAATTCTCACACATGAACATAAAATAACTAATAAGACAAGATATGTAGTAATTTAAATGCCACATACCTCAACCTACAATCCACAAGTCCATCGCATTATCAACTTACATCTTATATATCCTTTATAACCTATCTTATAAATAAACACGATCAAATTAAAAATTTAAACATTTAGACCTAATACCCCAAATTTTTATGAATGAAACTAAACTCATCATGTGAGATCATGATGTTGAAATCCTGAAAATGGGGTAAAATACCATCTCGAGACACCCTGAACCATGGAAATACAAAATCCCCAAATTATATCACTAATTTAATGGAAAATTTAGTCAAAATGAACAAAACCCTAAAGAAAATCACCAGGAAACATAATTGACAGAAAATTATGAATTATAGGTTGACTTAATCCTATCATGTTTTCCTCTACAACCCATACATGAGAGACTCGATAATTATGAGGATTCATTCATGATCTAGTGAAATAAACCCTCCAAATATCTAGATAGATAAACTAAAATATAGGATAATAATAGATGGACAACAATAAAGGGAAGGATATTTATCTTACCATGAATCAATTTAAAGAAATAATAATGACCCACCCAAATCAAATGAGTTGTAAAAGGAGTAAAAGAGTGGATCTACACCTTTATTTGAGTGTCCACAACCAAGGGGTCCTGATAGGGTCCTAAATATGCCCCTTGTGAAAATACCAAAAGTACCCTATATAAAAGGGGAACCCATCCTAGTTAATGGTGTGAAAAGGAGGTTCAAATCATGAAATTCATTCTTGATAGAGTGGATTACTTATACCTCAAAAATTTCATGGTATGAACCGTAAGTTCACACTATTAATCCACCTCGGTAGTATCCCCTCTCTCATCTACCCCCATTCATGGCCTAAAGGGCCCCCCATAAAGTACATTCATGGTGTGATTGACTATTCACACTATAAATTGAATACTACTTCTGTTTTTAAATATCTCAACCTCTTGAACACTACTTTATCATACTCCCAAACACCCATGACACTTACCATGCCTCAAATCACATCCAATAACACCATTTAATGATATCCAAACACTTGAAATCCCAATCTAAGTCCTGATACATAAAAAACTTCACTAAATAAATAATTTAAATTCTATCTAGAATTAAAACATTATAATAAAGAAAGACATTATAGAAATAATAACTATATATTCTATAGTGTTGTTTATAACATAGTCTTTAAAATTTTCCATAGGTTTCACAATATTTAGTATATTCCAATGCCTTAGAAAAAATAATGAAATGTGTAAATATATTCCATAAAAATAAAAACTCTTGATACCTTCTCTTATAGATAATTTTATTTCCATTACATTTTGTGTAGGATTTGTTAAATGTGTTTCCAACAAAAATAAAACATTACCCCATATAGGGAATTTCCATTTATTTATTCTTCTCATGCCTCAGTGGGAATCGAATATACCCAAAACCATCTTTTCCTAGAGTATTATCCTTGTGAAATGATGATGTTTCAATGTTTCTATTTTTATGAGGCATATTTAAATTTCATTTAACCATCACTAACCAATGGGTAATCAAACAATTGATGAAAAGAATTTTTTAATTTATTATTATCTTTGGCATAATATTTCTCTACTTTCTTAATAGCTTAGATGAGATCCTATTCTAATTGAATTATATTTCTTCTTTTATCTTTAAAATTCATTATCTATTTGGGTTTCATTCTATTAGTCATCTCACCCTCTAATATATGAGTTATTTTTTCTAGTATGTACATTACCGCTTCATCATTTAGTTTTTATGAGTGGTATCGGTTTAAGGCTTTCCTTTGACTATTTCAGATTTTTTTCTCCTCAAATAGATCTTCAACGTTAGAAACAATGTATTCCCTTATGTCCTAAAATTTATAAATATATTTTGAATCAAGGTTTTTCAACATGGAATCAACATGAAGCTTCGGTGCCTTAGAAGTCATATATTATAACTCCTCATCTTGGTAGTCATTTTTCTATCAAAAATCAGTATCCACATCAAAAAAAATATTTTAGTAAATACCTTAAAATTTTCCACTTCAATTTATTGAAATTTTATTCTGATCCCTGAAACCATTTTCTCAACATTTAAGAGTTGTTCTACTCCTTCTTATAGGTGAAATACATCAAATTTTAACCTCATTGGGACTTAATCATCATCAACAGTCCAAAGTTTACATGGAATTATAAACTCTTTTTTCCTTCCAAAAATGTCATTAAATGAGTGAATATATTCATAATCTATTTTATTTATACGATTATGCTAAAAAATATTGGAATCCTCCATCTAAATCCAATACTTTCCAAAAAAATTCTATATAAAAGGTTTCCATTTATTTTGTACTTATTTTTCATATTAATTTCTTTTCCCATGGATCAAAATATTGAAAAGTAAAACTAAATGTTTAAGTCTAAAATTTAATTGGAATAATATAGAGAGAAAAATACAACAAAAGATAACCTATGCTTTGATACCGAACATTAATCTCATAAGAGACTAAGGTGAGAGATAACCTAATATTGGGAGTGAATTGAGGTATATAATAATTTAAAATTAACTAATTTTCCTAAATATTACCACATCTATAGTTGATATTGAAAAATTTATAGCGAGTTATCTTCTTTTATGACTATTTAAGATAAGGATATGATTGTTACTAGACAAAACATTCACCTACTAATCTTGGGATGGATTAATGTACCATATCAAATTGTGTCTCTAAAAATGTGAAGTATATAAAGTAGAAATGAAAATAAGAGTTTTTACTTGGTTTATACATATTGGGATAATCCAAGTATAATGTGATTAGAATTGTGGGAAGGCACCAAAACCACTAACCTCAGTGGTCAATGGTTGGGTTTAGGCATGGTCAATTCTACTTGAGATCACTCCCCTTTACAATGGATATAGGGACAACTCACTACTTATATATGATCACTTTAATCATTTATCTCATTCACTCATAGATCAAAAAATGATATGCACAATTTATAGATGTGTAGATTTATTCTCTGTCACCAACACAATCATGGTTGACTGCATCCTCTTTTTATATATATGTGTTGTTTATCTCCCTAGTTATTATTTTATATAAAATATATGAACTACTATTCAAAGATATTTTAATTTTAATTCTAGTAGTGTCATATAATATATTATTAATCACTATAAAACAATGATGACTTACTTCATCTTCACATTTCTAAAAAGAAAAAATATCTTTCTACCCAAGGAAAACAGATCATTTATATAGTGTTGGGATCCTTCCCTTATTCAAAATTTTGAACATTAAAAAAATATTCAATACATCTCCTCTCTTCTTCTTTCTATTACAATTTTGATATGTGTATTATATATTCTTCTCTCTTTCTCCCTTTCTATCTCTTATTTCCTAGATATATAGTAAATTCTATCTAGTATGTTCTTTTCTTCTTGTTTTCCCCTTCTTTTAGAAGACCAAACTTCTTGCGAGATCAAATTCCATATTTAATATGGAAATATAATTTTATTTTTCTTCATGTCAGACTAGAAAAAATCTACCAGTAATCATGGGGTATCCAAAACATGTATTAAAATGCACATAAGACTCACTATCATAACATCTTCAAATGCATCATGTATTTAAAAATTCATTCCATTTCACATTATTTCATGCTTCAGCATCCTGGATATCTTCACATCTATATTATCCATAGAATTTTTCTTGGAAGACCCATATCCACTCAATCCATCATCAAAAAAATACAACATTTAAATTAGAGTTTGAATGAATAATAATATCCTACATCATGTGACTTGATATTTTCTATGCATGATTCTAATTTATAAAATATATTTATCCTTTATAATCTGACATTAAATTCATAGAAATATATCTAAAAGTATTTCTTTCAAAATGAGATTACATCGTGGATTCCATTAAAATATTTAAGATATTTGAAGCATTTAGGATGAGTTTATACATTTTCTACACTAAGGAAATGACCTTCTAGAAATATTCCATTTATATTTCCTTTAAAATAAATATATAATCCCTATAAATTTAGTTTAATATTTTTATAATACATAATAAAAAAATACATTTAATTCATATAAATATAAAATTTTAATAAATCTCAAGGAATACCATGTGTTATGAAGTAATTGGGTGAATTCGTGTGGATATATTGATAAAATAGTTTAAGTGACAATATGAATGAATCAAAAGAGGAATAAACATTTAGTTTTCTTTTAGACAACAGTATGAGTTTTTTCTCAACCTTTTAAGTAGTGTTTATTAAACATTCATGTGATTAATACCATCCTCTTGAGGATAGACTCTTGGTATGTCTCAAAATTGAGATAACTCACCTAACCCTCGTAAGTCTGACACCAAACTTATGGATTTCTTATCACATACTTTTTCATGATTTATCTCAACCATAGAGATATGAAAACTTATAGTTATCTCAACCTTTTATATATGAATTTATCTACCATATAAATGGAATATCTCATTCTTATAAAGACATTCTCAGTGTTCTATATAAACTTTATGTGTTATAGGCTTTCTCAATGTGTTTATAATATTTCTCTGTACATGTTCTATCATTTATAATATTCACTACACACATAAATGGAATAATATGAATATTTTTTCCATCCCTATAAACAAAAAAAACCTCAAATACCATGTCTTTTTCAACAAATCAAACAATTAAAAAATGAATACAATTTCTCAACAATTCCAACTGGACATCCCATATGACCCCCTTTCCAGTCCTACAAGGATGAATCTATAAGAATCCACGAAGTATCACCACTCTACTTTTACTAAATCCAATAGACATGTAAACTTGTAAAATATAATAATTATAGGATATATCTAACATGTTGTGAAACCCTTGTAAATGGTAATTTTTTACAAGAACTTTCATCAAATCTAATGCAAAACAATTGGGGATTTGATAGTAAAAACCATACCATGATACATAAGATATTTCAAGAATATATAATATATTATAGTTGGAATGTAATATCTTTTTATGTGATAAATTAGAAAACTAATAGATTCACACTAGTATATATAAGTGTGACTCAAGACAAGGTAAAATATTTAACAAGAGGATGTATAAGGGTCACCAAATTATTTCATAATGAAAATATGAAAAATATCAAACCCATGATGATACATAATATATTTGAGGTCAAAAAAGTTATATATAATAAATTTTATTTTACATGTAAGGATTATCAATTTGTGAAAATGTCATATTTCTAGATATCCATATATGATGATGTTTTGTTGGACTCCAAAAATTAAATATCAATATTTTGTTGAATATTTATTTTTAATTATATTTGAGATTAGTATAGAATTAAATTAAGACTAATTTAGAAGATAACATCCCAATAATTATGGTATTTTAAAATATAAATATTTGAATGACATTAATGGTGGTCAAATTTGGAGGATTTCTCAAGAATATTGTTAAACAGTATTAAATGTGAAGATAGGTCTTTATAGAATACCAGTTAATTTGATATGACTACTTTGACAAAAATTATTTGATTTATATATTAAAAATATATAAATTATATTCACATGCTTCTCAGAATACAATAAAAAAGAAGAAGTAAATTTATTGAAAGTGGGTGAAGAAACATATACTACTTTGTTACTAAATATCTTGTGTATCGAAGAGAAATGGTGTGAAATACTAAAAATACTCAGGGATAGAGGATCCTATACATTCTTGAAGAAGAATAATTGAATAACAACAACAATAATAATAATAATAATAATAAGGATATAAATAAGGTTCTATTAATATATATGTTATATTCATCAAATGAATAATAAATTTTAAAAATAAGAATGATAATCTAGAGTGAATTCCTACTTTATGATATCTGTATATCATATAATCCAAAGAATTATGAATAAGGTGGTTCAAGATGTCAATGTTTCTTTATTTGTATAAATATATGTGTGTTGAATCTCTTGAAGAAGAATATTTTGTTTGAGTTGGTACATAGAGTTTGATGTGCATGTGACTATAGAAAAATATCCTTTATTAGTAGACCTACATCTTTTGAGGAAGAAGATATTATAGTTGATACAGTTACATACTAGAGAATATAGAATATCTTGTTCAAATATTTTTAGGCAGATACCATTGTACACTATCATAATCCTTTAGAAACAAATCATTCAAGAGATAATAAACTGGTGGAATCTACTATAAAGAATTTTTTGGATGATATTAATTTTTTTTGGAAGATAAGATACTAGTATTCACAAGATATATATAATTTATACCTATATATTATATTGGACCCAAACACAAAAATTAGTCGATACCCATATTAGGATCAAAACTTTTAATGATATGATTTTCCATTCACACTTTATTTTCTATAATTCATGTTTTGTGAATTAATTGAGAGATTTTCTAAAAACATCCATATATATTAACTAATAAATCCTTTAGAATTAAAATAGGGATAATTAAAAGGGAAAAAGAATTAGATAAAAATTGTTACACTAATTCACCTCCCCCTATCAAAATGATTCCATGGTCTTGAAGGGACATTATAGGTGGTATCAATGTGATAGATGAGACATATGATCCTTCTGAACTCTCAAGTGTTAGTGTGAGGAAAATAATATATCTCTACAAAATGGATTTATTATTTTATGGAATGGGTTCATAACTTCAAATATTTCCATGTTTTTCATAGGAATATTGGTTTCAAACCCACCCGAAGGATTCCAATGGACTAAAAAAATTCATCAGGAAGTTCTCTAATAGTTATCACTTGTCTCCTCCTCTCGACATAATAATTGGTATCAAAGTTAATTCATGTTTCTTGTTATTTGATCTATTTTATATTTAAATTTTTAATTAGACATATAAAAATTATATATGTTAATATTTTTCAATATTTCATTTGAGGGAAAATATTATTCTCATCCCTATAAATACCATTATGGAATTTTCATTAAAAACATGATGAACATGAAGAAGAAATATTAAAGTAATTTTTGAAAGATAATAATATAGAAAGGGTTTAACCAATAATTAAAGGTAATTTATGTGGTGATTCATCTAAAATATGTATTCAAAATTTTCCTCAGGAAGAATCTAGTTTATGTTGTGAAGAGTATGATTCTATTGAATCAGATGAATAACTATAAATGGAAGTTAAGGATAATTTTAGGAAATTTTCTATTGAATATTTCACATATAAATTTTTTTATCAATGGAAAAAATGATGATAAAATATAGATGGAATCAGAATCTCATAATATAGAGAAATAAATGGATAAAAATTTTAAAAAGTAAAAAAAACCTCACTGTACTGGTTAAAGAAAAAGAAAAAACTACATTTATTTTTTAAGAAAATATCTCCATGGATGATGAAGAATTAAAAAGGAATATTGGTGAGAATAAAATGTTGAGGAAGATATATAATTAAGAGTTCAATTAATTTAAATAAATAAAAAAATCAATGAATTTCACAAATTATTTGTTGTAAATTAAAGAAATGGTGATCAATGGATCTTGAAAACTCTCTAAAATAAGTAATTAAGATACATGAAGAACATGATTGATAATTAAAAATTGATTGATTATAAATATAAATATATTTTCAGTTTTGGTAAAATACACACAACAAGATGTCCATTGAATTGGAAGTCAAATATAGAAATGTGGAAGAGGTTCAACCTAAAAATTTACAAATTACAAAACGTTTATGTACTATAATGATAGGTTATAATAATAATATATTTTCAAAAAGGATACATACATATATAAATAAGGGATTGATATAATTTAAATAATCATCCACTGTAATATCAAGGAATCTGGTGACCCTTGTAAAGACTGGTAAATTTCAAGAAATTTTTTTTCTTAATTTTCTTTGGAATTTTACAAGAGCGCAGTTTCTGACGGCACCAGATTCTGAGGCCCGGTGTGCCCGGAATCATTTTCCAAAGTTTGGCTCGGGTACGTTTAGTGAACGGACAAGCGGGTTTTTCTAACTTTTGAACCGGTGCCCGGAATCGAATTCTGAGGGCACCGATGAAATCGCAGCTCCGGTATTCGCCGAGAAACGCCTTTTTCGGAGTTGCATTTGCTCGGGTGTGGTTTTTTATTTTCGGGCTTAAAGTTAAGAAATAAAATAATTTTACGACAACATTATTTTATTTCACTTAAGCCACTTGGAAGCCACTTGAAGCCACTTAAAGATGGCTTAAACTGAGTTGATCTGGATAGGATGCTATCCAGAAATATCCTACCCTCTTGGTAGGATATTTGTGAGGTGGGGGCCGCACAAGCCCCGCCGTTTCCTTCCGCTAAGTAACGCACCCGCGAAAACCCATCATTATGAAAGTCAACTGACGCGTTTTCTTAATTTCTTAACAGACCATTTAATTGGGCGGTTTATTTCGTAAATTAAATGAGCTGTTTCTTTCGTTGAATTAATTCAACGAATTGATGGGTCGTTTCGTACCCGTTTTCGTTTGTTGGCATAATAATAAAATAAGACCAACCTCTCTTTCTTTTGGAGGATTAATCATTGAGACAGAATCCTTGTATCTTCTTTAACCTTCGTGAAGAACGAGAAGAACGCGAAGAACGCGAAGAACGCCGTCATCCGCGGAAATCGACGATGCCCAAATCCGAGACATTCTTCCCCGCCCCGATCTCCGATCACCAACCGTTTGAGGTGAGTGATTTTGGGTTTCTTCTAAAAGCTCTTTTGGGTTTAAAACGAAACACAGATTTAATTATTTATAATTTAAATCTTTTGTTCTTGGTCCGTTGAGTTCGCAGACTCAACGCCGGATTCCGCGACGACGCGACGCCTTCCCGCGACGACGCGACGATCCCCCTCTTCCGCGACGAGCAATTCCGCGAAGAACGCTCACGCGCGACGACTACGAGGTAGGGATTTATTTTGGAATTACCCTTTTTTATATTCCCGTAAATGTTTCTTTAAAAAGTTAAGGAACTAGTTTTGTGAACAATTTTAAAATTATTAAAATTGTTGTTTCCGTTCAAATAAGGAACCCATTTATTGAAAAAAATTTATTTCATTAAAAATTGTTTCGGATATGCGTTCATGTGTTGAAATTTAATTTCTCCCGTTGTTTATATCTAACACGGAGGGTGCGAGCCAAACGAACACGGCCCGACAACCCTCCGCCGTTATTTGTTCTTGTGCGGATTTGACGGGCGATGATGGAACGTGCCGCAACGGATGTTTGATGATCCCGCAGTGAAGAACAAGTCCCGGGAGGAGCAACGGCGCAGACGGGAAGAAAAACGGGCCACCAGAGCAACTCCGGCGGTGGCGCGGGTCGCCGGTACGGCGGCGCCCGCGGGACGCGGCTGAAGCCGCGTCCGGCCCCAGGGAGACACTCCGCGGGTGTCACGCGGGGGCGGCGGCTCCCCCGGCGTCACTCGGGATGCGGATTCATCCGCATCCGGTTGTCTGGCCGACACCGCGCGGGTGCCGCGGGGGTGTCACGCGGGGCGGCGGCTCCCCCTGCGTAGGCCACTCGGCCGCGCGGCCGAGCCAGGCCGGGGTGGCTGAGCAAGACCGGTCCGACCGGGTCGGCCCGGGCCCGGACCCCCCGTCTTCGGATGATTTTCGTTCAAATGGTTGTATCCTGAGCTACGGGCCTCCAAACGACCCACTGTCAGTGGAAACACAATCCTTGGATCGAGATGGTCGTTTCAGTATATCGCACTCAAGGTTTCAAAATACTTTGAGTTCGGCCGGGTTGGTTTGTACACAAAACCAACCGGGCCTTCGGAGCGGAAACGCTCATATCTTGAGCTACGGACGTCCGATTGACGTGCCGTCAGCTTTTTTGTTTTCCTCTAAGTGAGATGGATCTTTTGTCTCACTCCGCATGAGGTTTGGATGTAGGTGGAGTACGGTCAGGTTGGTTTTTCCTTAAAAACCAACTGGGCCCCTGGGACGAAAAAGCCAATAACTCTCAGACCGGGTGTCCGATTGACGCGCCGTCTACGACGTTGAGTTCCTGTTGACGATACGGGACTTTTGGATACATCAACTTCGGACTTTGAGTCAGTTGATGTATTAGCCTCTCAGCTCGTGGAGCGGACCCTCCCGAACGAGCTTGCTGTGTGCGGGAACCCTAGTGCTGGCTACGACTGCTTCTTCGACAGCGATGACTGTGCAGAGATCCTACGTGGACTCCGACGACGACCGTGCAGAGATCCTCACTGGACTGCGGTGACGACTATGCAGAGATCCTCAGTGGACTACGATGACTACTGCACTCAGCGATCCTACGTGGATCAGTGCTACAGGTCTTGTGTGGGCCCGATCCTGTGTGGGTCTGATCCTGTGTGGGTCAGCGCTCAGCGGTTCTGTGTGAGCCAGCGCCTACAAGTCCTGTGTGGGCCCGATCCTGTGTGGGTCATTGCGGGGGTTAGTTACCTATTGATCCTTTGTGGGTCTGACGACTTAGATGGATCAGTGATCATATTTATCGTCATCTGAAGAAGTATATACCTGTGTGAGATGAATCTTGTGTTCCTCTCCTTTGTGGATTGTGTTGAGCTATCCTGTGTGGATTTACTGTTTACTCTCCTTTGTGGATTGTGTTGAGCTATCCTGTGTGGATTTACTATTTACTCTCCTTTGTGGATTGTGTTGAGCTATCCTGTGTGGGTATAGGTTTTTCTTTCCTGTGTGGACTGGGTTGTGCTTGGGCTCGGACGTTAGAGCCCAACGGGAATTGATGACTTAGGTATATGTATGGGCATATACCTAAGTCGTGTCAGATGTTACTTCGTGATTGTATCTTTCCTTTGTGGATTATCCTTTGCGGATTTTGGGAGACCTTCAGGGGTCTCGGGGTCCCTACTGAGTAGCTTATACTCACCCCTGCACAGGCTATGCCCGCACTATGTTGTGTTGGTTGCAGACGACGGACAGCGCTGATCGTGGTGGAGGAGTGCGGAGCAGGATGATACCTAGAGGTGGACCACTGGGCGGGATGTACTCGGAGCGGTCAGGTGGACCCGAGGAGTAGTGGAGGCTTTCTGTACCCACCCTTCAGGTGGGACTTCTAGAGGACGGCTCGACGCTGCAGTTTTTCCTTTCAGTTGCTGTTTTTCCATTCAGTTGTACTTTACAGTTGGGCTTGTATTTCCGACCCCTTTTACTTTCATCACAGCTTGTACCGTTTTTACATAGTGTTTACTTTTCCGCTTTCTTACTCTGTGGTGCTTGTTTACTTTTCAAATGCAATGCCTTCCCTTTTTGTTGGGATTTACGCCTTGGGGATAGTCGCCAGCCCCTGGCCTATGGAAGGCGGGCTTGGGGTAGTCACGGCACGGGCCCCGAGGATGGGTCGTGACAAATTGGTATCAGAGGCGGTCGGTTCTACCGTAGACTCTGATCCTTCTTCTATGTGGAGCAATAGTGTTTAGTGTATTGAGTATGGTTATCAGTCCAGGGAGTCCAGTGTTGGTGCGGCGGCTGACGTATCCATACACCAGGACCCTGTTTTCTGATTCCCAACTTAATGCATGAAAACATTGATTGCATGTGTCTTTCAAGTTTTCTTTGTGATTACTTGTGTCAGCTCACTAGGTATACTGTTCTGACCGTGGTGCACTTGTTTCCTTTTCAAGATGGCCCGACGACAGCAGCCAGCTAGGGTTCTGAGAGTAGAGTGCGAAGATAGCCCGCCGAGTGACGAGGCCTCGGTACAGGGCCCGTTGACAGTAGAGGCACCGGCAGTACCTTTACCCGCCGAGCCCCCGATGCTTCCAGCACCGGCAGCTGACGACGCACGATGCCTCGGAGCTCTGCACGAGTTCCAGCGCCAGCGACCACCCATGTTCCATGGGGAGATGGACCCCCAGGCCGCCGAGGACTGGCAGGAGGCGTTCGTCCGAGTTTTCAGGCTAGTGAGGACACCAGCAGACCTCGTGGTGATCCTCGCGGTGAGCCTACTGCTCGCAGCAGCAGGGCGATGGTAGAGCATGATGCTCCAGGTACACGATGAGGCCTCCCTCATCTGGACGGACTTCGAGAGCCTCTTCCGCTCAGAGTTCATCCCATCCACCCTCCGTGCGGTGCGCATTCAGGAGCTTCTTCAGCTGCGGCAGGGAAGCTTGACGGTCGCCCAGTACGCGGCGAGGTTCGCCAACCTTTCTCGCTACTCGACAGACATGGTACGGGACCCCTTCTTCTGGGCCCGGACCATCGATCAGGGTTTGAGACACGAGATCGGGGAATCGCTGATCTCCCTCAGCATCCCGACCCAGGCAGGAGTGCTGGAGCGAGCCCTTCTGATCGAGAGCTTCCTGGCTGAGTCCACAGCGAGACCTACCGCAGGGCGGCATGTGGCGGAGTCTTCGGCAGCAGGTAGCCTACGGATGACTCAGGGTTCCAGGAAGACCAGACCTTCCAGAAGAAGACCTCGGGACACTGTCTCAGCAGTGCGGGGCACACAGCGCGGAGCCAGCCTTCCGAGAGGCAGGCAGCGCTACTCGTGCGGCGGGCAGGGCCACGTGGCTCGTGACTGCCCGACTCGTTGTACCGAGGAGCAGCAGACGGTGGAGGGGGCACCTAGACAGAGGTAGAGGGTCGACCGTGGCAGTCCGCAGGGAGGAGGCAGATGAGGTAGAGGAGCTGTCCGAGCATCAGGTGGTGGGAGATGCTTTGCGGCTCTGCCACCATCACCACCAGGAGGCCCGCCCTGACCACAGGGAGCTGGCGGGCAAAGACAGGCTCAGCTCCAGGCAGTAGAGGCCTACGACCACGGCTCACCAGAGATGATTCGAGGTACGATATGTGTCTATTCCACCCTTGCTGCAGTTCTTATATACACATGAGTGAGTCACTCTTTCATAGCCACTGCCCTTGTTCGGAGCTCGGAGATTCCGACAAAGCCGTTGGCTCGATCCTTACGGCTAGAGACTCCTACGGGAGCAGACTCGACGATTACGCACTGGTGCTGGCAGTGTGAGCTTACTCTAGGAGGCAAGATCTTCAGCTGGGATCTTCTTTTTGCGGCGTCGAGGCCTTACGACGTCATCTTGGGCATGGATTGGTTATCTACGATCCATGCACAGATTGACTGCTTTAGGCGCAAGGTGCGATGTGTGCGCACCGACGGGAGCAGGTTCACCTTCACCGGCGAGAAGGGAGCCTTCACAGCACAGGAGGGACTCTCGCAGAGGAGAGGGAAGCCCATCACTCATCAGTTGGCTAGCCTCATCCTTGAGGCAGTTGATGTGCAGAGTCCTAGTTTTCCTGCAGTGGTGGATCAGTATGCGGACATCTTCCCCGACGACGTTCCAGGGATACCCCCTCGCAGAGAGGTAGACTTTTATATTGATCTGTACCCCGGGACAGCCCCGATATCCACTCCAGCATATCGGATGGCCCCCGCCGAGCTTCGAGAGCTACGGGTACAGTTGGAGGACTTGCAGGGCAAGGGGTTCATCTGACCCAGTGTTTCACCCTGGGCTTCCCCGATTTTGTTCGCCAACAAGGCGGACGAGAGCTTGAGACTGTGTGTCGATTATCGTCACCTGAACCAGGTGACAGTGAGGAACAAGTATCCGCTACCTAGGATTGATGACCTCTTCGATCAGCTCAAGGGAGCGCGGTGGTTCTTGAAGATAGACCTCAGGTCAGGCTATCATCAGCTCAGAGTTCGAGACGAGGACATGCAGAAGACGGCCTTCAGGTGCCGGTATGGCCACTATGAGTTCTTGGTTATGCCTTTCGGCGTAACCAACGCTCCAGCAGTGTTCATGAGCCTCATGAACAGGATCTTCCAGCCATACCTTGATCGATTTCTCGTGGTCTTCATCGACGACGTTTTGGTGTACTCGACGACGGAGGAGAAGCACGCCTACCACCTACGGGTTTTACTAGACACACTCCGAGAGCACCAGCTTTATGGAAAGCTCTCTAAGTTCTAGTTCTGGTTACGAGAGGTCCACTTCTTGGGGCACGTCATTTCTGAGGTGGGAGTTGCAGTGGATCCCGCGAAGATCGAGGCAGTGCAAGCTTGGGAGCCACCCAAGAGCGTGACAGAGGTACGGAGTTTCTTGGGCCTAGCCGGATACTATCAGAGATTTGTGCCGGACTTATCCAGAGTTTAGGCCCCACTCTCAGCGTTGACGAAGAAGGGGAAGCCCTTCGTGTGGTCAGACAGATGTCAGCAGAGCTTCCAGGAGCTGAGGCAGAGGTTGACTAGTGCACCTATCTTGAGGTTTCCTGAGGAGGGAGTTGGATACATAGTCTACTAAGATGCATCAGGGACCGGACTCGGGTGTGTCCTGATGCAGGAGCGGGCCATGATTGCCTATGGATCACGTCAGTTGAGGCCGCATGAGCAGAACTACGCTACTCATGACCTGGAGTTAGCAGCAGTGGTCTTCGCCCTGAAGACATGGCGGAACTATCTGATAGGCGAGCGCTATACAGTCTTTTCTGACCATCAGAGTCTCTGGTACGTCTTCTCTCAGAAGGACCTAAACCTGAGGCAGCGGCGATGGCTCGAGTTCCTCCAGGACTATGACTTTGAGATAGTCTATAATCCTGGGAAGGGGAACGTGGTAGCTGATGCCCTCAGCAGGAGGACGGGCATCCAACTACTTGAGGAGGCGACAGAGCAGCTAGCTGCTTTGTAGATATCCTTCGTGGATCGAGACGGAGCATCCTTCATTCAGTCTGTCATAGTCACCCCTCCACTACTGCAGCAGGTCAGAGAGTCACAGCGTGAGGATGCTGACTGTGAGACGCGGCGTGCATAGATATCCTCGGGACAGGCACCTGATGGTTTCTCCCTTGGAGCAGATCACGACATCCTTTTCAGAGGACATACCCTGGTACCAGTTTCTTTACGAGAGGAGGTGCTGAGAGAGTTTCACACTTCTCCTTTGGCGGTACATCCAGGAGTGACGAAGATGTATCAGGACCTCAGACGACAGCACTAGTGGTCGGGCATGAAGAAGGCTGTGGCAGAGTTCATTTCACGGTGCCTCACCAGCCAGCAGGTGAAGGCAGAGCATCAGGTACCAGCAGGCTTGGTACAACCCTTGGAGGTCCCGGAGTGGAAGTGGGACGAGATATCTATGGACTTCTTGACTGGACTTCCACGCACTTCCAGAGGTCATGACTCCATTTGGGTGATTGTTGACCGACTCACCAAGTCGGCACACTTCTTACCCATCCAAGAGCAGGGCTCAGTGGAGAGATTGGGGCGTCTCTACGTCCAGGAGATTGTACGGCTTCACAGTGTGCCATCGACTATCATCTCTGATCGGGACGCTCGTTTTACTTCCCGTCTTTGGAAGGGGTTGCAGGAGGCGTTCGGGACATGGCTACGTCTGAGCACCGCCATTCACCCTCAGACGGATGGTCAGGCGGAGAGGACTATTCAGACTCTCGAGGACGTGCTCCGCGCATGTGTCCTCGACTTTGGTCGCAGTTGGGAGGACCACCTACCCTTGGGGGAGTTCGCGTACAACAACAGCTACCACTCCACCATCGTGATGGCACCATACGAGGCGTTGTACGGCAGGCCTTGCAGATCTCCTTTGTGTTGGACAGATCCTGGGGAGTCAGCACTTGTGGGACCAGAGATGGTCCGGGCCACGACAGAGAAGGTCCAGGTCATCCAGGAGTGGATGAGGACAGCATAGAGCCGGCAGAAGTCATATGCTGACAGGAGGCAGAGGCCACTAGAGTTCGAGGATGGCGACCACGTCTTCTTGCGGGTCTCACCTCGACGTGGTTTGTGGAGATTTGGACGAGGCGGCAAGTTGTCTCCACACTTCATCCGGCCTTTCCAGGTCCTCTGCAGGGTTGGCGAGGTGTCTTATCGCCTGGCTCTGCCAACTCAGTTGCACCGGGTGCACGAAGTCTTCCACGTATCCCAGCTGAGGAGATACGTGCACGACCCGACACACATCATTGACTATGGGGAGCTAGACATGGATGATGGGGAGACTTTTGTGGAGGTCCCGGTGGAGATAGAGGATCGACAGGAGCGGGTCCTATGTGGGAGATCGATTCCTCTTGTGCGCATCATATGGCAGCATGGGAACCTCCAGGAGAGCACTTGGGAGCGGGAGGCTCAGATGCGTGCTCAGTACCCACATTTGTTTCCCTAGTTTTTGATGTATCTTTACGGGGACGTAAATCCCTGAGGTGGGAGTAATTTAAAGACCTGTAAATTTCAAGGAGATTTATTTCTTAATTTTCTTTGGAATTTTACAAGAGCGCAGTTTCTGACAGCACCTGATTCCGAGGCCCGGTGTGCCCGGAATCATTTTCTGAAGTTTGGCTCTGGTACGTTCAGTGAACGGACGAGCAGGTTTTTCTAACTTTTGAATCGGTGCCCGGAATCGAATTCTGAGGGCACCGATGAAATCACAGCGCCGGTATTCGCCTAGAAACCCCTCTTTCGGAGTTGCGTTTATTGGGGTCTGGTTTTTAATTTTCGGGCTTAAAGTTAAGAAATAAAATAATTTTACGACAACTTTATTTTATTTCACTTAATCCACTTGGAAGCCACTTGAAGCCACATAAAGACGGCTTAAACTGAGTTGATCTGGATAGGATGCTATCCAGAAATATCCTACCCTTTTGGTAGGATATTTGTGAGGTGGGGCCCGCACGAGCCCCGCCATTTCTTTCCTCTAAGTAACGCACCCGCGAAAACCCGTCATTATGAAAGTCAACTAATGTGTTTTCTTAATTTCTTAACAGACCATTTAATTGGGCGGTTTATTTCGTAAATTAAATGATCTGTTTCTTTCGTTGAATTAATTCAACGAATTGATGGGTCGTTTCTTACCTGTTTTCATTTGTTGGCATAATAATAAAATAAGACCAACCTCTCTTTCTTTTGTAGGATTACTCGTTGAGGCTGAATCCTTGTATCTTCTTTCTCCTTCGCGAAGAACGCGAAGAACGCGAAGAACACCGTCATCCGCGGAAATCAATGACGCCCAAATCCGAGACGTTCTTCCCCGCCCTGATCTCCGATCACCAACCGTTTGAGGTGAGTGATTTCGGGTTTCTTCTAAAATCTCTTTTGGGTTTAAAACAAAAAACAGATTTAATTATTTATAATTTAAATCTGTTGTTCTTGGTCCGTTGAGTTCGCCGACTCAACGCCGGATTCCGTGATGACGTGACGCCTTCCCACGACGACGCGACAATCCCCCTCTTCCGCGACGAGCAATTCCATGAAGATCTCTCACACGCGATGACTACGAGGTAGGGATTTATTTTGGAATTACCCTTTTTTTCTATTCCTGTAAATGTTTCTTTAAGAAGTTAAGGAACTGGTTTTGTGAACAATTTTAAAATTATTAAAATTGTTGTTTCCTTTCAAATAAGGAACCCGTTTATTGAAACAATTTTATTTCATTAAAAATTGTTTCGGATATGCGTTCATGTGTTGAACGTTAATTTCTCCCGTTGTTTATATCTAACGCGGAGGGTGCGGGCCAAACAAACACGGCAAGACAACCCTCCGCCATTCTTTGTTCTTCTGCGGATTTGACGGGTGACGACGGAACGTGCCGCAATGGATGTTTGATGATCCCGCAGTGAAGAACGAGTCCCGAGAGGAGCAACGGAACAGACGGGAAGAAAAACGGGCCACCGGAGCGACTCCGGTGGCGCCCGGCGCGCCGCCGGACGAGACCGCCGTGGCACCGGCCGCGGAGGCGGCGCTCGCGGGACGCGGCTGAAGCCGCGTCCGGCACCAGGGAGACACCCCGCGGGTGTCCCGCGGGTGTCGTGCGGGTGCAGCGGCTCCCCCCGCATCACTCGGGATGCGGCTTCAGCCGCGTCCGGTTGTCTGGCTGACACCCCGCGGGTGCCGCGGGGGTGTCACGCGGGGCGCGGCTCCCCCCGCGTCGGCCACTCGGCCGCTCGGCCAAGCCGAACCGGGCTGGCCGAGCCAGACCGGTCCGACCGGGTCGGACCGGGTCGTACTGGGTCGGATCGGGTTCGGCCGACCCAGGGGGGTCGGGCCGGGTCGGCCCGGGCCCGTACCCCCCGTCTTCGGACGATTTTCGTTCAAATGGCCGTATCCTGAGCTACGGGCCTCCAAACGACCCGCCGTCAGTAGCAACGCGATCCTTGGATCGAGACGGTCGTTTTGGTATATCGCACTAAAGGTTTCGGAATACTTTGAGTTTGGCTGGGTTGGTTCGTACACGAAACCAACCGAACCTTCGGAGCGGAAACACTCATATCTTGAGCTACAGACGTCCGATTAATGTGCCGCCAGCTTTGTTGTTTTCCTCTAAGTGAGACGGATCTATTGGCTCACTCCTCCAGAGGTTTGGACGTAGGAGGAGTACGTTCGGGTTGGTTTTTCCTTAAAAACCAACCGGGCCCCTGGGACAAAAAAGCCAATAACTCTCAGTCTGGGCGTCCGATTGACGCGCCGTCTGCGACGTTGAGTTCCTGTTGACGATACGGAACTTTTGGATACATCAACTTCGGACTTTGTGTTAGTTGATGTATTAGTCTCTTGGCTCGTGGAGCGGACCCTCCCGAACGAGCTTGTTGTGTGCGGGAACCCTAGTGCTGGCTGCGACTGCTTCTTCGACAACGACGACTATGCAGAGATCCTACGTGGACTCCGACGACGACCATGCAGAGATCCTCAGTGGACTGCGGTGACGACTGTGCAGAGATCCTCAGTGGACTGCGACGACAACTGCACTCATTGATCCTACCTGGATCAGTGTTATAGGTCCTGTGTGGGCCCGATCATGTGTGGGTCCGATCCTGTGTGGGTCAGCGCTCAGCAGTTCTGTGTGAGCCAGTGCCTATAGGTCCTGTGTGGGCCCGATCCTGTGTGGGTCATTTCGGGGGTTAGTTACCTATCGATCCATTGTGGGTCCGACGACTTAGATGGATCAGTGATCTTCTTTATCGTCATCTGAAGAAGTATACCTGTGTGAGCTGAATCTTGTGTTCCTCTCCTTTGTGGATTGTGTTGAGCTATCCTGTGTGGATTTACTATTTACTCTCCTTTGTGGATTGTGTTGAGCCATCCTGTGTGGATTTACTGTTTACTCTCCTTTGTGGATTGTGTTGAGCTATCCTATGTGGGTATACATTTTTCTTTCCTGTGTGGACTGGGTTGTGCTTGGGCTCAGACGTTGGAGCCGAATGGGAATTGATGACTTAGGTATATGTATGGGCATATACCTAAGCCGCGTCAGATGTTACTTCGTGATTGTATCTTTCCTTTGTGGATTATCCTTTGTGGATTTCGGGAGACCTTTGGGGGTCTCGGGGTCCCTACTGAGTAGCTTATACTCACCCCTGCACGGGCTATGCCCGCACTATGTTGTGTTGGTTGCAGACGACGGACAGCACTGATCGTGGTGGAGGCGTGTGGAGCAGGACGGTACCTGGAGGTGGACCACTGGGCGGGACGTACTCAGAGCGGTCAGGTGGACCCGAGGAGTAGTGGAGGCTATCTGTACCCACCCTTCAGGTGGGACTTCCAGAGGACGGCTCAACGCTGCAGTTTTTCCTTTTAGTTGCTGTTTTTCCTTTCAGTTGTACTTTACAGTTGGGCTTTTATTTCCGGTCCCTTTTACTTTCAGCACAGCTTGTACCGTTTTTACATAGTGTTTACTTTTCCTCTTTCTTACTCTGTGGTGCTTGTTTACTTTTCATAGGCAATACCTTCCCTTTTTGTTGAGATTTACGCCTTGGTGCTAGTCGCTATCCCCTGGCCTATGGAAGGCGGGCTTGGGTTAGTCACAGCACGGGCCCCGAGGGCGGGTCGTGACAACCCTTATTCAAGTTCTTTATACTAATGTTGGTTCAATTAAAAATATGGATTAAAAATAAAATTATTGATATTTATGCGTAAGTAATTATGGTGATAAAAACAATAATTCATTAAGGTTATATTAGTGAACTAGATGTAATTTTTCCCTGAAATAAGCTCAAAAGAAGGGTTATTTTGACAAAAAACGAAAGGTCTCAATGCTTCCCAAATAGTAGATCAAGGATAGAGAATAATATTTATAGTTAATTTTTATTTTTTAAAAAAGTATTTGAAAAAATTACAAATAATTATTTTCTTAATCATTCCATTTTTAAAGATTATATCTGAACTACATTATACAATATAAACATTGAAGTTATGTGAAAATCGGTAATGAAGATGAAAATTTCACAGAAGTTGGTGGGGGGGAACATATCCATCAATTATTGAATAATTTAGGTGAAAATATTAATATAAGTGGTAATTTTGAGGATAAATGTTGGTATAAACATACCCATCATGATTCATATTCTCTTGAAGAATGAAGAAATGATATATCTGATTAGGCATAAAGAAAATTATAATCCTACCTAGGGTTAATGAAAAGAAAAATTATTAAGAAAGATAGAAGTAGGAATATATCTAATAAGAATAATAAACCAATAAAAATATGATTATATAATAGAAGATAATTTTTCATCACGGGCCTTTTCAAATAGGCCATGAGTATCAATGTTAGAGGAATACATTTTCATCTAAAAATAGAATCTATCAAAGAAAGTAATAAATGGATTTGTTTGTTAAAATACATCCAAGATAATGAAAATGATATGGTTCTAAATTAGTGTGACTCAAGACCTATTGTCAGGTAGTGTCAAAGGTGTGATGATATTAGGTGTACTCTTCATGAATATATAGCATCGCTCCCAAGACAGAAGGATATTTTGAGATATAAAGATAAAGTACCAGTGACTTCATAATTCTAGTATTCTATAATGAAGACTGATTCATCACATATGATGAAATCTGATCATGTTCCAAAGGAATTACGAACCATATATCTCTAATGATTTTATATTATTCTTAAGAAGATAGATCAAGAAAAAAGATATTTTATTTTTGGTCTAAGAAGATATTATGAGTGGGAATGAACTTCCTTTTAAAAAATAAAACTAAATAATGTGATAAAATAGTAAAATTAAGTTATAAATTATAATAAACCAAGTAAGAAAAATATATAATTATTAAATGTGTAAGTGAAATTGAAATTAAAATTAAATAAAACACTTTTTATAAAAGATTTTAGATAAAATTAATGACGGGTATATAAGGACCATATTTGGATATGCCTAACATTGAGGGGGTTGAATCAATGTTGAAGACTTTTGAATACAATTTCAATTTTTTACCCCTGTTCCTCTTTGATCTTTTATGATCATGAATCACTTTTTATATTTTCCCTATTATATAAAATTATATGAAAGCAGTAAAAATGTAGTACTTTATGCTTTTACAAGGTTCATCGGTAATAATCCTAACCACATAAACACCAGAAAATTATTTTTTTGAATGTAGTTATAATAAGTTGGATATTGTCACGACCCACCATCACCGAATGGAGGGAAGGGTTAGCAGATTTCCAGGCCCTTCCTTCTTTAAGTTGAAGGATAGATAATGACCCCCGAGACCCACCTTCAATAGGTCCCAGAGTGGCGACTATCACCAAGGGTATAAAATTTCACACAAATTGAAGGCATTACCCCTTTTTATTTTATAGGATCAGGAGATAAGAAGATGAAACCCAACCACACCAATGTAAAAGAAAAGTAAATCCAAAAGTAAACCATCCCCACATGCATGTTCCATAAGTTAAAGGCACAAAGTACAAAATATGACCACAAAGGTAAGTACCAAAAGAAGAAAAATATCAACTGCAACTGCCCCAAGGTCCGAGCTAGTATGGTCCTGCGCGATCTCTGAAGTCCTCCTGGAAACCTGAAAGCAGTTTTATATACATAGGGTGAGAATAAAAGTACACTCAGTAGGGAAAACCAAAAACTCTCATGCAAAAGTGGGGGAACGTACTAAATTCCCATCAAAAAGGAGTAAGCCAAACACCTATCAAGGTAAACTATCCCCCCAAGCCTCACCAGGGCACACTCCCCAAATAACGCAATTCAAGTAATATATATAATAAGAGCACATCGATGTTTGTGTACCCCACGCCACTTTCCCATTGGTTATTGAGACATCCTATTCCTTGAACCAATCCTACCATTCTCATCGCAGTCCCACTGTCACACCCGCCCGCACACACCTGGGCCACAACCACACACAGTCCCACTACCGAATCCCTCCCGCAAACACCTAGACACAACTGTAATATGTAACCATGCCTGCAAACACCTAGGCCAGAACAACTACCACCATTCCCAATGAAACCTGGGATAGAAGATCCACTACCACGCCCGAAGAAACATGGGCCTCATCCTGAAGACATTTGGGAAACCACCTGCCGCACACACCTGGGAAACCATCACACTACCCCGCCCGAAGGTTCTTGAGATATTAATGGACATCAGGCCATAACAGCCAGCCCGAAGATACTTGGGCTATCCGGGAAAGGGAGCAGAAAAGGAGCTAATAACTAGCCACTAAGAATAGTGTAGGGAAAAACACCCTCCCCCGTGAAATGGGGGTGTTCGGCACTAAGTGCTCAACTTGGGTGGGGCACGAATAAGAAACACAAAGCTACAAGTATATATATAGGTAACAAGCACTCACCCAAAGCTAGGTTTTTCTTCAGATAGCCTACAGATCACAACAACACTCAAGTCTGAGTCATGACTCTCACCAACAAAACCCATTTGTACCATTCTTATTTCATGTTCAGTGATAATGTTCAAATAAATTCATCCACTACTGGGAAACTAACACCATAAGAATAACCAAAGAAAAGAAACCATCCAAATATCAATTTAAGTATCCACACCCGGTTCTCTTGTAAAGTCACAACAACAAAGGAAAAGTGAGAACCCTTGAAGTACTGGAACCAGAAAACCCCGAGACACTGCCCCGTGTCCCCTCCACCACAATGGTTTTTCATCAACAGAGGATCCCACCCCAATTCGTGATATAAACAAGTACCCACTTGTTCTTAAAACTCAGAACCACCTAATCCATACCAACAGGGGATCCCATCCCCAATTTCACACAACCACCAATAGTATAAAAAAACAAGGGATCCCATCCCCTCCCACAAATCCACCAATCAGCCGCGAAAAAAAAAACCAAACCACTACCACCAAAACTAAGCAAGGCCATGCCTATATTTTCAGATTTATAAGATTTAACACACTCCATGATTTCAATTCAGTGTGTTTAACCGGGAGTTATCACATAAGGGTTGATTATGGTGCTTTCAATTTATTTAGCAGGGTATACGTGATTAACCAATTTACTTTTTTTCGGTTGGAGTACACAACCACAAGGAAGCCACTTAAAACATCACCATGGGTTCATTAATGCACAGATAAAGACCAACAATGGCCATGATTTCCAGTAGTTGTAAGCCCGTACAATTCAGAAAGAATATCATAATATAAAACAACTTCAATGATCACAACCCCCCTTCTTTCATTATAGAATCTGTTCATTATCTTTATTAGGTCTAGTTTATCCAATTCTGCTGAATCAAAAGCACACCCACCCTGCATGATACACAAAGGAGAGAAATGAAGGAGAAATTCCCTACATTTTGATCGACGATCAACGCTTAGGCCGAGGGAGAAACTTCATGGATAACGATGCGGTTCACCTGAATGAAAAATCGCCTCGTCTATCAACGCTCAGTCCGGGCACGGATCTTTACGCATAAAAATGCGGCTCGCCCGATGCATGAAAACCGGCTCGTCTGGACGAAGGTACTTTCCAAGGGTGATCGAGAAAAGAAGAAACCCAGGGTGAACCCTTTTCAGTTATAAGGGCCGGAGACGGTTGAGATAAGAACACGAAATCGTGTGAGCGGGTTCGTGGGTTGACCACACGGTTGGGCAGTTACACATGATGATATTAAGGTGTTATTTAATATTCCCCATCGGGGAGGTATCTTGGGATTTTTAGGAATTAATTTACGTCAAAACTTATGTTGTGGGAGCAGAAAAGTCAGGTACTGGAAAAAGAACAAAAGGCTCGGTGAGGGGACAGGGTGCCACCGTCACGGTGTCACCCTCACGGTGTCACCCTCACAGTGTCACCCTTACGGTGTCAGTGTCACGGTGTCACCGTTACGGTGCATCGTCACGGTCTCACCCTCACGGTGTCACTATCACGGTGTCACCATCACGGTGTCACCCTTACGGTGTCACCATCACGGTGTCACTGTCACGGTGTCACCGTCACGGTGTCACTGTCATGGTGTCAGCCTCACGGTGACACTGTCACGGTTCCACCATCACGGTGTCACTGTCAAGGTCTCACCCTCACGATCCCACCGTCACGGTGCCACTATTTTGGTGGAGCCTCACTTTTGGAAAAGTAATGGGCCATGAGGGTCTGAGCCATTACATTAGATACCTCTTAAACGATTCTCATCCTCGAGAATCAAAACAAACCAAGAAGTAAAGAGAGGGTCCGAACAACCACCTCGAAAGATGCCTCTTAGAAGTGATCCCATGCTAACTAAAAAAACTTCCCTGTCAAGAACCAAGCAACATATCATGCCAAACTGCCCAGGCATGTGGGTTGGGGAGTCTCCTCCCCCACTTCAAGATATTATCCGCTTTGGGCGGCACTGACTCACCCTAATGGGTTTTATCGCATCCACCTTAATGCGTCTTGATTAGGGGTCGATTCCTCTCCTCCCCCATAGCCAGAGCTTTTCACACACATCCAGAGGAATGAAAACCAGTACATTTCATATCCAAAAAGACAAAATTTTCTACCACAACAGGTACAACAAGGAACAAAACTCAAAACAACCCTGGGTACTGGGTACACATCTGTGCTTCCCTCTCCCACGTACTCTCCTCAAGCCCACCATGTCTCCACAACACATCAACCAAGGGAATGGTTATCCCATGAAGAACCTTTCCTTTGTGATCCTCGATCATCACTGGTCTCTCCACAAAAGTCACGTCATCCTCGATGTCCAACTCACCCCAATCAAGGACGTGTGAATCGTCGTGCAGATACTGGCAGAGCTGGGACACATGGAAGACATCATTTATCCTTAGTAGCGGCGGTGGTAACGCTAGCTGATAAGCCACTTCGCTGACCCGCCGCAACACTTCGAAGGGTCCGATGAACCTGGGAGAATGCTTACTCCCTTGCCGAACCTCCACTGCCCACGCCGAGGGGAGACCTTCAAGAACACGTGGTCTCCAACCTCAAACTCCAAGGGCCTCCTCCTGGTATCAGCATACGACTTATGTCGGTCCTGGGCCACCTTCATCCATTCCCGTATGAGCTGAACCTTCTCTGTCATGCTCTGCACCACTTCCAGGCCAAGGAAGCCTGCCTCTCCTACTTCGGCCCAACACACAGGTGAATGGCATGGCCTCTCGTACAAAGCTTCAAACGGGGTCATGTCAATGGTAGAGTGTTAGCTATTATTGTATGAAAACTCTACCAGAGGCAAGTATTTCACCCATGATCCTCCTGAGTCCAAAACACATGCCCGCAACATATCCTCCAAGGTTTGGATGGTGCACTCTGTTTGTCCATCTGTCTGGGGATGGAAAGAAGTGATAAGGCATAACTGTGTGCCAAAAGCATGTTGCAATCCTTTCCAGACCCGTGAGGCAAACCGTGCATCCCTATCCGAGACTATAGACCTCGTAACTTCATGCAATCGGACCACCTCATCCACGTACTTTCATTCCAAAGTATCCACATTACTCGACTCCCTAATCGCCAAAAAGTGAGTCGATTTCGTCAACATGTCTACTACCACCCAGATGGCGTCGTATACCCCTTGAACCTTGGGTAGTCCCATGACGAAATCCATCGAGATGTCATCCAACTTCCACTATAGGACATCAAGAGGCTGCAGTACGATGCCTGGATCTCAGTGTCCAGCCTTCACTTACTGATATTCTAAGCACTTGGCCACAAATACTACCACCGCTCAATTAACTTCGGGCCACCAAAACTGTCTCTTCAGTCCCCGGTACATCTTGGAAACTCTTGGGTGTACCACCAGGGGTGAGTTGTGGAACTCACTAAGAACATTGACGTGCATCGCCTCCCGAACAAACAGCTTCCCCTGGAAAAGCATTTGGTTCTGACCACCCTCTGTCCATCCTTCCGGAGCATTGCCCTGGTCGACTAGATCACGCATCACTTCGCACTCTGGGTATCCCCACTGAGACTCCTCCACTTGCTAAAACAAAGATGATTTCACCGTCATCTGATATAGGAAGCCTCTACTGCTTTCTATCTTCGCATCCAGGTGTAAAGCAGCCAACTCCTCCATCGCCTTCCAGGCATCCGCCAACTCTCGGACCACATTCTTCTACGTCCTCCTGCTCAAGTAATCATCCACTACATTTCCCTTTCCCTCAGTATAAGATATCTCAAAGTTGTAATCCTGGACGAACTCCACCCATCTCCATTGTCACATGTTTAGGTCCCTCTAGGAGAAGATATACCTCAAACTTTTGTGATCTGTGAAAACCAAAAAACGTTCTCCGATGAGGTAGTGCCGCCATAACTTTAGCACAAAAGTGACGGTTGCAAGCTTCAGGTGGTGGGTGGCATAATTACGCTCATGAGGGCGTAGTTTCCTGGACCCATAAGATATCACCCCTTGTTTCTGCATCAACACACATCTCAGGCCATGTCTTGAAGAATCAGAGAACACCTCATATGCCGCCCCTTCTTCTGGTAATTTTAGCACTGGGGCACTAACCAACTTCATCTTCAGATAGCTGAAGGCTGACTCACACTGCTCACTCCACACGAAAACCTAGTCTTTCTTGGTCAGGGGTGTCAAAGGGGCTGCTACTCGAGAGAAGTTGGGTACGAACCTCTGATGGTAACCCACCAGCCTGAGGAAACTATGGAATTCTGCCACATTCTTAGGTGCTTCCAACGAAACAATTGCCTCAACCATTGATGGGTCCACCACTACCCAATTCTCGGACAACACGTGTCTGAAGAAGTGCACTTCTCGTGTCCAGAACATGCATTTTGATAACTTACCATAGAGTTGGTGCTGTCGGAGGACCTCCAAAACCGTCCTCAGGTGCTGCGCATGGTCCTCCTCTGATCTCGAATAGATCAAGATGTTGTCGATGAACACAACTACGAAACAATCCAGGTACTCCCGGAAGATGGAGTTCATAAGCCTCATGAACACAGCCGGGGCGTTCGTAACACTGAAGGGCATGACTACGAACTCGAAGTGTCCATATCTGCACCTAAAGGCCATCTTCGGGATGTCTCCCTCCTTCACTCTCAGCTAGTGGTACCCAGACCGCAGGTCGATCTTCGAGAACCATCTTGCCCCCTTCAGCTGGTCGAAAAGATCGTCTATCCTCATTAAAGGGGAGCGATTCTTGATCGTCACCTGATTCAGCCTCCTGTAGTCTATGCACAACCTAAGACCACCATCTGCCTTCTTTGTGAACAAGACTGGAGCTCCCCACGGTGATGCACTTGGCCAAACATAACCCCTCTTCATGAGATCGTCAATCTGGATCTGCAACTCCCGTAGCTCTGAAGGTTCCATCCGGTAAGAATCCATCGATATCGGACGAGCATCGGGCTGTAGGTCTATCCCGAACTTGATATCATGTCGAGGGGGTAGAGTCGTCACCTCCTCTGGAAAGATGTCTATAAACTCATGGAAAACCTCTGGCACCTCCACCATCTCAGCTTATACTGACTCTACTGAAAGCTCAGCTAACAAGGAGAGGAGGGGTTCCTCTCGCTTGTTGCCCTTCTGACCACTCCGCTCACCGGTGAAGGTAACACACCGGCCGCCCATGTCTGGGAACACGACCCTTCCTCAGAAATAGTCGATGATGGAACACACAGAGAATAGCCCGTCGATGCCTAGGATGACATCGTATGGCTTTATCTGTAGCAGAAGAAGATCCCTAACCGACTGATGTGGCCCAATTATTAGTCTACATCCTCGACAAACAGACAACAAGTCGGTCTGACCTCCGACTTGTGTGATCAACACCAAGGGCACTGGAAGTCTCTCAGCATATAGACCCATGGGACGGTCTAGACTGGGTGTAACAAAGGAGTTCGAAGCTCCGGTATCAAACAAGGCATAAGCAAGAGTGCTAAACAAACTGATTGTACCTCGAACAACCTTCAGCTCAGCTGGAACTACTGCCTCTGCGGTGTGTAGCTGTCCACACCCAGCTCCTCTTCCCCTCGGCTATCGGCCACCTCCCCGACCACGCCCTGGTCGAGGACCCTGAGGAGCACCCTGAGGTCAGCCTCCTCCTCCTACGTTTTCCCTCGGAGGAGAGGAAGCTTGCTGTCCCTGCTGTTGTTGCTGGAAAGTCCTGGCTGGAAGCTGCTGCTGGGGTGGGTGTTGGGGATGTCCACCATCGTCGTACTGTACCCTGTCCAGGCACTGACTCCGGAGATGTCCAGGGCTCCCACAGACGAAGTACCGCGGACCTGGGCCCGATGAAAAGGGACGAGGACCAGGGGATCGAAACTAAAACTGCTGCGGCCCGCTCCCTACGGGTCGGAACCTGGAGGGTCCGAATGCTGGAGGCCTGGTGCTGACGGCCTTCCCCTTCGATGGTCCCAGCTAGATCCCCTCTCATGACACACCTCCTAGAGCGTGCATCCTCTCCACCACTTCATCCTTCTTCTGGACCTCCATGTATGTCGGAAGGGTAAAGGGGGTAACAGCATACTGGAGGGAGGGTCGGAGTGCCTCCTCCAAATGTCTTTCCCGAGACTCCTCATCAGGAAAGAGGTCCAGAGCAAAACATAGGAGTTCCTTGAACTTGATCCCTAACTCCCTCACGGACATACTCCACTACTGGAGGGAGAGTAGATCATGTTTCTTTTCCACCTTCATCGTTGAAGAGAAGAATTCCGCCCGGAACTCCCTCTCGAAAACAGCCCATGCCACCTCAGCCTCTCTCCTCTCCCCCAGGTAAAGCGTCCACCACTGACGCACCGCTCCCCACATCTGGCTGACGGCTAGAGGAACCCTGTACTTGGTCGGGGCATGAATCAGGCCGAAAGCTATCACTAGCTCCTCTAGCCAGACTTCCGTCTTCATGTCAGAGGTGCTGCCCTCATACTTCTCGAGGGTCTGTCGCTGGAAGGCCCGAAGAGTCTTCTGCCACTGGTCGTCCTCTTCTTCTCGATCAGCTCTCTACTGATCAGCCAAGGTAGTCTGTGGGGCCTCGATCACCAGTACCACACGCGGTCACCTTCCAGGTGCCATAGCTGTAAGGTGAATAAGGAATGCCTAAGCCCAAGTAGTGCAGATTATTGTCTTTAAAAGTTCATAAACTTTTCATTTATTCTTAATTCCCAAAACACCCCAGAAACACGAGAACACAAGTCATTATGATGCATGTACCTTTCCTATGGTCTCTACCCTACAATCAGCGTTGCCTCACTTGGTCGTTCGGTAGGTCCAGAGTCCTTCCGTCGGATAGCCGGTCTTCCCTAGCCTAATTCACGCACCAAGGTCACCCAACAATATTTCCTTACCATACCATGCAATCTTCACTGTGCCTAACTCTAGACTCCATCCTATCTCTCAACCACAACCTCTGATACCATTCTGTCATGACCCGCCTTCACCAAAAGGAGGGAAGGGTCAGTAGATTTCCAGACCCTTCTTTCATTAAGTTTAAGGAGAGATAATGACCCCCGAGACCCGCCTTCAATAGGTCCCGGAGTGACGACTAGCACCAAGGGTATAGAATTTCACACAAATGGAAGGCATTACCCCTTTTTGATTTATAGGATCGAGAGATAAGAATATGAAACCCAAAAAAACCAAGGTAAAAGAAAAGTAAAGCCAAAAGTAAACCATTCCCACATGTATGTTCGAAAAGTAAAAGCCACAAAGTACAAAAGATGACCACAAAGGTAAGTACCAAAAGAAGAAAAACAGCAACTGCAATTGCCCCAAGGTCCGAGCTAGTATGGTCCTACACGATCCCCGAAGTCCTACTGGAAACCTGAAAGTAGTTTTATATACGTAGAGTGAGCATACAAGTACACTCAGTAGGGAAAACCAAAGACTCTCATGCACAAGTGGGGGAACGTAAAAAAGTCATATGAGAAAAGGAGTAAGCCAAACACCTATCAGGGAAAACTATCCACCCAAGCCTCACCAGGGCACACTACCCAAATAACGAAAGTCAAGTAATATATATAATAAGAGCACATAGATGTATGGGTACCCCACACCACATTCCCACTGGTTATTGAAACATCCTACGCATATAACCAATCCCGCCATTCTCACCACAGTCCAACTGCCACACATGCCTGCACACACCTGGGCCACAACCACACGTAGTCCCACTGCTGAATCCCACCTGCAAACACCTGGGCCAAAACTATCACACATAACCACACCTGCAAACACCTAGTCCAGAACAACTACCACCACGCCCAAAGACAACTGGGCTAGAAGATCCACTACCACGCCCGAAGACACCTGGGCCTCATCCTGAAGACAATTGGGAAACCACCTGCCGCACACACCTATCCAACCATCACACTACCCCGCCCGATGGTTCTTGGGCTAATAATGGACCTCAGCCCATCACATCCTGCCCAAAGATACTTGGGCTATCCGTGAAAGGGAGCATAAAAGGAGCTAATAACCATCCACTAAGAATAGTGTTGGGAAAAACACCCTCCACCATGAAATGGGGGTGTTCGGCACTAAGTTCTCAACTTGGGTGGGGCGGGAATAAGAAAAACAAAGCTACAAGTATATATATAGGTAACAGGAACTCACCCAAAGCTAGGTTTTTCTTCAGACAACCTACAGTTCACAACAACACTCAAGTCCGAGTCATGACTCTCGCCAATAAAACCCATTTGTCCCATTCTTGTTTCATGTTCAGTGATAATGTTTAAATAAATTCATGCACTAATGGGAAAATAAAACCATAAGAATAAAAAAGGAAAAGAAACCATCCAAAAATCAATTTAAGTATCCACACCCGGTTCTCTTGTAAAGTCACAACAACAAAGGAAAGGTGAGAACCCTCGAAGTATTGGAACCAGACAACCCCGAGATACTGCCTTGTGTCCCCTCCCCTAAAAAGGTTTTTCATCAACAGAGGATCCCACCCCAATTCGTGATATAATCAAGTACCCACCCGGTCTTAAAACTCACAAACACTGAATCCATACCAACAGGGGATACCATCCCCAATTTCACACAACCACCGAGAGTATAAAAAAAACAGGGGATCCCATCCCCTCCCGCATTTACACCAATCGGCCGTGAAAGAAAACAACCAAACCACTGCCACCAAAACTAAGCAGGGCCATGCCTGTATTTTCATATTTATATGATTTAACACACTCCATGATTTCAATTCCATGTGTTTAACCAGGAGTTATCACCGAAGGTATGATCCTGGTGCTTTCAATTTATTTAGCCGGGTATATGTGATTAACCAATTTACTTTTTTTGGTAGGAGTTCACAACCACAAGGAAGCCACTTAAAACATCACCAGGGGCTCGTTAATGCACAGTGAAAGACCACCAAGGGCCATGATTTCAAGTAGTTGTAAGCCCGTACAATTCAGAAAGAATATCATAATATAAAACAGCATCAATGATCACAGCCCCCCTTCTTTCTTTATAGAATCTGTTCATTATATTTATTAGTTCTGGTTTATCCAATTATACAGAATCAAAAGCACACCCACCCCACATGATACATAAAGGAGAGAGATGAAGGAAAAATTCCCTACTTTTTGATTGACGATCGACGCTTAGGCCGGGGGCGGAACTTCATGGATAGTGATGCGGTTCCCCTGAATGAAAAATCGCCTCGTCTATCAACGCTCAGGTCAGGCACGGAACCTTATGCATAATGATGTGGCTCGGCCGATGCATGAAAACCGGCTCTTCTGGACGAACTTACTCACTGAGGGTGATCGAGAAAAGAAGAAACCCAGGGCGAACCCTTTTTAGTTATAAGGGCCACAGACGGTTGAGATAAGAACGCGAAACCGTGTGGGCGGGTTCGTGGGTTGACCATGAGGTTGGGCAGTTACACATGATGATATTAAGGTGTTATTTAATATTCCCCATCAGGGAGGTTTCTCAGGATTTTTAGGAATTAATTTACGTCAAAACTTATGTTGCGGGAGCGGAAAAGTCAGGTACTGGAAAAAGAACAAAAGGCTCGATGAGGGGGCACGGTGCCACCGTCACGGTGTCACCCTCACGGTGTCACCATCCCGGTGTCACCCTCACGGTGTCACCCTCACGGTGTCACCCTCTCGGTGTCT
Organism: Viscum album; assembly: GCA_963277665.1. NCBI lineage: Eukaryota > Viridiplantae > Streptophyta > Magnoliopsida > Santalales > Viscaceae > Viscum > Viscum album. Next base: position 1,912,244,601 of record OY728127.1, read on the forward strand.
CCCTCAGGGTGTCACCCTCACGGTGTCACCCTCACGGTGTCACCCTCACGGTGTCACCATCACGGTGTCACCGTCGCGGTGTCAGCCTCACGGTGCCACTGTCACGGTTGCACCATTACGGTGGCACTGTCACGATCTCACCCTCACGGTGCCACCATCATGGTTCCACCATGACCGGTGTCACCCTCACGGTGCCACTGTTTTGGTGGAGCCTCACTTTTGGCAATGTAATGGGCCAGGAGGGTCCGGGCCATTATAGATATTCCCTTGCACTCATGTGGAACAATGAAAAAAATCCAATAGCATGTGTTTTTTAAAACATCCATGGATATTTATACTACCTCCTAAGATAGTCATCAACTTCTTGATAAGGGTTTATAACACTAATAATTTCCTCCACCTATTGAGTCCTATCTGATGTCACATTTCTTCTTTTCTTGTCCACAACCTTCTTCTTTACTTTGTTACATGCATAGCATCATGTAAGAAACCCCTATTATCTCTTCCCAGTAGTAACAAAGATAGCAACAAAATATTCATAGTTTTTCATTCATAATAGTATGAATGTATTATACTAATGAATAGGATTATCACCAACCCCAATTATAATCAACTAATATAAATTTGGCCAGTCACTTCCTCTAATCCTTTTTTTCTTCCTTTTTACTGCCAAATCAACTACACTGAGATCTCTTATTATTATTCTTGATAGAATCAAAAACATATTTTTTGATATTTAAATCAATAAATATCAGCACAAATTAGCATAATTCGAATTAATCTACCCTGAATATTAATCAATTATTAAGTGGGAATGTTTTATTCTTCTGGAACACAAAATAATATGGAATATTGTTTCAATGTCTTGATCTTTCTTCCATATTTCATGGTGAAAATATGAGTTTAGGTACACTTCTATTTCTATTTAACAAAACAAACTATCTATGTTTATTTTAGAACAAAAAGATTCAATATAGTGTTATGGTGCTTCTTGATGTACATTCAAAAATTTGATCTCTCAAAACAAGTATTCATTTTCCTACCCAAAAGATGGTAAGTACTTCCTTTCACACAACTTAATACTTGCATAGAATGCCCAACTTAATTGAAACTAAAAACATTCACACCACTCACTACATTCATGCCACTATCTACTAGATCATAACTCTTACAGGTAACTCAATACTTGAAATCAACCCAGCTTTTGGATGCAACTCACTTCTTCTTCTCAATTTCCATTTTGTCCACAACTCCCTACCTGTGCGGTGACTCACTACATGTGTGTTAATCTCTAAAATAATTATACAAAGACCTAATTTCATCTAAAGGTTTAGAAAACTCAAATGAAAGGGGAATCCTATAATTTATAGGCATTTTTCTGACCCCGAATGCTGCTCGCACAAATTTTCCCCAGGCATGAAAGTCTATTTATGCAAGTCTCTTTCATAAAAACTCACCTTACGCACAAACTCCATAACTTGTGAGAACTTATTTCCTTTTCTATATTTTGATGTATTGGTCTTGAAATATACATTGTGGACCACTTTCCAAACCACCTTTACACTTGCATGAAACTTAATTTTCTGAAAACACTTTTCTCAAATCTCCAATTTTTTGAACAAAAAATTTGGCAATCACTGGAAAATGGAACCACTTTAAAATAATGCTTTAGCAATACAAATCATACTGATTCAGAGTTATCTTCATTAATCAAAAACTCCTTATATCATGATATATAACCTTTGTTCAATAAATTTTATCATCATTATATTTTCTATGGAAATTATTGTAACTTCCCAGTCTTCTAACACCAAACTTCTTTCTAATAAATCGTCAATATGATTAGAACCACCTTTCCACCCCCTTTCCTTCAAAAGGATTAAATCACAAGTTCTCTAAAAAATATATGAAATTTGTGGAATAAAAAAAATAAAATCATTTTCATATTCAGTAGGAGAATTATTAAACCATGACATCCCCATGAAACACAAAGTATTCAAACAGTTGACAGGTTTTCATGGAATATCAAGACATGAGGAATTCATTCAATCTCCATTAACCTTGGAACTAATTCATCATATTTTTAGAAATGAGATCTTCATATATCATTAAATACTTCAATAAATATCCACTATCCATGGAACTAATTAATCATATCTTTATCAATGAGATCTTCATATCTCATTGAACACCATTGACAACAATTGAAAATCAGTTGACAAAAAAATTCAATCCCTAGACAATGTAGGCACAAAAATCTCCCCCTTTTTCTTTTTTGGAAATACCTTCAAAAATATTTCTAAATGAAGGTTTCAATATGTGTTCCATTATATTTTCACTCCCCTTTACTTTTCAACATTTTATTTCAGTTTCTCTTCCCCTTATTAACTAGAAAAACAATGTTCATGGGATAAATGGTTTCACTAAATAATTAAGCAATGTGGAATCCATCATTTCGCTCTATTTCCACTTGATTTGTGATTGGTGTGGGAAAATAGTATTTTATTTGGACAAAAAAGTTTTCCATTAACAACTCATCGGGATACCTTAATAAATGAGAACTCTTATGATTTTCTTCATGTATTGATCACTTTCATTCTAGGAAAAAAATTGAGATGAATATTTTCATGAAAAATAATCCTAAAACTCTTGTACTCACTTCTACATGTGTATCAAAAACATTCAATTGAAATAAGTAGGATTAGTGACATTGGGGATCTTTCATTCTTTCTAGTTGATAAATAATTCAATTTCTCACCCTTTGTAAAAATTTTGTTACTTTTGATAACCATAGATGATATATTTAAGAGGGACATAAATTTTCCAATGACATTATCTTCAAGAAATTTCCAAAATATTTATATTTCATAATAATTGAATTTATAATTTTGGAAGCTTCTTCATTTGTCTCCCCCTTAAGGAAAATACTCCTCATCATCATCATAATGGTGGATCTAATTTAGAATATATTTCAAGAAATTACAGTATGAATAATACACTAGAATGGGTCTTTAATTTGAGATAGTCTATATAGGAAAATTTTCAAAACGTCACCAAGGATGATCTTCTAGGAAATTTGTTCTTTATAATTCCATGAATTACAATCAAACTAAGATGCAACCATATTTATCCTAGATGTCCAAAATAAAACAGCACATTCTTCAATTTCTTAAAGGATGATCCTCCATTATATTAGTGTTTGAATATCAATTGATGAATAATTTATGGATGGTAACTTCTTCAACATAGCTTTCAAAAATTGACATTACTCACTACTTATTAAGTTCTACACCTGAGAACATACTTCACCTTCAATTCCTTGCTCTACAAGTAAAAAATAAAATACATAATGATTTAAGATAATAAGGTGGATCCTTTTTGCTTTATTAATATGAACATCATGGTCGAGATGATTTTCTCAACCACATTTCTCCATTTGTTCCAGTCTTTATGATTTCACATCTGAACACATGTTTTAATTTTTGTTAAGTAAACATTTATCTCTTCACACACTCTTCTAATTTTTATAGATAATTTTTATTCTTAACAAACATCATAGATGATACATGATTACTTGTATTTAGGATTGCTTCTTGTTCTGGTAATAAGGTTAAACAACCTTTTGCAATGTGATTATATTTCTTGCATCTCTCATGTTAGAACCCAGTTCTTATTCCTGAGGTATGGGTTTCTTCTTTTCTTTTTCCTTAACTGTTTTTTAGAAAATAAGGAAAATGGGAGAATATACTAAATTTTGTGACTACATGCCGTGTACTTTTCCACATGTCATGTACTTTGGCCAGGTGGAAGGAGTACACAGGGCGTGTAGGACGGTCGACTATGATGGGTGTAAAACCGACTACACGTCGTGTAGTGGGAATTACACATCGTGTAGTCAGTCAGCAGGAAAAAAGTAAGGCGGTGTCCACCTGAGTGGTGGTACACACCATGTAATCAGGTATTACATGATGTGTACTCATGTCGATAGATGAACGGTTCCATGCAGGCGAGAAGCCACCGAAGGAAGAGTTAAAAAAAATAAAACTACATATCGTGTACCCAATAGTACATGCCGTGTAGTCTATTTTTTCACTTAAAATGGGTAGTAGCTTCCCCTGATCACAGGGAAGGCTTATAACCGGAGGATAACTTGGGAAGGACGTCATGAGCTTTGGAGATCACCCGATCAAGCACCACGAATCTGTTTCCGCCACCATTAATCTCATTGGAGGAATTGTTTATAAATTGCTTTTTTATATATTGGGAATGGCCCAGTTACTTGTTTAGCCTGAGGGCAGTGTTGTGTTTACCCTGGGGGCAGTACTCTGTTCAGCCTGAGGGAAACTTCTTTCGTGCCAATGGGTTGTAGTTTATATGCCTGTGGGTGACACCTCGTAAGCCTGTGGGCATTGTTCGATATGTCTGTGGGCAGATTCCTTTGGGTTTAGATTCTCATTACCTAAGGGTAAGGGTTTACATGCTTAAGGACACTGATTGTTTACATATAAATAAACTGTGGTGTTTTCCTACTATTTAATGACTAAATTAATATTAAAATGGAAATATAATTGGTACAGTTAGTTACTTTTGAGTACTTCTTAGTTTATTGCATTTACTCATGTACACTATTGTTTCACATTTACACTGACAGTTGGGCACTGATCATTGGTGGGTGACTACTGGGATTAATTTCTCACACCTAGTTTGGGTCACTTCTTCGGCGCAAATAGATTATATTTTTATAGGTATGGATAATGGCAAGGGTCACCATACAGGTACATGAGTGTTGTTGAGGTGTAGGGGAGCATGGGACCGAGCTCAGGCTCATGATGCTGCCGACTGTTTTGTTTTGTTCTGTCATACCTGTACTTTACATTATATCATATTGTACTACTGTGTAACATGTTCTGGTTGTTTTCGTAGAATAGTGAAATGTTTTATCTTGATATATATATATATATATATATATATGTATGACCGCTGGTTCTTTTTACTGCAGGTGTTCTTTTTAGTTATGTATGTTTTAATTCTTCCGATGTTGCTCTATGTTTTGTTCTTGTATTCCACTGCTCTACACATTGAAAAATGATGACATATTTTCCCCACTACCAAACCTCGGCCCTCGCTGCTAGTCAGCAGCCTCTGGCGTTTGGGGAAATGTGCTTGAGGTCACGTGGCGAACCGGGTTCGGGGGACCCGTGGAGTGGTACCCGAATCTGGGAAGTTACAAAGTGGTATCAGAGGAGTTTTATTTTCTTTTAATTACTATTTGGAGCCATAGTTAGGTATAGGACAAAAATGGTAGTTGGTAATAAAGTTTTACTTGGGAGTAGCTAACTCGTGTACAGGGATAAGCCAATTTACCTCATATTGCAATTTTATTGATTTTTCAATTTACAGTTGATCTGGTTTTCACCATTTAGTGACGCACTTGTAATTGTGCTATTATATGTTATCCATGGGTTCTATTTATTTGAAACCCGATGAGATGAGGGTATTCCATCTCTTGCATCATTTAGGCACATGCTAGAAATCACATTCCATGCATAGTTCCATGCCATGTTGGCGCATTAGAAATTGTATATTGTTGTGATAGTTGTGGTGCTAGAAAAGCATGTTGTTGTGATAACTGCTTTGAAAAATACCTACTATGTGATAGGGTATTTTTTTGTGAGCCTTTTGATATGATGGATTCCAAAATTTGGTTTTTGGGGAGTATGGTCCCTCAATGACCGGAATTTGGTGGATCATTGACTTGTTTACTTGTGTATAACATGTATAAGATGCCAAGATTTGATTTACGCGGAGTATGGTCCCTCATGAATTAAAATTTGGAACTTAGGTGTTTTTTTAAGTATTTTCTTAGATCTGGAGTAGTTTCAGAGGCTTACTATCCGGAACACCAAGGATACACACCGTGTACTTCCTCGGACACACGTCGTGTGTTCTTCTGTTCAGAAATAAATGAAAACAATTTAGGTACACACCGTGTACCCTCAGTACACGCCATGTATTCTCATCCTGTGCCATAGACCATGTGGGCGGGGACACAGGGTAGGGAATGTTTTGGGAACAACACGCCATGTACCGGATGTACACACCGTGTAGTGTTGACCCGAAGTCTACCCGTGTAACGAACAACAAAGATGGAAGAGACCTTGAGGCATACACGTCGTGTCCACCATGGAACATGCCGTGTAGTATGACCTGAGGACCCGGCCATGTAGCTAACAAACACGGGTAAGTATTACCTCTTCTTGAACATGCCGTGTACCTGAGGGACACGCCGTGTAGTCCTTACTGGTGGGAAACCATGTGGAATTGGCCGTGTGGCTAGGAAACAGGGTGGTGTACATGCCATGTGCGGGTGTAACATGTCGTGTGGTGGAAGCTGAGTAGTAGGCCGTGTCACGAATGACACGGGCAGTTGGAAATTAAAACCATACACACCATGTTGATGTTATACATGTCGTGTGGTCTGGTTCAAGTGAGTCGTGTGGCTTAGACGTGTAGAAGGACTCAATCATGGAATAAGGATTCAAGTACACGTCGTGTATTTTGAAGGCATGCTGTGTGTTTGGGGTGATACACGGCCAGTTTAAGATGGGGTACATGCCCATGTGAATGGCTTGTGGGAACACACCATGTAGTTTTATACTCACCATGTAGTCAAGTTTTTTAAATTTTGAAAACATTCCTTCTTCATCTCCTTTTTCGGTCTTTGATAATCTTGATCTAAGGTGTGTGTTTTACCTTGTAGAGTCATGCCACTGAGACGACCACACATTTTTCTCCAAGAGAGCGTCAATTATTATACTCCAGAGATAGTAGGACATGGGCTACCAGTGGATCCTCCAGTAGAGACAGATGCGGCACCAGCCGTTATACAGGACACAGGTGCGGATGCGCAGTTCCGTGAAGGCTTCATGCGGTTCATGGAGACTTTTCAGGGAGAATCACCAGCTGCCACATTTATGGAAGAGCTGACACGTATCTTCCACTAGCAGCATCAACATACATTTTCAGAGGATGGAGGACCACAGGTTGTAGTGTCTTGGATGGATTCATTGCATACTATTTTTGATCATCATGAGACACCTCCATGGTAGAGGGTCAAGCTCACAACTTATATTCTTCGTGATTCCACCAAGAGGTGATGGGATGTTACCACCCAGTCATAGAATCACAGAGACATGGCGTGGGAAGATTTTCAGACAACTTTTTATGACTTCTTCTTCCCAGAGATGCGGAGGGCAGGTAGAGCTCAAGAGTTCATGAATCTGCAGCAGGGCGCTATGTCGGAGATGGATTATTTTGCTTGTTTCACCGAGCTTCAGCGTTTCTCACCTGTTCTGGTGGGTGATGAGATGTTGAGGGCTAGGCGCTTTGAGGATGGTATTCGATATGACATCTGTGCACTGGTGAATGTTTTCAGGTTGCCTACTGTACATGATATTATGAACCAGGCACTGATTACCAAGTGGAATCTGTGGGAAGCTATTGGTGTGGTCCAGGGCAGTTCAGCACCAGCTTTTGGTACTGTTTCAACCTATAAGAGGAAGATATAGATGGACATCTCTCACGGTGGCAGTACCAGCCAGAAGAATGTTTCAGGTGGCTAGGTCATGTGCTACCAGTGTGGTAAGGAGGGGAACAAGAGACCTCAGTGTCCACGTGACCCAGTGGAATGTCGAACGTGCAGCATGATAGGGCATTTGTAGCACTTTTGTAGGTCATTTCAACTAGTGGCTAGTGAGAGGGGTTTTGTGTAGACTCCCCGTGTAGGAGCAGGACCAGCAGCTTCTTACCAGTCAGGAAACTGGAATACGTCAACGCATACAGGCGGGGATGGTGGTCGTGTCTGTGGTAGCCATACACTAGGATCTCAGAGGAAAAAGGGCGGGACAACTTAGGATAGCCAGGCTGTGTCGTAGGGATATGGAACTGGACAGTCATATGCAGTGAAACTGACCCAACATGAGCAGGATCCCGGAACTTCTACTGTCAGGGGTACTATTCTAGTAGCTTCTTCCTTATCTTCAGTACATTTCGATAGGGGTGCTACACATAGCTTTGTATCTATGCCCTTTGTGGATAGACTTGGGCTCTGTGTTTCTTCTTCTTCTGAAGTTATAATGCTAGACACTTGGTTGGGGACTAGAATGGCTAGTGTGCATCAATGCTAGGAGTGCCCCCTTGAGGTTGGTCGGTGTAACTTCCTTTGGGACCTCTATGTATTGGAGATGATGAGATATGATGTCATTCTCGGAATGGACTAGTTTGTTACCTTTTGAGCCTTTGTAGACTGCTATCATCGCAGGGTGTGTTTCACGTCACCAGAGGGCGTAGAGTTTCTATACAAAGGTGAGTGGGATGTTCAGGGGAGTCGAGCTGGACCAGAGCATCGTGGGCGAGGTGGAGTCACAGCCCAGATTGCGAGTTTATATCTGGATGATCAGGGGACTTTTCAGAAGGATTTCTCTCCAGTGGTGGATCGTTTTAGGGATGTCTTCCCAGATGACTTTTCATGTCTACCTCCAGAGCATGAGGTGGATTTCCTTATTGATCTTGTGATAGGATTGGCACTGCTATCCATTCCTCCTTATAGGATGGCAACACCAGAGTTGCATGAGCTCAAGAGACATTTAGACGAGTTACAGTCAAAGTGTTTTATTCGACCCAGTACTTCTACTTGGGGTTCTCCGGTCCTTTTTGCGAAGAAGGTTGATGGTACCCTCAGACTCTGTGTGGACTATCAGAAGCTGAACCTGTTGACGATCAAGAACCGATATCCCTTGCCGAGGATTGATGATCTTTTTTATAAACTTTGAGGTGCACGTGTGTTCTCGAAAATTTACTTGATATCAGGATAACATCAGTTGTGTGTTAGACCATCTGATATACCTCTTATAGCCTTCAGGAGTAGGTATGGTCTATATGAGTACTTGGTTATGTTGTTCGGGCTGACGAACGTGCCAACAATTTTTATGGATCTAATGAATCATGTGTTACATCCTTATCTGGATTCTTCTGTGGTAGTATTCATGGGCGATATCTTGGTATACTCTCACACTCGACACGACCATTCCACCCATATTGATATCGCATTGAGTACATCGAGAGAGCATCGTCTATATTCTATGATCTCAAAGTACCACTTTTGGATGGACCAGATTCACTTCTGGGGTCATATCATCTCAGAGGAAGGAGTTGTAGTAGACCCAGAGAAGGAGAGAGAAGTAGTCTTCTGGGATCATCCTAAGAACGTGTATGAGATATGGAGTTTCTTGGGGTGGGCCGGTTACTATAGGTGCTTTATACCGGAATTCCCTCACTTAGTAGCGCGGTTTAAGAGTTTGACTAAGAAGGGTGTGGAGTTTGTTTGGTCAGAGGCTTGTAAGACAGCCTTTCAGGAGCTGAAGGGAATGTTGACATCATCACCAATCCTGATACTGCTAGAGCAGGGGAAGATCTATACAGTTTATTTTGATGCATCAGGTATTGGGCTGGGAACTGTTTTGATGCATGGCATTCGAGTTGTTGCGTACGGGTCATGGCAGTTGAGGCCACATGAGAGGAATTACCCGACGCATGACCTCGAGTTGGCTGCAGTTGTTCATGTGTTACGTTGTTCGAGACATTATCTCTTGGGAGAGAATTTTTTGGTTTTCACCAACCACAAAAGTCTCAAGTATATCTTTACTCACTGTGACCTGAATCTGAGGAAGCGAAGGTCGGTCAAATACATTTAGTCCATTGATTTTGAGCTTGCCTATACACCTAGTAAGGGTAATGTAGTTGATGATGCACTGAGCAGGAAGACTAAAACACAGGCAGTTCCTGAGCCCATTGGTGAGTGGAATCTTATGGCTTTGTTCTCTAAGATGCATTTGGAGGTGCATGACAATCCGGGGAAAACTTATCTTTCATCTTTAGTTGTGACTTCTACCCTCCTTGATAAATTTAGGATGTGACGTCTATCTGATTCAGAAGGCCCAGTTCAATGGGAGTCGGTTGCAAGTGAGGACCCTCCTCCTAGGTGGAAAATAGGCGATGATGAGGTACTGTGTTTCCATGGAAAAGTGTGGGTTGTAGGGGATATACGCAAGGATTTTATGTGGTAGTTTCATGACTCAACTTGGGAAGTTCTTCCCAGAGTTACCAAGATGTACCGTGACTTGAGACGTCAGTACTGGTGGCCAGGTATGAAGAGAGAAGTAGCTGGTTTTGTTACGAGATATTCCACCGGTCAGTAGGTGAAGGCAGACCATCAGAGGCCAGCTAGACTGTTACAGCAGTTACCCATTCCATAGTGGAAATGGGATGATGTCGTGATGGACTTCGTGATTGGGTTGCCAAGGTCCCCTCAAGGAAATGATACCTTGTGGGTTGTTGTGGACAGACTCATGAATGTAGCTCACTATTTTCCAATCAAGGAGACCTTCGGTGTGGACGAGCTCAGAAAGATGTATATCTGAGAGGTTGTACATCTTCATGGGGTTCCTTATTCTATCATTTTAGATAGGGATGCCCGTTTTACATCTCATTTCTGGAAGAGTTTTTAGAGGGCACTAGGTACACGGGTTCTTCAAGGCACAGCTTACCACCCTCAGACCGATGGTCAGTTAGAGCGTATGATACATGTCCTAGAGGACATGTTGTATTCATGCGTCCTAGACTTTGGGGGCTCCTGGGAGAAGCATATACCCCTAGTATATTTGGCCTATAATAATATTTTTCAGGAAACTATTGAGATGGCTCCATACGAGGCTTTATATGGTTTTCCATGTCGATCAACATTGTGCTGGGTGGAGGCAGGTGAGGCAGCTTTACTGGGACCACTACTCATGCAGGAGATTTTTGAGAAGGTCCAGATGATTCAGAAGCGGATGGCTACTACGCAGTCTTGTCATAAATATTATGTTGATCGCCGCAGATGAACCTTAGAGTTCGTGGTCGGGGATCAGGTTTTCATGCGTGTTTCACTGAGGTTGGGACACAGGTGAATCAGGAGATAGGGTAAACTTTCACCGAGGTATGTCGGTCCATTTGAGATTCTGGAGAGAGTCGGGCCGGTTTCTTATCAGTTTCAGTTACCACAGAGGTACCAGGCCATGCACGATGTCTTCCATGTATCTTAGTTGTGCTGCTATCATTCATACCCATCTCACATCTTTCATCCATAGGAGGTTGAGCTTTAGATAGATGCATCCTTTGAGGGGCATCCAATTCGTATCGTGGATAGGAGCACGAAGGTTCTACGAGGTCCGTCAGTTCCTCTCTTGTGGGTGCTATGGCAGCATGGCCGAGTTCAGGAAAAAACCTGGGAATGGGAGACCGACGTACATGCTCAGTGGCTAGAGTTATTCTGAGATTTATCTTCACCACCCTTGGAAGGGCAATTCGGGGATGAATTGCTTTAAGGGGGGGAGTTTGTAAGAACCCGGTTCTTATTCTTGAGGTACAAGTTTCTTTTTTCTTTTTTCCTTAAGTTTTATTGAGAAAGTAAGGAAAATGGATGAAAATCTGAAATTTTGTGACTACACATTGTGTAATTTTCTACATGTCATGTACTTTGGCAGTGTGGAAGGAGTACACAGGGACTGTAGGTCAGTAAACGATGATGGGTGTAAAAACTGACTAAACACCGTGGAGTTGGTATTTACATGCCATGTAGTCAGTCGGCAAGAAAACAGTAAGGCGGTGGCCAGATGAGAAACGGTACACGCCGTGTACTCAAGTATTACACGTCGTGTACTCATGTCGATAGATTAATAGTTCCACGCTGGTGTGAAGCCGCTGAAGGAATAGTTAAAAAATGAAATCTACATGCCGTTACCCAATAGTACATGCCGTGTAGTCTGTTGTTTTCACTTAAAATGGGAATTAGCTTCCTCTTCTCACAGGGAAGGCTTAGAACTGGAGGAGAACTCGGTAGGGATAGCTAGAGATTTGGAGATCACCCGATCGAGCACCGGGAATCCGTTTCCACCACCGTCGATCTTGTTGGAACTGCACGGGTGAGTTATTCCTTCTCTTTGTGCATATCTTACCAATTCTTCCTCTAAATGGAGTTATTTAGGTTTGAAAGAGATTTATTTTACCTCATATCTATGTCATTCTTGGACGTTTTGAGGAGAGTCGTTCACGTATATCGATCAGGGGCTATCGAGGTAGCAGGTCTAGTGTTTATTTCCAACTACTGTGGTGAATTTGTGTACCATTGCGATACGCTCTCATGAATGGGGTGTCGTATGGCTGAGGACTTTCATAATTAAATACCTATAATTGCATAGGTAGTTTAAGGAACATGTATAATTTTTTTTTGGGATCGCTTCTTGGATCCAGGACCACCCCTGGGGTGCGTTCCTCTATTTAGCCATTTGGCTAGGTTACTCGAGGGTATACCATGATTTTATCATGACTTAAATTTCCTTGAGAGGAATTGTATATAAATTACTTTTTTATATGTTGGGAATGGCCCAAATACTTGTTTATCCTGAGGGTAGTGTTGTTTTTTTCCTGTGGGTAGTAGATTGTATGCTTGTGGGCGACACCTCTTCAGCCTGTGGGAACTGTTCGATATGCCTATGGGTAGATTCCTGTTGGTTTAGATTCTCTTTACTTGATGGTAAGGGTTTACCTGCCTGAGGACACTAATTGTTTACATAGAAATACATTGTGGGGTTTTCCTACTATTAAATGATTAAATGAATATTAAAATGGCAATATAAGTGGTAAAGTTAGTCACTTTTGAGTACTAATTAGTTTATTGCATTTACTCTTGCACACTGCTGGTGCACATTTACACTGACAGTTGGGAACATATATTTGGTGGGTGCCTACTAAGATTCATTTCTCACACCCTATTTGTGTCATGTCTTCGGCCCAAACAGACTATATTTCTGTAGGTATGGATAAGGGAAAGGGTCCCTATACAGGTACATGAGTGTTGTTGAGGTGTAGGGGAGCATGGGACCGGGCTCAGGCTCGCGATGCTTCCGGTTGTTTTGTTTTGTTCTGTTGTACCTGTACATTCCATTATATCTTATTGTACTGCTGTGTAACATGGTCTGGCTATTTTCATAGAATAGTGACATGCTGCATCTTGATATATATATATATATATATATATATATATATGACCACTAGTTCTTTTTACTGCAGTTTTTCATTTCAGTTATATATGTTTTACTTCTTCCATTGTAGTTGTATGTATTGTTCTTTTATTCCACTGCGCTACACATTGACAAATGAGGGCATAGTTTCCCCACTATCAGACATGGGTCCTCTATACTAGTCAGCAGCAGCTGGCATTTAGGGATATGTTCTTGAGGTAATGTGGCGAACCGGGTTTGGGGCACCCGTGGAGTGGTACCCGGATCCGAGACATTACATCTCACAACGATCTTCTTTAACACAAGATTTTCCCCTTGTTTTAAACCTCTCATTCACTTTTTCTTCATCATGTGTAATCTTTTAATTACCTTTTTCACAAGGCATGGATTGTGCATCTCCAAGTTTCCTCATTTATTCCATGTTTTCATAACAAATAACTAACATGTCATTAGGAACTATGACATAAAGTTTGGATCTTCCACATGGATTCTTTTGAGTGTCATCCCTCTTAGTATCGCTTTTTGATGAACTAAAATCCATCTTCTTGGATTTAGAATCCAATGCCTTCTCACATTTCCTTCTTGGAATCTTATTGGGATAATTTGTTTTTACAATCTTCTTCTGATTTCATCCAAAGGCTGCATCTTCTTTCTTAGTTATATTTTTTTAACTCATTTTCTTATCATCATTGGATACATGATGTGATAAGAATGTACCAACCTTGTCACCACATATATTTAATACATCATAGATGTTATAAAGAATTCCATATATTTTTTTAGTATACAAATGCTTCAAGAACTGTCGATGTTTATTCTTCCTCTCTGGTCGGCTCTCCCTTGAGATAGGCTTCCTTTGTGCTTTTATAATTTGAGTATTGTACAAAAAACGTAATAAACAATGACCAAATCTATTATATCTCCAACATTGACCCAAAAATCTTGATTTCTTGATATCTTCTATATAAGGTTATTGAGTCTTCTTCAATATTTTTTGTGCTCTCTATGGTAAACTATCTTCCATAGTCTTTCTATTATCCACCCTAGTCATGTTGGTAGGTTTCTTATCACCATTCTTATTCGATATATTTTTAGAATTTGTCTTCTAACCCGCAATTTTGTGGAAACATATTTAAAAAATATTAATACAATATCATATGGATGGTACCTTGAATTTTTTCGTCTTCCTATGATAAATAGTTGAATGATGTCATGATATTATTTCACATGTTGGTTATATTTCACCCATAGAATCATCCATTGAACATTTTTCACCAGTAGAAACGATCTTCTTCTTTTGTGAAATGTCAATATGTGTCTTCTCAATATTGGAAAACTAATCTTCCAAATTATATACATTTCTTATTGAGGATGATTTTTTTATCTTCAATCAAAATCATATTCTCTTAACAAGACTTATTCATTATTTCAAATTCATCTTCAAGCATCTCAGCATTGTTGTGTAACAAAGAGTCATGTTCCTTGATCTTATTAGAATTTTCTTCCAAATATAAACCCTTGAAATTAGTTCTCTTCTTCACCATATCTTCAAGTTCATGGATATTTTCTTCTAGAGTAGTATCAACTCCCTCTTTTTATTCAACTTCTTTGATCCATTTTGAGGAGCTTATTTCAAATTCTCACTTTTTTGATTCAAAGGTTCCAACATTTCCAGAGAGCTTTAAACATTCAATAATTTTTCATTGTAATACCTTATCCAAAACATCAGTTTATTCTTAAATCTATGTGATATATTCCTAAATCTAATGAAATACTCCACGAAAAAGGGATAAACTTTCTTTAAGAATACCATGAATAGTAACTCTTAATATATCAATTGATAACTCCTGATATGTTGTAGATATATCATCATTAAAACATGTGCTAGTATTTTCATCTTCATAAATGATTTTGATTGTACTACCACATGCCTCCTAATCACAAGAGTTAAGAAGGTTATCCATCTTCTTGGTGTAAACATGGTCCACCTACTCATTACATTCCAATCCTGATATGACTTAATTTTTCCAAAAGGCATGGAGAAATAGATACTTCCTCTTCATTAGATAATATTGAATTCTTATTCAAATTTCTTTTCTCTTTATTTTTCCTATTCATCATGGTCTTGGAAGATATATAATTTTACTTATATATAACGGAATCCTCTCCAAACTGCACTTTATTATTGACTCAAGAAACAAACTCAAGTCTTGGAAATATAATTTCTTCACAATAGAGAATCTAACAGAGGTTTAAACTATCTATAATACTAATTTTAAGGACCATTTTGGGATATTACTAATATTGAGAGGGGGAGAATTTTTTTTTGAAACTTTTTAATACAATTTAAACATTTTATCCATGTACATCTTCGACCTTTTAGGACGTTGATCCTCTTATTATCTTTTCCATATTGATTGAAAATTTATGAAAGTAGTAAAGATAGAACATGATATTTTTACAAGGATCACTTTTCAAAAAGTTTACCTACATACTTGGAATGGTTGGAAATAATCTTGACCACACAACCACTAGAAAACTATCCTTAGAGTGTGGTTACAACAAGTATGATATTCCCATACAATCGGATGGCACCATGAAAATAATCAAATTGAATGTGTTTTATAGAAATTGGATGTATGTTTATACTACCTCCCAATAAAATATTATTCTTCTAGTTAATGTTTTGTAACACTAATAAAGTCATCCAGCTATTGATTCATTTCGAATGTCATAGTTCTTCTTTGATTTTCCAAAACCTTCTTCTTCACTTTGTCACTTGCATAGCATCATACAATCAACTCCTCTTATCTCTTACATGAATAAACATTGATAGTTGTAGAATAATTTTCTTTTGCTGTAATAATAATATGAATGTATTATATTGAAAAATAGAATTATCCCTAACCCAAAATATAATCAACTGATATCAATTTGGATAGTCACTTCCTCTTATCCTCTTTTTTCTTTGATTTTAGTTCCAAATCAACTTCATTGAGATCACTTATTCTTATTCATACTGGAATGACAAAAATCTTTTGTGAATATTAAATTAATGAATATCAACTAAACATAGAATCATCAGAATTAATATTCCCTAAATAATAATCAATCTTTAACTGTGAAACTCTATTCTTCTTGGACAAAAAATAATATGGAATAGTGGAACAATGTATTAATCTCCCTTTCTTCTTCCCTAGTGAAAATATGAGTTTATGTTCCCTTCTATTTCATTTAAGAAAAACTATTTTCCCTTCTTCTAGAAAAATATTATGCAATAAAAACAACATCCTTGCACACAACTTACTACTTGCACAAAATTCCTTTCTTACTGGTAACTAAAAACTAAAATTCCACTCACTAATTGTGCAACAATTTCTACTAACTTTAAACACTTACACAAAACTCAATACTTCCACTAAACTAACTTATTGTATGAAAATCACTTCTTTCACTCAACAACCATCTCGTGTGAAACTCCCTACATGAATGACAACTCTCTACTTGGGATAGACTCACTAACTCCATGATCTAGAGCTTTTATTTCCTTTAAGTGTTGAACATAATCATGTTAGGGGGTCGACACCTATTTATATTCATTTTTTGACCTTTTATGGATCTCGTGAAACTTTTACCCATGCACTCAGGTCCATTAATTGAAATATCTTTCATGTAAACTCACCTTGTTTGGAAACTCCATAAATTGTGAGACCTTATTTAATTTACCATATTTTGATTTACATGTCTTGAAATATGACTTGCACAAAAAATTTCAATCATCTTTGGCACTTGGAACAACTTCCTTATCCAAAACCACTTTTCTCCATTCTTTAAATTTCTCACCCAAAATTTTTCAAAACACTATAATATGGCGCAACTTTAAATTCTGCATCAACAACACAAATCATACTAATTAAAATTCATTTACTTTCTTCATGAACACCTTCTATCATGATATATATCCTTTGATAGATCACCATTAGAATCGTTATATTTCCCAAGAAAATTATTGTAACTTCCCTTTCTTCCATCACCAAACTTCTTTCCAATCAAACATAAATATGATTGAAAACACATTTTCTCCCCTTTTCCTTCAAAAGGATTATATCACAAGTTCACCATGAAACTTTTGATATTTTTGATATGAAAATCAGAAAATCATCTTCATATTCCCTTGGAGAATTATTCAACAATGAAATTCCCATGAAACTGAATGTCTTCAAAAAAAATTCATATGTTTTCTTAGAATATCCTGACATGAGGACTTCATTCAATATCCATTAACCTTGGAACTCAGTCATCATATTGAAAAAAAATGAGATCGTCAAATCTCTTTGAACACATCATTAAATCTCTATTAACCTTGGATTTAATTCATCATATTGAAAGCAATGAGATATTTGTATCTCATTGAACCCCATTAACCACCAATGACAATCAGTTAACAAAAAATACAATCCATTCACAATTTAGGCACAACTGAGTAACTATATTTCCTCCCCTTAATATCATAAGAGTTTTTAGCTAAATCCCTTATATTTAATGGTAGTATAGATTCTTGAGAAGAAACTCCCTTAGATTTTATGATATCTAAGACACCTGATAAGGAATATACTTTATTTTTTAATTGGTTTTATCAATAAACCCAATGCAAATAATATAATCTTTTTATGGTTTCAGAAAAAATCTCAAATACCCCACTTCAATGGTAATGAGATCCCAAGATAAGAAATAGAATATAATGAGGTTTGAAAAGAATAAATTCCTTGAAAAATCAGTATATAATATTCATAAAGTATTATTTAAAAAATAATAATGAGAGAAACATAGAATAAGATATGAGAGAGATTTCGAGTATAAAAAATGATTCATAATAGGATTATCGAGAGAAGGAACATGAGGATTTGATTCACATTTGATTTATTTTTTAGTCTTATCCATTGGTTTTCATAACACCCTGGGTATTATTTATATCCCCAAAAAGTACCTCAGATATTTTTTAGAAGAAAAAGGTCTTAAAGGGTTTAAATAGTTAGTTAAAGTAGACTGGTCCATGAAAAATTACAACTTTTACTAGGCTCATCAGCTTGTCAAATGATTGCACCAGCTAGTTGTTGGAATGACCAACTGGACATTAGGAGGACATTATCTATATGGTTAGTATTTTTCTACTACAATGCTTCTATGTTAATCATTGTATATATAGTTCACCTCAACTGGGAAGTCAGTAGTGTTTACAGTGTTTTGGTGCTACTTATGCTTCCCCTGCTAGCTGGTGGCTCTACTCCAACAAGCCACTAGTAATGGCCAATGAGGGACTTCCAAAAATCCCTCCAGAATGTTATTGTTTCCTTATATCAATCCATTGACTCCCAAACTCCATATGTAAACATTATAATTGAAATTCACTCAATTTAAATGTTAAAAACAATAATATGTGTTTTTTATAATTTGAAAAAAAAATCGGTACAATAATCCCCCCACTTTTAGATGATCAAAAACACTTAAAAGAAAAGCATAATCGAATATGATAAAGGCGTATGAAAATATTAATAAAACATTTCTAGGGAAATGTTGAAAATAATTACAACATTTCATAATGAAATTATAGAGGGAGATTTTGAATATATTTTCAACAAGGGGAATTTTCATAATGACTTATAAATGTAAATGGATTATCCAATGTATATCCTTCGACAATGTCAAAATAGGTGTGTATTGAGGTCCCAATACTAAATACAAGAGTGAATATTAGGTTAATATACACTAACAAATTTTGAGGAAAATATTTATAAGTGTATTTATTCCAAAACTATATCCACCTATTTGTATCTAGAAATGGTTTCCTTTACTATGAAAGTCACACTTATATTACTTTATCATTATGAAATAATATATTTATACCCCTTGGTATTAAAATTGATATTAAAAAGTTAATATACATTTATCCGTATTTGTAATTATCAAAAAATAACTCATTAACATGCAATTAATTTAAAACAAATTAAATATATTCCTCTTTAAAACAATTGATAATTTTGAAAATTAAAATATTATATAAAGGACATGAATTGTTAGAAATTCATGATTGAGTTATTTGTAAAATAAATGAAAAAAATAAAAATATTCGATATAAAAAAGGTTTCATTTGAGAACTATTCCTATCTCTCACATAATAAAATCAAAAAGATCAATATATATGGGTTTTTTAAAATATTATCTAATTGAACATCTATGCCAATTAATTCTAATGTGGAATATTTTTTTTATATAGTGGACACTAATTTTTTTTTGTTTAAGGTCAATGTGCTTACTTCATAAGTGTTGATTAGGATTCCTAGAAATACTAATTTCATTAGTGTTATTAAAATTAATGGAAACATGATTTTAATTTAGCCCATAATTTAATAGATTGATTTTTATCCAAATAATTTGGGCATAACAAATTTCAGGGGCTATATATTCTACTTCATTCATAGAGAGACAAATATAGTATGGCTTCTTAATAATTTAAGAGAATATGAATTTAATAAATATATTAAAATACCCACTTGTACTTTTCATATTTTACTAACACCCACCAAAATTGGTATTAGAAAAATATGTAACTTAGAAATAAGTATCATTTTGATAAAATAAACCATGTTTTTTAAAAACTTCTGAGTATCTAAAAATTATTTCAAGATATTTAAAATAATATTAATTATCATTAGATAAAATATTGGTAAAAAGAAAAACAATAAACATGTATTCAATGAGTTTATGGATATATAAAAGGATTTAAAATGGATTTAGATTATTTTTTTGAAGACCCTCAAAAGCCAATGCTAGTGGATAACCAAAGAAAATCCATCAACTAGCTGGTGGAATGACTAGTGGAACCATGGCACTATCCAAACCACCTGATACCAAGTGAAGGAGAACTATCTTGATGGTTTCTATAAAAGTAGATATGTGGAACTGGAAGGCCCAGTAGTCAGCTGGTGCCAATGACCATATGGTGTTCCTAGTGTCTAGCCAGTGGGATTGTCCAACTAGCTAGTGAGTTGAGTTAAACTACAAAAATTTGACGACCCTACTTGTAACATTCGATCCCTACCCACCGGGTATGATCTGAAGGGACACATGACCACATGTGCATATTCTAATATACATGAGGTTGTGGACTAGTAATGAGGGTCTAATTCCATCATTGTCGACACTATACCATTAATATCATTTCATATTATAATTGGAAATAATAAAAATAATAAAAAATATGATAAAAAAATAATCATAGAAACATGTTTAAATATAAACATAGAATACATTTTATACAATTAAATTTCCTCCCAATGTGGTAAGCCAAACCATAGTAATATGTATGTAAATTAAAAAAATATTGAGTTCCTCTAAAGTCCACCCTGTCCTTCTAGCATCTCTATATTCATTCTCTATGTGGTGAACCATAATTCTCTTTCTAATTGTAATGTTTCTAGTCATGAAATCTATAAGCATGTCAAAATTCCCATGTCGGTTGTGACTACAAGACTTATTAGGACACTTAAAATGAATCCTTAACCAAATTTCCTCATGTATATAGGTGTATTCAATAATAAATGTTAATTTGTATCAATAATAATAGAACACAATATAAAAGGAAGTTTTCAAGTGCGAACCAATCGAATATTAACCCCCATACATGCCTTCTTTGGATCCATGCCAAAAGATAATCAATGTTGTAATAAATGATCATAAATATCCTCAAGACCATCAAAAAGTCACTCAGTATCCATAAGGTTTATCAAAGTGATCATGCTACTCAGTATCCACACGGTACATCGAGTTAAGTCTTGTTACTCAGTAAGAACCTAGTGTATTGAGTACTAGAATGTTACTTGGTATCCATATGGTGCATCAAGTAACAGTTAGATCGTAATGTTGTGTTGCCTCATATCCACAAGGTGGATCAAGTAGTAGATGTTACTCAAGACAATCATGGTCCTCTTCCATCCACATTATATGTAAAGTGTACTCCCAACCAATGTTTATTCATATAACTATGGTCACAAGTCATTTGTATTAAGCACCACACCTCTAAAGCCAAGATTATATAAAACATGGTATAGAAATAATAACAAACATAGCATGGAATCCGGAGAAATATAGTACAATTATATAAATATATGTGAATAAACATTAAATATGGTAAAACTAATCGAGTATTTATCCTAGAAAAAAACATCAAAATGAGTCTCATAGGCTCCACACACTCACCCAGAAGAAATAAAAATCAGGAAAAATCATCAATTAGGCCAGGAAAACTATAATATGGTAACAAGTGTAATGAGAGACCAAGAAAGTGAGAAACGTCTTACCCGAAGGATTTCAATGTCAGCATCAGGTTCCATCGATGATTTCAATACATGAACCACGTTCACATTCCAAACAAAACATGATCACTTGAAAAGGACTCCTAGAACTGATTCCAATCCAACAAGAATAGGATTGTAGAGTAAGGCATGGAGAAAAATGCCAAAGGGTATAACTAATTCTTTCTTGAGGTCAGTCATAGGTTAAAGCAAGAAGGAACAAATATATTCAGAAATATATGAAGCTCTACATAGCAAGAATGTCACTATAGAATTGAGGTGTGTTGGGAATAACTGTCACAACATTGGTTAAACCACCTTAGTGTATAGGGTGCTGAAATAAACCACCATGGAGTAGGGATAACCACCATTGTCCAGGGATTCATTAGAATACACCTCCATAATGCAGGAAAAATAGCCGCAACATGAGCACAAACCCCCATGGTGTAGAAAATGGTACTCTATCATAGAAAACACGATAAATATTCCCCATGTAATAAATAGGTAGACCATATCATAAAACTACTCTAAAATCATAACTGCAATGATATAAGGACAAACAGTACAATGTGGAGTCATTTATGTAGTCCTTTAGATCTTTGGAACAATGACAATGAAAATAATGAAAATTAATTTTCATGGTCTTTATCCACCAATAAGACCCCTTTTTAATCCTCTTTAATTCCCCTCTTGAATTCCAAAATCAAGGCTCGAATTGAATTTCAAAACAAATTCCCTAAATAAACAATGTAACTACCTATTAAAATGACTGACTCTGGAAGAAAAATGGTTGGATCAGATCTCTGAAACTAACATTGAAAAGAGTTATTATACATGGTATAATCTTCTATTATGCATCCATATCAAGCATTCCCTCCATGGTGAACTCTATGGTGAAAACAACTTTGAATAAAACCATTAGAGGATAGACCCTTCCTCTACAGTGTGGCCTTAACTCCACTATGGTGTTGTGGTTCAACCACCTCTTCAATGGCATGTTGCCAATTGATTTTGCTGTAAAATATAATAGAAACACATAAAATCTTGCATAATATTCTCAAGGCCAAAATGGATTTTACAAATATTTCTTAACTCAAAATAAGGAGAAGAAGAATAAAAGCAATGATTTCATTAACAAAATAAAAGTTTCAGTGTAGTGCCCCCAAAATTAATTTCTGTTATTAACATAAATATTATTTTAAAATGAATGTTTTTTTATGAGCACATAAAAATAATTTTACATTGTACAATAACTTTTTGTATCATATTTTGAGATGAAATTTTACATCAATGAATATTAAATAGATAGAAGACACATACTAGAAAAATTACAACACTTTATTCCTTTATTTATGAATGGTACATTCAGTCTACATGATTTACTTATTAATCTGAATATTACAATGGTAATACATGTAGAGACTAAATGAAGTAAAATATAAAAATTTGGGTTTCCTCAATCCCCTTGAATCATCCCACCCATGAACAATGCTAATGAAAAGAAATAGATATTTAGTAATGTAATATTAATTTTTTTAATGACATCAAACCATGATTTGAATAAATTGAATGATAATGATTAAGTATAATGGTATGTTTATAGGAAAATATGATCAACATAATTTATTTTTTCATCTAATACTATTTATCGACATTCTAACCATTAGTCAATAGAACAGTTATTCATTATTTTTGTTGGTTACATCAACACATTTAAATGATCATCAATATTATTTAATGATATTACAAAATTTTATTATTTTTTAAGACTATAAATATATTCTATTAAAAATGTGTTTTATGGTAAATATATATGATCTATATAAAATTTACCTTCATAAAATAATCTTATAAAAAACATTTTATAAGATTATATATTTTAATGAAGTCCTAAGTCATTTTTTTAATGGTTAGAATATTTATTTTTTATATGAAACTGTAATTTTTTAATGAATAAGGGTATTTATTTAAAAGATTAAATTATAATTTTTATATAAATATATTTACAAAATAAAATTTATTTTTGGACTCATAGTTTCAAATTTAGAATAGTGTAATTTTTTGTGAATTCTCTAAAAATTTATTTTTGGATTAAAAAGTGAAAATATTGCTTTTATGAAATAAAATTAATATTTCGAAATAATAATTATGTGATCATGATTCCAAGTTTATTAGCCCTCATTCTTGGTTAAAATTTATTTATGTAATGACATAATTCATAAGGAGTTAAATTTAGAAACACGTTCTTATCATTTATTACAAATTCATTTTAATGTTAAAAAATGATTTTTCTGAGTTATATGCATATCACATTAGATTTGATTTTTACAACCTTTATACATTAAATCCAGAAAAATGGTTTTATTATTTGTATTTAGAATATAAAAATTAATTAATATGGTAAATTTTATTTTTTGAACATTGTATGATCTTGATATTTCTGGAGATACCCCATGCATGTTTTCATTTACCATGTTACCCCTGTTTTGGAAATACCACAGATGGGTTTTACTTTGGGGATGTTTCGATTGATTTTTCAGAAATTTTGAATTTCAATGGGTTTTTCACGGTTGGTTCATGGTAAGGGAAAATCATACTACTTTCTGAAGGAAACCGTACACTCTATTTTCGAGATATATGAGGTAGTGCATGGTTAGTTCATGGTTTGGACAGATTGTGCAAACACCCTCCCGAAACCGTACACCCTAAGATAGTGTGGGTTTTCATCATTGTATAAAATTTTGTAAAAATGAACACTAGTTATGTGAAACCATCCACCCTCTATGTATAGGCACATGGTTAAAGCACACATGTTAAAAAATTATGTGCCTCAGCCCAGGAAAACATGTTTTTTGCTTTTATTTCCACTGAAAATTTAATTAAAATTCATGACCCCCCCCAAACCCTCATTATTTACACAAAATCACCCTGGATTGGACCCTATCAATTTTCTCCAGTGTAAGAATCTCTAGAGAGGATTACAAGGCTTTTCAGACCTCTTCTTGTTTGAATCAAATATCTGCTTGAAGGATTTTGCATCTCTTCATGTATGGGATCTCTTCACATCAATTTCCTATCTATCTATCATCTCTTTTAATAGATAAAGAGTGTTGATTTTTACTATATTTAAAATGGTTTAGATATATGTCTTGATGTCTATTTTTTGTTGGATATTATTTTTAGGTTTGGGTTCCAAATCCCTTCTTTCGTTGTGAGGTTGATCATTCTACATCAAATTGGGGTTTAAGATAGGTAAATGTTCATCAACGACCTTGAGGTAGATGGTATAATTTTCAATTCCAAAAGTATATATTATAATTTAAATTATGTAATTATGAAATTTCAATTTAAATGTTTTTAAATTTCATTTTAAATTGAAATGATTAATTTATTTCCATGTGATTGTGGAAGCATTCACTAAACCCACTGGATGAATTTTCTAATTTGAAACTGGACATGGTGGAAACCCATGGGATGTGATGATATAATTGGAATGATGAAATATGAATTTTTTATGGTTAATTAATTAGATTTATAATATGTCTTATAAATAGAATTATTGAAATTAGTTGAAAAATAGTTTATTTAAATGGTTGATAAACCAATTGGGAATGTGGAACAATGAGATGTGATTTTTGGGAATGATATTTGGGATAGGGACTACTGCTCCAAAAAAATGGGGTTCCAGACTATCACTTTAGGAACCAATGAAATATATATGTATTTCATGTGATCAATGAGTTGTTGGATAGGGTCTACTACTCTAAACACCATCGAGGTGTTAGAATTCAATTCTAGGACCCCATTGTATGAATGTGGAATTAGATTTAAATTAATAATGAAAATCCAAGATAGATTTAAATTTGATATCCCTTGGTGGATGGTTAGAATCTAATAGGAAAGAAATAGGTATTGTCTGTTCAACTATCATTGTGAACCCAGGTACATTTTCAGTTAAAGAAAGAATAAGTAAATTTGGAAAATATAAACTTTAACATTTGTATTTTATTTGTGACATAACTACATATAATGTTATAGAATTTATGTTTTTTAGGAACTTTTGGTGGTGGCCTACTGATTTTTTTGCAAAAACTTCTCAAGTTGATTGACCAAATACCTAAATAGACTCCATGTTTTTAGGGTGGGTTAAGGGTAGAAGTTATATATTATATTGAAGAGTTGGGATTTTGGGATGGAGCATGGATGAGGGAACCTAAAATGACATCAGGACCTTCTTAGGGAGTTTTCAGTGTGTCTTTTTTTTATATTTTCATTTAACTATTGACACTTCTGTGGAATGAGATATCTATTGTTTTAGTTTACAGTCATTTATCTATTTTTTAGATTATAATGTGATGTTGGTCTTTATTAATTATGGTATTACCCTGATTATTTATTATTATCATTTGGATATTATATATTTATTTCTATTTTTTGTGGATTTGATAAAGAGGTTATAGTCTCCCCACATTACTTATTATATCCTCACTGCTAATCAGCATCCTCTGGAATACGGGGAAGGGTGCCTGAGGTAATGTAACCAAGTAGCTCGGGGCACTGGCTTGTGGAACCCAGGTTGGGATGTTACAAAGTGGAATCACAGAGAGGATTAATATTATTTAGTTGTCTTACAATTTGGGTAAGACAGATTGTAGACTATGATGAGCTCGGCCTGCGTTATAATCTCATTCATGGGAGCATCTAACATATATACAAATTAAACCCCCATGTACCTAATGTGGGATTGTTTTTATTGATTTTTTTATAATAGTTGTATGTTATTTCACCTTGGGTGATGTACTTATTGTGTGATGTTATTGTTTTCTAAGATTTTACTCACAACTCAGTATAGAACAAAATTTGAGTATCCATGAATCATTCTAGAAACATATGATTTTTATGTGTCATGCATCATTTTAGTCACACAAGGAAAAGAAAGACATGGGTAAGTTCTACAATGAAAATTATTTTTCATCCTTGAGTCATTCTTTTTAAAATGAAATGGTACATAATATTAAATATATAAATTTAAATGATTCAAATTATTGTATTTGAAAGTGAATAAAAATGGTGTCTAATAGGAAACTATGAAATATGAAAGTGTTTTACCTTATGTTATCCATGACCCATATGAAAGATGTTTAGGGTTAGTGATGGTGCCTCATTTTTGACCATGTAGAGGGGTATGGGGTGAATTATCCTAGATTTATGTGAAACAATCTTACAAAAATGTGTGAATGATGTGTTATGTGACCCAATATTTGTGTTTTTTATTGTAGTGTTATTCCTACCAGAATATTCTTATCAATAAGATTATGAGATGATATGGATGGAAATATGCCTCTAAATGTGGAGCCAAAGGACTTGATAGTTTCGAGTGAAGCTGTAGGGGAGCAGCTCTATGAGAACATCACTCGCATTATGTACATTACATAATGATACCAAGGGAGGGATATGTAAAATTTGTAGAGGGTGGACCTGAGGTATTTGAGTTCTAAATTGTGTCTATCTCGATGATACTTGACTATTTAGAGACTCTACTGATAAGAGATTCAAGCTGTATGGTTATATATTATGTGGTCAATAGAATCATTGGTGGAATATTTTGACTCAATATGGGATGTTAGATAACATGGTATTGAAGGAATTTCAAGAGGTATTTTTGGTGCACTTTTACCCATATATGTTTATGTAGGAAAAAGAAGTAGGTTTTATGTGGATGACCTAGGGGAGTTTTTCTATGATTGACTTTGATGTTTGCTTCACTGGCTTGTAGATATTTTTTCCAGTTCTGCTAGGAGATAAGTAAACTATGTTAAAATTTATCTATGATGGATTTAAATATGATATTATTTCCCATGTGAACATATTTCTACAAAAAAGGTTTTTTGACATGGTGAATCGTGCTCTCAATTATATGGGGAACATGACGAATGATTTTAGTGAAATGTAGGTGGTTCATGTTGGATGACCATTAGGTATGTATTTTGAAAATAGGAATCATTTCTATGAAAAAATTAACCATGGAAATAGGAAACATGGTTTCCAGGGATAAAGATCAGTTACTTAGAATAGTAATAAGATATACTGTCACTAGGGTGGTAGGTCGGTCACATTTATAGCCAGTTTCCATTACCACCAATTGAGTATCCATCCTGCAGTAGGATGGGTCTCATACAGAGGTATTTCAAAAACCCTCAACTAATGGGTAGTTAAAATAGATCTAGGCTGAATCTGAGTTCTGGAAGGTGATATTCTACCCCATATCAGACTGAAAGTTAATTTTCATATCTTCATGGGGGATAATTTAGTATATGTTGAACATTAGGGAAAGAGTTCATGTATAAGTAGAGTGTTACAAATCAGGGGACTTAGATAATAGCATAGGGTATAGGGGAAAGACAGTTTTATTTAGTTCATCCTACACTTATGGATAGCAAGGTTGGACCAAAATTAGTAAGAGGTACTATTATTTTTGCTTCTACACTTTCTTATTCCTTGTTTTATTCAATATCCTCTCTTTATTTCAAATCTTCTCAACTTTGGAAGGTTTTGAGTCTCATGATAGGGCTTGTGAGTTGTGTTATAATGATTGACATACCATTTGAAGTACAGTCAAGGGATATCTATTTATACGTAGGGTGCTCTCTCCAGGTTTGGAAGTATCATTTATATAGGGATCTTTATAAAGTTCACATGTTAGGTTTTGGATTAATTTTTCATACAGAGTGGTTAGAATCATAATGACCCCACATCAATTGTTACCAAAGGAGGGTGACCATAACATCTATTGTGGGTGATAGTTATGTTTATTATGGGTAGTGGGATATATAGGAAGGATATGCAAGGCCAAATCCTCATAAAATAGGGGCATCACTACCCAGGTTGCAAGTCTTTTACTGGATGGTGGTGGTGTGAAGCATGATTTCTTTCCACCCATAGAAGATAAATTCCAAGACATATTTACTGAGGACTTCTCAAGGCCTCCACGTAAGAAGAAATTTGTGTTTATAATTGATCTCAATCTAGTGGCTAAACCAGTTTCTATTCCACCTTATGAAATAGAAATAACGGTGATTTAGGAACATACAACTTAGATATAAGAGTTGATAGAAAAGGGGTTTATCAATTCTAGTATGTCACTTTTGGGTTATCTTGATTTTTTTTCTAAGAATGTGGATGGGATGTGACATTTATGCATTGATTAATGAAGGTTGAATAGGATGAAAAAGGAAAAATTGTATCCCCTTTTGTGTATTTGATGATCTTTTTGACTAGTAGAGAGGAGCTTCTGTTTTCTCTAAGATTTAGATGAGATCAGGGTATCATCAGTTAAGAGTTATAATTTATAATATATGATGGACTAGTTTTAGAAGAAAGTATAGCCTATATTAATTTTTAGTGATTTCTTTTTGGATGAAGAATACTCTAGCTTCGGTTAGGGACGTGATGAAATAAATCTTCCACACATACCTAGATCAATTTATTTTTTTTTCTTATGGATGAAATCTTGGTGTACTCCAAGACTCATGATGACTATGACCAATATCGTGACATCATCTTGAGTAAACTGAGATAGCATAATCTAAATGCCATGAAAACAAAGTGTCAATTTTGGATCGATAGGGCACATTTCTTGGGGAACATAATCTCTGAGGAAGGTGTTTTAGTGAACCCATAGATGGTACATGCAGTGGCTTCTTGGGATAAATAAAAAATTATTTTGATATCCATATATTTCTAGGTTTAACATGATTTTATATGAGGTTCGTTTATGAAATTTCCTGATTGGAGGCACCAATTTTGGGCTTGACCAAGATGTGGATCATGTTTGAATAGTCTCTGTCATGTGAGAATGATTTCTAGGAGTTAAAGAAGTGTTTTACTACCACATGAATCTTGATCCTACCTGATCCAAGTGAGTAGTATATGGTGTTTTTTGATGTGTCTAGGTTTAGACTTGGAGGAGTATTAATGAAAGTATATCAAGTTGTTGAATAAGTGTCATGGAAATTCCGGACACATTAATGGAATTACCCTATGCATGATCTCGAGTTGGATGAAGTTGTTTATTTCATCAAGTGCTGGAGGAAATATCTATTGGGAGAAAAAATTACTATGTATACCAATCATAAGAGCTTAAAGTATATCTTTCTTTAGTTATATCTGAATATTTGATAGTGAATATGGGTTTAGTATATAAAATCTATTTATTTTTAGCTATCATATACACCTAAAAAAGTAAATATTTTTGTTGATGAATTAAGAAGGAAGACAGAGACTCAAGTAGTTCCAGATTCTAGTTCTACATTAAAAATAATGAATTTTCTTACTGAAATTCATATTGAGCTTCAAGATGGACAAGGGAATATGACCCTTGTATTCTTATACATTGAGTACACACTTTTGAGATCTATCAGGGAGACAGAGTATCAGTATCTGATGTTTTAATCCTTAAGGGAAACCCTTGAAGATGGGGAGTCACCTTTTGATTGGAATATATATCAGGTTAAGATCATCTATGTACAGAACCATTTTTATGCCTATAGGTATAAGAGAAGTTCTTATGCATGAGTTTCATGCCTCGAAGAGGGTGGTACACCCTAGTTTGACTAAAATTAATTATGAACTGCATCATTAGTACAGGTGGTTAGGAATGAAAAATTATATTGAAGGGTTCGGTACATGTTAACACACTTGTCAATAGATGGATGTTTAGCATCAACAGCCTATTGGATTACTATATCCATTTCCCATTCTAGAATGGTAGTCGTACAATGTTATAATGCACTTTTTGGTTGGTATTATGAGGATTCCTTGGAAGAATGATGATTTATGGGTGATTATGGATCGATTGATAAAAGTATCCCATTTATTATCTACCTGAGATACTTTCACAGTGGATAAATTAGGTGAGATGTATGTGAAGTTGATAGTCCATTTTCACAAGGTATCATGGATTATAGTTTTAGACTGTGAATTATATTTCACTTCATGATTTTGGAAAGGGTTATAGAAGGATTTTTGTATGGATGTGTTTATAAGCATGTATTTTCACCCAAAAATATATTGGTAATCAAAACGTACTATTTAGGTATTAAAGGACATTTTCTAAGAATGCATTCTTGATTTTTGTGGGTATTGTGAGGGACATTTAATTCTCATTGAGTTAGAATATAACAACTTTTTTCAGGAAACTAATCAGATGGAACCATATAAGGCACACTTTGGTAGTTCATATAGATGACCTCTATTCTATATAGAGGCATGTGAGTCTAAGTTTTTGGGATTGAGTCTCATAAAGGAGACATTGGAATAGGTCTAGTTGATGCCGAATCATGTTGTTATTTCTTAGAGTAGTCAGATGTCATATACTAATCAATGTCAATGACCCCTTGAGTTCAAAGTGGGTGATCATGTATTCCTTCAGGTGTCACCTATATTGGGTCTCTGTAGGAGAATGGAGGTAAGTCGAGTTGGTTACAAGTGTTGTTGAACCTTTTGAGATTATGGAGAGGATCATACCAGTGGCATACATATTAGCTCTTCTACTGAGGTATAGCATAATGCACGATGTTTTCATATGTCACATATTCAGTAGTATCACCCTGACCCTTTTCATGTGACTGATTTTGATGATGTTGGGCTTGAGGTTGGTGCATCCTTTCTGGACCATCTGATTCATGTAATATATCACTGTGAGAAAGTGTTGTAGGGAATAACTATGTTGATAGTTATAGTATTGTAGCATTCTGGATGTGTTTAAGAGGAAACATGTGTGAGGGAAGAATATATGCAGCCTCATTGACCCTACCTTTTTACCTCATAATCTCAGATATTCGTGGAAGTAAAGCTCGAGGATGAGTTGTTATAAGGTTATAAGATAGAAAGATCCTGACCTTTATATATATTAATCATTCATGTTTTTAGGTACAAGACATACGCCTATCACAGGGTGTGGAAAACAATATTTATATTCCTAATATAGCACATTGGCTAACCAAGGCCGTCTCACTTAAGGAGCATCACAGTTAGTTCAATCACTGATTCAAGTTCACCTATTACAATTTTTTTATAATTTACTAAAAATTATGGTTTTAAATGTTTGCGGAAATTGTGAAATTTATATAATGAAATGAAAACTGAAAATCTAAATGCAGATGCAGATAAAATGCAGATTATAAGGAAAGGTCTTGTTACAGGGTCTGATAACATGGGTTCATTCATTATTTATTTGTTATATAAATTCTATTTTAAAATTCATTTACTGAAACATCATTAATGAAATACTTTAAATTTATTTATTGATTGTTTTATTTTAGCATGCCTCTAGCACACCAAACCACACCTCCTTTAAAAGTAAAATAAGACTACACCTCAATTGAGAATGTTATTCCTAAAATACTCGGCTCCACTATATGCTGTTTCAACCCTTATAGCAACCCCAACTCCACCATATGATGGTTTTGACTAAGGTAAGGTAGGTAAAATTCATTAATCAAGGGAAATAAATGTATTTAGAAATTGTGTTGTGGTGGATGACCTCCACACCCATGAAATTTTTTTACCTCCACCACAAATAGATTTAAAACAACTTGAATCCCAATAATGAAGAACATCATGAAATCTAAACCAGGTCCAAGACTCAAGTTATTCAATTTTCATGTCAAATTGAAAAAATATCAAAATATAAATATGGAAGGTAGATAATGATAATTAGAGTTGGAAGAGAAAGAAGGATAGATGAATGAAAGGTGGAACATATTAATTAAAAGAAATTAATGTGTTTCATGGAAAAGAACAACTAAAATAAAAATAAAATAATGAATGAAAATTTGAAAATTTCCAATGTCCTCCCCCCCTTGGTGCCCCGGATGCAATGTGGTTGATTAGAATGATTGAGGGGTAGGTTCTCCTCTCCTTTAATAAGCAGGATTTTGTCCTCCGAAATATAACGCATTATATCCAAAATTAATGACAGACTCACGCGATTAATTCTTTATAAAAGTTATTATAATTTTTTTTCATCCACCCTCAAACATTCATCTTTATTGAAAATAGGATGTATGAATTATGATTTATTTTATTGACTGTCACTTTCTTTGGATGAAGGTTCTAGGCAGCTTCCTTCAAAATATATCGTTCAACGGACACCATTATGAGTTCATAACTCTGAAATTTTATAACAAACATTATAAAGAGTTATATTTACATTGTAGGTGGAATCACCTCAATTTCAGGTGTTTAGATAGAGTTGTACTTCCATTACTGTGGTGGGGTCCATGCTACCCGCCTGAAAATTTTCCCAAATTCAATGAAATTTTCCAGCCTCTATATGGTCAAATCAACCCCTAGTGTAGAAGGAAAAGTTGAAGAAAATAAATCATGGATTTAAAAAATAAAATAATCACACAATTTTGAATTAAATGTTTAAATAAATAAACAAAATACCGATTCGGTAAAAATATTTCAAAAATATAGAATTAATCACTTTCCATAATTTTTCTATAAACACATAATAAATCAAAAATTTGTTCATATAATGAAAAATTGATAAATTGGGAGGGTTAAAAAACTTTAAATTCATATGAAAAATGTGTAAAATATTATCTCTATAAATTCCCCCATACATAAAACATTCTTTTCTACAAGAATAATATCTCAACATTAAAATTAGAGGACCCCAATGTTACCAATATTCAAATTACCATGTAATAAAATATTAAAAATCATTTTCAAATCAAATTTTTAAAAATAAACATGAAGTATAAATTTAGATTATCATTTTTAAATGAAATTATTAATTTATTTATTTTACATTTCCCTGTGGAAAAAATTATGGAACATCTAATCACATTAATTCAACCTCCTCAATTCATAATTATTATACATACCAAGTCATGATTTACCTCACGTTAATATTTTATCTCATCTCTCATGATATAATTCAACTAGATTTATAATCATATCATGATAACCTGATCCTTATCCACAGTCTTGTAAAGGATCTACTTTCTCAAAATTATAATAAAAAAAGGCACACAAAAAATGACGACATCCAATAAAGGTTCAAATGAATCTAGGGCTTACGGTTGGTAGGATTTGATAGTTTAAAAAATAAGGCTCAAGGAGGATTTTTATCTCTTAAGTTAAATGCATGATATTAAAAGTTTAAAATGTAATGAAATTATCCACTTCATTTTAGCAACACCTACTTCCCCAAAACTCAATATAAAGGTTATGATCAAGTAAGAATAATGAATGATTTGTACTCCCTCTTGAATATTTTATTTTTTAATTTTTTAATTTTTCTTTTTTTCAAACGTTTTTATTAGATAAAACGTCACATCCATCACCTAACAACATATGATCGGAATAATTTCTTTCTATAAAATGGTGATTTTTGGTTTTCCAAAATCTCAACCATTTTTTTAATTTTTTTGGTTTTGTATATTTTTCTTTAAAGAGATGAAAAGAAATAAATATTAAAATTAATAAATAAAAAACCTCTATTTATTCCCATAATAAGCACACCCACACTTTATCCTAATAATATAAATCATCCCTTACACCATAAATCCCTTCACCCCCACACTTCAGCTTTAAAATATAATTAAAATACAAATACTTGGGTTGGAATGGATAAAAATGGATTGAAACATGGATTATCCCTATAATGGGTATTCATGGTATCTATGGGCCAAAATTAGGATTGATGGAAAGGTTATATTTTAAGAATAAGGGGTTTTCTAAAGATGCATCAATCATTTTAAATATGTTATTACATATTCATTACTTTGACAAGTTCAAATGAATTTTATGGTTGGTTACATGTACCAATGTTGTTAAAGAAATATGCTCAAGATTAAATAGGAAGTACATGGTCTAGAAATACTCTCAGAAATAATCTTTATTATTTAGGAAAATTATGAAAATAATTATTCATAATAAAAAATAAATTCACAAAAATTTTAGAAATTCAAAACATGAAAAATAGTTTTGAAATTTCATTTACATGAATTAATAAATTCCCTCAAATCATGAGTCATCATTTTAATATCCATGTTTCACTTTAAACATTAAATTTCCCGTTTTACTCATTCAAAATCATTAACATTGAAATCTAAAACATGGCGTCATATGATCCCTAAGAAACTCATGTATACTATATAAGTCGATTAAAACATGAATTCAAGTGTGGGAATGAAATTTTATCTTTAAATCTCAAACAGTTTTTTGGAGAAAAACTTATGGAGTTTAAAAGATAAAAATTAAATGTGAACCCCTTCTGAAATAAAGGATCGGTCCTCTTTCACAAATGTTTTTGTATTCATTCTTCCATCATGATCCAACAAACGAAAATTACTCAATTAACCATAAGGATCATTTCATTTAATCTCAAAATAAAAAGGGGGAGTGGGCCACATACTAGATTATTCTATAACAGGTATTTAAATTTAAATTCACAGAATGCATTTGAAGATAAATCTTGGTATGATCCTCCAAGTGGGCCATGAATTTTTACTGCCTCTATAATGGAAGTTCTAGATGTTATCCAAAGTCTAATAGTGGTTGGAACTACTTTAACATGAACTACCACATTTGGTTTCTCTCGACTTTTGATTTATCATTATGGTTGAGGAATGATCCATGGACAGTGTATACTAGATCAATATTATTCCAAATTAAGTATAGCTTTTATGGAAGTGGTAGGATCAAGTATGGAATATCCTCTTCTTTGGATTCTACTTGTGTAACCTTATCCTTCTTCAATAGTGATGGATCAACCCTATCTATATGAATTTTAATTTCAAAAGTAGGGTTAGAATGTGTTTTTAATTAGATGTAATTTTAACAAAAAGGATGAAAATCCAAATCACCAATTTCAATTTGAGTAGCCTCTATCTCAATTTCATTCGAATCAGCTACATGTATTTATTCATAGGCTTAGAAAAAATCATCATAAATAATTTCAAGGAGCTCTACATGTTCCTCAATAGGTGTAATTTTTTTCCTCGTCATCCTTTATGGAATTTTAAGATGCATTTTATTCTGAAAATTTAAAATAATTGGGAGTGGTACTCGAAGATGTTTCAAAAAAATTCATATTATTTGAGTTCCAGAATATATTATCTCCCTGAGTTGGTTTTGATTCAATCACTTATTTAGTTAAAAGTTCTTCTATGATTCTAATGGTGGTAGGTTAAGGTAGGTCGTTAGACTCCAGTACCTCGTGTTTTACCTCAACTTAATTTATGTGTTCAGTGAAATCTGAAAATACCATTGGAAATTCCTTTTTTTCCATGAATCTTTTCATGTTAATCTGGAGTTCATCAATCACACTCATCAGAAATTGTGGGGATATCTATGTATTTTGGCCTTTTTCAACCTTTGGACCATTATCATGAGATAATCACCCCGTAATTGGAGGTCCTCCTCAGTATAATCTATTTTTTTGTTTCACATATTAGTAATCATTAACTAAATTGAAAAAATTATCCCTTGAAAATATCAAAGAAAAAGATTTTTTTTTTTTTAACAAAGAAAACAGTGAAAAATATTAACAGAAAATGTTAATTTTGAAAAGGGGAAAGAAATAACTACTTAGATCCCCAAAAATAGTACCAATTTTGACACAAGACTATCCTACATCATGGAAAAAGAAAATTTACTTTCTTAATGCAACATAATGGCTAATCAAGGTTGTCTCACTTGATGAGTGACAGAGTCAGTTCAATCCCTGATTTTAGTTTACCTATTATAATTATTTTTTTTATTTTAATAATTTACTAAAAATGATGGTTTTAAAGGTTTATGGAAATAGTGAAATTAAAATAATGAAATGAAAATTTCAAATCTAAATGCAGATGTAGAAAAAATTTAAATAATAAAAAAAGGTTTTGGTCTAGGGTTTGATAACACAGGTTCATTCATTATTTATTTATTATTTAAATTAAATTTGATAATTCATTTTTTGAAATTTTATTAATGAATTACTTTCTTTGGATTTACTGAGTGTGTGATTTTAGCATTCCTTCGGCACATAAAACCATACCACCTCCAATAGTCAAACAGGATACCACATCAACCGGGAATGTTATTCCAAAAAGACCCAGCTCCACCATATTCCATTCCAACCCTTTTTAAAACCCTAGCTCCACCATATAAAGGCTTTTCCAAGGATAAGGGAGGGAAAATGTATTAATCAAGGAAAATAAATGTATTTATAAATAATGTTATGGTGGATGACCACCACACATGGGAAATATTTTTGCCTTAATCACAAATAGATTTAAAACAATTTGATGTGAATTAATGAAGAACACTATAAAACCTCCCATAGGTCCAAGCATCAGGTTATTCACTTTCCATGGAAAACTAAAAAGATATCACAATGGAAAGATGGAAGAGAGAGAATCATAATTAGAGTTGGAAGATAAAGAAGGATGTAATAAGGAAAGTTGGAACACATTAATTTAAAAAATAAATGTGTTACATGGAAAAGAATAACTAAAAAAATAAAATGAAGAAATAAAATTAAATAATTTATATTTGCCTCCTCTCTATTGTTCCCTATATGGAATGGGGTGGATTGGAATGATTTTAGAGGTAGGATCTCTTCTCTATTTATAGGAAGAATTCTATCCTCCTAAATTTGATGAATTGTATCCCCAATTAATCATATAATCACTTGGTTAATACTTCATTAAAGTTTTTCCAAAACTTTTTCTCATCTACCCTAAAAATTTCTACTTCATTGGCCATATGATGTAGGAGTTATGAATTTTTTAATGACTATTACATTATCTAGATGAAGGTTTCATGTAGCTTCCTTCAAAATATTTCATTCAATGAACACCTTTATAGGTTTATAACTCCATGAAATTTATTTGAAAATGCTATTATGAGTCCTCTTTCAATTCCCAGTGGAAGAACCTAACTTGGAGGTTTTTAGACTGAGTTATACTTCTATTATGGTGGTGTGGTCCATGTTGTCTGGCTAGAAAATTTCACAACATCAATGAATTTTTTGGACCTCTTGAGGAATGAATCCACCATTGTTCCAGAATAAAAAGATAAAGGAAATGAATCATAAATTTCAAAAAAAATAACTCAATTTTGAGTTACATGTTTAAAGAAATGATAATAATACGCTTGTGATAAAAATCTGTCAAAAATCCAGAATTTATCAGTTTTCACAATTTTTCTCAAAACACATCACAAATCCCAAATTTATCCATATAAACTCAAATTGATAAATTTGGAGGGATAAATAAATTAATTTTATATAAAAATGTGGAAAATATTAGATCTATCAGTACTCTTTTACTATTTATTTTATTATAACTTGGTTGGTTTTACATTGGGGTTGTTTTGGGTGAATTTGGAGAAATTTTGAAGACCAGTGATTTATTCATGGTTGGCGCAAGATTAAAGAAAATTGTGTTGTTTTCCCAAAGAAATAGTTTTACCTATTTTGGAGACACTGGATGTAGAACCCTATTAGTGCACGGTTCTTCCAAACCTTGTAAACTCCATCCCCAAACCAAGAACCCAGAGGTAGTGGGGGTTTTCATGGTTGGTGTACAATTTATCAAACAGTGCTCCAATTAAGAGCAATTGTGAAACCCCTAAGTAAAGGCCCAAATTTTGAAAAACCCTACACCTTAGCCCATGAAATATTGTTTGTGGGTTTTATTTCCATAGAAAATCTTATTAAAATTCTTGAACCCCCAGTTTTTACCCCAAATAACCTCATCGAGGACCTATGGAATTTTATTCTATTTGGGAAGCTCCTATTAGGATTCTAAGGCTCATAGAACCCCTTATGATATGAATCGAATATTAGATGGATGTAATTTTCTCTATTTTGGTATCTAATCTCTTAATTTTAGTTTCCTCTCTCTCTTATATCTCATTCCTAATATAGAGGAATGATTTTTCCTCTATTGAAAGTCATTTAGATCTACGGTTTGAGGTTTATGTTTTGTTTGATATTGGTCCTAGGTTTTGGTTCTAAATCTCTTCTATCATTGTGAGATTCATCATTCCACATCATATTGGGAATTTTGGTTTGTTCAATGTATGTCAGCAACCGTGATATATGTGTCCTAAAAATAAATTCCCATAGTCTAGATTATAATTGTTTTTATGTAATTGTGAAATTTAAATTCCCACATTGAGAAATTAAATTATATGTTTAATTGATTAATTGAGTTCTATACGATTGTAAAAAAATCATAGGCCCCACTAGGCCCATTATTGACTTTGAAACTGGCATTTTTGGAAAGCCAAGGGATGTGCTGATATAATTTAAATAATGAAAGATGAATTATACATGGTTAATTAATGATATTTTAAAATGTGTTATAGATGAAATTATAGAAATTGGTTGTATAATGGTTTATGGATATTGTTGATAAATGGGTTGTAAATGTGGATTCATGAGATGAGATATTTTTGAATGAGTTGTAGGAAAGGGACTACTGCTCCAAACACCCATGGGGTGACAGAATGCTGATCTAGGGCCCCTTATGATATATATGTGTGTGTGTGTGTGTCTGTGTGTATTTCAGGTGATAAATGTGTTATGGTACATGGAATGCTCCTCCAAATACCCATGGTGTGACATACTACTACTATAGGACCCCATTTAATGAATGTGAAATTGTAATTAAATGATTGATGAAAACCCATGATAGTTTGAAATGTCATATCCCTTGGTGGATGGTAAGATTACGGCATGGTTTGAAGTACGTATTGTTGGTTCAGGTGTAATTATGAAACTGGAGACCTAAGAGGTTAATGAAAGAATAATTTAACGTGAAAATTGTTTACTTTATCATTTTTTATTTTATTATTTATACAAATACATGGAAGATTATAGATTGGGTATTATTTTAGACATCATTGGTGGTGGCCTAATGATTAGTAATCACACCCTACTTGGGATACCTAATTGATAGCTAAAAAGTCTTCATGTTTATAGGATGAGATAAGGGTAAGATCCCTATAGTATATTGATTAGTTTGGAATTCATTATATATCATAGATAAGGGAACCAAACATGATTCGAGGACCTTATTAGGGAGTTGTCATTGTTTCTTTATTTTTTTTTTGTATTTGACACTTGACACTTATATGGATTGTCATATATACTGTTTTAGTTTATGGTAATTTATCCTTGTTTTTTTATTATCTTGTGATGTTGGACATTATTTATTATGGTATTATCGTGGGGTTTTTATTCTTATTTTTTGGCTATAGTCTACTATTTCTACTATTATGTCGCTCTGATAAAGATGGTGTAGTCTACCCATGTTACTTATTAGACCCATGTTCCTAGTCAATGGAATCTGGCATATGGGGAGGAATTATTGAGGTCATGTGACAAACTAGATCAGTTAACCAACATGTGGCACCCATTTCAAGATGTTATATATAAAAAAATATTTATCATGGTAAAATAAAAGTTACTTCAATATATGTTAAATAGTGTAGTGGGTTAAAGTAAAAAGGTAAACTATTAAAATACCTAAAAATACAACATTAAATTGGGGTTTGATTTATTTCCTTACATTAACAAGCCTTTGAAACATTAAATGTTGATATAATTTTCTATAATTAAT
Organism: Viscum album; assembly: GCA_963277665.1. Lineage (NCBI taxonomy): Eukaryota > Viridiplantae > Streptophyta > Magnoliopsida > Santalales > Viscaceae > Viscum > Viscum album. Next base: position 1,912,284,699 of record OY728127.1, read on the forward strand.
GCCATCAAAATTTGTTTGGATTTAAATATAAAATAATCATTATTTAATCACCCAAAACCACCTCTCCTTAAGTATAAATACCACTCCCTACCACCCATTTCTCCTAAAAAGACTTAAATATCTCCAAATATATGTCAAACCCTCTCATCTACACTCACCCCACAAACAAGTGCTTCTATTATCACCCAAATACCAATTCCAATCTCCTTTAGGGTCCCTTTAATGAGGTGATATTTAACAGGTAACTTTCTCAAACCACCTATCTTAATTTCATTTCTTCTTTTACCTTCACCTTGACTCCTTCACCCATCAAGGAAAAATAAATACAGTGTCACTTATATAATTGAATTTTGTATGTCTAATCGAATATCTTATATAAATAACTTTTCTTATCTCCTCTTATTCAAAGAAACAAAACCATTGCCCAAATCATAGTAGTTAACCATCTCTATGGGTAATCATTTTCCATTTTCCATTTACGCCTTCAAGGCAGGACATTAAAAAATTATTATGGTTAAATAAGATTTTCATAAATATATAATAACTTATATCATGTTTTGGAACTTATATATTGATATAATAATAAATAAAATGAATGTACTTTATGATGGTTGGAATACCCCGCCAAAATAAACTAAACATTTATCAATAACGTTTTATCAAATAAATCATCCTCATGTTCGAAAATAAAATGATATATAGGACCATTTAAACATATATAATTTCATTAATACTATTTCATTTCACTTATGTATGATTATTTCCATTTTATAAGAACATAAATAATCATACACAAATGAACCGACCATGAAACATTGAAATGAACACAGAAAAAATGAAATTGGTCTTTATAACTCATCAAAATGGTCATAAATGAACTTAATAAAATAATAATAAATCAAATATATATGGAAGATATTCCAAATTATGTAATTAAAGAATATAATTTTTTTGTTCAAGATATTAATTTTAATTATAGAACACATTCACATATAAGTAAGGGATCTCTTTGAACCTCCATTTTTCAGTTTGGTAAAACTTTATCTCTCAATTTTTTGCAATGTATCTCTTCATTATTCTTAAATAATTCTTAAATACTACGTATATATGTTCAAAACACACACACATATATATATCTCAATTTATCTTTATGTTATGGGGGAAATATATATTTTAAAAGGTTCCCTTCTAAATTCTTCATGATAAGAAAACCTAATTAAAGGGAACTTCTCTATTTCATACCCATTATCAATTAAACTCCATAAACTATTTCAAGACTCTAATTTTTTAATAAAATCACTCAATTTACCATTAAAAACTATTCTATTTATTTTATACTTATAGTAAAAAAATTAGTATTTTATCCTCTTTAACGACACTTTATTATTTTTCATAAACCCATGCTTAAGTGGCACATTTTTGATGTTACGTAACCAATATATTTAATTTTTTCACTTTATTTGAACATAATTATTCATGATATAATCTTATATTTCCTTTTTTAATATTTAATAATTATTTAAATCGCTTCTTTCATGGATACCATTGTTATACTCCCTTAGTTATACCTTGTGACATGACTACGAAATACATTTCATTCCATGGGTAACTCATATGTTTATTACTTATGTTTTATTCTTTATATGGAATGCATGTGCTAGAAATTGATAGTATGGGTGTTACCTGATAGATCTATAATGCATTGGGTAATTTTATAGTCTAATGAGATGTTATGTATGGGATTAAAGAGTAAACCTAACCTATTATGGGACTCTATCCACCATTTGATGTTGTCTTGGTAGTTATCCTTGATTCATGATTATTTTATGTTATATAATGCTTCTAAATTCCTATAATTCCATGATCATATTATTCAATGTTCTATATGTTATTCTTCTATATGTTTTTTCATAATCCATTCCTTTATGTTATCATGTTATGTCATTTAACACATATATTATACTTCATTCATATGTTTATTCCCTTTCTAGGATTTATAGATCACCCATTATTTATCATTCCCATTATTATTTGTGAATATTAATGAAAGGGATGTGTATAAGGAAGTTACATGTGTTGAAAATTATTGTGGAATGAATAAGTATTATACAATTTGTTTAGTTGTAATTTTACCTAGTTCCCAAAGACACTGAACTTTCGACCTTGGTATTTTTTTTCATTCTTGTGATGAATTAAAAAATATTTATCCTTATCTCTATATTTGGAAGTATGGGTTAGGGGTGTCTCATTTTGTATCAGAGTATAGTTTAGTTATTTGTTGGATTTGGGATTTTAAATATTTGGTTATAGATCCATTGATAGATAATAATTTTCTCTGTAATACTATGATATGTATAATTAGTGTGACAAAATAAGATTAAAATATCATAAATGTTAAAATTTTATGCGCTCTATAGATGACATTTATGTGAACATTTTGGTGCAGTAAGTGTAATTCAATGAGAAAAAGTTTTAGGAAGAAATTTCTTTTAGTTGTAAAGAATGTAACACCCTGAAAATTCCATTATGTTATTAATAGGACCATTATTTTATAATTAATTTTTTAATATGAAAAAATTTAAATATTTTTTCATTTCATAAAAACATTTTACATCATTGGTTGAGATGAACTTTTAAAACCAGGAATAGTAAGGGGATATAATAAACATACATGGAAACTAATAACACCTTAATCCATTATTTAGGAATGGTACATTTAGTCTACAAAAATTCCAATTATGAATATATATATTAAAATGGGAAGAAAAATATAGAATAAATAAAATAAAATATAAAAATTTGGACTTCCTCGATCCCCTAGAATCATCCCACTCATGAACAGTGTTATAGAAAAGTAATAGAGACTTCGTAATACAATATTTATTTTGGAAATGATAACAAACCTTGATTTGATTTGAATTTAATGATAAAGATTAAGTATTATGGTGTATTTATATAGAAATATGGTCATCAGAATTTATTTTTGTCAATTAATATAGTTTTTTAGCATTATAAACATTATTTGAAAAAACATTTGGTCATTTTTTTTGTTGTTTATGTCGACATATTTAAATGATTTTTGAGATTATTTAATGATATAATTGAAATTGTATTATTTTTGAAGACTATTAACATATTCTATAAAAAAATTAATTTATGGAAAATATATTATTTCAATATAAAAGTTAATTTCATGAAATAATATTTGAAAACAATTTTTACATGATAATTTATTTTACTAAAGTCCTAAGTAATTTTTATAATGGTCGGAATGTTTATTTGTATATGAAATTAATAAATTTCACTAAATATTGATATTTATTTCAAATCATAAATTATAATATTTATAAAAATATATGGATATAATAAAATTCATTTTTTGACTCATCTCATCATAATTTCCTTAGGGTGATTTTTTTGAAATTTTATAAAAAGGATGATTTTTGGGTTTAAAAGTGAAAATATTGTTTTTATGAAATAAAATAACTCTTGGGGAATAAATATTATATGATCATAATTAAATTTTTATTAAAATTTATTATTTATAAAATGTTATTTATTTAATGATATAATACAAAAAAAGTCACATTTAGAAACACATTCTTAGCCTTTTTAAAAACCATGATATTTACCTTTAAAAAAAATTATGAGTTATATGCGTATTACATTAGAATTATTTTACCTATTTTATAAATTAAATAAAGATTATTTTATTGAATATTTTTATTTATAAGATAAAAATTATTTAATATCTTAAATTTATTTTGTTGGTCATAAAAAATTTAATCTGGTACAAAAAAGTTATAACATTAAAAGTTAAATTGAGTAGTGGGTTAAAGTTAAATGGTAAAGTCATAAAATACCTAAGAAAATTAATAGGGGTTTAATATTTTTATATACCTTAACCACACTTTAAAATATTGGTTATCATTTTAATATGTTGGAATTAATTCCACCCAAATGTGGTTGGCTGTAAATATAAAATAATCATTATTTAATCACTTAAAAACACCCCTCCTCAAATATAAATAACAATCATCACTACCCCATTTCTCATAAAATCATATAAGGTCATAAAATGTCTTCAAAAACCTATACTATAAAATCTCCTCACCTACAATTTCTTATGGTATCACCCAGATATCAATTCCATGTTCCTTAAGGGGTCCTTCAAGTATGTGATATTCAATAGGTAACATTATCAAACCACCTCTCTTAATTTATTTTCTTCTTCTAAAGTATCCTCATCTTGTTTATAAATCAAGTAATAATAACCATAGTATCATATATATATTGTAATTGTATATTTCATATGGTATATCTTTTATCCATCCATATTTATCTCATCTTATTCAAAGAAATGACACTAATATTAAATTATGGTAGTTAACCATCTCCATGTGTAATCATTTTTTGATATACATTACCACCTTAAATACTATTAATAAAATTATTATTGTGGGTAAGTAATATTTTAAAAATTAAATTATAACTTATTTCAAGTTCTTTAAATAAAATATATACATAATAATAAATAAAAAACTAGTTTGGGATTGTTGCAAAAACCCATGAATATAAAATTAACATTTATCAATAACGTTTTATCAAATGAATCATCCTCATGTTAGAAAAAAATAATATATGGGAAAATTTAAACTTCTATAAGTTCATGAATACCATTTAATTTCACATCTAGAGTTTTATTTCCATTTTAAAAGAACATCCATAATTATATAAAAATTAACCGACTATGAAACCAGGAAATGATTGCTCCTTGAATGAAGAAAATGATCATTATAACTCATAAAAATGGTCATAAATGAACTTAATAAAATTATAAAAAAATATATATAAATATAATATATTATTAATTTATTAATTAATATAATTTTATTATTATATCTATTATGTAAAAGTTCATAAAACATTTGGACATAAGGTATGGGATCTCTCCGAACCTCCATATTTCATTTGGGTAACACTTTATCTCTCTCTTTTCCTCAATTTGTCACTTAATTATTCTTATAAATTTACTAAATATTATTTATATATATTCCAAACATATATTTTTATATCAATTTATCTTTAGTTTATGGGTAAATATATATTTTAAAAGGATCCCTTCTTAAATCCTCATGATAATCAAACTAGATTAAATGTAACTTCTCTATTTATTATGCATTATCATGTAAAATCCATAAACTATTTTAAGACACCAATATTTTTCATAAATAAATAAATTTACCATGAAAAACTATTTTATTTCATTTCTGGTTCTATGAAAAAAAATTATTCTTTTATCCTCTGGAATGTCTCTTTTTTATTTTCCTTAAAACCATGTTTAAGATAAAAATTTATAAAGTTATTTAGTCCCTCTATTATCATTTTATCTTCGATTGGACTTCATTAATCATAATATAATTTTATATTTCCTTTAATAATAACCATAAATTATTTAAATCCCTTCTTTCATGGATTTTATTATTATACACCATTTGATTAAGCCTTATGAAAGGATTACAAAACCCATTTCCTTCCATGGTTAACCCTTTTTTATTCCTCATGTTTGATTATTTATGTGGAATGAATATGAATGAACATGTTATTATGGGTGTACTATAATATAGATATAATAAAATGGGTAATGTTTTAGCCTTATTATTTGTTAATTTATGAGATTTAAGAGTAAACCTAATCCACTATTGGACTCCATCCACCATGTGATATAGTCTTGGAAGTTAGACTTGACTCATGTTTTTGTCATGTTATATATTTCATACACATTCCTATGTTTCCTTTATTATATTATTCCATAGTCTATATGTTTCTCTTCCATATGTTTATTCATGATCCATTATTTTATGTTATCATGTTGTGTTTTCTAACACTTGTGTTATGCTTCATTCCCAAGCTTATTCCCTTTATAGGCTTTAAAACTCACATTTTTTATGTTTCCCATTCATCCCTAGGAATAGAAATTGAAGGGATATATATAATGAAGTTAAATTTGTGTAAAATCATTGTGGGTTAAATAAGTGTCACACAATGTGTTTAGTTGTAATATTACCTAGTTCCCCTAGACACTAAATTTTTATATTGGGATTTTGTTGTAATCCATATGATGAAATAAAAAATACGAAAGTCTAGAACCAGATTTAGAAGTGAGGATATATTTATTCCCATTTTTGGTTTTATATTTTACCCCTATTAAATACTTCTCATCCATGAGAAGAATCTCTTGGTTTCCTTGTTGAACAACTTAGGCCATTGAGTTTGAACATCAACCTCCTGCTCCCATGTATTTTACTAGATCTTCCCATTTTTTCTATAAATCTGGATAAGTGGTACAATCTTCCATCATAGGAATTTCTTACTCTAGACTAATATATCCCTAAGAAACTCCTTATAATATTCATTAGGATCCAACTCAACATCCTCCCAGTCAATAACATTCATAGAATCATCCATGCGCCTTTAAAACTATGACACATTAAACATGTTGTTCATACCTCAGTAATAAGAATGAAGATTCAGAAGGTATTCTACTATCCATACCCACTCAGTCATCTAAAATAACCTAAAAACATACTGATATATTTATTTTCTTCCTTAGACACTAGTTTCTTAATCAAGGAGTCACACTAAATAATACTAGGATACCCATGGTGAACTATAAAAGTATCCTCTAATGGATATAATATGATATCTTTCTACTCTGACTGGTGATAAACCTCTATTAAATAATTTTCACTATCTTAAAGGTCTTATGGAAAAAATTAATCCCCACAAGTACTACCTTACTAGACTCATTCAATAGAGTGTTAAATCATAAGGCCTCTAGTATAGATCCATGTAAATTTACATATGGATTGAATCGTGGTAAATTTTGTTGTACAGAAACTCATAAAAGGAGAGGTTATTATCCTAATATCCATCAAATTATAAAAGGTAAGATTAAATCATATCTTCTAATGGTAATATCAAATTCTCAGAGTGACTATTTTTCTAAGGATGGTAAGTTTTTCTAATCTCAACTGAGTCCTTAGGGCCTTCTGTAATCCCTACCAAACCATAATATTAAAAATGTCTCATTATTTGAAACAATGATCAAGGGAACTCCATGTAATTGAATGATATATAGGATGTAAATATTTCCTAGCTCATCTACTAGGAGAGTCTCCATAATCAATAAGAAGTTTTAAACTTTTATTAGCCAAATGGAAATCATCCAGGAAACATCCAAAATCCACAGGGTCTGGGGTAACCCATCATAAATTATATAATGGAAACCTCCCACTTATACATGTACATTTTAAGTAGTTAAATTAAACCACCAGGACACTTGTGCCCACCATTCACCTTCGATATGTATTATATCAAGAGATACGACCAGCAATGTCTATCTTCATCCCTGGACACCAGAAATTCCACCTAATGTTATGGTACATATTTGTCACATCAATAAATACTTCCCATTAAGAGTTATGGTAATTAATAACTAGATGCCCTTTTATGGGTGTAGGGAATACTAATCTCCCATGTAAAAGGATCAAATCCCCATCACCCAATGACCACCCAGATATTAGATCACCTCCAGCTAGTTGTTCCTGTGTCATAGAAAATTCTTAGAATGTCTCATATTCTACATTTACCCATTATAAAAGAGAATATGTGACAACCAAGGGAGAACAATTCATCAATCCCTAATCATATAAATCATTCATCCTCTAGTCATCCAAAAGAATCATCAACTGTCATTACTCCTATTAAGGCCACTCACCAATCTTCTTCTCAACATGTGTCTTACAGCTAAGAGCCTATAAAATGATGTTACATTTTCTTAGTGAATCATCCATCAAAATATAAATGATCTGATGATATTATATCCAATGACTTGGCCTCAGATTTAGCTTTAGCTGTGTGAAGATATAGTGAAGTCTCTGGTAGTCTATGTAAAAAAAATATCTCATCAAATATATAGTGTCACTAATACATTTGGGTGTAGACCATGGCTTAGAAGTATAGACTAGGAATAGGATAGTTCCACTTGTGGGTTCATATCTAAAAATTCCCATAGGATATTACCTACTCTCACTAAATTAGTATATCTCCCAGACCAACACCTGATACATCGTATTACATTACATATTCAATATCAAGCTATGGGAGTGTCAGTACTAGAGTTGTATTAAACATTATATTTATCACAATAAAATCCTCCTCAACATGTTCCATCCATTGTAATTTTATTACCTTCTTCATTAGAAAATTTATATGTGGTTATAGTTAATAGATGTTTGGGATAAACCATCGGTAATATCCTATTAAACCCCGAAAATGCATAATAATCAACACATTCTAAGGAAATTTATAGGACATGATAGGCTAAAATTTATATGGGTCAATGAATATAACCATTTAATATAACACATGTCCTAGGTACTTCACCTCTTGAATCTAGAAGTCGCACTTCAACCTCTGGGGGTAAATATGATGTTCTTGAATGGTACTCAGGATTATATCAAGGTTCTTATCATACTTCTCCAGTGTAATTGAATAGATAAGGATGTCTTCAACAAAAACCATGATGATATAGTCTATATAAGTACAGAGGATCTTGTTTATGAGGGCCATGAACCCTGTTAGTGCATCTTTCTGTCCGTACAACATCACAAGATACTCATACAACCTATTCATTCTCTAAAATTTTTCCTTTGAAATATCATCCACTCTAACTTTGTTCTAATGATAGCCAGATCAAATATTAATCTTGGAAATCCATAATGCTTCATATATCTAATAAATAAGATAATCAATTATTAGAAATTGTATTGGTTCTTTATTATTACCGGGATCATCTTCTAGTTGTCAATGTAGAGTCAATGACTATCATCATCCATCATGGTGAACAACATAGGTGCAACCCATGGTGAATTAATCTACCTAATAATAACCTTATTTTCTATTTCTTCTAACTGTACCTTCATATATGTTAACCCAGGTGGATCCATATGTTATTGGGGTATTGAAATGGGGTTTTCACATAGAATTAGATCAATCTATAATTAAAATTCTTTATCATGATGAAGTCCTATAAAGTCTTCCTAGAATATATCTTGATAGAGATCCATGACTAGAGGGAAGGTCTATGGTCCTACACTGATATTGATTAATGATCCAATACTTCGTAATGGTTGTAATAATCTCGACCTATCTCAGTTCTATTACAAAACTAAAAGATTCTATTTCCCACCCCTCAACCATCCTAGACATCTCTCCCTTTTGAGAATTTAATGACACATGTATCCAGTAGAAATAAATGTGAGCATACAAAACAGTTTACACAATCCATTCCAGGAATCACATCAAATTTCATCATCTTTAGAAATAGGAACTCTCATAAATGTCCCTAGATGGTGGTGAATATACTATATTTTGGGAATAAATGGAGGTGGCCCACATTCATACAAAATGGTGTATCAAATTAGACTATATTACAGGATAACTTGATGGGTAGGTCATTCCTAGAAACTAATTATATATATTTGAAGTAACTAGATGCATCGGTATTGAATAAAACTGTGGGTAGAGTAGAGGTGATAATAACTATTCCTTGAGTAGTACATAGACCCTCACCACCATTTTTTGGAGTCTGTTCGACTACATAGATGTGGTATACCTCTACTTTGGGACTCTATTTCATGGTTCATTGACTATTATGTTTCATTTCTTTTGCCTTTTTCTAAGGACATCGACCAGATAACTGGGTCAAGTATTGGGATTCACCTCCACATTTTTAGAATAATTTCCATAATGATATCATGTAAAACTTTCTAAAATTACTTGAATTGATGAAATAAAAATACATAATCTTAGTTAAAGTATAGAACTTATGATATTTTCTATCCTTTCAATGTTTGAATCACTATGAAGATATGGGTGATGATGAATCCATACTCTGTTTGACGTGTATACCACTAGCATACGTTATTTCTCCATACTTCTGATTTTTGATACCATAGGTGGTACTCATAAAATTAGTAATAGGTACCCTTTATAATTAAAAAGGGTTGAATGTAAACCTACTACTCAATCTTCTTTTAGAACCTTCTCTATTGTCCAAACCTTGAAGAGCAATTTAGTATTAGTAACCATGTTGATGTTCGTAACTCGACATCTCAATTATGGTCTAATACCAATCTCAAACATCCATACATTCTATGACTCATCTATATCCAAGAGTGAAGCTAAGTGTAGAATATATGTAATGTGTTCCAATTAATAATACACTATCATCACTCTATGATAATCCTCAATGAACATCTGTGTTCAGTCCAACTTCATCATAATCAGAAATAACTCCTTAATGAAAAGGTACTTGAATATTTCTCATGTGAGAACCTCTCACGTCCCAAAATAAATAATAAAATCGCACCAATTTCTAGGAGTTTTTTTATTGAATAAAGGTCACAATTTTCACTTTTTTATCCGACATAGACTCTACAATTCAAATACACTCTCAAAAATCTGAAGACAATCCTTAGTATCTTGAGGACCTTAGGGTCCTGGATAAAATGATAATACCATAGCTAGAAGAATCAATCATCGATTACCATAGTCCTTGTGACTCAACAGCATTGGATAGGAACTTGAAGGAAAACTACTAGGTGAAATGGACTTTCTGACTGTGCCACCGGATTACGTACGAGAGCATGATATCGAGCACCCTCCTACTTAGCAAGAGGTCCCACCAAAAATATCTATGGTGGAATATCGATAACACAAAAAACAATAGGAACATGAATAAGTCATAACCAACCTATGGGGTTACAGAAATTATTTTCTAGAAAACAACCCTCAACCCTAGGTATAATCCTCCTAGCACTAACTATAAGGACCCGTCTTTAAACATTTACATAATATTTAATTAAACGATTAATTCACATTGATGATATTTTCAAGTTTAGAGTTTTAGAGAATTTTTCCATAACTATTACATAACAACTTTAATATTACAAGTAGACACTACTACTCAGTATCAATTTTTTTCATAAAATAAAAACTCTTAAAAAGAAACATGTCTAGTTCCAAATTTTAGACAGCATGACTTTTCCATGATCTCATCCTAGACCCTATTAATTTTTAAGTCCAGTGGAAAACATTTCAAAAACTTGGGATGAGCATAAAAATATCAGTAAGGGTTATAAAATAAGAAAGGAAAACATTTTCCCATCAATAAATACAAATCAATGAAACCATACTTTTCAATCATAACATACCTTACGAAATCATAAGATTTATGAATAACACACAAAAATCATAATTTATAATGGTTACTTATGGAATCCATATCAAACATATATTTTATCTAGCACAACTACATAGGGAGTTACACTTGGAATACCCATCATGGTATATTCCCTAAATCTCTTAGGAGAAACATCACGTTCACCTCCGTCACGTTACCCAATGCATTGGAGATCTATCTCGGGCTCACCTAACCTAGGTTTATCATGGAACAACCCATATACATAAAAAAAGACCAATAAACATAACATAACCATTAAATATAACACATTTATAAATGAAAGATATAATTTCCTCATTCCAATATATCAAATCATGACAATGTTTTAACAAATCATTTTCAAAACCATTTAAAAAGAGATTTTTGAATCAAAGTGTACCATACCAATTTGAAGCTATTAAATGAATTATCATTTGAAAACATTAATTTCCATATAAAAAAATCCTAAACCCCATTTTGAAAACATGTATATTAATGAGAAATATTTATAAGAATAAATATTTAAAACATTTAAAACAATATTTTAGTTAATGAGTTTTTAACAAAAAGAGAGATGCTTGAATTGAAGAATAACATTTAATCAGAACATTATAATATCATAAGAATAAAGGGATTCATGATATAATATTTCAAAGGATAGTATATAAACCATATAAGAGTTAATTGGTGCATAACAACAATGAAGTCTCAGTGGAAATGTAAATTGGGATGAAATCTCTTATAAAGATGGTATCCTTAAATTAAGGATAAATCAATCTCATAATTATGTGTGAAAAATATAAATACACCCAATATAAGTGTATATTAAGTGTAAAACAATAATAGGTCATTCAAAAATATTCATAGGAAGACATATTCAATATGTACAAGATGAACCCAAATAATCGAAATTGGGTTAAAAGTTCCCCGGTAAAAATTCGACAGCCTAACAGCATAACTTTAAAATTCATAAAATTAGTTGATGAGATAAAAATGGTATATAAACACTTGGACATAAATTTTACATCAATAAGGATATAAAAGAACATATCCCTACATAATAATATGTAAATTAAATGACATAACAAAATGAAGTCTTTTAAAAAGTGGATGGTGAAAAGTTCCCTTACCGATTTGGTAACTTACAAAACATACACCACATGAAAGAAGTATCATACAATAAAGATGTAAATACTAATAAATGAAATTATATTACATAAATAGTACAATCATGGTAAGTACATACTCCACAAAAAAGGAAATAGTGGCAAATATAGCATGAATCTCACGAGAATAAAAAGTGAGACGAAACCCATTACCACGTTGTAATCAACTGAGTTATATGGCCAAAAGTTAATAACCACCAAATTAATCACATAATACCATGAATATAATGATAATAATGAGAATATATATCAAATTTCAGTACATAATACATCACATCCAATGAATCAGTGGGGAACTATGGAAATCTCACGGAATTAAAAGTGAGATAAGAAAATCCCTTACCTAGTGTCCGACATGCCTCGATCGTTATTTAATCTCCTAAATAATAAAATAAAGTTAATTTATGATTGCTTATTAACCTTTTTCAAGTTTATTATTCCTTTTTATATCAATTATTACCATTTTATAACCATTATGTAATCATTTATTTTAATAATGTTTGTTTTGTCGATATTTGGTACTTGAGTCAAAAATGGACTTCTTATAATTACATGTTGTTCATGCGGTCAATAGTTCATTATATCCATAATGAAATTAATTATTTAGATATCATATATATAATATATATCCAGTATATACATGTATTTATAATAGTACATAACATTTAGAGGTAAGAAATGAAATGCACTGTTCATGGAGATGTTAAGTCGTACGTACGCATGAACGCTACTTTCATTTCTATTTCATACTTAATTTAATTAAAACATAATGATACATAGTAGTATTATAATTTTAGTATGGTATAATATATAATATAGTTAAATCTATCCTTTATACGTACCACATATGGTATGAATGAGTCATATCACTTTGAGGGGTAGTAGTCCGCACTTCCTCTAATGAGATTATCGCATTTACCCATAATGGGAACCATAAAGTCATGATATAAATGGAAATTACAGAAGCAAAAAAGAAATCATAAACATAATATATATTATATATAAATATAGTTCCATCAAAATGGCCACCATGAGAGGCGGTAGGAGATAATCGAAAAATCATCGTTTTGTGAGGCTTTAGTTTGCAATCAACAGAAACATTATGTTCGTCAGCCATTATATGGAGGTGTGTGTAAGTGTAGTTAGAATAATTTTCATAACAACATCCTAGTATATTTATGATACTGTTTTTGATACAAAATAAAGTAATAAAAATATTTTAGGGGTTGGAGAAGTAAAATAAAAGAAAACAATTTAAGAGAAACGGTTACCTTTAATTTGGGTAACTCCCTTTGGATTGAACCAAACGACATCTTGAAGTTCCTTCTGAATAAGATAATCCTTCTATGAGGAGTATATAGATGTATGGAGCTTAATTGGGTAGCGTTTGGACGAGCCTAAGGGCTTGAGGAGAGTGAGGAATTGGTTAAAAGTGGTCTCTTTTATAAGGGGGAGGAGGGGCTCTTTAGGAAAGTGTGAAAACATTATTTTATTATAAACTTTTATTCAGTTTAAAAAGGTCCAAAACAAAATAATGTCGAATATAATATGACTAACATTCTAAATAAAATCATCCAAAAGTAATTGGACAGGTTTTGGATATTATTTTAGTCTTTATAATCTTTTTTATTTAAATCATTTATTAATGAGGTAAACACTTCATCATTATTGTGTCATAAATAATTTAATTTATTTATTGTCTAAAAATTATAAAAAAATACCATGATGTAGAAAATATTTTTATCTTTGAAATTAATATTTATAGTCAAAAATATGACTTATATAACACCATATAAAAATTAATTACTAAAAGATTTTTGTTAATGTCAATTTTGTCTTTACATTATATTAATTAATCTAAATTTTCATTATCACTCCCAAGTGGCTCAATGGGGTCCCAAAATCGACCCAAATATGCCCATGGTCGTTAATGAATCAAAAAATAAGGTTTGGACAAATGTTAAGGTAATATTGATTTATTATAATATTCTTTTATCCTTGAATTACCCTATTTACCTTTAACCGTGGTAAATAAAAGTCAAAAGTTACTATACACCAAAAAAATATTTTCATCTTAATGAACCACATTTTACTTATTGATAAAAACCATGCATTTCGTATTTTTGAAATTCAATTCACAGAAGTGGTAAAATTTCATTTAAATGAAAAAGTCAGTTTTTTTAACTACCACTAAGTGGTTTCACTATTCATCAAAAATTGAAGTTTTTTAGAAAAATACCAAAAATTCAGACAAATCTATAATTCATATTCCAAATTAAAAAATTATTTCTCTTTTAAAAAATAAAAAAAAATAAAAGTTTCATTAATTAATTTTAAAATCAATTCCCGTTGTAAAAAAAATAGTGTGTTTTTAAGAAACAATATCTATCAAAAGATTGACACTTGTTTATGTCTAATTTCAAAGGGAAATTAATTCCAATGACCAAAAATGGACTAAATGGTAAAAATATATTCTAATTACACTTTAAAACCATTTTAAAATATAATCCAACCATATAAATAAATTAGATTAAAACACAGTTTTGAATTAAAATACAATATTTACACTATTCATAAAAAATGAACTTTTTCAGAAAAATTCCAAAAATTTACACAAAGTATATTTTGATATCCCCATTCTAAAGAATAATTTTATTTAGTCATATATAATTTATTAAAGTGACCAAAACTATATTTAAATAGGTTTCTCCATTAAAAGCCATTAAATCGACCTTTAAATGTAAATTATGCTTAAAATTATATTTATTCACATTTTAAGCCTCTAACATTTATTAGATAAATGTAATTAAATTTAACAAACATATATAATCATATTGTATTTAGTTTTGTTCATTCACACCAATACAAAGGCTTGGAGTTAATGACCATTTAACATAATAATATTATATTATTAGTGTGCCACATAAGATTTCAAAGAAACATGTTGTTGTGTATCGGGTATGCTATAGAACATAGAATCTCATTTAATGTAAAATTAATATTTAATTCACAAATATTCATAAATATGAAAATTGTCTTATTACTTATTTGTCTGGGATGTTACATGCTACCCCCCTTTTGGGAATTGCGTCCTTGCAATTTTAAAACTGGGCTTGGAAACTTCATTAAAAATCCCACATCGGAAAAAGAGTTAATAAAACTATCACTTTAAAATAAAGGAAGAGAAGTACAAAGGTTACCCAAGACAACAGATACTAGGATTCCATGAAAAAATGGATATGGAGGAGAAAACAAACCATCTTGTTCTGATGGAGAGTGATAGAGAACATATTTAGGAGAAAGTTAACCCCCAGAAAATCACATTCTTGTGATGGGTTAAACAATCATTGATTTCCAAGTAGGAAAAGCTAACAGACAAGGTTTTTGTTTTATGTTACTTTTCATTGAGGAATTTATTTATGATCTTAACTAAAAACATAAGGAAACGCAATTACTTTTCAAGTAGACTTTTATCCTTCACTAGATTTATAACACAAACTAATATTTCCTCCATACAATGAGTATTTAGGATGAATTGTTTACATTAAAAGTGTTATAATAAACATTGAGAGGATAAAATAATCCAAAAAAGATGAACTATATATTTCCCTTGTCATTAGATATTAACTAAAACCAAAATGTTTTGTACAAGATCAGATAATCCCTAAAAAGGATAAAATTTTACATAAAGAGAAACTACTCTTAATCTCTAAAATTCGTCTTAACAAAACCCAAATTTCAACAAAGACCGTTCAATAAACAATTTTCCCTAAAATTATTCAAAAGTTATCCAAACTTCTATTGTAACACAAATGTCATAAGGATTTAATAGACTTCCAATATACATCCTAACATATATCTCCAAATAACATAAGTTACTCTTAAAGTCTCATATTGAAAAGTAATTAAACTAATCACATATCCTCCCTGATAGGTTAATCATTTCCATATATAACCCAAGATCAAATTTATCTATTTCATAAAATCATATAACTAAAAATAATTAGTCAAACTAACCAGGGACTTCACATAGTCTAGTGGTAGGCGATAAATACCAGTCACACTTTGGTTGTGGGTTCGATTCCCATAGTTTCTTCCGGTGCAATGGGTTGTCACATAGTCTACGCGTTGTCCCATTTCAAAAAATATATAATTTTATAACATTCCCTAAAAGAGATAAATTAATCAAAAATAACCATAACATATTTTAACCACAAAGGTTATCTAATAACTTTCGTTTTTCATCCCAAAATGTATTAACTGGTAATTACCTCAAATTCAAGGATCATATTAACCCAAATGGTTCTTTATAACTATATCCACAAAAGAGAAGATAATTATTCCTTGAATAAAATTTTCATATATCAAACATTAGGGTTACACATACTATAAAAAGTCATCTAATGTGTAATGGCACAGACCTCTCCGGTCCATTACTTTGTGAAATGTTGGTGTTGGAGGTGTTTTGGGTGGTCAAGAGGACTTATCCCTAACACTTTGCCAATTTTTTCTAGTTCTGTGAACAATGTTTCCAGTTTTATGAACAGTAACAGATCGGTAGCACAGATCGGTAGCACTGATCAGTAGCACTGATCGGTAGCACAGATCGGTAGCACTGATTGGTAGCACAGATCGGTAGCACAGATCGGTAGCACAGATCGGTAGCACTGATCGGTAGCACTGATCGGTAGCACAGATCGGTAGCACATATCGGTAGCACAGATCGGTAGCACTGATCGGTAGCACTGATCGGTAGCACTGATCGGTAGCACTGATCGGTAGCACAGATCGGTAGCACAGATCGGTAGCACTGATCAGTAGCACTGATCGGTATCACTGATCGGTAGCACTGATCGGTAGCACATATCGGTAGAACAGATCGGTAGCACAGATCGGTGGCACAGATCGGTAGGTGTACAGTAATAGTGGGTGAACAGTGTTTTCAGACTCCTACAGTTTTTCCCCTTTTGACGTTTCCTTTGACGTAAAATACATTAAAAGCCTTATTTTAAGGGCTCTTAAGGCCGTTTAAAATGCCATAAATCCTATATTAATTATTCCTAAGGCTTGGAATGTTTTACCTGGTCAACTGCGTGGGTTAATGCGATCCGTTTTTAATGGAGAATTAACCGGATCTTAAACTGTCGCCCCATTAAATCTTAAAAAGGGACGAGATATCATTCTTCCTTGTTCTTTCCCTTTGTTCTCAATTAAGAGGCACTAGAACCGTTCAATCCTTTCCGTAGGAGTTGCACAATCAATCTTTTCTCCTAGGATTGGTTCCGCTTTGTTTTGATGCAACCAAGCTGTGTCGATCAATCTTCGATATAAGCATCCTTCGGTGGATGCAGTTGTCGCGAGGGGAGGATCGTGACCTGTTGTGTGGATAAAGAACGTGAGGAACTATTTGAGGTAGGGGATTCATGGCTTCTCTAATTGTATATGTGCAATCGTAGAATTAGCATGATTTATCTCTTTGGATCACAATGAAATTGACCTAATTAAATACCTGAACCTGATTAAAAGAATTGGTTGATCGCATGCTGTTGCTTTATACCGTGTTAATGGTTTGCCTCATGTTTTCCTAGACATAGTGATATCTATGTTTTCTTTGATTTGTTGTTCGTTCATGTTAGAAATTGATAATGAACGTAAAGATGGAATTAATTGTTAATTAATTGGCTAAAGATAAAGAGGCATGTAAATTAATCTGGTTTTTGTCATTGTTGTAGTTGTTCTAATTTGAGGATAATAAAATTAGGGAATTAAGCAAGGTTATTTAATTGTGATAACTTGATGATTAGGTATCCATGATTGGAACCTACGAATAACAAATCTGCCAATTCCATATGGATTAGAAAACAGATTATGTGGGCATTTCAAAAGGGTTCTGAGTTACCCGCTTTCTTGTAAGGCTGAATGCCTTGTGGTTTGGAGCTCTGAGTGCTCATTGTGTTTGAAGGCTGAATGCCTTGTGAAAGGGCCGAGAGCCCATTTTGTGATGTTTGTTTTCATGCTGCTTGTGCTGTGATGTGAGCCTGGATGGCTGTTGTGATATGTGGAGGCATGGAGGCTTGTGGTTATGGCAGCGGATGACGCCTATTGTGGCGAGATGCATCAGTTTATGCATATGGGTGTCGTGGAGGACACCAGGAGTGATGGAATGGGTTGGATGTGGTTGCTAGTTGCTTGCGGTTTTCTTGAATGTTAATCTTCTTTGCTTTTCCCCATTGCTCAAGGCAGTTGGTCTTGCTACCATTCTTCTGAAGGAGGCGAAGACGCGCGGGGTATGCCACGTGCTTTCCGTGTTTAGCCTCTCGAGGGAGAATGGGTATATGCTCTCTCTATAGGCGGCAACGACTCGACGGGTAGTATATCTACTCACCGTGTTGAGCCTCCTTTGTGTTTAGAAGCATAGGATGCTTTTCTAGAATGCCTGGGAATGTGGAAAAGTAATTCTGTAAGGAATGTTTGATTAAATGGTGAAATTCCACGGGGGATGGTGATGCTAGAATTTAAAGGTAATGTGAATCTTAAAAAGGAGCAGTTGTTTTTGAATGTGATGCCAATTAAGTTTAATGTGGAATTGTTCATTCTTAATTAATGTTTAAAGAATTAATTAATGCACAGTGGAACTGATAAATGAGAACAGAGTAATCTAATAAATCTTTTCAAATGTTTGTGTGCTTATAGGATACCTAGTCTTAGAAGTAGCATCCTGGAGTCTCAGAGACGTTAGCTGCAGTTGTATCTAAGACTAGGTAATGGTCATAGTGTGGATGTGAGTTACTTATATATTCTGTACTTTTTGTGTTTCTATACGCTACTCCACCCTGTCGGTAAGGGAAACTGACACCCCTGGGATTCTGAGCCCTGGGGGGGTGTTTTCCCCAACATTCTGATGGGAGGTTGAATGGCTGACTACCCCCTTTGGCCCCGCTCTCTTCTCTTGGTAGATCTTTGTGCTGGTAGGCACAGTGGTTAGTTTTACCCATATATGTGTGTAGAGGGCTATAATGGCTTGTGGTTATTTCACACACATATATTCTAGATATAGTATCCTATGGAATACTATAGGTGTAACATGTATAGGCTGTGATGGCTTGAGGATCCTTACTCGGCGTATGGGCTGTGATGGCTTGAGGTATAATACTCGATGTATGATACACGTTATACGAGCTATGGTGGCTCCCGGAAACTACCTGGTTACTTTGGTTGTGAGGATGGTGTGGTGCTTAGCCTAGGTGTCTGCGGGCAAGCCTTTTTGGTGCACGAGGTGCAGATTGTGGAGCTTAGCCCAGGTGTCTGCGGGAAAGCCTTTGGAGAGAGATGCACAGGACGTATGTCGTTGGGGAAAAGCGGCAAACCAGTGGGGAAGTAGTAGCGGGGTACCCTTGATATTCTTTACTATATGCTATATTCTTGTATGCGTTACTTGGTGAGAGTAGCCATGGTGAGTTTTGGAACATAGTATACCTGTATAGGTGACGAGTTAGTTTCACTTGTTGTTCACTGGGCTTTAGCATGCTTTCTTTACTTTTGCACGAGAGGCTTGGGGAGGATCCTACTGAGTATACTGTTATACTCACCCTATGTACATATAAACTGTTTTTCTGGTTACTTGGAGCAAGTTGGAGATCAAGCGGGTTACTACTAGCCTGTGGTTGGAGGAGGAGCTGTTCGGCCTCGTGGTCGCTGCCGTTTTTCTTTCTTTTGGGTACTTTTAGTTTTCCCTTTCAGCTGTAGTACTTTTGCATGACATTTCATATATGTACTTGATTTCCTTTTACATTTCAGTTCTGAGTTGGAGTTGGTTGGAGTCTATTCTATCTCTCTCTTCTGCATGTGTTCTCTTAGAGGGTAATGCCTCCCATTTGTGTGTTTATTATACCCTCGTTGCTAGTCGCCAACCCGGGGCCTACTGGAGGCGGGACTCGGGGGTCATTATCTCCCTTCTCACATTGCCGGCCCAGGAGGGGTACACTTTGTGGGGAGGGGGTCGTGACAGAGTGGTATCAAAGGTCTGGTTGAGGGATAGTATGGAGTTTGGAGTTAGGCACAGGTGAGGATGCATGGGATGGTAGGGCAACGGTGTCATTCATGTTTAGAAAGTGGGGTAAACACTGGAGACCGGCAGAGACATAGGCGTTCAAGGCCCCCTATGATCTGTTGCACAGACCTTTAAGTTTACGATGGCAACTAAACAAAGTGATACTGGTTGCAGGGTAGAGACCTAGGAAAGGATCATGCATCATTATTCTTTGCGCCTGTGTTTGAATGGTTAGACCTTGGGATAGGTAACCTAAAATTAATAAAACGAAATAATTAATTAATTAATGTTGAGTCTTCCATATTCCAGGCTTAAGATCTCTAACGGTTGTTATTTTATAGGTATGGCTCCAGGTCGACGTCCTCGTCAGGTTTGCGCAGAAGGTGCCCAGCAGGCTGTTCCAGCTGATCGCCGCCGGGTTGAGGTTGACGACGATGACACTTGGAGGAAGACACTCCGAGAGTTCCAGCGCCAGAGTCTATAGATGTACGAGGGCTCCGTTTCAGATGCAGTCACAGAAGACTGGTTGGAGGAGGTCGAGATAGGCTTCAGTTCGACTCGTGCTCGGAAGGAACACTGGGTGTCCTTGGTTGTGACAATGCTGCGTGGAGCAGCGAGACAGTGGTGGTTCTTGTTCCTTGGGGATCGTGAGGAGTCAGCGATCTCATGGGAGGAGTTTCGAGACAGGTTTAAAGTCGAGTTTCTATCATCGACTGCGAAGGCGTCCAGTCGCCAGGAGCTACTCACCCTTCGACAGGGGAGCTCCAGTTTTTGAGAGTTTGGAATCCGTTTCAGGAACCTTCTACGATATGCTTCAGACCTGTTACCAGATGATGAGGCCAGGGCGAGGCATTTCGAGGAGGCTTTGCGTCCAGAGATCTAGCGCCAGGTCACCCCATTTATGCTGAGGACATATCATGAGGTGATGGAAAGGGAAGAGTTTGTTGAGAGGACTTTTACCAGGACCGGATCGACACGAGAGGGGAATCGTCATGATTCCTCACGAAGCAGAGCTGTGGTCCGGGGTTCCCGGTTTTCAGGACAGAAGAGTTTCCGTTCACCTGGGGGTAGGTCCCAACCCTTCCCATCTCGTTTCTCCAGAGGCAGCAACTCTCAGGACTATGCCAAGAGATCAGGCGCTTTTTTTTCTTGTGGTGGTCATGGTCATCAGCAGCGGGAGTGCCCTACTTTTCAGAGCAGTCATCGTGCACCAAGCTCTCCACTCCAGGTTCCTCCGTTGAGGCAGTTCTAGCCGAGGCAGCAGCAGCAGGTTGCAACAACTTTAGATCACCAGAGGGTAGATGGAGCAGGCAGAGGACAGCCCCATGACGCTCCCCATCCTCAAAGAGCAGACCGTGGCCGTGGTGGTGGTCATCATCAGGGTCAGAGAGGCCGCCGAGGTGGTCGTGGTCAGCTTTATGCTCTAGTGTTGCCAGCCCCAGGCGAGCCAGATGTCGTTCGAGGTACCCTTTGCTTGTTCTCTACCTTGGTGTATGCCTTGTTTGATTCAGCAGCGACACACTCCTTTATATCCCCTACCCTTGTCCACGCTTTGGGACTTGAGGTAGAGAGGCTTCCAGTGCCCTTGGCGTTGACTACACCAGTTGGAGGTCAAGATATCTTTTTTAAAGTATGTAGAGACTGTGAGCTAGTGTTGGGGTAGCACCGCTCTTGGGGAGATTTCCTATGTTTACGAATACAACCATATGATGTCATCCTCGGCATGGATTGGTTGTATTCGGTGCAGGATATTGTGGATTGCTACAGGAAGAAGGTCGTTTTCATTGATGAAGATGGAGAGGAAGTAGTGTTTGTTGGTGAGAGAGATCCTCGGACGAGTCATAGACGAGTTTCATCCTTATCATCCATGATGGCTGGGATGATGCTGAGTTCTTTAGAGGTTCAACAGTTGGCGTTTCCTAGGGTCGTAGAGGAGTACCCTGACGTCTTTCCAGAAGAGGTTGTATCCTTACCCCCTCCACAAAAGATCAAGTTTGGGATCGAGCTACAGCCGGGAGCGTCTCCTATCTCTACGTCTCCGTATAGGATGGCCCCTTCTAAGTTACGAGAGCTACGTATACAGCTCGATGGTCTGTTGCAGTGTGGTTTTGTTCGGCCAAGCGTGTCACCGTGGGGTGCACCTGTTTTGTTTGTGAAAAAGGCTGACGGCAGTTTGCGGTTGTGTGTCGATTATCGTCGATTAAACAAAGTGACAATAAAGAACTGCTATCCTCTCCTGCGGATTGATGAGCTATTCGATCAACTGAAGGGTGAAAGCTGGTTTTCAAAGATAGACTTGCGGTTAGGATATCATCAGATGCGTGTAAAGGATGAGGATATCCCGAAGATTGCTTTCCGTTGTCTTCATGGGCATTATGAGTTTGTTGTAATGCCATTCGGCATGACGAATGCTCCAGATGTTTTCATGGGGTTGATGAATGCTGTGTTCCGTGAATTCCTGGAAAAGTTTGTTCTGGTTTTCATCGAGGACATCCTTGTGTACTCCACATCTGAAGAGGAGCATGCAGAGCATCTACGAGCCGTTTTGGGAGTTCTTCGCCAACATCGGTTGTTTGGGAAGTTGTCCAAGTGTGAGTTCTGGGCTCTAGAAGTTTGTTTCTTGGGACATGTTGTGTCCCAACAGGGAGCAGTTGTGGATCCTTCGAAGATAGAAGTAGTGGTGTCTTGGCCAGCCCCCAAGACCGTGTCAGAGGTGTGAAGTTTCCTTGGTCTCGCAGGCTATTATAGGAGGTTTGTGGCTAATTTCTCCCGAGTTGCGACTCCTCTGACAGCTTTGACCAGGAAGGATCAAGCGTTCATATGGACTTATCAGTGTCAGGCAGCTTTCGAATATCTAAAGGAGAAGTTGGTAAGTGCTCCAGTCCTTTGTCTACCGGCGGAGGGAGTCTAGTTTGATGTTTTCTGTGATGCTTCACATCTGGGGCTAGGGTGTGTTCTCATGCAGCAGAGGTCTGTTGTTTCTTATGGGTCTCGGCAGTTGCATCCCCATGAATGCAACTATTCCACCCATGATCTTGAGTTGGCAGCCGTGGTGTTTGCGCTGAAGTTGTGGAGACATTACCTCATTGGTGAGCGCTTTGTGGTTTTCACCGATCATAAGAGTTTGAGGTATGTTTTCTCTCAGCGGGATTTGAACTTGAGGCAGCGTCGGTGGATGGAGTTCTTGCAGGAATACGACTTTGAAATATCTTATACACCTGGAAAAGGGAATGTTGTTGCTGATTCACTGAGCCGAAAGTCACGTAATAATGTTGTGTGTGAATCTGGTGATTCATGGAGAGTGATGGAAGAGCTATCAGCTTTTCATCTTGATATGGGAGAAGTTGGGGGAAGAGGTTGTCTTTTCCAGATGACAGTGCAGTCATCCCTGATGCAGAAGGTGGAAGAGTCTCAGTTGGGTGATCTAGAGGTGGATGTTTGGAGAGACAAAGTTGTATGTTGTGAGGCCCCTGATGGTTGGTCGGAGGATGAACAACACCTAGTGTTGTATCATGGAAGGCTTTTTGTTCCCTTGGCGATGCGTGAGACGGTTCTACGAGAGTTCCATAGTTCACCCTTGGCGGTACATCCTGGTGTGACGAAGATGTACCGATCCTTGAGGAGTCAATTTTGGTGGCCTGGGCTGAAGCGTACAGTTGCAGAATGTGTGTCTCGATGTTTAGTCTTCCAGAAGGTGAAGGTCGAACACCGTGTTCCTGGTGGTCTTCTCCAGCACTTAGAGATTCCTCAGTGGAAGTGGAAGGACATCTCAATGGACTTTGTTACAAGTTTGCCTCGAGCTCCGGGAGGACATGATGCTATATGGGTGGTAGTGGATCGTTTAACTAAATCGTCCCACTTCATAGCAATCAAGGAGTCGAGCTCAGTGGAGGTTTTGTCGAGGCAGTATCTGGAGGAGGTGGTGAGGCTTCATGGAGTACCTAGGACGATCATTTATGATCGAGATCCTCGTTTTACCTCTAGGGTGTGGAGAGGTCTCCAACATGCTTTTGGCTCTCAACTGTGCCTTAGCACTGCTTTTCATCCTCAAACGGATGGTCAGACAGAGTGAACAATCCAGACTCTTGAAGACATGTTACGCTCTTGTGTTCTTGATTTTGGAGGTTCATGGGTGAAGCACTTACCCTTGGTAGAGTTCGCTTACAATAATAGTTTTCACTCTACCATCGACATGGAGCCGTTTGAAGCCTTGTATGGCCGGCCATGCCGTTCTCCGTTGTGCTGGACTGGGGTCGGAGAGTCCGCAATTCTCGGACCAGAACTAGTGCAGAATACGACAGAGATGGTTCAAGTGATTTGTGAGAGGATGAAGACAGCACAAGATCGTCAGAAATCTTATGCTGATCAAAGAAGGAGACCCTTAGAGTTTAATGTTGGGGATCATGTGTTTCTAAAGGTGACTCCCCTTCATGGGCAGCGAAGGTTTGGTCGCGGAAGTAATCTTTCTCCCCGTTTTGTTGGGCCTTTCGAGGTGTTAGCTCGTGTTAGAGGTGTGGCGTATCGAGTAGCACTTCCCCCTCATATGAGTCGAATACATGATGTTTTCCATGTATCACAGCTCCGTCGTTATCTTCATGATGAATCTCATGTTATCGATTGGGGAGAGATCGATATTGACGATGATGCAACCTTCGAGGAGCGACCTGTGGAGATCCAAGACCGCAAGGAGAAGGTGTTGCGTGGGCGTTCTATCCCCTTAGTTCGTGTCTTGTGGCGACACGGTGCCATGGAGGAGAGTACCTGGGAGCTTGAGTCACAGATACGTGCTCAGTACCCAGAGTTGTTTAATGTTTAACTCCTTTCATGTAATGATGTTTCCTCTCTGGTTAGACCTTTCATGTTTTATTTTTGTACCTTTGATGTGATGTTGTGAATGGATTGTTTGGGTATAGATTGTTTGTTCCCGGATGTCAGAGTTTTGTTCCAGCTTTTGAACAACTCATGGTGGTTTTTCCCTGAGAGGTATCTTATGGGGTGGTTGTTCGGACCCCTCTTCTTTTCTGGGTTGGTTTTTAATTCTCGAGGATGAGAATGTTTTGAGAGGTATCTAATGTAATGGACCGGACCTCTCCGGTCCATTACTTTGTGAAAAGTTGGTGTTGGAGGTGTTCTGGGAGGTCAAGAAAACTTATCCCCAACACTTTGCCAATTTTTTTCAGTTCTGTGAACAGTGTTTCCAGTTTTATAAACAGTAACAGATCGGTAGCACAGATCGGTAGCACTGATCAGTAGCACTGATCGGTAGCACTGATCGGTAGCACCGATCGGTAGCACAGAGCGGTAGCACAGATCGGTAGCACAGATCGGTAGCACTGATCGGTAGCACTGATCGGTAGCACAGATCGGTAGCACAGATCGGTAGCACAGATCGGTAGCACAGATCGGTAGCACTGATCGGTAGCAAGATCGGTAGCACTGATCGGTAGCACTGATCGGTAGCACTGATCGGTAGAACTGATCGGTAGCACGGATCGGTAGCACTGATCGGTAGCACTGATCGGTAGCACATATCAGTAGCACAGATCGGTAGGTGTACAGTAACAGTGGGTGAACTGTGTTTACAGACTCCTACAGTTTTGCCCCTTTTGACGTTTCCTTTGACATAAAATACATTTAAAGCCTTATTTTAAGGGCTCTTAATATCGTTTAAAATACCATAAATCCTATATTAATTATTCCTAAGTCTTGGAATGTTTTACTTGGTTAACCGCCTGGGTTAATGCGATCCGTTTTTAATGGAGAATTAACTGGATCTTAAACTGTCTCCCCATTAAATCTTAAAAAGGGACGAGATATCATTCTTCCTTGTTCTTTCCCTTTGTTCTCGATTAAGAGGCACTAGAACCTTTCAATCCTTTCTGTAGGAGTTGCATAATCAATCTTTGCTCCTAGGATTGGTTCCTCTTTGTTTTGATGCAACCAAGCTGTGTCGATCAATCTTCGATATAAGCATCCTTCGGTGGATGCAGTTGTCGCGAGGGGAGGATCGTGACCTGTTGTGTGGATAAAGAACGTGAGGAACTGTTTGAGGTAGGGGATTCATGGCTTCTCTAATTGTATATGTGCAATCGTATAATTAGTATGATTTATCTCTTTGGATCACAATGAAATTGACCTAATTAAATACTTGAACCGGATTAAAAGAATTGGTTGATCTCATGATGTTGCTTTATACCGTGATAACGGTTTTCCTCATGTTTTCCTAGATATAGTGATATCTATGTTTTCTATGATTTGTTGTTCGTTCATGTTAGAAATTGATAATGAACGTAAAGCCGGAATTAATTGTTAATTAATTGGCTAAAGATAAAGAGGCATGTAAATTAATCTGGTTTTTGTCGTTGTTGTAGTTGATCTAATTTGAGGATAATAAAATTAGGGAAGTAAGCATGGTTATTTAATTGTGATAGCTTGCTGATTACGTATCCATGATTGGAACCTACGAATAAAAAATATGCCAATTCCATATGGATTAGAAAAGAGATTATGTGGGAATTTCAAAAGGGTTCTGAGTTACCCGCTTGCTTGTAAGGCTGAATGCCTTGTGGTTTGGAGCTCTGAGTGCTCATTGTTTTTGAAGGCTGAATGCCTTGTGAAAGGGCCGAGAGCCCATTTTGTAATGTTTTTTTTCCTGCTGCTTGTGCTGTGATGTGAGCATGGATGGCTGTTGTGATATGTGGAGGCATGGAGGCTTGTGGTTGTGGCAGCGGATGACGCCTAGTGTGGCGAGATGCATCAGTTTATGCATATGGGTGTCGGGGAGGACACCAGGGGTGATGTAATGGGTTGGATGTGGTTGCTAGTTGCTTTCGGTTTTCTTGAATGTTAATCTGCTTTGCTTTTCCCAACTACTCAAGGCAGCTGGTCTTGCTACCATTCTTCTGAAGGAGGCGAAGACGCGCGGGGTATGCCACGTGCTTTCCGTGTTTAGCCTCTCGAGGGAGAATGGGTATATGCTCTTTTTATAGGCGGAAAAGACTCGACGGGTAGTATATCTACTCACCGTGTTGAGCCTCCTTTGTGTTTAGAAGCATAGGATGCTTTTCTAGAATTCTTGGGAATGTGGAAAAGTAATTTTGTAAGGAATGTTTTATTAAATGGTGAAATTCCACGGGGGATGGTGATGCTGGAATTTAAAGGTAATGCGAATCTTAAAAAGGAGCAGTTGTTTTTGAATGTGATGCCAATTCAGTTTAATGTGGAATTGTTCATTCTTAATTAATGTTTAAAGAATTAACTAATGCACAGTGGAACTGATAAATGAGAACAGAGTAATCTAATAAATCTTTTCAAATGTTTGTGTGCTTATAGGATACCTAGTCTTAGAAGGAGTAGCCTGGAGTCTGAGAGACGTTAGCTGCAGTTGTATCTAAGACTAGGTAATGCCCATAGTGTGGATGTGAGTTACTTATATATTCTGTACTTTTTGTGTTTCTATACGCTACTCCACCCTGTCGGTAAGGGAAACTGACACCCCTGGGATTCTGAGCCCCGGGGGGCGTTTTCCCCAACATTCTGATGGGAGGATGAATGGCTGACTACCCCCTTTGGCCCTGCTCTCTTCTCTTGGTAGATCTTTGTGCTGGTAGGCACAGTGGTTAGTTTTAACCATATATGTGTGTAGAGGGTTATAATGGCTTGTGGTTATTTCACACACATATATTCTGGATATAGTATCCTATGGAATACTATAGGTGTAACGTGTATAGGCTGTGATGGATTGAGGATCCTTACTCAGCGTATGGGTTGTGATGGCTTGAGGTATAATACTCGACGTATGATACACGTTATACGAGCTATGGTGGCTCCCGGAAACTACCTGGTTACTTTGGTTGTGAGGATGGTGTGGTGCTTAGCCCAGGTGTCTGCGGGCAAGCCTTTGTGGTGCACGAGGTGCAGATTGTGGAGCTTAGCCCAGGTGTCTGCGGGAAATCCTTTGGAGAGAGATGCACAGGACGTATGTCGTTGGGGCAAAGCGGCAAACCAGTGGGGAAGTAGTAGCGGGGTAACCTTGATATTCATTACTATATGCTATATTCTTGTATGCGTTACTTGGTGAGAGTAGCCATGGTGAGGTTGGGAACATAGTATACCTGTTTAGGTGACGAGTTAGTTGCACTTGTTGTTCACTAGGCTTTAGCATGCTTTCTTTACTTTTGCACGAGAGGCTTGGGGAGGATCCTACTGAGTATACTGTTATACTCACCCTATGTACATATAAACTGTTTTTCAGGTTACTTGGAGCAAGTTGGAGATCAAGCGGGTTACTACTAGCCTGTGGTTGGAGGAGGAGCTGTTCGGGCTCGTGGTCGCTGCCGTTTTTCTTTCTTTTGGGTACTTTTAGTTTTCCCTTTCAGCTGTAGTACTTTTTCATGACATTTCATATATGTACTTGATTTCCTTTTACATTTCAGTTCTGAGTTGGAGTTGGTTGGAGTCTATTCTATCTCTCTCTTATGCATGTGTTCTCTTAGAGGGTAATGCCTCCCATTTGTGTGTGTATTATACCCTCGGTGCTAATCGCCAACCCGGGGCCTACTGGAGGCGGGACTCGGGGGTCATTATCTCCCTTCTCACATTGTCGGCCCAGGAGGGGTACACTTTGTGGGGAGGGGGTCGTGACATAATGTAATACCATCTTCAGATGATCTTTATTACTTTTATGCATTTCACCATCGTAAATTCTATCATAACTCTTGAATCCCTTATATATTGACTTCTTACTCATTCAACATTCTTCATGATCCATTAACCATTCATTTCCAACTTATTCTGAAATAATTCTTTCCTACAAAAAAACATGAATCATATCCTAAGATTTCAATAATAGGAAAACATATGTTAAGAAATTATCCATACCTTTTATTGGTCATTGAAAGTTTCTTCATCCTCAATCAGAATAGCATTAGGTATTGGTAAACGAATATTTGTATGATACTGGTGATCCCATTCCCAAAACATCTTTGTAGGACATGTGTTTGCATAATGACCATGAACACCACATTTAAAACATTCAATTGATCCCTCAGAAAGGACTTTTTCCCCTTCCTAGAGTCAACTAGATGATTCCTTTTTCCATGATAGGTTCTTGCTTTATGATCTTCATTTCCACATCTATAGCATATTTCTGTCCCATTGAAACATTTTCCTATTTGGTTCTTTCCACATCTTTTACACATAGGTTTTTTAAAAATACTTACCTTTATGAATATTACCTGAACATCCTTAGGGATTTTTTTCCCACATATATAATGTCTTATAAAAATCAATAAGGTTAAGGTGGTCAATCATGACTCCAGATAGTTGGTTGAGAATAACCACAGGAGTTCTCATTGCAGCACCCATATCATTCAACTACTCATTCAAAAACCCGTCATAGTTTTCTTCAAATCCACTGTTACTTTGGTGCATGATAGATCCATCCATTTACTAAAGCCAAAATGGACAGTGTGAGTATATCAATAAAATCATCATATAATATCTTATGAGGAGGGTAAACACTATGATATACTTATTCATGTTATCTGAAACTCATTCACTTTATAAAAATAACATTGACTCTTTCTAAAATCCTAACCATTATGGTAATGTAACTTATGCTTAAATTGTACTCTAACCTCTAAAGTTATCTAAACTGACCCCTGATACAAACTATAAGGACCTGGCCTTAAACATTTACATAATATTGAATTAAATGAATAATTCACATTGAGGATCTTTTCAGGTTTATATTTTTAGAGAATTAGGCCATAACTATTACATAACAACTTTAATATTACAAGTAGACACTACTACTCAGTATCAATTTTTTTCATAAAATAAAGTCTCTTAAAAAGAAACGTGTCTTGTTCTACATTATAGAGAGAATTACTTTTCCATGATCTCATCCTTGACCCTATTCATCTTTAAGTCATGTGGAAAAAATTTCAAAAACATGGTATGAGCATAAAAAGATCAGTAAGTGTTATAAAATAAGAATGGAAAACATTATCCCATCAATAAATACAAATCAATGAAACCATACTTTTCAATCATAAAATACCTTACGAAATCATAAGCTTTATGAATAACACACACAAATCATAAATCATAAAGGTTACTTATGGAATCCGTATCAAACTTACATTGTATATATCATAGCTACAGATGGAGTTACACTTGGAATACCCATCACAGTATATTACCTAAATCTATTAGGAGAAACATCACCTTCACCTCCATCATGTTTCCCAATGCATTGGAGAGCTATCTCGGGCTCACCCACCTTAGGTTTATCATATTACCACCCATATATGTAAAAAATTCCCAATAACCATAACATAACCATTAAATATAACACATGTATAAAGGAAAGATAACATTTCCTCATTCCAATATATCAAATCAGGACATTGTTTTATCAAATCATTTTCAAAACCATTTAAAAAGTGATTTTTGAATCAAAGTGTCCCATACCACTTTGAAGCTTTTAAATGAATTATCATTTGAAAACATTAATGTCCATATAATCAAATCCTAAAACCCATTTTAAAAACATGGACATTAGTTAGAAATATTTTTAAGAATAAATCTTTAAAACATTTAAAACAATATTTTAGTTAACGAGTTTTTAACAAAAAGAGAGACTCTTGAATTGAAGAATAAATTTTAATAAAAACATTATAATATCATGAGATTAAAGTTATTCATGATATAATATTTCTAAGGACAGTATATACACCATATAAGAGTGAATTGGTGCATAACAACAATAAAGTATCAGTGGAAATGTAAATTGGTAAGAAATCTCTTATAAAGATGGTATCCTTAAATTAAGGATAAATAAATCTCATAATTATGTGTGATAAATATAAATACACCCAATATAAGTGTATATTATGTGTAAAAAAATCATAGTTCATTCACACATATTCATAGGATGACATATTCAATAAGTACAAGATGAACCCAAAGAATCGAAATTAGGTTAAGAAGTTCCCCTGTAAAAATTCGACAGCCTAACAGCATCACTTTAAAATTCATAAAATGAGTTTATGAGATATATATGGTATCTCAACACTTGGAAATAAATTTTACATCAATAAGGATGTAGAATAAAATATCCCTACATAATAAGATGTAAATTAAAAGACATAACAAAATGAAGTCTTTTAAAAAGAGGAGGGTGAAAAGTTCCCTTACCGATTTGGTAACATGAAAAACATATGCCACATGAAAGAAGGATCATACAATGAATATTTAAATACTAATAAATGAAATTATATTACCTAAAGAGTAAAATCATGGGAATTACATACACCAAACAAAAGGAAATAGTGACACATATAGCATGAGTCTCACGGGAATAAAAAGTGAGACGAAACCCTTTACCATGTTGTAATCAACTGAGTTGTATGACCAAAATTAATAACCACCAAATGAATCACAGAATAACATGAATATAATGATAATAATGATGATATATATCAAATTTAAGTACAAAATGCATCACATTCAATGAATAAGTGGCGAACAATTGAAATCTCACAGAATTAAAAGTGAGATAAAAAAATCTCTTACCTCGTGCTCGAATTGACTCGATCATTCTTTAATATCCTGAATAATAAACTAAAGTTAATTTCTACTTGATTAAGAACCTTTTCAAGTTTATTATTACTTTTTATATCACTTATTACCATGTTATAATCATTATGTAATCATTTAAGTTAATAATGTTTGTTTTGTCGATATTTGGTACTTGAGTCAAAAATGGAATTCTTATAATTACATGTTGTTCATGAGGTCAATAGTTCATTATATCCAGAATTAAATTCATTATTTAGATATCATATATATAATATATATCCAGTATATACATGTATTTAAAGTAGTACATAAAATTTAGAACTAAGAAATGAAATGCATCGTTCATAGAGACAGTAAGCCGTACGTACGCATGAATGCTACTTCCATTTCTATTTCATATTTAATGGAATTAAAACATAATGATAAATAGTATTATTATAATTCCAGTATGTTATAATATATAATATAATTAAATATATCCTTTATAAGTACCACATATGGTATGAATGAGTCATATCACTTTGAGGTGGTGGTAGTCTGCACTTCCTCTAATGAGAATATTGTGTTTCCCATAATTGAAACCATAAAGTCATGATATGAATGGAAATTATCGAAGAATAAAGAGAACATTAAAATAATATATATAATATATAAATACATTTCCATCATAATGGCCACCATTATAGGCGGTAGGAGATAATCAAACAATCATAATTTCGTGAGGCTTTAGTTTTCCATCCACAGAAACATTATGTTTTTTATCCATTAGATAGAGGTGTGTGTAAGTGTAGTTATAATAATTCTCATAAATAAATCCTAGAATATCGAAGATACTGGTTTTGTTACAAAATAAAGGAATAAAAAGATTTTGGGGTTGGAGAAGTAAAATAAAAGAAAACAATTTAAGAAAAACAGTTACCTTTAAGTTGGGTAACTCTCTTTGGTTTAAACCAAATGACTTCTTGAAGTGCCTTCTGCCTAAGTTAAGGCTTCTAGGAGGAGGATAGAGATGTAGGGAGATTAATTGGGTAGAGTTTGGATGAGCTTAAGGGCTTGAAAGATGTGAGTAATTGGTTAGAATTGGTATCTTTTTACAAGGGGGAGGAGGGGCTCTTTAGGAAAGTGTGAAAACATTATTTTATTATAAACTTATCTTCAGTTTCAAAAGGTCCAAAACACAATAATGTCAAAGATAAGATGACTAATATTTGAAATAAAATCATCCAATAGGAATTGGACAGGTTCTGGATATTATTTTATTCTTTATAATCTTCTTTATTTAAATCATTTATTAATGAGGTAAACACTGCATTATTATTGTGTCATAAATAATTTAATTTATTTGATGTCTAAAAATAAAAAATAAAAATACCATGATGTAAGAAATATTTTTATCTTCCCAATGAATATTTATAGTAGAAAATATGACTTATATAACACCATATAAAAATTATTTACTAAAATATTTTTCTTAATGTCAATTTTGTCTTTACATTATATTAATTAATCTAATTTGTCATTATCACTCCCAAGTGGCTCAATGGTGTCCCAAAATCGACCCAAAGATGCCCATGGTCGTTAATGACCCAAACAGTAAGGTTTGGATAAGTGTTAAGGTAATATTGAATTATTATAATATTCATTCATCCTTGAATTATCCTATTTACCTTTAACCGTGGTAAATAAAAGTCAAAAGTTACTATTCACCAAAAATTATTTTAATCTTAATGAACCAAATTTTACTTCTTTATAACAACCATGAATGTCGGATTTTTGAAATTCAATTCACAGAAGTGGTAAAATTTTATTTAAATGAAAAAGTCAGCTTTTTTAACTACCACTAAGTGGTTTCACTATTCATCAAAAATTGATGTTTTTCAGAAAAATACTAAAAATTCAGCCAAAGCTAAATTTGATATTCCAAATTGAAAAATTATTTCTATTTTAAACAATTAAAAACATAAAAGTTTTATTAATTAATTTTAAAATTAATTCTCGTTGTAAAAACAAATAGCGTGTTTTTAAGAAACAATAACTATCAAAAGATTGACACTTGTTTATGTCCAATTTCAAAGAGAAATTAATTCCAATGACAAAAATTGGATTAAATGGTAAAAATATATTCTAATTACACTTAAAAACCAATTGAATGATAATATAACCATATAAATAAATAATATTAAAACATAGTTTTGAATTAAAATACAATATTTACACTATTCATAAAAAAATGGACTTTTTCAGAAAAAGTCCAAAAATTTACACAAAGTAAATTTTGATGTCCCCATTCTAAAGAAGAATTTTATTTAGTCATATATAATGTATTAAAGTGGATTAAACTATATTTAAAGATGGTTATCCATTAAAAGGTGGTAAATCGACATTTTATTGTAAATTATGCTTAAAAGTATATTCATTCACATTTTAAGCCTCTAACATTTTTTTTGATAAATGTAATTACATTTAACAAACATGTATAATAATATTGTATTTAGTTTAATTCATTCCCGCCAATACAACAGTTAGGAGATAATGACCATTTAAAATAATAATATTATATTATTAGTGTGCAACGTAAGATTTCAAAGAAACGCGTTGTTGTGTATCGGGTACGCTATTGAACATAGCATACCCTTTAATGTAAAATTAATATTCAATTAACCAATATTAATAAATATGAAAAGTGTCTTATTCCTTATATATCTAGGATGTTACACTAACACTGATCTTCATCCCTTTAAATTATTTACCTTCATCGTATATACACTCACACCACAACATGATTAGTTAAAATAATCAATGTCAATATAGATATATCAAAATTGCATGGTAACACATATATATCGCACAATTAGATAAACTATCCCAAATAGATAACACAAGTTGTGGCATTTAATAAATGAACTATTATGCATCACAACAACAAGCATATTCAAGGAATGTGAACCTATATTCCTAGTCATTCTCCATGAATGTGCCTAACATCCCATAAATCACATATCAACATCATGAGAATCACCCAAGGTGAATTAAACCGTTCCAAATTATAATATAATATATGGTTTCATGGAGGTATATCATACAATTTCTACATAAGAACATGTAAACTCCCTAACCTAAGCCCCACGTACTTATATTCTTTCTATCATATCCCATGTTAGTCAAAATAAATTAAGTAAAGTAGTAATATAATTATATTTTGTAACACCCTAACCCAAACCACTAGGTATGAGCTGAAGTTCCACATGACCTCATGTGTGTCTTCCTATTTTTAGGAGGCTTATGAATAGAAGATTGGGGTCTAATTCCATCATTGGGCAGATTATACCTTCAATATCAATTCATAATAGTATTAATAATAATGAAATAACAATTAACAATATAATTAATATATAATCATAGTAACATGAAGAAATATGAATATGGTATACGTTCCATTCAAATAAATGTGATCTAAAAGTGTCAAACCAAACCAGATTAATTTGTGAAAATAATTATTTAAAAAATAGTTGTTCTCTAGAGTCCATATTTATCAGTTAGTAGCTCCATACTCATTTTCTTAACCATCCACTATAGAGCCATTTCCCTTCCCTAGATACATAGTCCTGAAATCTACAAGTGCATCGATATACTCAAGTATGTGTGATTACGAGACTTAGTAGGACACCACCAATATTTCCATAACTTTGTGTTCTCATGTATATAGGTGTATTCTATATTAATAGTAAATATATAGCAATCATAATAACACAGAATACAAAGCTGAGTAGTCTTTCTCTAACAAATTCTCTAAAAACCCTCATTCTAACCAGCTTGGGATCCATGGTAGAAGATAATAAAGGGTGTAAAAAATGATTAGAACTATCCTCAAGGCCATAATCATGTCACTTGGTATCCACAAGGTTCATTATGATGATTATGATACTCAGTATCCACTAGGATCATCAAGGTAAGGTACATTATCTTGTATCCACAATGTTCGTCGAGTAATGACACATTACTCTATATCCACAAGGATTATCAAGTAATGGTTGGGTTGTAATGGAATGATACTCTTCATCCCCATGGTGCATCATGTAACATATGGGCCTCAAGGATATCATACCCCTTCATCATACTCGTCACAAGTCATGTGTTATCCCCCTTAAGGGGTAATCATATCACGACGTCACCTATCACATGTGCCAAGAAATACACCTCCAAAGTCAACATAATACAAAAAATGCATTTCTTGAATAAAAAACATAAAATGACATCATGAAAAATATAGTAGAATAATATAATGACATTTGAATCAACATTAAACATGGTAACGATATATAGGATATTCTATTTGAAACAAATCACAAATAGGTCTCATAGGCTACACACACCCACATTTGATCACAATCGAGAATCACCATCAGTTATGCTAACACAAAAAAATAATAGGGTAACATGTTTTTCAAGAGCCTAATAAGTTAAGGAACTCCCTACCTCATAGTTTTCAATGTCATCATCAAGTTCCATTGATGATGCCATCACCTAAACCACATTTACACACCAACCAGAACATGATCATGTGAAAATTACTCTTAGAACATATTCTCTCCCGAAATGGAAATAGTTATAGAGTAAGGTAGAGGGAAAGAATACAAAGGTTATAAATAATTCATACCTGAGGTTGATCACCAGAAAACCGAAAAAATAACAAGGATATCTATAAATATGACTATGTAGAGGTATCAGTTCACTAAAGAATAGAGGTTTACTTGAAACGAACCCCATTTTATAGTGCGACACACCATAGTGTAGATACATGATGGAATAAATCACTCTTGTGTTTGGATAACCACTAGAGTGCAAGGATTTATTGGAAGTGATCTCCATGGAACGTGATGAATAATTTCAGTGTTAGCATAAACAACCATGGTGTATAATAGGGTAAAATATAATGTAAAACAATAGATTATCTTATACATAAAAAAATGAGGAAGACAACAATGTATAACCACTAAATAATATGAATTATTACGGTGTATGTATGGGAACTACGTTATGGAGTCATTTATGGAATCATTTGATGATCTAGACAAATTTATAAGTGAAGATTGAAATGTTTTTTGTAGTGTCTTAATAGTCATGAAATACCCTTTTTTATTCCTCATTAATTCCCCTATTTAATTCCAAAATGAATGCACCAATTCAATTCTAAAATTATTGCACTAGTTCATTTCAAAATAGATTCCACAAAATAAAAAATTAATATCCTATTGAAAGGATTAACTCCAAAATATTGATGGTAAGACCATCATTCTAAATGTAATATGGAAAAGGATTATTTTATCATGGTATAAGCCTATATGGTACATCCTTATCAAACCTTCCCCTCATGGTGAATCCTAGGATGAAAAATACTTCAAATTGAACAACATCATAAAAACCCCTTCTTCTTCAGTATGGCCTCAACTCCATAATTATACTATAGCATAGCCACCTATTCCATGGTGTGATGCCCCCAATATGTTGATATAAAGGATACCAAAAATAAAATAAAAATCAAAAATAATCTCAATGACCAAAAGAATTTACCTAAACAATGTTCAACCGAAAGTAAGAAGGAGGAGGAGAGAAATATGGATTTTATAAAAGAAAAATACTAGGCCTTTAACCAACCTATTTGACTAAACATTTGATACTCTTTGAGACTCTGTAATTCATGAAAATAAACAATGGATTTCAAAGGTGATATAAATAATTCAAAAGGATAAATTATCACATCAGTGTCTTTATTTTAAATTATTTTATCTTTTTGTTTTTTGTCTTTATTTTACGCTAGGTTTACTTTTGAGATTTGGAGAAAAATAGAGGTTTTGGATTGAAATACCTAGGCACATGGTTGGTAAAAAGTTATTAGTAACTATGCACACAACCCAGGTTACTGTGTAGTAAGAGACATAACCAACCGCACAGCCATTGCACGTTCATGTGCCCCAACCCAAGTGTTCATTTGGTCTAGATTGACCATGTGCATGGTCACTTCATGGTTTATTAAACCTTGCAGACATACCATTCCTAGAGTCTTGGTCAATAATAAAATTTTATTTACCATTTTTCATTTCTGTAATTAAACTTATTCCTCCAATTTTCTTCCCAACATGGGATTTTCATCCATAGAAGGCCTCCAAGATACTTTAACCTCCCTTAGAACCCATTTTTTAAGGGGTTTTGGTGGGATAAACTTCAAGAAAAATCAAGTAAGTGGATTTCCCCTTCCTTTTTCCTTCTCTATAGGGTTTCTTCCCTCTTCCTGGAGGTTATATTTTTCTAATATCTAGGTTTTCATCCCTATGGTTTAATCTTGGGTTTTTGGGTTTGATATCCTGGATTGGGGTTCATTTTTTCTTACTTGTTGTGTGGTTGAAGTTTGGTTTAATATTCACACCAATTTTGGGGGTTTTAGACATCAAAGGTAGGTTGTTCCATCTATAAACCTTATTTGGTGAATTGTTTTTCTAGTTTAGTTGATTTATCATGATCTTTGACGAATATATGTCATGTGAAATGTAGTTTTATAATGATTTTAACAAGAGATTGATTTTTAAGTGGCTTGTTTATGTGAAATGGGGTGTGTTTTTTGTGTGAACCCATGTTGTATCACTTGGTAAGATTTTATGAATTTTGAAATAAATTTATTAAATTATTAATGCGTTGAGAATTATGTTTTGATATGGTATTGGTGTACATTTAGTCTTGAAAAAGGAAAATGAGTTGGTTTTCTTGTGTAAAACCATGTGAAACTTCTTGGAATTGTTTGATGAAATTTTTAAATGGTTTATCAAATGATATAAAGAGTGTGAAAAATAATTTCTAATAGTTTCAATGTAAGTATGATTATTTAAGTGGTATTTTGATGTGAAAGTGGTATTATGTGACATGTGAAACTTGTTTTTGCATAAAAGGGAAACCTGGGTATACAGGTGGGTGTACATGGACTAGTATGCAGGTGATTTAGAAGTATATTTAGCCCAGTTTAACATAGTGTGATGTGGAATGAAAAAACTAACTATGTATGGAAAATGATTTGAGACAACTAGAACATATGATATTTCTCCTGTCTAGTGGCTTGTGCATGAAAAAGATATTGGTCATGGTTCCTATACCACATTTCACCAAGATATGAGTTACCTATGGTCCCACTTATTGCTAGTTCCAAGGGTTAGTTCCCATGATTAGTGATCATTCACTATATTTCACTTACCATTGGCATTCAGTGGTTTTGGTTGTAAATTTTCATAAGCATGTGTGTTCTATTTTAAAAAATAATTAAAAGTGACTTTCATATTAAAGTTTTTTCCCTTAAAATTATTACTAGAATTTCCTTTGTGTAAATTCTTTCAAGTTATTTACCTTATAATGTTTTCTGCACAGAAACTGTTCTTGGGTAGAATCCTGATGGGATTAGTCCCACACCCTACATATACATTTGTGTGTAAGTAGACCTGGTAATATTAGACACATGTAAGAGAAAGAATTTTAGTGACGACATATCAAGTTGCTAGAATTTTTATTGATGTGGTGTTATGGAGGTGTATTGAGGAAGATTCCCCCTATACATGTGGTGGCTTTTGAGATAAATTTGCTCCTCCTTTTTTGTAACTCTATTGGGTTTTTGTTTAAACAATGTAACCCATTTATGAAAAATTGTTTAATGATTTTTTGGTTGAAATTTCAGATTTGGTTTATTAAAATTTTCTTATTTTTTAATGATTATAAATTTAGTTAAATCATTAATAATATTTTTTATGATACATGGGAACTTGTACCAGCTTCTGGGGATAGGGAACACCTTCTTTCAATGCCACGAACTGGGTCGGGCATCGTTTCAGATGATGAATTGGCTTGGTTCTTGACAAAATGGTATAAAGGGATGTTAGTTCATTGGTTAATTTTATTTGGGATCAGTCGAGTTAGACAGGAGCTAGGACTATCGAAGCTCGATGTTTTAGATGAACGTAGGGTTGTTGCCCCGCACACCTCATGATAGTCCTCAAGTCACCAGGGGATGTGGGGACTTTTTTTTGACTTCTCTTCTATGTGGTACATGCATGTTGCAGACTACATATGGACACTAGGTGGGGGAGAATTTGTTAGGTCATTTTATTACCATGGTACGTTTGACTTATTTATATTTTTATTTTATTTCATTGCTCAAATTTTTCAGAACTATTCTATTAATGTTTTCTCTTGTGATTGTTGCTTTTTTTAGCAACATGTTTCCCCAAAGAGTTTGCTTGAACTCATAGGAGGAAGTCGAAGAGTGTTCTCCTACACCACATGATCAAATTTTGGTGGAAGTTGTGGTGCATGTTGTTTAGGCTCTTTTATAAGGAGAGGATCCTACTCCCACTTGAGTTTGAGAGGATTAATCTAGTCCTAAAAAAGGAAAAAGCTCAAAAGTTTCTCAAGAACAAGCCTCTTACTTTTTGGGGCTATGTTGAGCTATAGGAAGTAGATGAGTGGATTGAGAAGATAGAGAGGATGTTTGAATTTATTTACACCCCTGAGGAAATAAAGTTAAATTGTTCGTAGTTATTTTTAATGGTTACCAATTGAAGGTGGTGGGAATCTGTGCTTCATGTTTTGAAGCATGAGCAAATGAACTGGACGGATTTCAATACCATCTTCAAAAAATAGTATTGTCCCAAGGTCTTAGACTATATTAGATCCCATGAGTTCATGGATCTCTACCAGGTAGATCAATCAGTGATGGAATATACTAACTGTTTTGTTGATCTAGTGTGGTACACACCTTAGATTGTTTATAATTTATATATATAAGCTCAAAAGTTTGAGAAAGGGTTGCGACCAGAAATTTACTCTCATGTTTTCTTGTTCAATCTGGGAACCTATGTTGAGGCAGTTTATCATTCTTTAATGGTCGATATTGGATCAAAAAGTAATGTATGGGTTTTCTAGAGTGGTTTCATATGTTGGTAGGGGAAACTCCTAAAAGAAAAAGTGGAAGTGGGATGATCAAGGGAAAGAAGGGAGGTGATTTTTCAGGTCATTCTTCCAAGAATTGTTATTCTGTAGCTTCTGATGTGAGGAATATAGTGTTTCAACAGTGTGGGAGGGTAGGGAAAACATGACCTACATTCACATATCCTCCTAGTCCTTTTCATTATTGTGGATATATGGGGAACTTGTAGTGTTTATAAAGGGTGACGTGCCCATACTATAGTGGGGTAGGATCTATAGCTTCTAGGGGAATGTCTATTTAGTTAGAGTCGTCTGGGATGGTAGGGTATCAATTCAGTGGTGGTGGCATAAATACCAGATCATCTTTAGGTAAGATCATGTTCATGATAGAGCCATAAGTGAGCAATCATTCTCAGGTAGAGACCAAGCATCTTTATGTTGTGGATAAGGCATAAGGAGGATAGTATATAGGGACCTCAATGGTCTGTGGTACCATTCTAATTGCATCTACTATAGAAACTATTTTATTTGATAGTGGTGCATATATTTATTTTATCTCTTATAGTATTGTGGATCTATTGAACCTTCCAACCAGACTGATGTCTTTTTCCATGCAGTTATTAACACTATTTGGTAGGAAGAAAGAGTGGGGTCTCCGGTGTCCATCTTGTGTGCTCCACGTGTCATGGGTTGAAATGGAGTGGGATTTCTTAGTCATATACATGGACCTATTTTATGTGATCCTTGTCATGGATTGGTTGGTTCACTTCCAAGAAGATATAAATTTTTTTGGCCTTGGGTGAGTTTCATGGCACCTAATGGGAGTCCCCATGTAATTTTTGCGGACTGGGATCTTTAGTCAGGTTGCTTGGGACCTCCAGCTCTTGATTTTGGAAACATTATCTTTTAGTTATCATCACTCATACTAGATTAAAATTGTGGTTCTATTTATGGTGGACTACCTCAAGTGGTGGATGATTTCCCCATGGTATTTATGGATGAATTTTCAGGCTTACCCCCATAGTGGGATGATGAGTTCTCGATTGATTTGGATCTGGGAACACAACTGATATTTCTTCCCTTATATTGAATGGCCCCCACCAAAATGAGGGAATTAAATATACATCTGGAAAATTTGGAATCCAAAGGGTTCATTCCTTTGAGCATCTATCCTTGTCCACTCCTTCCATATTCATGAAGAAGGCTAATAGATCCCTCTAATTGTGCATTGATTACTAGAATCTGAATAAGAAAATGTTTAAGATTAAATACCCTTTTCCTAAAATTGATGAATTTTTTAATCAAATGAATGGGGAAAAGTGGTTTTACAGTATATATTTCTATTTGTGTTCTCACCAAGTCAGGGTGAGAGAGGACGACATCTCAAATACGACTTTCTAAAGTCAGTATGTACACTTTGAGTATTTTTTCATGCCTTTTGGGTTGACAAATTCCCCATCCGTTTTTATGGAACTCATAAATAGGGTGATCTAGTAGTATCTAAACTCTTTCATTGTTGTATTTATGGATGAAATCCTAGTTTATTTTGTGTATTAGGAGGACTATGAGCATCACTTGAGGGTCATTTAGGGAACTCTATGGGATCACTGCCTATATGCTATGATTTCAATGTAAACCTATTCGATCAAGGAGGTGAATTTTTTGGGTAAAGTGATTTTAGAGAAGGGGGTTTTGGTGTACCCTGATAAGATCAGCGCAGTTATGTCATGAAATCAGCCGAAGAATGTGTTTGAGATCAAGAGTTTTCTTTGCATGGTAAGTTTTTATAGACTGTTTTTTCGGGATTTCTATCGGCTTTCATTGTCCAGGAATAAACTCACTCGAAAAGGAATAAAGTTTGAGTGGATCCTAGAGTGACATGCATACTTTGAGGAGCTGAAGCAGCGATTGATTATTGCACCTTTATTGGTCTGTCCAGAGTCTGGGAAGGGATGTGTGGTTTATTACAACACTTCATGTATGGTTCATGGGTTTGTTCTTATAATGGATGATCACGTAGTGGTGTATGGTTCCCACCAACTCTGACCACAT
This sequence comes from Viscum album, assembly GCA_963277665.1. NCBI lineage: Eukaryota > Viridiplantae > Streptophyta > Magnoliopsida > Santalales > Viscaceae > Viscum > Viscum album. Next base: position 1,912,327,801 of record OY728127.1, read on the forward strand.
GAAATGAATTACCCGACCCATGAATTAGAATTGGAATTGGTTATGAATTCACTAAATAGTTAGCACCACTATATTTATTGGGGTAAATTTTTGGTCTAGTCTGGCCATAAAAGTTTAGCCTAAAATTTATCCCAGAAGTACTTGAACTTGAGACTGCTCTTTTGGATAGATTATTTGCAGGGATTTCACTTTGAAATTATCTATACCAAATATATGGTTAATGTAGTGGCTGATTCATTGAACTGAAAGGTGTCGGTGCATGCTATGAGGATGTCTAAGGATGAGTTCACTCTGATGGGGATCTTTTCCCAAATGCATTTGGAGACCAAGGAGAATAACATGGGTGAATTATACGAAATCTTTTAGTTAAATCCTTCCCTTCTAGAGTTGATACAGTGGGAATATCCTGGTGATGAGATTTGTCAGTTATCTATGTTGTTTCTTCATGGTGGGGAGACACCTTTTGATTGTTTTTCATCTCCTGAGGGAGTTGTGTGCCTTAATGGACATTCAATGGTGTTTTTGTTCTTGAGGATGGAAGTGATGTAGTATAGCCACTTATATCAATGGGCCATTCATCCCAGTGTCACCAAGATTTATTATGATGTGTGTTGGTAGTTTTAGTGGCCAAGAATGAGGTGGGACATAGCTGATTTTCTATTGAGGTGTTATACATGTAAGTAGGTAAAGGCAGAGCATCATAGTCCCTCTGTTTTTCTTCATTCATTAACCATTCCTACCTGGAAGTGGTATGAGGTTTCCATATATTATATTTTCGGCTTGCCTCATACACCTCGTAGAAGGAATACTATTTTGGTTGTGGTTGATAGTTTAACCAAATCAGTCCATTTTATTCTGATTAGAGATAGAGCTAAAGTGGATGATATGGGGATACACTATATTCAGGAGGTGGTAAGGATTCATGAGGTGTTTTATCACTTATTTTTGGTAGAGATCCTCATTTTACCTCTCTATTTTTAGAAGGGATTCATAATTCATTAGGGTTAGTTATTAAGATGATTATGAAATACCATCCTCTAAGAGATTGTCAAAGAGAGTGGGAAAATCATATTTTGGAGGACATGCATCGTGTATGTGTTTTTTGATTTTGGAGGATTATGGGATAACCATTTGGGGTTGGTTGAATTTTCTAACAGTAACAGTTATCAATCATTGATTCGAATTGCTACATTTGATGAACATTATGGTCAGCCTTTTCTGTCTCCTCTCAGTTGGGATAAGGTGGGTGAGACCTCACTTCTTGGGGTGAGCCTTATGTAAGAGACATATGAGAAATTCATGTTGATCAGGAAGCGATTATAGATAGCTCAGAGTCACTAAAAATATTATACAGACTAGAGTAATTGTGATCATTAGTTTTTCATGGGTGATTGGGTATTAATGAAAGTTCCCCCTCACTCAGGTCATCACCATTTGGGAAAGCATGGAAAGCTAACACCGATGTATGTCGGCCCTTTTGAAATCACCAGGAGGATTGGAAATGTGGCATATGGGTTACCATTTCCTTCTCAATTGACATCTATTAACAAAGAGTTCCATGTCTCCATATTGAAGAAGTATAATGTACATCCATCACCTTTTTTGAATTGTGAAGAGTTAGAGAGAAATCCCAATTTATCATTATTTGAACGGTCGGTGCAGATAGTGGATTCCTAAGAGAATCTGATTTGTGGAATGTCTATTCCATTTGTCAGTGTCCTTTTCCTGCATGGCAATGATGTGCATAAAACTTGGGAGTGTAATTTGTGTGTTTAGAATGAGTATCTATTCATATTTTCCAATAAATCTTCGATTTGACTTTATGAGGGTAGAATGTTTTCATAGTGGGTAGAATTTGAACGTCTATTTTTTTCTTTTTAGGTATTTTCTATTTTTTTGTCTATATTTTCCCCCTAGGTTTCCATTTAAAAGTTAGAGAAAAAGTAAGTTTTGGGGTGGAAATACCCAAGTGCATGGTCAGTGCATGGTTAGTAGTAACGGTGTGCCCAACCTAGGTAATCATACAGTTGGATACAGAACCTACCATACAACCACCATAAGGTTGTGTGCCCCAACCTTGGTATTCGTGTAGTCTGGAAATACCTTATGAACTGTAACTGCATTGTTTATTAAACTATTCATACAAACTGTGCACATAGTCTACGTTATTAAAAATGTTATTCACCATTTTTCCCTTCTGTAATTAAACATTTTATGTCCCATTTCTTTCCCACATAGGATTTTCAGCCATATAAACCCTCCAAGCTCCCTCAAGGTCCCTTGGAACCCATTTATTAATGGGGTTTTGGTGGGATAATATTTATGAATCATCATGTAGGGGTATTTACAACTCCTTTATTCCATCTCTTTAGGGTTTTTCCCTTTTTCATGAGGTTTTATTTTTTCAACTGTTAGGTTTTTATCCTTTAGATTTAATCATTGGATTTTGGGTTCGATCTCCTAGATTAGGGTTCATTTTTTCTGTCTTGTGGTGCAGTTGAAGTTTCATTGAAGATTCACATCAATTCTTGGGGTTTTTGACATCAATGGTATGTGGTTCTATCTATAAACACTATTTGGTGAATTATTTTTCTTGTTTAATTAATTTAGAAATATCTTTGATTAATAAATGTGGTGTGAAAGTTTTTTTTGAAAGACATTAACATTCGTTTGATTTTTAAGTGGCATGTTTATGTTAAATGGGGTGTGTATTTGGTGTGAACCCATGTTGTATCATTTGGTAATGTTTTATGAATTGTGATGTATGTTTATTAAGTGATAAAAGGGCTAAGAATTGTGTTTTGATATGGTGTTTTTGTAAATTTGGTCTTGAAAGAGTACTTTGACTAGGTTGTATTTTGTAAAACCATGTGAACCTTGATGTTTGTGACCTTATTCAATAATTAGTCATACCACATTATAATATGATTTGGAATTAATGAAATTTAGGAGTCTAAACTCATTTGGGTTTTGAAAAAAAAAACAAAAATTCAATAGATTAAACCCTTTAGGAGATACAGGAAATAAACCGTATCCTTTAAATACATCATATACATCTAGAGTAATTGTTCAAACCCATTAGGTATCCTCAAAGATGTCTTAATATACTCATATGTGAGGTGGTAAGGGAATTTATTAATATGAATTATTCAAGATGGAATTACCTACCATATTTCTAATATTTAATGGGTTATTTATATTCAGTTGGTTCCTAAAAAAGGTGGAATGACTATTTTCAGTGATGAATATGAACAAATAGTCCTAAATCAGGTGAAAAATAAGTGGTATGTGTGAATTTATTGTTGAAAATTGAATTAAAAATCATGAATATGCCACATCCCATTCCCTTACATAGACCAAATCCATGAAAAACAATTTATAAATCGATACTATTTATTTCTTTATAGCGACACCATATATTTCTAAATCTCAATTGCTAATTATGAGCAAGAAAAATGATGTTCACATGAAAATTTGGAACATATGAATATATATTAATGTATTTCAACCTTTTAAATTATCTTTAATCATTCCATAGGTGCATGATGAGAACCCTTTATGAATTCATTAAGAATTTAATGGAGGTTTTAATGGATGAATTCAATATTTATGGTGATTCATTTTAACAGTTTTTATATTCACTACCTATAGTCCTACAAAAGTTTTTCTGTTGTTAACTTGTGTTAATTTCTATAAAAATTCACTTTATAGTTAATAATTGGATTTTCCAAGGACATATAACCTACTATGAGGGTATTCAATTTAATCCATCTATAATTGAGGTAATACAATCACTTTTTAACCAAATTTAGTTTGATACATCTGATCCTTCCCCAGATGAAAATCAATCTAATTACACAATTATGAAAAAATAACTCTTAGGAATGGTTTTTTCATTGGAAACTTTTGGCCATGTCTCATTGGTGTTAAGATCATTTTATTCCTAAAATATTCATCTTTAATGTTTTTACTCAAAAATAGTGATTGTAAACTAATTATTATAAGATGGATCTTAATGAATTAATATTTTTACCTAGATATTATGGAAGGTGTTGTAATAGATATCCTTTTGGCTTATCATAGGAGTAGAATTTCCAATTCTTCACATTTCGGAATCATATTCCATAAATTTTTCATGGGGAAATTTTCATCGATTTCTATAAAATTATCGTGGTATGACTTGATTATAAATTACTTGGTTATTGGTGTTTTCCAAAACGATTTTTCAAAAAAATAGAAAATATAAAAAGTGACTAAAAAGATTAATTTTTGGTATGGTAATAATATTTGGAAAACTCAGGCCAACATAGTAATTATGAGATTGATTGATATGGAGGAAATTCCTATATCATTGGATTTTTCCATTTATTAACTATAGGTGTCCACAATGGACTATAAAGGATATTCATAAAATTTCTAATCTCTTGATTTTTATGGCCTTTACTCTTTACAGAATCATATGACTTCTATCAATAATATATAACATGCCTAAAATTTTGTAAAAGGTTCAAAAATTATTGAAATATCACAAAACACATTAATATTTTATGAAATCTTTGAGGTTTTTGGAATCTATTTCATGGGTACCTTCTCTCCTTCCAATGGATTTTCATAAGTTATTCTCACTATAGAATATGTTTATATGTGGGCAGAGGGTAAACCCACTAGGAAGGATGATTCAAAAACTAATAGTGAGTTCTTTAAAACACTCACCTTTCATAGGTTTAGATCACCATGTGTTGGGTGAGTACCTAGGAACATATTTTTTTTAATCATACCATTATGTCAATTTTGAAAAAACCTGGGGTTATTCATAAAATATCCATTTACTATCTCCACCAAAAAATATATTAAAATAGATTTAAAATAGTTAATTGAAATAATTGTTAATTTCACAACAAAAGTCTGGTATGAAAAAATTTGCAAAGCACTTTTGTCTTATCAAACAGCCTAAAACACTCTTTGAGATGTATCCCTTGAAGATTGTTTTTTTAAATCATGTAATTCTCAAGTTGGACTTCAACATATATTATTTTCAGATGTAAAGACATGAAAATTTGATTATAAAAAAGGTCTTGATGATAGGTTACTATAATTTAATGATCTAGAGTATCATTAACATGATAAATATGAGAATTCCAAACATTATAAAGAAAAATATAAGGTACTACATGACAAAAACAACCTAAGAAATACATTTTATGTCTGTTATAAAGTAATTTTCTTCAATTATCACTTTTGAATTTTCCCCAGTAATCATACCTCTTATTTTGAAGATTATTTTATAATTATTAATGTTTAGCCATTAGGTATAGTACATGTCTAAGACCCCTATACTAAAAATATATTCACAGTTAATGGAAATCTTCTAAATCATCACAATTAGGTGGAACATTCCCTGAGAACAACATTGACTTCCATTAGATCCAGGACTACTAGAATTTACCCACCATCAAATGGATAATGAGACCCACCTATTATAATCCATGGTAACCTACTTCATTTTAAATCCCCCATGCTCTCTCTCCTTCTCTCTCTCTCTATCTTTCTCCCTCCCCTCCCCTTCCCCACTCCCACTATCTCCATTCCTCTCCATATCCATCTCTCTACCTCTATCCATCTCTCTCTCCCACTCCCTTCACCCTTCATCTCCCCCTCTCCCTTTATCCTTAATTTTATCTCTCTCTCTCTCTCTCACTTTATTACTCATTATTTTTACCACTTTATTCATCCACTATTTCATTTTTTTACATATTTTGTTTGTGTTTTTTTTAGAATAATAATATCATAATTAATCACCTTTAAATAGTTTAAAAAAAATACTTCCTTCATGATATGATGACAAAGACACAAGAGGGCGTGAATTATGACCCATTTAAAAAAATTATTAACTATTAAAAATGTATTTATTGAAAGATATTTGATCGTATATATATCTCTTAATGTCATGTAATGAAGTGGAAAATAAATTAAATAAAGTGTATGAAGTGATGATGTATAGTTGTTCGGAGAAAATAGATCCCCTAGTATACTCCACCAATATTCTCTCCCTGAGATCAGTGATTTTTACTAATGAGGTCATTTTATTTGGGGACAACAACAACTAAGTGCAAACAGTTGAAACACAAAAATAAGTGTTTTATAAGGACAATAAGTTCATTTGAATACAACATTGACATGTCTGATCAAGAAGATAACACTACACCATGACTGAGAACAAGTAGTCAATAGTTAAATAGAAAATATATTTGAAGAAGATTTTTTGAAATTCACTTCAAATCACTATATCAGTAGAAAGTAATAGATGAATTTATATTCTTCTTCAGAGAATAAATATTAAATTAGGTATAACTCTAAGGAAATACATATCATAAATCACATTGAAAAATATTTTTATTATCAAAATAGTAGAATAGTTATTTTGTTTGTTCCAATATTGTACTATTTTAAGATGTGTTTCATTACCACTATCTTCATCTTCAATTTATAATGGAACTTTTCCAGCCATTTCAGACTTCATATATATCATTAATTATTTGAAAATTACTATTCTGAAGGGATTCCATAATTATATCCACTATTTTTTTGAAGGCATTAAATCGTTCTTATTATAATTCTTCAACAAAATAAATTGAACTGATAATAATAATAATTGATAATTCCAATATTTTTTTGTACTTAATGATACTCTTTAACATAATTTCCATGATAATATACATATGCCCACTGAAAAATTAAAATATTTTTTGATTCCAATTTCTATAAATAGCTCCATGACTAATTCTTTGATTATTTCATGACTGATCCTCTATAAATCAAGTAGATATTTAAATATTTAATTTGAATATAGTTTATAAAATATATTTCAAATTAAATTTATCTACAATCAATTTCTCCAAAAAGATATGACCATTAGATATAGAAAAAAGCAATATCTTTAAAATTATCATATAAATCTATTAAGAAATTTGAATTTTGATGTTTGAAAAACTTATCATCCATAATGATATCTTAAATAAATTCCACAATTATCTCACATGAAATTTTCTAAAAATCTTAGAAGGCACATATAACAAGATCTGGTAAATTTTTAGAACCCCAAATCATCTAATTTAGTATTCAATCTAGTTTTGTTATATTTATATAGTTTTTAGTAGTTTCTAAAAAACCCAAAAATTACCCTAATCAAAAAAAATTATCGTGATAAAAATTTGATAAACAATCGAAAATATAGTTTAGAAACTATAGAATGTTACAGTTACTTCAAGACAAAAATATGAATACCAAATGACTAATTCATCTTTGGTCATAGTTGATTGAATTGTATATAAATATATTAAGTTTATAATGAAATATGAGTCGTAAAATTATAAGTACTGTTCAAATAATATAAAATAGGGTAAAACTATCTCCAATGTAAGGTTGTGATGAAACATTATTGATGACATGAGGTATATTTCAAATGTGTGGTTACGAACCGGTGGTACTCCAAACATGAGGTCATGACCCGTCCCAGTTGGGCCCATGTCGTGACTCCCCAGGCCCTCCACCAATAGGCCCATGGTAGGTGACTAGCACCAAGTAGGCATATTACCAACATGGGAGGCATTGCCTAAGTACCTGAACACACACACACATCTCCATGCCCAAAATGATGAAATTTAAAAACCACTAGGAAACAAAATTAATGCATACAATAGAACCCAATCAATAGTGTACGATGGAAAGTAAAGTACTGAAAGTAAACAGGGCCAGAATACAAGCCCACCAAAAAAGTGTATGAAAACTAAAAATTCACACTATAAACATAAAGAGGTATTGGTACTGCTGCTCGTAGCTGTAAGAACACCTCGGCCTGTAGGAAATTCAGAAAGCATAGTCTTGTCCTGGTCTAACCTAGACTCTGTCAAAAGGCCGCTCATCTACACAAGAAATGACACATGTGGGAAAACCCATGCAGGGGTGAGTATAACAATACTCTATAGAGGACCCCGAAAACCACAAAGAAATAGACGAAGGAATGGCATAGTGAGATCTATGAAATATTTCTACTGAACATATAACATGAGTAACAGAAAAATATCAAAATATACTCAAATCCCAAACCCGTAGTCTAGGGACAAGTCACACAACAGCATACCCCAACTAGGGGTTCAGTTCGAAGATTCCACAAAGCAATAATCGGGGAGAACTCACTCTACAAGTCGGATAACTCTGATGACGTCTGTTCGAGAATTACTGCATGTCGGGAAAGGTCACGATAGATAGACACACTCATTCTGGGAGAACACACTCCTCAGTATAAAAGTTCAAGATACACATATGAGGATCACTAACAGGGCCTTGACGAATACCGGGACACATCTGGAATTCACCTGCTAGGTAGAGGATTGACGCCCTGTGGAATTGGTCACGTCGATACCTGACTCCACCTTGGTTCAAGATTGGATAGAGGATCTCGTTTCGGGCCTCTCGGAGAGACACCTGACTCTATGTCGGAAATTAATGATGAAGGGATCATACTTCTGTAGTAAGAAATGATACCTGACCTTTGGGGGAATGAGAAAAGGGGTACTAACCCAAAAAAACATATCCATGATACAATGGACAAGAAGATCAAGCCACGTATTGAAAAGTACACGACATGTAGAAGTGTCACACGCCGTGTCTTTTGACCCTGGGTGCTGCCCGTGTACTACGGCCCATGTTTCAAGGTCAGTTGTGTAGGAAAGTTAGTACATAGGGTGTAGTACAGATCAAATTCCATGTTCAAGTAGCTGGGGTCGGCTCTGTGTATGCAGTTGTGTGCTCGTACACAGCTTTATCCCATGTGTGCCATCCAGTGTAACCGGTACATAGGGTAACCCGTGTGGCTAGCCTAGTCTGGCAATGTGGTCGAGTACATGATCGTGTTCTCCATACCGTGTCCGTGTATTTCCCAAGATATACACCGAGTCCTACGTAGTCGCCTCTTCCATGCTACATAAGTTCTATACATCATGTTCTGAAGCTGTGTAGTCTATCTCGTGTCTATATACTTCCCAGAATACACACCGAGCTTTGGGGAAGGTCCAATACATCGTGTGATACATGTTTGACCCCTGAAACCCTAGTTGCCTCTGTCGTTACCACATGATGTGTTCATCGTGATACACGTTGTGTATTGCAGAAATTTCTAGAATTGTGAACCCCTACTGTCGCGCCTCCCGTGATGCCCCATTCGTCGATCTAGCCATCTGATCTCAATGAAACTCAAGGGTTTAGGTTTCCCCGACTCTATCAATTTTGGGCCTCTGGTCGGTCCCAAAAACACATTTTGATCATCCGTCTGAGGAACGGTTAAAGAATGATAATTCCAGAACAGCGACAATTCGTCTGTCAGTATCGTCATCGTACCTGTACTAGGTCTCCACAATGTCGGATCTCTAATTTGGGATCGTTTCATAGTGGAATGGATGCGCAACAATCCGTTATTTGTCACCTCATGAATAACATGAAGAAAAGGGGAAGAAAATCCAACACCCCAAAAGGGGGAACGAACCTCCACCTTCGTTCGTCACAACGTTGGTTAGCTCCCGTTAGAAGGATTAAACAAGGAAAATCACAACGTTAACCCAATAATTATCACAATTGAAATTCCCGAATCAAACCCCATAAAATAACACCATCCCACAAGAACGCATGATCTATGGATCAACATGTTCGTGATTGATTCGCATTCATCGTTAAATCTATAAACGGGGAAAGAAGAATAAAAACAACCCCTACCTCGATCTGATTTAGGAACAATCATCTTGTCTTGTTCGTTGGTGAGGTTCATCGGATCCAGGATGCCTCGCCAACGTCCACCAATGGGTTATCCTCCAAATCTATAATAGCCTATCTCTCAATTCATAGGGTTATGTGGCTAACCTTGCAAACTTTCCATAATAAGGTATTTAAAAAGAGAGGAATTAGGTTTCTTTTCAAAAAGGAAACTTTTAAATAAAATAAATTATTGTTTTATTTTATTTCCATTAAACGCCCAAAAACTAACTCTCGCAGCTGACCTACACCTATTGATTTTAGGATTTTCCTAAGGTAAAGTCACCGCATTAAACACAATTGTGCCCTTATATTTTTGATATGCACCCCCATTTAAAAGATATTCCACTTTTGCAGGAAAACTGCTCAGGCGCACTGCTTAAAATTTTAATTTATTTCAAACATTTATTCCTGACACTTTAGACCTCAGAATCGCATTTCATTGAAAGGTCTGGTCTTGAAATAATTCCATATAATATTTAACAATAATTCATGGAAAATATGAGAAATTACTTTCTCCCCACCTTTGGGCTTTGCATCCTTGAAAACCTAATAACAAAGGCCACTCAAAAATATGTGGGTACTGGGCACGGATTTGAGCCTCCCACTCCCACGTGCTATCCTGAAGATTCATGTGCTTCCATCGGACTCGCATCAAGGGAATTGATCACCCATGATGTATCATCTCCTACTGATCCTCGACCTCTACTAGGTACTCAGAATAGGTCACTCCATCCTTGATGTCCAGGTCACCCCAGTCGATGACGTGCGATGGGTCATGCACATACCTCATCAACATTGACATGTGGAAGACATCATATACTTGATGAAACTATGGAAGTAGATCTAGGTGGTAAGCCACCTCTCTAACTCTACATAGTATCTGGAAAGGTCCGATGAACCTTGGAGATATCTTGCCTCCTCAGCCAATTCTATACAACCCTCTTTGAGGTTAGACCCGTAGAAAGATGTGGTCTCCCTCCTCAAACTCCAGAGGTCTCTGTCGTCTATCATCATGAGAATTATTCTATCTTTGTATAGTCTTCATCCACTCCCGGATGATCTGCACCTTATTGGGGGTAGCTCGCACCAACTCCGGACCCATGAGTACTGACTCTCCGGGAACATTCCGGCAGAGCGGTGACTGGCAGGGTCTCACATACAAGGCCTTAAATGGAGACATACTAATGGTGGAGTGGTATATGTTGTTATATGAAAACACCACTAGTGGTAGGTGGTCCTCCCAACTGCAACCAAAGTCCAAGATACAAGCCCGTAACATATCCTCTAGAACCTGGATGGTCCACTTTGTCTGACCATCGGTCTAGGGATGAAACTTCGTTCTCAAGTGTAGTTGATTCCCAAAAACCTCATACAATACCTTCCACAACTGGTATGTGAATTGGGTGTATCAATCCAAGAATATTATCAAAGGGACACCATGAATCCGAACTATCTCCTACATGTAGAGGCATCCCAAGCTCTCTACGAAACACTGCTCTCTAATAGCTAGGAAATGGGCCAACTTGGTGAGTTGGTCAACGATCACTCAAAAGGAATCACTCACCTTGGACATATATTTTAATCCTTTCACGGATTCCATTGATATTCCATCCCTCTTCTACTCTAGGACATTCATTGGTGAACTAATCCCACTGGAACCTGGTGTTCAGCCTTCACCGGCTGGCATGTAAGGCATTGAGAAACGAACTACGCTATTGCCTACTTCATGCCTGACCACCAGAACTATCATCAGAGATCCTATTACATATTTTCCACTCTAGGATGTACCACCCAAGGATATGTATGAAACTCTATCATGACTTATTCATGCAACGCCACTAGTACAACAGTGTGTCCTCTGAAAAGAAATATGTGCTCCCCTCTTGGAAATACTAATCAGGAGCATGTCCTGGGGATAACTGAGCACGTAAAACCTCACAGTCGACTTCCCCAAGCTGCACCTCCCAAACTCGTAGTAAGAGTGTAGGAGTGGCAACCATCGACGGAAGTTAAGCTACATCCTCACTTTCCACAAAGGATGGCTACAACGTGGCTAACTACTCTGTTGCCTCATTCAACAGCTGCGAGCTCTACCTTCTACTAAGAGCATCTTCCACCTTGTTCCCTTTCCCATAAGTATATATGATCTATAAATAATAATCCTAGAGGAATTATAGCCAACAACTCTTCCTCAAATTTAGATCCTTCGGTGAGAAAATGTTCTTGAGGCTCTTGTGGTCAGACTAGATGATGAACTTCTCGCCCGTAAGGTAGTGTCTCCACATCTTCAAAACAAAGACTACCGCAGACAATTTGATATTGTGGGTCACATAGCTCTTATCAGGTGGACTAATTTGGAACAAAACAAAATCAATCACTTCCTTTCTCTACATTAGGACACATCCAAGCTCGGTTCCTGATGCGTCGCAGGAAACTACATACTCGACACCCTCCTCTGACAATCTCAAAATTGAGGCGCTCGTCAAATTCTGTCTCAACAACTCAAAAGCCTGCTGGAACTTCTCCATACATATGAAATGTTTTCCCTTCCTAGTCAAGGCTATCATCGGTGCAGAAATTCATAAGAAATCAGGAATTAATCTCTAGTAATATCATGCCAACCCAAGGAAGCTCTAGACCTCTGTCACGCTCCAAGGTTGCTCCCATGCTAACACAGCCTCCACCTTGGCTGGGTCCATACCTACACAATCAGCTAAGATGACATGTCCCAAAATATGGACCTCCTAAATCCAGAACTAGCACTTTGAAATCTTCCCTTAAAGATGGTGCTCTCGGAGTGCGTCAAGAACCATCTGCAAGTGTCTCTCACACTCCTCCTCTGCCACCGAGTACAGTAGGATGCCGGTATGGAAGACCACTAGGAACTAGTCCATGTACGACTAGATTATATGGTTAATTAGACCCAGGAAAACTGTAGGAGCATTTTTCATGCTGAAAGGCATCACCAAGTACTCATAGTGATTGTAGTGGCTTATGAAAGTCGTCTTTGGTATATCCTTGTCTCGTACTCGTAACTGGTGATAACCTGATCGATGGTCAACCTTTGAGAAACATGGTGACCCTCTTAGCTGATCGAAGAGGTCATTGATTCTCGACAGTGGATAGTTGTTCTTAACCATTACCTGATTCGGGTGTTGTTAATCCACGCACAACCTCAAACTCCCATCTTCCTTTTTATCAAACAAGACTGGGGCCACCCAGGGTGAAATGCTGGGTCTTACAAAACCCCTGCTCTGCAAATCCTCTAACTACACCCTCAGCTCGCGAAGCTCTGTGGGAGCCATCTAATATACTGGTGAGTAAATCAGTGTCGTCTCGTGGTGTAAGTTGATATAGAATTCGATTTCCCGGTGGGGAGGTAGTCCTGGAACATCTTCGGTAAAGACGTACTCATACTCTGCCACTACTTATGGGAATTGGGATCTCATAACATCTACTTGTCGGAGGGCAAGGCTATCCAACTCATGAGTGGTTGGATGCACCTCTTATGCATGAGCATGTTCTGTACTTCATGGGTCTCCTTTTCTCTAACTAAAGAAAACATCATCCCATCACTACGGACACACCACACTCTTCACCGAAAATAATCAATCTCGGCATGGACCGAAGATAACCAACACATACCGAGAATGATTTCATAAGGCCTCGACACTACCTCTAAGTTGTTCCAACTGAAACTCTTTCCTCCAAGGGTAAGATCACACTATCTACAAAGGTGTGTTATCAACGAGTCTCCACCCATAGGTCAATCCAAGTGTAAGGATCGAGTCAATGGGTCTACTGAAATATCAAGGTTTCGCACAAGACATGTGTCAATGATGGAATGACTAGAACATGTGTCTATAAGTATGGAAGCTAAGGTAGAGAAGACATAGATCGTACCTCAGATCATCCCTAGAGTGTAATGTCCCTGAAATTTTGTATAATGTTTTTTAATTATAGGGAATTATTTCAAGACTGCAAAATCCGACAGTGCGTGATTCTGAGGCTCCGAGTGCCCGGAATGATCCGTAAAAGTTTTGTTAAGATTTAATTTGGACGCGTAAGCAGTTTTCCATAAAAAGTGGAATAACTCTTGAAAAGATACTCGGATCATAAATCTGAGGGAACCATTGCACTCATGATGGCGAGTTTACCCTAAGCACGACTTAAGTTTACTCGGCATAATCCACCTGTGAGAAAACCCAAAAATGGCATAACCGTAAATAAAATAATTATTTTATTTTATTTTATTTTCCAAGTGCTTATTATTCACAAATAGAAAATCAGATTAAAAATATGAGACCCTACTAAACTCATAATGGTATTCTCTCTTTAGGTCGATACTAACATTGGCCGGCGCAGGCCACCAAAAAAAGTTAGTTTTTGGTTTTAAATAAAATAATTATATGAATATTATTTTATTGTAAAATATATAACTTTTAAACAGTAACTCGGATTGGAAATTTGAGAGTACTGTTGGGTTCATTGGGGTGTGTTTCACTATAGCAGAGCCTATCCTCAATTAGTGCGGGTTGAGGATGACTATTAATAATTTTCTGAACTTTTTTTGGGTAAGTTCAGTAAACCCTTGAGCGGCATTTTCTAACTTTTAAATCGTTGCTCGGATTAAAAATCTGAGGGCACCGTTGAATCATCAATACTGGGATTCGCTTAAGGGAGGTATAACTTCTACTGTAGTAGGTCGGGTGAAAAATTTATTTTTGTGGACTTTTGAAAGATTAATAAAATAACATGTTTTGTTATTTTATTTTCTTTATTTCCTCCAATGAAAAAAAATTAGTGGGGAAAGCGACGTGGAAAGCCAATAGATGACTTGACTCTTCTTTTCCTATGACTGCACCATTGGGAATTCGGGAGGTTCATTAATTAAATGAACCTCATTAATTTCCCAAGCGTTGCACCCTCCTTCACCTCTCTTATTTATATAGAGCTTTGGGAGGGGTGTCGGCACGACTTCACTATGAAACAAAGCCCTGAAAATGTACCGCGACACCAACCACCTGGACGACGAGACAAGTTCCAACATGCGGTGACGTGCACCACTGAGTCACGAACTGACGACAATGAGGAAAGAGGTTTTATCAACGGTCGTTAGTGGATGTCTCTTCCAGGTAGGGGGTTTAATTCATTTATGCATTCAAATGACGTTCCACTTCTCCATTTTTGAATAAAACGAAGAAAACAGGTCAACCAACTAACGGTTTGACCCGTGATTCATTTGTCTTTGCAGGATGTTATTGAGGGGAATCTTGTGGGGTTAATCTTGTGTTCAATACAATTATTTATTGAACTCTATTAATATCCTCCATATTGTGATCTAATGTGGAGGGTGTGGGACTAGCGAACCCGGCCTTAACCCTCTACTATCTTGATTTTCTTTCATCACCTTAGAAGACCACAAGCACATCGATGCAGGCCGCAAGAGGAGGGCCACGGATCATCCTCCACAGAGAATAGAGGAGGCGGCCGACAGGACGGTCGACCTCGAGATGGAATGTGGTGCTATCGTTGTGGCATCGACGAACGGAAGCTGAAACCAAAGCCATGACAAAGGCAAAACCCATCTCTGGAGGGTTCTGCAGTGATCGAGTAATTCCCACATGGCGTCGCTGCCTTGCCAACCGAATGGCCTCTGGGCCTTTCATGAATTTGGGTGATCGGGGGGTTACACCCCCCCCACATCATACCGAACTAGGCCGCCGCCCTTGATCCGAGCTTCCACCCTCACACCGGGCTGACGCCCTTATCCCAAGCTACCACCGTCATAGCAGGCCACCACCCTCAAACTGGGCCGCTACCCTCGAACTAGGTCGCCGCCCCAGCGGGCAGCTGCCCCACGCAGGTCGGGCCGCCCAATTCTAGTCGGGCTGCTTTTGTGCCCACCCCCCCCCCCCCCCTTGCGGGACACCCTATTCTGGCTGGGCCTATATTGTGGGCCACCCCACTCCCAAGCCCAACCTAACAACGGCCCAACTGACATTGATTTAGGTTGGGTCAGTCCGACCGGGTCGGACCGAACTTGTGCCCGACTGAACCCACAACGACTTAAAGGGGCATATCATGAGAACCGGATGTCTGTTTGTCGAACCGTCTAAAGTGTTTGGATCCTTGGATCAAGAAAATACTTTTGGTATAAACTACTTGAGTTTTGGATAATTTTGGAGTATGGCCAGGTTGGATCGAACCCGAATCCAACCGGGCCCTCAGAGCAAAAATGCTTAAACTCACAGACCAGGTGTCTAATTGACACGGCGTCTGTCATGTTAGAACCCTTATGACATGGTGGTTCTTTGGGTTACTCCTATGTGGAGATTATTAGTGGTAGATGTATGATTGATATCTCAAGAGGCATATTCTATTGTACTCGAGTTCACTAGGTGAGAGGAAACTTGTGTTAGGATGCAATGTGAAGAAAGAACATTAATCCTATGTGGGTCAGAATATATCTATCCTATGTGGGTCAGATCTTATGTGGGTCAGATCTTAGTGATCCTACGTGGGTCAGCGCATATCGATCCTCTGTGGGTCAGATCCTATGTGGGTTAGCCAGAGTTAGTTACCTATCGATCCTATCTGGGTCTGCAGTAATGCTTCTTAACAGAATAAGATGATCTAGTTTATGACTAATCATCTGTACTTTTGTACTTATGTCATACCTGGTTGTGAGATAATTCTTTTACTTTTGTGGTACTTCTAGCTTCATGGTGTTACCTGTGTGGTACCTCAATCTTCATTGTGTTACCTGTTTGGTACTTTTATCTTCGTGGTGTTACATATGTGGTACATCTAGATCCGTGGTGTTACCTATGTGGTACTTTTACCTTTATGGTACTGTCTTCATGGTGTTACCTCTGTGGTACTTCTTTCTTTGTGGCGTTACCTGTGTGGTACTTCTACCTTGGTGGTATCATCTTCATGGTGTTTCCTATGTGGTACTTCTATCTCTGTGGTGTTACCTGTTCAGTACTTATATCTTCTTATTGTTACCTATGTGGTACTTCTACCTTTGTGGTACTGTCTTCATGGTGTTACCTAGGTGGTACTTTTATTTTTTTGGTGTTACCCGTGTGGTACTTCTACCTTCTTGGAGTTACCTTCGTGGTGTTATCTATGTTGTACTTCTACCTTCGTGTTGTTACATATGTGGTGTCCCTCCCTCGTGTATGAGATGAGTATATCTTGATAACATAGGTATATGTATGAGCATATACCTAAGTATATTTGATGTCTTGATTTTTTGTTTTTACTTTATGGAACTCTAGGAGACCTACGGGGTTCTTGGGGTCCCTACTGAGTATCGTTATACTCACCCATGCTCGGGCTTCTCCCACACCTTTTCATGTCTGGTGCAGACGACGTACATCATTGATTGAGGCTGAGGGATCTAGGACTGGATGGTGCTTGGAGGTGGACCATTCGGTGTGAAGTGACATGGAGGAGACTGACGGATGTGGAGTTCTGAGAAGGAGATATGTACTTACCCAACAGGTAGGAATCTCAGAGGACAACCCATTAGTTGTCTTCCTTTTTCTTTCAGTTGTATTGTACTTCCGGTTGTACTTGTACTTTTATATTTGGGCTTGTATTCTAGCCCCCTTTTTACTTCTATTACTCTTTTACTACAACAGTTTACATTGGGGTTGCATCTTATTGAATTCTAGTCTGTGGGGTTGCTTCTTGTTGTGTTCTTGGACTGGGTTTCTGTACAAGTTAAAAAGGAAATGCCAACCCATTTAAGGGATATGCCTTTCCGGTGTTAGTCTCCAGCCCCTATACAGTGGAAGGAAGGCTTGGGTTAGTCCCGGCATGGGCCTCGAGGGATTGGTAGTGACAAAGTGGTATCAGAGGAGTTTAGTTCTACCGAAGAACTAGGACTCTGATATTTTCTGTGAAGCAATTAGGTTAAGTGCTACGAGTGTGGTTTTTAGTTCGGGGAGTCTAGTGTTGGTGCGACAACCAATGTATCCATACCCCAGGACCCTGAATTCATATTTCCAATATAGTTCACAAAAACAATGATTACATGTGTTTTTAAAAAGTTTTTCTTTTGATTTCTATGGAGTCATCTCACCAGGTATAACTTAATGACCATGGTGCTTCTATTCCTTATCTGCATGCCGCCATAAAGACATCCGCCCAGGTTTCCCAAGAGATTACATGATGACGGCCCACCGAGCGATGAGTCTCTGGGGTAGGGCCCTCTTACTATGTTGGAACCTTCGGGTGGTGTACCAGTAGCACCACCACCCATTGGGATTTAGTTACACCTGTTGGTACCTATAGAGGACACATTTAGGATTAGTTCCATACTCAAGTTTTAGAATCAAATACCCCTCAGGTTTCGATGTGAGATCGACTCACAGGCAGCTAAGGACTAGCGTGAGTAGGTGGTTGAGAGTTCTCTAGAGCTTCTACAGCTTCGACAGGATGACATTTCGATAGGTGAGTATTCATCGAAGCATACCAACCATTCCTGGTACTCAATGAATATGATATGATTAGTGCTTCGATGTGTGTACTTCTGATCGCGGGGTGTTTAAGGATGTTTGAGCCTACACTATTCCTCTATGCATTCCTACCTATGTTAGGGTGCTAGAGAAAACATTTGTAGTTGAATGTTCTTTGGCTGACCGGATATAGTCGGTGAATGTAAGTAGTGGGCAAGCAAGAAACTAGTTCCATTCTTAGAGACTTGGGCATGGAAAAATGTTTTCGGAAGAAGAAGTATTAGGGATAGATGAATCTGTATGGCTGAAGACGTGGAAGCAGAGCTAGAGGAGTAGTATGAGGTGGTGTACATTTCGACATGTTACAACTACCCCCCCCCCCAACCCTTTGTGGCTCCCACTAGGCTCAGGTAGCTGGAGGGAAGGTAAAGGGAGTAGCTGTATATGGTCAAGGAGTGTGACCCAAGGGCTCTGGGAATGATTTTATGAACGATCTGTTTCTAATACTAGCTTCCGTATTAATAGAAATAGGTACCAACCCTTCCTTCCTTCCACAAATCTTTTCCAGAACCTAGACTTTTCGGTTAAGCCATTGACTTGACCCTCACATCTAGAGGTTCATTTGGGTGGAGACTCGATAATAACACTTAAGTCGTTGGTGTGATCTGACCCTTGAGGTGAGTGTTTCGGTTGGAACCTCTTGGTGGCAGCATCGAGGCCTTACAAAATTAGTTTGGGAATGGACTGGACATCCACAGTTCATACTCAGATTGAGAGTATTAGGCAAAAAGGTTGTGGTTTACCTACAACGTTGGAATGATATTTTCCTTGGTCGGTGAAAAAGGAAACCCATGCAGCACATGAAAAAATCATGCAAAGGAGGGTGCAGCCAATCACTCCTGAGTCATCCAGCCCTACCCTCGTAGTAGTTGGAGTTTTGAGTTTTCAGTTCCAAAAAGAAGAGGAAAAGTGTGGGGGACATCTTTTCAAAATATGTTTCCTAGTTTACCTCCTTGAAGGGGGAGGGACATCTTATTTGGCTGGGTACTATTGGAGTTTGTGACCAGACTTCTCAAGGGTAGTGGCAGCCTTGTCAGTTTTGACAAAAAATGGGGAGCCATTCCTATGGACAGAGAAGTGTTAGCAAAGATTTCAAGAGCTGAAACAGAGACTGACGAGTAGAACTAGGCTACCCATGACCTAGAGTTAGTATCAGTGGTATTTTTGCTAAAGATATGGTAGCACTACTTGATGGGAGAACATTTTATAGTCTACTCTGATCACAAGGGTCTCGGGTATATCTTCTCTCAGAAAGGCCTGAACTAGAGATAGTGGTGAAGGATAGAGTTCCTCTTGGACTATGATTTTGAGATAGTCTATACTCCTGGGATGGGGAACTTAGTAGCAGATGCACTCACCAGGAGATCAGGTATATAGTTGCTGAGTGAGGTGACAAAGAATCTAGCCACTTTGTGGATATCCTATGTGGATCGAGATGGAGTAGCTTATCTTCAGTCTCTAAAAGTCACCCCCACTCCTTCAGCGAGTCAGGGAGGCACAGCTTGGGGAAACTGACTATGAGGCTCAACGTTCTAGATATCCACAGGATAGGCACCTGATGGATTTTTTGAAGGTGGGGAGAACGTCATCCTCTTTAGAGGATGTACTATGGTACCGATGGAACTATGGTAGGAAGTGTTGAGGGAGTTTCTATATGTCCCCTATAGTGTTATATCCATAAGTGGTGAAGATGTACCAGGACCTTCAGTGTCAGCACTGGTGGCCAGGGATGAAGAAATCTGTGGAAACGTTTGTATCACGGTGTCTCACTTGTCAGCAAGTGAAGACTGCATAGAGATGGCAGAATTATTATTCCAACAAGAGACAAAGACCTTTCCAGTTCCATGATGGGGGACTAAGTTTTCTTGTGAGACACCACTAGGTGGGGACTACGAAGATTTATCCAAGGAGGCAAGTTATCACCGAGGTTTATCGGACCATTTCTAATACATCTAAGGATTGGTGAGGTGGCATACCTCTTGGCACTACCCCCATGGTTGGAGTGGGTGCACGATGTCTTCCACATATCCCAGCTGAGGAGATACATGCCTGACCCTTCTCAATTCATTGATCATTGAGAGCTGGACTTAGATGAAAAGGATACATTTCTGGAGGTTCCAGTAGAGATTGATGATCAACAGGAGTGGGTCCTTCGTGGGCAATCGATACCTCTAGTGTGCATTCACTGGCAGCACGAGAACCTCCAGGAGAGCACATGAGAGCAGGAGGCTCAGATCCATGCTCAGTACCCCCCATTGTTTTCTTTATTCTATGTTGTGGCTTTCGGGGATGTAAATCCCTAATTTGGGGAGAATGTAATGTACCAGAAATTTTGTATAATTATTTTAATTATATGGAATTATTTTGAGACCGTGAAATCTGGCGACGTGCGATTTTGAGGCCCAGAGTGCCCAGAATGATCTGTCGAAATTTGGTTAGGCATTAATTAGCACGGGTATGCTGTTTTCAGGAAAAAGTGTAATAACACATAAGCAGCTACTCAGATTAGAAATTAGAGAGCACTGTTTTTCTCATGATGGAGATTTTACCATAGGCGTGACTTAAATTTACTCAGGTCGGGCCTCCTATGAGAAAACATACAAATATAATAACCATAAATAAAATAATTAAATTATTTTATTTTATTTTTCAAATGCGTATAACTTACAATCAATAAATCAGATTAAAACTCTGAGACCACAACCGAACTCATGAGGGTAGGCCCTCTTTTGGAAGATACTAACATTATCCTACGCAGGCCACCAGTGAAAGATATTTTTTGGCTTTAAATAAAATAATTAAGTGATAATTATTTTATTGTAAAATCCCTAACTTTTAAATGGTAACATAGATTGGAAATCTAAAAGTATCGTAGGGTTTTTTGAATCATGTTTCAATTAGGCAGAGCCTATCCTTGACTGGCGCAGGTCGAGGATGACTGTTAATAATTCTCTGAACATTTTTTTGGGTTTGTTTAGTAAACACATGAGTGGCATTTTCTATCTTTTGGACTGTTGCTTGGATTAAAAATCTGATGGCACCGTTGAATCCACGACACCGAGATTCTCTTAACAGAGGCATAAATTCTACCATAGTAGGTTAGGTGAAAATGTTATTTTTGTGGACATTTGGAAGATTAACAAAATAACATGTTTTGTTATTTTATTTTCTTTCTTTCCTCCAACAAAAGAACAATGTTGGCAGGACCGACGACGTGTCAAGACAATAAATGCCTTAACTCTTCTTTTCTTATAACTACACGACTAGGAATTTGGGAGTTTCATTAATTAAATGAACCTCATTAATTTCCTGAGCGTTGCATACTTCATCACCTCTCTTATTTATATGGAGCTTGGGGAGGGGATTTGCTACGACTTCACCAAGCGACAAAGACCTGACAATGTACTACAACGCCAACCACCTGGAGGATGAGACTAGTTCCAACGGGCGGTGACGAGCACCACTGAGTCACAAACTGACGAAAAGAATGAAAGAGGTTTTATCAACCGTTGTAAGTAGATGTCTCTTACAGGTAGGGGTTTTAATTCATTTATTCATTCAAATGACTTTCCTCTTCTCCATTTTTGAATAACACGAAGAACATGTGTCAACCGACTAACTAGTTTCCTGTGATTCATTCACCTTTACAGGATGTTATTGCGGGGAATCTTGTGGGGTTAATGTTGTGTTCAATACAACTATTTATTGAATTACCTTAATATCCTACATATTGAGAGCTAACACGGAGGGTGTGGGAATAACGAACCCATCCCATACCCTCCGCTATATTGCATTCCTTGCACCACCTTGGAAGACCGCAAGAACGTCGATGCACACCACAAGAGGATGGTCGCAGATCGTCCGTCACATCGAACAGAGGTGGCAGCCGGCAGGACGGTCGACTGTGAGAAGGAAGGCAGTGCGACCGTCATGCCCCTGATGAACGAAAGCTGTGACCGAAGCCGTGGTGAAGGAAAAACCCATCTCTGGTGGGTTCTGTGGTGACAGAGCGATTCCCACACGATGTCGCCACCTCACCAACAAAACGGACTCAAGGCCTTTCTGGAATTTGGGTGACCAGGGGGTTACACCCCCCACGTCAAACCGAACTAGGTCGCCGCCCTTGAGCTGGGCTTCCGCCCTCACACAGGGCCGCCGACCCAAAACCAGGATACCACATTTGGAGAGGGCCACTGCCCTTGGATTGGGCTGCTGCCCTTAGACCGGGTCGCCAACCCAACTGGTCGCCGCCCTAGCGGGCTGCCACCCCGGATAGAGCCCATGCCCATACAGGCTGCGGACCTCAGACCAGGCCGCTGCACCACACGGGCTGGGCTGCCCTATTCTGGCCGGGCTGCCCTTGCCCCCCTGCAGGCCACCCTCTTCTAGCTGGCCGCCCTTGCGGGCCGCCCCTCTTGCAGGCCTGACCAGACATCGACCAGCCCAAACCGAGTTGGGCGGGGTCGGTCCGACTGAGTTCAACCGGACCTAGGCCCGACCAGTCCCAAAAACACTTAAAGGGGCATATCTTGAAAAAAAGACATCTTTTTGTCGGACCGTCTATAGTGTTGGGATCCTTGAATTGAGATATTCTTTTTGTTATACTCTACTTGAGTTTTGTAAAAAGATGGAGAACAACCAGGTTGGGTCAAACCCGAATCCAACCATGCCCTCGGAGCTAAAATGCTTATAACTCATAGACTGAGCATCGTATTGACACATCGTCTGTCATGTTAGAACCCTTATGACATGTCGGGCCTTTGGGTTACTCTTATGTAGAGCTTAGTGGTGGTCGAGGTATGACCGATTTCTCGAGTGGAAGATTCTACGGAAATTGAGCCCACCAGGTGCAAGGAAACCTGTGGCAGGTAGTGACATGAATAAAGAACCTTGATCCTATATGGATCCGCATATATCTATCATGTGTGGGTCAGATCCTCTTTGGGTTAGTTCTTAGCGATCCTGTGTTGGTTAGCGCATACTGATCCTGTGTGAGTCAGATCATGTGTGGGTCAGTCGGTTTTAGTTACCTATCGATCCAATCTGGGTCAGTAGTAGAGCTTCTTAACTTAATAAGATGATCTAGTTTATGACTAATCATCTGTACTTATGTACTTAAGTTATACCTGATTGTGAGAAAATAATTTTACCTATTTGTTACTACATGCTTTATTTTTTTACCTGTGTGGTACCTCTATCTTCGTTGTGTTACCTGTGTGGTACATTTATCATTGTGTTGTTACATGTGTGGTACTTCTAGATTCACAGTGATACCTATCTGGTACTTTTACCTTTGCGGTATCATCTTCATGGTATTACTTATGTGGTACTTCTATCTTCGTGGTGTTACATGTGTGGTACTTCTAGCTTCATGGTGTTACCTATGTGCTACATCTACCTTTGTGGTATTGTCATTGTTGTGTTACCTATGTGGTACATCAATCTTTGTGGTGTTACCTATGTGGTACTTCAATCCTTATGGTGTTACCTATGTGCTACTTCTTCCTTTGTGGTATTTTCTTCGTAGTGTTACCTATGTGGAACTTCTATCTTTGTGGTGTTACGGTTGTGGTACTTCTACCTTCATGGATTTACCTTTGTGGTGTTATCTTCGTGATGTTACCTTTGTGGTACTTCTACCTTTGTGGTGATACTTATGTTGTGTCCTTCCCTCATGTATGAGATGAGTATATCTTGATAACATTGGTATATGTATGGTCATATACCTAAGTAGAGTTGATGTCTTTCTTTGCGGTTTTTCCTTTTTGGAACTGTAGTAGACCTATGGGGGTCTTGGGGTCCTTACTGAGTATAGTTATACTCACCCCTACATGAGATTCACCCACACCTTATTGTGTCTGGTGCAGAAAACATACAACGTTGATCGAGGCTGAGAGAGCTCAGACTGGATGGTGCTCGGAGGTGGACCATTCGGTGTGATGTGGCACGGAGGAGACTGATGGACGTGGAGTGCTGAGGAGGCGATCTGTACTTACTCTATAGGTAGGAACCTTGGAGGATGACTTTGTAGTTGTATTCCTTTTTCATTCAGTTCTATTGTACTTCTAGAATTACTTTTACTTTTAAGGATGGGCTTGAATTCTGGCCCTTTTTACTTCTAGCACTATTTTACTACAACAGTTTACCTTGTGGTTGCATCTTATTGCATTCTAGTATGTGTCGTTGCTTCTTATTGTGTTCTTATACTGTGTGTCTATACAAGATAAAAAATAAATGTCATCCCATTTAAGGGATACACCTTTCCAGTGTTATTCATCAGCCCCTAGCCTATGGAAGGTGGGCATGGGGTAGTAACGGCATGGGCCTCAAGGGACGGGTCGTGACATAGAGTCCCTGGTTCATACGCCTCGACTGCCTGCAGCTATCCCTGCCCCTATCCCCCAGCTCCCTGAGCCTGGTTTGGACCTCCTGGGGGTGGTGGAGTAAGTAAATCGAAGCGTCTTCCAACACCTGCTCCTCTCCCTACTCATCTTCCACATCCACCACCTGGTGGGAATTCCGGCTCCACTCTCTGCATCTTCCTCAGTGTTCCATCTACTGCCTCTCTATCAGCAGCTCGACAGGTCGAAAAATCTCTATTGAGATGTCCCCTTCTGTCACATGAGCAGAACTGCCTCTCCCAAGGCTGACTAGATCCATCCTGAGAGCCCCGGACTATCGATCCCCTATCCTGGGACCTCCTATGACGTCTCCCATGTCCTGATCCCTATTCCTAACGTTGGCTCCCTGCTACTGAGGTCTCCCTGCCTATCTGCCTACTGCTAACTGTCATCAACTGTCTCTGCTTCTCCAAGAATCTCTCGATCACCAAGGCCTGCTCGAGTACTCAATCATAAGTTAGAATTCATAGAGGCACGACACAAGCTCGGATGTCCCATCGTAGACCTCACTCAAAAGTCTGAGATCTGATGTTCTGATCCCTGACCATATCCATCGAGTACAGGCCAAGGTTGGTGAACCTCGATTAATAGTCAGCTACCATCAAACTGCCCTACTAGAGCTAAAGAATCTCCTCGATGTGCGCTGATCTTAGAATAATTGGAGAAAGCTCCTCCCTAAAGAGTGGCTCAAATTCTGTCCATGATAGAGTCTCATTGTCGTGAGTCTGTGTGGTCAGATTCCACCATCGTCCTGCTGAACCCCAAAGAAGGCTCTCTCCTAGGATCACCATCTGGTCCGCTGGTGTCCTCACGAGATGGAAGACTCTAGTCACCACCTCAAGCCTATCCTTAGTTTCCTGAGGGTTAGGCTCACCTCAGAACCTAACGGATCTCAGTCACTGGAACTCATGGAGTGCACTCAGCCTGCACTCCTCATTGGTCATTACTGAAGGTACCACGAGCTTCTCCCCTGGTGGGGCTATAGTAGGTGTACTACCTGGTAGAAACGCCTGGGAAATGTGTTCCTGTATCGAAGCCTCATCACTGAGGGGGTCATCCTCATGATAGTGCTGCTGAATCCTAGTGGGTATTTGTTGTGGAGGCATCCTGTAAGGAAACAACATTTATCATGGTTAATGAGTATATCTAGATAGATGACACAAAGGACATGGAAAACACAACCCATTCTTATATAATTCATGTTCCATTATTTTATTTCCCCGCAACTAGAGTTTTCATGTACCAAGTCAAAAAGCAGGTTATCATAGTCCTAGTGTATGGATACATCGGCCTCCCGCACCAAAACTGGAGTCTCTGGCCTAAAAGCTGAGCCAGAAACACTTAACACGGTTTCCCCAAACCAACCTCATAGAATCGTGGTCCTAAGGTAGAACTGACCACATCTGATACCACTCTATTACAACCTGTCCCAGTGGGGCCCGCACCGTGACTCCCCAAGCCCACCTCCAATATGCGTGAGACTGGTGACTATCACCGATTAGGCATATTACTAACATGGGAGGCATTGCCTAAGTACCTGTACACATGGAACCATCTCTAATTCAACAATGCTGAAATGTATAAACCATTAGGGAACAAAATGCATGCATTAAACTAAACCCAACCAACAGAGTATAATGTAATGTAAAGTACTGAATGTAAATTGGGCCTGAATAAAAGACCACCAAAAACAAGAGACTGAAAAGTACAAAGTCCATCTTGTAAACACAAAGAGGTATTGGGACTGCTACTCATAGCCATAAGAACCCCTCGGCCTGTAGGGAACTCAGAAAACATAGTCATGTCATGGTCCGCCCAAGACTATGTCAAAAGGCTGTTCATCTGCACAAGACACGACACGTGCAGGAAAATCCCGTACAGGGGTTAGTATAACAATAATCATTAGAGGAACCCAAAAAGCACAAATAAATACATAAAGGTAAGGCATAGTCAGCTCTGAAAAATATGTCTACTGAACATATAGTAAGAGTAACAGAAAAATATCCAGATATACTCAAATATCAAACCTGTAGTCTAGGGACAAGTCACACAACAACATACCCCCACTAGTGGTTCATTTCGAAGATTCCAGGAAGAACTCTTATGGGAGAACTCACTCCACAAGTTGGATAGCTCTGATGACGTCATTCCGAGTAGTATTTTCCTTTAGTAAAGGTCACAAAAGATAGACACACTCATTCTGGGAGAACACACTCCTGAGTGGGAAAGATCATGATACACATATGAGGATCACTTCCAGGGCCTTGGAGAATACAATGACTCATACGGAATTCACCTTATTGGTATAGGATCAGTGCCTTGGGGAAGTGGTCACATCAATACCTGACAGCACCTAGGGTCAAGAATAGATTGAGGATCTTGCTCTGGGCCTCTCGAAGGGATACCTTACTCTATATCATAAAGTCCTGTTAAGGGATCATACTCTTATAGTAGGAAACAATACTTGACCTTCAGGGGAACGAGAAAAAGGGGAACTAACCCAAAAGAAACTTTTCCAAGTTATGGTGGACAAGAAGATCACGCCATCTACAGAAAAGTACATAACGTGTAGAAGTGTCACACGCCGTGTCTTTTGACCCCAGGTGTTTCCCGTGTACTATAGCATGTGTCGTAAGGCCGGTCATGTATGAATTTCTATACATGGTATGTAGTATAGATCACAGGTTTTGTCCGAGTATCTGGGGTCGACTTCGTGTATGTGGTCGTGTTCCCGTACATGGATTTATCTCGTGTGCACCATCCCGTGTAACAAGTACACGGGGTAACCCGTGTGGCCAAGCTGGTTTGGTTGTGTGGTGGAATACATAGTGGTGTACTCCATCCTATGTCCATGTATCATCTGAGATATACGCCGAGTCCCACATAGTCACCTCTTCCATTCCACATAGGTTCTACACACCGTGTTCCAAATCCATGTAGTCCATCATGTGTTCATGTACTTCCCAGAATACACGCCGAGCTTCGGGGAAGGTCCAACACGCCATGTGACCGAGGTCACACGCCGTGTGATACATGTTTGACCCTCAAAACCCTATACTCCATCGTCATTACCAAATAGCATGTTCATCGGGATATACGCTTTGTATTGTGGAAATTTCCAAAATAGAGAACCTCTTCCATCGCACCTCCTGTGCTTCCACGTTCATCGATCTGGTCATCTGATCACAATGAAACTCAAGGGTTTAGTTCACCCCAACATCACGAAGTCTATTCTGTCTGTTTTGGGCTAGTAATCAGCCCTGAAACTGCGTTTTGATCATCCATGTGAAGAACAATCGAAGAATGATAATTCCCAAACCATGTCGATTTGTCCTCCACCATCGTCATCGTACAACTGCTAGGTTGGCACGATGTTGTATCTCTAATTTGGGATCATTGCATCGTGAAACGGATGCGCAACGATCCATTTCTCTTTTCCCCAAAAAGAACAAAAAGAAAAGTGGAAGAAAATCTAACACACCAAAAGGAAGAACGAACCTCCACCTTTATTCATCATGACAATGATCCACTCCCATTAGAAGCATTAAACATGTTGAATCAAAATGATAGCCCAATATTTATCACAATTGAACTTCCCAAATCAATCCATGGAAAATAACACCCTCCTGCAAGAACACATGATCCATGGATCAAAATGTTCATGGTTGATCTGTGTTTGTTGTTAAATCCCAAAATAGGGAAATAAGAATCGAAAAAACAACCCCTACCTCAATCCGGTTGAAGACCGATCGTCGAGTCGTGTTCATTGGTGATGTTCGCCGGATTCAAGATGTGTCATCATTTTCCGCCAATGGGTTCTCCTCCAAAGCTCCAATATCCTCTCTCTCAATTTATAGGGTTATGAGGCTAACCCTGCAAACATTCTATAAGCAGGTATTTAAAAAGGGAGGAATTAGGTCGTTGTGCAAAAAGGAATGTTCTATATAAAATAAATATTTATTTTATATTATTTCCATTAATGGTCCAAAAACAAACTCTTGAAGCTGACATGAGTCCATAGATCTTAGGACTCACCTAATGTGAAGACACTTCTCTGAACACAACAATTCCCTCATTTTTCTGTTTTGGCCACCCGTTTAAAATATATTCCACTTTTACAGGAAAAACACTCAAGCGCACTATTTAAAATTTTAATTTATTTCAAACATTTATTCTGGGCACTCGAGGCCTCATAATCGCACACCGTCGAAAGGTATGGTCTCGAAATAATTTCATATAATATTTAAAAATAATACACAGAAAATCAGAGACATTACACATGAGTCTCATTCCAAACATTAGTTATTTTCCAAACATGTGGTTCTAAACATGAGGTTTGTTGAAAATGTGAGGTTTTAAATTTTTTTCTCTAAATGTTATGTTCATTCCAAATGAAATATTGATATGTTATCTCCACTTTGAAAATTTATCAAAATAAAAGTGAGTTTAAAATATATAACAATATAAGAATAAAATAATAAAGGATTGAGAAAAATAAACAATAATAAATATTAACAATGAATAAATAATTAATAATAAATAAAAATAATAAAATAGGTTTTAGTAATTTTAAGAATAAAATTAATTTTGGTTTTAGTAATTTTTAAAATATAAATAAAGTTTAAATGATCCACTCAATAATCACCCCATTTTTTATAATTACAAAAAATGAATGTATTTAAATAAACAATCCCCCTTTTTAATGATCCAAATGTTTAGAAAATGAGGGTAAATGATAGAACGAAAAAAAATTGAAATCATAGTGAAATATTATAGAAAATAAATATATTTTGATAAATTTTCAAAACTTTCTTTTAATAAATAATCATGAATAAAAAACATGTTTTTTTAAACATAATCACCTTTTATGAATAGAAAAATTTTATTTAAAAATTTTAAACCCATGCACTAAAAAAATTTCATGGGAAATTTTAGAATTACTATAATCTACACTTTAAAATAATCGTCCTTTTTAAAAGAAATGGTGAATTTTATGGATCCCCAAAACATGTAAAGTAATTTTCAATAAATAATAATTACATTTTCAGTGAATTAAATAGATAGGTAAAAATTTGAAAAAATACAAAAAAATAAAACATCAAAACATTTGAAAAATATTTAAAATAATTTCACCTAAAAACAAGGATTAAATATTAAAGATATTTATGGAATTAATATAAATTATTTACAATAATTTAAATTATAAATAATTTTAAATTCTACGTTAATTTAAAAACATAAAAGATAATTAAATAAATAATAAAAACCTTTCAATCTATGAAATGAAATAATAATGTAAACTAATAAATAAAATAATGAAATTTAAAGATAATTATAAAACATATCCCCTTATATTAAATAGTTAGTTTACATAAAATATGTATTATAATTAAAACACAAAATAATGTACTTCCTGGATTTTATTTTTTTTAACTCCATGAATTTTTTCCTTTAATTTTTTCCCACAACTTCCATATAGAGAATGAGATGAAAAAAAGGAAAATATATATATATTTTTTGATTGGAAAAAAATCATATAATAATGGTGTTATGTGGTATAATCATATAAGATATTAAAAATATGTTTCATTTGGTACACATATGATTTTGGGTATATCTTTTTAACAAATTAAGTAATTTAGAAACCAAAACTGTTTTCTTTAAGTAGAGTTTCCATATTTAGGTCTAGATAATGGTATTGAATAATAAAAATTCTTAACACCATGAAATTGAGTATTTATAAAATATAATTCATTTGTATAATGTCCATTAATACTATAATAAAAACAACTAATAGTACATATGATTTTTATTTTAGAACCAGAAACAAAATAATTCTTATAAAATTTAGGCATTTCTCCATTACTACCAATTTCATATCTACCTTTATTAATTTTATTTTTATGAAGAATTTTCTATAAATACTTACAACCCTTTGTAAATATACAAGATTTTTTTTAAAGATTCAAATTCATCCAATAATTCCATAATTTTGTTACCATGAAAATATTAATAATTTTTAATAGAATTTGATCATACATAATCAATATATTTAGTAAAAATCTCATTTTCAATAAAAATAGCATCATAAAATATTATATGTTTTCTATTATCTTTCATTTAGGATTAAAAATTAACATTAATAATATAACAATAAACATTAATCTCATCAATTGGAACATTTTCATAATCAAGATTATGAGATAAAGGTGATTATACCTCATTTGTGTTAGCCATAAGACATAGATTTTTTGTTTGATTCCAATGCTCAGCTTTATAGTTAGAATCAGATTCATAACTTGAATTTTTATATTCACTCTAATTACACTTCATTTCTTACTTTCCTTATATATTATAATTTGATTTCATTTGATCCTTATGTTGAGGGAATTAGGGTCTTATATGACTTTTCTTCTTAAATTTTTAGAATCTAACCACCTTATCTTTATTATTATTTTATTTATCTTTTTATTTATTATATAGCTAGTTTCATTTTATAGAAATTTTTAATAAAATATAACTCAAAAACAAATTACAAGGTTTAGATTGATAATATTTATCTTTGAAACATTCAGTGCATAATTATCCTTTTTTATTGAAAAATGATTTTCAGTTTCAATTTTTATATCATGTTTATATATTATTGAGGTTCCAATTATTTCCTTTATCTTCAAATATTTAAACAGAATTGACAATCTAATTATAGACCAAATTCTTTTCCATATAGATTAATAGTATCATCATTTACTATATTAGTCAATCTCTCATTCATCTATGTAATTATTTCATATTCCTGATTCATGAATTTATCAAATTTATGTATAGAACTATTTTATAATAATTGTCAAACATTATTGGTAAATTTATGAGAAATTAAAATGGTTTCCAATATTTCATAAGTTGTAGAACATTGAGAATCTCAATTAAATTCATCAACACAAAATCCACTAATAATATCATTCATTTCCCTTGAATTAAGGTTGTAATGAACCACTTTAAAAGTAATCTGATTTTAAAGCTCACCTTCAGGAATATTATATGTTCTTATAGATTTCAAATAAAAATTTAATCTAAGATTATTCTATTAGATAATCAAATGATATTTCCAGAAACCATAATTATCCCCCATGGAAATAAGTACTTGAATCAGGTACATTTATTCTCTTAAATCTTCCACTGAAAGCTGTCTTTATTTATTGAATTTTTAACTTTGGATTATAAAGTCAAAACTAATTATTCAATATTATCAAATATAGGCCAATCTGTAATACCAGTTTTTCCCAATATGGTGATGAATACACAAGGTTTGGTGAATTGTCTCCCTTGAAAAAAACCTTATTAATTGAAAACATATTTCATGAATGATAGTTGATCATATCCTTGTCTATTAATGTTGACTAATGTAACAGAAAATAAATAAAATAAAGAGTGTTACATGGTGATCTATAGTGGTTCAGGGAATAAAGGTCCCCAATCAAACTCCACTGACAATATCTTCATGATATTTTTTATGATTACCAATCAAGTCCTTTTATTTGAGGACCTTTAAAACTAAGTGCAAGAAGTTGACACCATAATAAAAGTCTTTTAGAAGGCATTCAGGTTCTTTCACACAGAACCTTGATAGTTTGTTTGAATATGCTAACACTCTACCATGACTCTATACAATATCTCAAAACAAAAATATAAAAAAAATGATATCCATAACTATGGATACACTTTTCATATCAATGTTAGAGTAACAACAAGTAAATGATTTGATCTTTTTATTAGGGAATAAATATTCAAGTAGGTTTATCTATATAGTAATCATTCTAATAGATTAACTTCAATTAGTTTATAAGTATTAATGTGATAGAAAAATTACTTTTTTTACCAAAAATTTATCATTTCATAGTTAGATCCATTTCCACCATCTTCATCTTCTATATATAATAGAAATTTTCAAACCATTTTACACTTTCTATCCATGTTCATTAAATTGAAAAAAGTGTTCCAAAGGGATTCTATAATTATATAAATAATTTTAGAAAATTCATTTAATATTTATTAGAATAATTTTTTAGAAAAATAAATTAATCAAATAATAATAATATTTGACAATTAAAATATTTTATTATCGCATCAAGTTATTTTTAAAAAATCATCAAGATAGTATGCACATGGATATTGGAAAACTAAAATGTTTTTAAATGGTAATTTGAATAAATATATATTTGAATAATTCTTTAATAATTCGCTTACAGATCCTATATAAATATATGAAATAATATAATCATAAGGATTAATCCTTAAGATTAACTAATTTTTTCTTAAACTGGTAAGAAGGTCTTCCACTAAATTATGTATATGTTCTATTAAATTAGATTTTATTTATTAAAAATTAGATAGTTTGAATTATGGAGTATGTTAGATCAATATTTTTAGATAATAATTAGGAAAATTTATTTATTTATTTTTGAAAATATCATTAGTATTTTGAAATTTTTATGGTTTTATAAAAAAAAGTAATGAATTCATCATTATTTACGTGAAATATTTCCCCAAAAAATAGTTCTTTCATTAAAAACATTATAAGCCTTAATAGTTGTTTAATTATCTATAAAATTTACATTTTGAGTCTCTGGATATAACGTATACATCCTAAATAAAAAGGATCTGTTGCATAAATTTGATCCAAACCCCAATAAATGAATTTTTATGGGAGTTCTAAATCTATCAAGTCTTGTAGGGTTTTTAATAAAATAGTAATATATTTTGAAGAAATGTTTCATATAAGTTTTTATAAAACCCATCCCTTTTTTTGTAAAACCATGAAAATTTTAAAATACTAATGATATTTTGAAAAACCCTTATATTAATGTACTTGAAAAATAATATATAACTACCAATTATAAATCCTAAAAATGTAATATAATTGAATTTTAAATATTTGGAAGATACTTCAGTAAAATATATACATCCATTAGTAGAAGATAATCTTACAAATTTAGCCAAAAATCAGTCAATATTAAGGAATCATCCTTATAATTATATTATTGGAGATGTAATTCAACAGAATAAAACTTCAAGTTACTTTATAAATCATTTTAGAACCATTCCTTCTTATTATAATTTGAATCTAAATCAATAAATAATGCATTAGGTGAGGAAATTTGGATAAGGTCCATAAAATAAGGGATTAATGAGTATGAATAGTACCAATTTGGGATATTAGTTGAATGTCCTCCAAATCTACTAGTAATTGGAGTAAAATGGATTTTCAGAGAAATTTTTTTTTCCGAAAATGGATTCCTTATTAGAAATAAATCATTATTTTTTGCTAAATATTATTTTCAACAAGAAGGAATAAATTATGGTGGAACTTTTACATCGATAGCTATATTAAAATATATCACAATCTTGTTAGTCTTTGATGTTCATTTGAACATTATTTAAAAAGGATGTGAAATGTTCTTTCTTTAATGGATATGTTAAATGGGAATTTTATGTTGAATAACTTTTTATTTTTGAAGATACAGAATTTTCATAAAAAAATCTAAACATACTAAATAACTTTATGGACTTAAGTAATCCCCAAGAGTTTGGTATGATAAACTTTCGGTATAATTACATCAAAATAATTTTATTAAATGAAGTCCTAATCCAACCCTTTTTATAAAAAAAATTCAAAAATTACATTTGTGTTTGAATATATGTTGGTTACATTATTTTTTGTTCAACTCATAAATTATTTTCAGATAGTTTTTTTTAACTTATGAAAAATAAGTTTGAAATTATCTGGATGAGAGAACACAACTTTTTCATTGGTTTTTAGATATTTAAAAAATAAAAGTAAATATTTTAATTTTATATAAATAAATTATATATTTACTAAAACAATTTGTTATTAAAAATCCATAAAACATTATTACTCTAATAGAAACATATATCAAACTATATCTTGATGAAACCAGTAAGTTGATATATCAAAAATATTATAATTTTTTTATCATAACTAAATCTAAATATAATTAAACTAGAAATAAGTCTTTTACTATGATTATGTGTTATATTTAAATATAATTCTAAATAATATCATTTGAAATAAAAAAAATTGATTTTTAGATACCTTAAAGGTAATTTAGAACGTGGATTATTTTATTATTTGGGAAATGATTTTTTTTCAAAAGTTACCCAAAATATGACTTTGGAGGTTGTATGTTACATAGAAAATCTACATTCACAATATGTAATTTCATAGTAGAAAAATTAGTATAGTTTTGTAATAAGAAATAGCATTTTTTATCTCTTCCATATATGATACATACTATGTAATAGCTGGAAGTTTTTGTGCTCAAGTGTTATGAATGCAACACATGCTCATGAATTTTAATTTGAGTTTTTCTAGAGCTCCAATTCATTGTGATAATACTAGTGCAATTTCCTTGTCTAGAAACCATGAACATTACTCATGTAAAAAAGAAAATATATATTAGATGTCATTTCCTTATGGATCACACAGAAAAGGAGTTATTATTCTTGAATTTATAAGAACAAAAATTCAACGTGCTAATATTTTCACAAAATATATTAATTTTGAATTGTGAAAATTTATTAAATATAAGTTGGGAATGGTTAAACTTATGTTATTCTCAATCCAATTCATTATAGTATATCCCCTTAAATTTAAAACTTCTCTATAAAATAGAGGGATTTCAAACTTTTTTAATATTTCCATTTATCTAATTCTCAAATATATCTAATTTTCAAACTTATCTTAGTTTAAATTATTTATATTTTTATTATTTTATTATTTTTAAATATATCTTATTTAAAATTTTAAATTATTTCCAATATTATGATTTATATTCTTCTATAAAATATCTATAATTTTTAATAAACTTTTTCATGAACCATTTATGAAAGAGGAAGATCATATTTAAGAAGATAACATCTAGAAGGTTTAATTTTTTAAAATATATCTTTTATTATTTACTTGTTATTATTATTTAATTTTGGGGGATATATAAATAATTTTTCACAAAAAAATTAATACTTATTATAGGGGGGGTTGTGACTACTCTTCAAAAAATAACTTTTCCTTTTCTATTAAATGAAAATTTAAATTTAATTCTTTATTGAATCTATATGACATATGTTTTGGCCATTCATTTTCTAAACATGTCTTTAAGAACCACTACTATAGAAACAGAAATGTTTTTGGATGAAATTAATCTTTTCTGCATATATAAAGACTAAAATATCATGCCTTCTTCATGTTCAGTTTTTTTCATATGAAATGTTTCACATCAGAAGTATCTTTCTAAACAAATTCTGAAAAATTTTACAATACCATCCATGATGATTAATGTTTTCCTTGATAAACTAGTAATATAAACAGATATATATACTTCCCTCTCTCAAATTATTGGTGAATAATAATAAGTTCAAAATCATCAAATGTTGAATCATGCCTTTTAATATGTAGATATTCATGATAAGAACAATAATACTAGTGGATAAAGTAATGTTCAACATGAATTTAGTTGATGAGAATATCTTATCAGATATGAATTCATGGTCAAAATTGATTTGTGGTAGAAAAATGTGATAACATCAATCATGTGAAAAATATTACACTTGAAGATCTGAAGTGATATAAAAATTCTAAAATAATCCAAAACATATGATCAAATAATTCTTAAACTAAATTCAATTTCTAATTTCATATTGTATTTTTTTATTTTCCTTTATTATTTTCTAAAGTCATAAAGGGGGATAAATTTATGAATTTTTTTGGATTGTTTGTCTTATTTTTATTTATTTACTAATATTTTAATCGGGGATGTTATAAAAAAATTTATTTCTTTTCATATTAAATATTTTTTTATTTGGAATATTATTTATCATGAAATCATAAACGAAGAATAACAGGAGATTAATTCTCTATCATGGATACTATAAGGATATTTCCCATTAAATACAATTCCTCTCTTCAAATTTTATTATGTGCATTCTGTTTTAAAAAAATGGGATATTTTTTGGGGATTTTGTTGATTCTATAACTTACGTATTTATTAATTTTCAAAATCACAATACACATCATACAAAAATGATATAACTTGACATTTTTGTTTAATTTGTTTACTTATAAGAATGAACATCCAGTAACTGAAATACTAAAACTCTAAAATATTATATAGAAATGTAGTTATCTAAAGATCCAAAGCCAAATTGCATTTATTGGATTTTAAATTATTTTTGCAGTGCTAATCTAACTAATAAATATATAAAAAATGATGTTGATTTCATCATAATATAAATAGTAAGATTCTACCAATACAGTAATAATTCATCTTGAGTTTTGTGGAATTTTACCTTTTATGTTTTTTTGAAAAGTTTTCAATAAATGAAAAAAAACCTCATACATTATAAGTATGAAGTTATGAGAATTGATAATTCTGAATGTTTTTTTTATTTTGAAACTTCTCAATTTTTTATTGTAGAGAGTTCTTATAATAAATGAATTTTTTCATTTTTGAGTGTTTCCTTTAAGATATACCATTATGTGATATTTTCCTTTTAAATATCTTAGTATTTAAATTATAATTTTTTTACCAATCCTATATGTTTTTTGGATTCCGTGTATAGGAAGATAAAGATTTTGATCATCTAATCAAGGGATTTTGTAGTTAGGATGAGAGAGCTCATGTACTTCTGGTACATCAAAGTGAGCTTATACTAGTAGTCTTAGTCAAAATATTTTTGGAATATGAAGATAGACCGTTCGATATGTATAAAATCAAGGATACCATATTATAGGTTGAAATTCATGGATACCTAAAATCAAGTAAATATGTTGACCTTCAATTTTTTTAAAAAGATGAGTTTTAATAAATATCTTTTAATGGAGTATTTTGTTTTCTAACCAATACTCCGTTTTTTTATATTAATTTTTTTTCATGTTAAAATTTACAATAGAAATTTATAATACTGGTCAGTTTTTTCCTTCTAGAATTATATTTTTTTAATTATTATAACAGTTTTAAAAATATAACTAGTTTAATGATTGGGTGTATTAAATGTACCCTATAAATCCATTATGCAACTAAAATTTTAATTTGAAAAAAATACATTCATAATGATATCAGGAATAAATTCCATAATTATCACACTTGAAATTTTCATAAAATTCATAGTAAGATGATATCACAAAGTTAGACCAATTTTTAAATCCTCAAAAAATATTATTCATAATTTAGTCTTATTGTCCTATATATATATAACTTCAAGATATTTCCAATAAAAATAAAACATCACCTTAATATAACTTTTTTTCTTCATAAATCATTAAAAATAAATATCCAACATATTCTAGAAATATAGAATGTTGTAGTAACTTCTGGATAAAAATGAGAATTTCAAATGACTAATTCAACATTTTTTGAAGTTAATTGAATTATAGATAGTCTACTTATATTTATAATGAAATAAGATTTATAATATTCTTATTATTGTAGGATTCATATGATGTATAGTAAAACTATCACTAAGGTAGGGTTCTAACGAAATATTCTCGACTATGTGAGGTATATCAAAAACATGTGGTTCCAAACATGTGCTATATTCCAAATGTGTGGTTCCAAATGCGAGGTTCACGAAAAACAAGAGGATAATAAAAAATTTGGGTTTCAAAAAAAATTATATTCCAAAAATGTGGTTCTAAATGTGAGTTTCATTCCAAATGTGAGGATAAATGTGTAGCTCCAAATGTCAGGTTAATTTCAAATGAAATAGTGAATCATAAATGTATGTTGAAAATTTATCAACATAAAAGTGGGAGTAACAATAAAAAAATACAATAATAAAGTAATTAATGGTCAATATTAATAAAAAATAAAAAATATTTACAGTGAATAACTAATTAATAAATAAATAGTGGTTTAAGAAATAATAAAAAAGTATGGAATTTGGGTTTTAGTAATTATAAAAATATATATAAATTGATAAGGGTACACTCAACCACACAATTTTAGGGATTCAAGTGATTTTTTATTTCATCTAATTTTTTTGGTATTTTCAACCCCACTATGGATAAATAATTTAGTCTCAAAACAAAATAGTTTTGAATAATCAACTTTTGTATTGGGAATGGATTTTCTCCTTACCATGAGAAAAATTAATATTTCATGATAAGGTCACCAATGAACATATTTTCTTCTTGTTTTTTACATCCAATTATGTAACATCTTGATATTCTTAGAATGAAACACTACGTTCGATAGAATACAAGATAATCCATGCTAATATTAAATAAACAATGAAATATTGTTATTAAAATATTATTGTTATAAACTATAAACTAAATTATAGGGATTGAATATGAATAACTAATTTATGAAATAAATTTAAAATTAATACTAAATATACATTAATTGGTAAATAGTTATAATATAATCACATATTTGTTTAGAAAAGTCGTTATATTCTTCAAAAAAATATTTTCTTAAAATATGTGTTTTTCTTCTTCTTATAAGTGATTATTATAATTTCTGAAGCAACTAAAATTTTAATTTAAAAATTGAATTTCCTTTTTAAATTAATCATTTAAATATTATCTTAAAATTAATTCTTTATAATTCGTTAAAAATATTTATTTATTAAGGAATAGTGAAAATACAGATTTTTATTATAAACTGAATTTTATTTTAAATTATTTAGAAGGTAAGATTACATATTATATTAGTTTGGTATTTTCATTAGTAAATATTTATTAAATTCAATAAAATTATGGTTTTTAAATTTATTTTATAGATTAATTTAATATAAAACCATTTTATATTTAAAAATATATTTTTTGCAAAAAAATGATTTTCGTTGCAATTTTTTTGTATAATTTTAAATAGAATTTAGAACTTTTATATTTTTAATTTTTATAAATATATTCCATATTTCAAATAATTTTTTCCAAATTTACTAAATCGGTTTGTTTTAAATTTTTTGAATATGAATAGTAACTTTAGTAATTATTTGTTGTCACAGTAATGGTTACATCTGGTAATTTAGGTTAAAAATAAAATGATAAGAATTATAAAATAACCCAAATAAATACAAAATATTATGTTATGTATATATCTTGACAATAATCATCCAAGTGTCTAATTTATGACCATTTTTACCACTTGGATAAGATAATAATCTTTATAATATTTTATTTATAGAAAAGTCAAAGAATTCACAGTAATATTTTTAATAACTATAAAATTTATAATATTGGGTTATCCAGAGGATATGTTCAACTATAAATATTATTTTTAAAGCTATTATATTTATTTTCATCATTCTATTTTATTTTTTATTTTTATAAAAAAAATAATTAGCTTAAAATATTCCACAATACTGATGTAGAGATTATTTATTAATGGGAAATTCATATAAATAATATTAAAATTATTAAAATAAATATCATTTTATTATATTACTATTATAAAAACATTATATATTCAAAAGATATTTTAGAGATGTAATAAAATAATTCCTTTTAATTATAATTTTTATGTTGATATTATTAAATTCAATGTAATGAATATTTCCTGAAATTGACACTATATATATATTATATTAAATTATATTTTATTAAAGTATATAAAATTAATAAAAATCATAAATTTTTAAAAATTATTAGGATAATGGTTAAAATAAAAAATATGGTCCATTCAAGGATCTTTTTTTAATTTTATATTAACTATATTATCATTGAAAGTGTAAAACCTAATATTGTCACGCCAAGAGTTAAAGCAGTTAAATAAGGGTTAAAATAATAAATTAAGGATTGAAATATAGAAGAAAAAAACATATATAATTTTTATTGTATTAGGGTAATTTTAACCATAATAATATAATCTTTTAAATAATTCACTTTTGATAAATTTTCAAAAGAAAATTAATTTATATTAATTTAATATTTTGAGAAATTCCATGTGTGCCCATCACCTCTCTTATAAAAGGGAACTTATGTTATAATTTTTTAACACTTAAAAGGATTTTTTATAGGACAATACCTACCAAATTACCTTACCATAATTAATCCACACATTTTATAGTTCCTTTTTATGTATACAAAAACTTATATGTCTTAATGTGTCAAACAAAGGAGGTTTTCTAAATTAGTGGTATAGTTTTCAACTGCACATTTTAGATTTGTTTCTTATTCCACATCCCTCAAACGTTTTTAATCCACGATTTAATAATAAATAAAGCATCCTCCCAATACGGAGATGTAATTATTTTAATTAAATCACCCATATATATCTCCTCATCTATAAAATGTGA
Organism: Viscum album; assembly: GCA_963277665.1. Classification (NCBI taxonomy): domain Eukaryota; kingdom Viridiplantae; phylum Streptophyta; class Magnoliopsida; order Santalales; family Viscaceae; genus Viscum; species Viscum album. The sequence continues at coordinate 1,912,368,854 of OY728127.1, forward strand.
TATGAAATAATCATTCTTGTGTACAATGGACTACCGCCTCACGAATCGATGTCATTCGTTTTCCATTATTGACTCTGATTAATTGATATAATAATGTATTTAAAGTATGTATATAATTTATGTAAAATATTTATATATATTGAGTTATTATATCACATATACTTTCTTAATTTCTATTATATGGGGGATATGATTGCATCGCTCCTGTATACGGTGGAATACTACATCAAGAAGCGATGTGATTCATTTTTTACCACAGCTTTATATGGAAAGTAATAATGATTTTCTTTATAATTATATATTATATAAATGAAATTTTTATGACATTATTTAGATATTAATACTACTTAAATTAAAATATATTATTTTATTTCTTACCTTTTCACTCACTGAAAAAGTGATAACATCATTCAGGGGTACGTGTGGATTACCACGTCTACGAAGCGATGTGATACATTTTTTATCACCACATCACATGGATAATATATATAATAATATTTAAATAATTGATATAATATATATGGTATTATGATCATTCTTTAAAGATAAAATAACACTTTACATCTTTATGTAATGATCATTAAGAGATGGAAATGTTACTCAAGTGTATGTACGACTTACCATCTCCATGTTTAGAACATAGTTAATTTTTCATAGAATTGTTTAATGGATGGATTAAAGGGTTTAATTCATGTATAAAAAGGATAAATATTTCATGAATATTTTTATGATGTAATATTGATCTCTTTTACTAAATTCAACGTACCGAAGTCATTCTAGAAAAATGAACCGAATATTGTCAAAGCATTAGATGTGAACATAAATAATTATGAAATTGTTAAAACATGGTAATAATTGAAGAAATTGAATAATAAAAAAGAAAACGTTTCTTGGTAATCTTAATAATTGACATATTTTTATTATTTATGATGATAAATAATGTACAAAATGAGTCGTACTCAGTGTATGAGACTTTATTTTAAAATTATCTTTTAATGTTTCTTATAACAAAAGTGAAAATGTATTTTTTTATAGCATATATTAAAAGGGAAAATTTTACCACCATCGTGATACCTTAATTCCTTGAATATTCCTTTAAAATTTTAAAATTTTAATTTTCAAAGAAAATGTTTTCATTTATCAGTTACTATCTTTTAAAAAAAGATAAGTCTTTTCAAAATAGAAATGGTATTTTCCTCAAGATTTTTTCTTTCATGGTATTTTATAAAAATAAAAAACCACATTAACTTTTTAGGTTATTTTGGTATTGAAGATGGTTCTTTGAAAAAAAAAATTATTTTTCAGAACATTTTTAACGAATGGGGTTTAAAGAGTTTTTTCATTGTTTTATGATTAAATGTGAAATAATAAAAAGTTTTATTCGTGATATGATACTTGAGCATTGTGTTTGAAACAAGTGAGATTGATATAAATTATATGATGGTCTAATCCCCATTATAGCTCACAGGTAATCCTAATATAGATTATATGTTGGGTGTACCCAGATATTCCTTGGTCAGCCTGTTATATATTTGGGTGTTCCTTGATAGATCTCTAATACATTGGGTAATGTACCTTGTATTTTGAGGTAATAAGGATCACTACTAAAAAATCAAGCTATAACCACAGTTTTAGACCGTGTCTATAAGGCCAAAAACCGTGCCTATAGGTTATAACCAGGGTTCCCACAATAGTGGCTAGTATTGGCATGGCTATTGGGTAAACCCTATAGCCACAGTTCCAACAGTGGAAACAACCCTAAAGCCATGGTTTTCAACCAATGGTATAGGCTAAAATCACTCATCTCCAATATCAACGGTTGCAACTGTGGCTATAGACATATAGCTATAGTTTAAAACCATGGCTATAGGCCTACACATTTCATAAAAAAACCAACACTGTTCAACTGGTGATATCCCCTTTCATCCTCCCCACCGCCCCCTAAAAATCCCCCCCCCACTCCCCCCCTTGCACCCTACCTACACCTTAAAGCCCCCTCATGCACCCCTCCCCCTAGATCCCCCCTTCACACCCTAGACAAACCCCACTCACCCCCCTGGATAGACCACCCCCATCCTGGATATACCCTCCCCCTAGATAGCCCCCTCCCCCCTCTCTTGGACACCCCCTCCCTCCTAGAACCCCCCTGGATAGACCCCCCCCCCCCCAGGACAACCCCACCCGAACAGTAGCCCCCCTGATGGACACCCCTTGCACCACCCCTACTAGACACCCCCTGGAAAAACCCACCCTCCCCCATGGACAGACCCTCATGGACACCCCCACCTGGAAACCAGCCCCCCCCCCCAACAGCATCCCCCGCTGGACCCCCCCCCCCTCCTGGACCCCCCTCCCTCCTAGGAACCCCCCTGGACAACCCCACCCGGACAGCAGCACCCCCCCAGATAGCAGCCCCCCATCCACCCCCTGGACAGACCCCCCCCCCTCCTGGAAACCCACTTGGACAGACCCCCCCAGGACAACCCCACCCAGACAGTAGCCCCCCTGCTGTAAAACCCTTGCACCACCCCTGCTGGACACCCCCTCCCTCTTGGAAACCCCCTTGACAACCCCACCCATATATCAGACCCCCCCCCCCTCTTGGACACCCCCTCCTTCCTGGAAACCCCCCGGACAACCCCACGCAGGCAGTAGCCCCCCCCCCCTCCTGGGAACCCCCCTGGACAGACCCCCCCAGGACAACCCCACCCATAATGCAACCCCCTTGATGGACAACCCTTGCACCACCCCTTCAAGACACCCCCCCCCCCTCCTGGACACCCCCTCCCTCCTAGATACCCTCCTGGACACCCCCCCCCCCCCCGAATAGTAGTTCCCCCATACTGGGAACCCCTTGCACCACCCCTACTGGACACCCCCACCCCACTGCACATCCCCCCTTGCACCCCATGCTGCCCCCCCCAACACACCTTTACAACCCCACTACACCTCCCCCCCCCCCCACCAGACAGACACCCCCACCCCGGCACCCCACCCCCCCCCCCCCCCCCCCCCGCACCCCCCCCCCCTACACACCTGCATAGTCCTACACAGCCCCCCCCCCCCCCCAATACCCCTGGCACCACACCTTGCAGGTGTAATTTTGGAATATCACTAAAGTAGGAATGATGGTATCCTGGTTTACAAATGGGGAAATCTGTTGTAGGGAGTCATAGTGGCCTAGGTGTGGTATCATGAATCAATCCTAGGTGTGGTATCATGAATCACCAGATAAGACAAACCAAAATATGATGGATTTTACTTCATTATATCGTTTACTTTGGTGCATATTTACAATAATCAACAACATTCGCATATGCATCATAGGATTTATTCAAATAATTGAAAATCATTGTGAAATTATACCAAGTCTTTTTGATATGATCTTCATATAAACATCATCAAACATTTGGAGAAAACATTGTACCAAAATTTTCAGAAACGAGAATTCCTATACGGGTTTTTTGGTGGACAGATTAGAGTTGTGAAAGGTGAGAATATCTATTTAAGAGGTGGATGACTAAATAATGATGTGTCCATGGAGATGGTTGTTTTTCCTGATGATTAACTACTTGATGCTATTATTTCAAGAAGAAGGGTATTTCATTAGGAGTGAAGTCCTGAGAAGCACTCAAAATGATATGGAATTAGTAGTTAGGTTGTACAGCATTGATAATCATATGACTTATAATGTCATATGAATATGTTCTGCATACATCTTTCCAAAAAGTATTGAAATATCTAAAATATAACTTTTTTTGACTATGTGATCAAAGAATATGTGACAATATAGTATAATAGGTGGGAATACCACTACCCCCTACACACCCCATGAACCCCCTTGCACCCTCCCCCTTCCCCTTGCAGACCCCCACCCCCCCCCCCCGGCCCTTGCACCCTCCTCCTTCCCTTGTACACCACTAGCACCCTCCCCCTGCCCCTTGCACCGTCCCCCTTCTCCTTCCCCTTGAACCCTCCCCCTACCCCTGCAGACCCCCTTGCACCCTCCCCCTTCCCCTACAACCCTCCCCCTGCCCCTTCACCTATAGACCCCCATACACCCCATCTTCACCCTCCCCCTTGCTCCAGGGATATGATTTCTCTCGCTTGTCCCAACTCCAGGGTTCTCTATTATACCATCACCACCTCCTATTATGCATGAGGAATCACCCTCTATTAGTAATATCTCATAATGTTATAAAATGTAGTCTTTTTCCTCTAATATTCTAAATGAGTTTGATAATATTTGAGGAGATTATAATGAGCTGAAATATGAGTTAAAATATACTAATTATGAGATTAGGGAACTTAATAATTCCTCTATTCTCATGGTTGATTTTGACAAGTTGGTTGGGTTAATTACTACCCAAACAAAGTTTATTAGGATTCTCCAATCATTCCCTCCTATTCAGAAAGTCATTTCTGAAGTTAATATCAAAGAGCATATGGCTGTGAATGGTCAAGTTAGATATTTTAAGGATGTTTATACTAACAAGTCTGAGTTCAATGATCATGGTGTTATGGTTGTATCTCAAAGGTACATGTTCCAACCGGATCGGGCTACACCAATCCAATAATCTCCCTTGTTGCATCCCTTGATGAGAAGGAGGTTAATAGTGCCATTTTTTCCCAAAATCTTAAGAGTGTGGCTTGTCATGATGGGTTCACACATTAATTATTTATGTTCTACTGGGACATATTTCATGTTGAGGTCCTTAACGCTATGAGGGAGTTCTTTAACAATATCTCAATTCCCTATGGAATCAACTCCAATTTTATTGACCTGATCCCAAAGAAGGAAAATTTTGTGGATGTAAAAGATTTCATACCTATTTCTATTGGAAATACCATCCCAAAAATAATTATAAAAATTATTTCTAGGTGGTTAGGTCCCATTTTTCATGGGTTTTTATCTTCAAATCATCCCCCTGGATAGCCCTTGGACACCCCCTAGACATCCCCATAGGCTCCCCACCTGCATCCTTCCCCCTACCCTATAGACCCCCCAAACAATCCTTGGACACCCCCATGGATAACCCCTTCTAGACACCCCACTGACACCCTCCCCCCTGCCCTACAGACCCCCTGTCACCCCCCCCCCCCACAGACCGCCCTTAGACACCCACCTGCACCCTACCCTGCAGACCCCCTGGATATCCCTTGGACACCCCCCTGGACAGCCCCTCCTAGACACCCCACCTTCACCCTCCCCCTATCCTACAGACCCCCACCCCCGGCACCCCCCAAATAGCCCTTGGACACCCCATCTTGACAGCCCCTCCTAGAAAATTCTATATTCATCATTACCTTCACTTATTTATGAAAGAATTCTAAATAAACAATGCCTTGAAACTTTTCCAGGAATAGTCTTTGTCTGGATTAGTCTGAATAAAAGACTTCCACCACATATAACTCAGACCCTCTAGGAGGATGGTTACAAAAATAACCTTAGGAGACTCATAAATCTAAAGCTGGATAAAAATATCCTCAACCTTCAGTACCAAAACCAATTCCTCCCAAGAATATTATTACCAATCAATTATTGTGGGGATGGAATCTTGATTCAGTTGTTCATAGGTGTGCCTTAAATATCGATTTATTCAAGGCTTTTGATTTGGTCAGGTGGGACTTCTTATGGGATGATTTGGATCTGCTCGGCTTTCCATCTAGGTTCTCATCTTGGGTTAAATGATGCATCTCTACCCCAATGTTCTCGGTGAACAATAATGGCAGTTTACATGGATACTTTTCTGGGAAAAGAGAACTTGGGAAATGGGATTCACCTTCAACATTCCTTTTTTGTTATTTGCATGGAGTTTTTATCACGCATCCTAGAATACAGGAGGCGGGGGGCTGGTGCGGGCTGGAGTGGTTGGTGCGGGTGGGAAGGAAGGTAGTAGGGGGGTGGTAGGGGGCTGGTGCATGCTGGAATAGGTGGCAGGGGACTTGTATGGTCCAGATTTCAGGTGGTTGGGGGTTGTTGGGCATGTGCCAGGGGCCGGTGTGGGCTGAGATATAGGAGGTTGTGGTCTGTTGAGGGCTGGAACTGGTGGCTGGGGCTATTTTGCAGGTGGCAGAGGGCTAGTATGAGAGTTTTTAAGGAGGCTGGGGGGGTGGTGGCTAGTGTGGTGGATGGTGTTGTGGCTGGTGCGGGCTGGATTGCAGGTGGATAGGGGCTGGTGTGGGCTCGAATGCAGGTGGAAGGGGGCTAGAATGCTGGTGGAAGGGGGCTGGTTGCAGGTTCTGGGAGGATGGTGTGGGCTGATTCGAAGGTGGCAGGGAGGGCTGTTACGGGATGGAATGCTGGTGGCAGCGAGCTGAAGTGAAGGTGGAAGGGGGCTGGTGTGGGCTAGATGTGGTTGGAGCAGGTCTAAATCATGTTATTACCGTGGCATGACTGTGGTGTGACCGTGGTGTGACCGCGGCCTGTTGTCCCGGTCCAACAACATCTGTGGGGCAACATTTTCCGACCAGGAGTGAAGGGAGTGGGGGGAGGCAGGGCAACGTTCTGGTCATCACCCCTCCAACAGAAATTGTCATTAGTCAGTCGCAATAGGATCACAAGAATCATGGAATACTATCACTGAAAACCACCGTGTGGTGTCATCCTAGAGCATGGCCAAATCATGGCATTACCGCGGCGTGACCGCAGTGTGACCACGGCGTGACCGCGGCGTGACCGCAGCGTTTTGGCCTGGTCCAACGACATCCGCAGGGCAACATCTTCCGGCCAGGAGTGACGGGAGCGTGAGGAGGTGGGGTAACATTCTGTTTGTCGCCCCGCTGATAGAAATTGTGATTAGTCAGTCTCAACATCGATCACAATACTCATGGAATACTATCACAGCGAACCGTCGTGGGGTGTTGTGATGGAGCAGGTCCAAATCATGGAATTACCGGGACGTGACCACAGCATGACCACAGCATGTTGGCCTGGTCTAGTGACATCCACAGGGCTGCATATTCCGGCCAGGATTGAAGGAAGCAGGAAGAGGCGGGGAAACATTCCAGTCGTCACCCCGTAGGCAGAAATTTTGATTAGTCTGTCTCAAGGTTGATCACAAGACTCATGGAATACTATCACTACGAACTACCATGGGGTTTCGTCCTAGAGCAGGGCCAAATCATGGAATCATCGTGGTGTGACCGAGGCATGACTGTGGAGTGACCACGGCGTGACCATGACATGACCGCGGTGTGACTATGGCCTGTTGGCCTGGTCCCGCGACATCCATGGGGTAGCATCTTCCGGCCAGGAGCGAAGGGAGTGGGAGGAAGTGGGAAAACATTCCGTTCATCGCCCCGCCGGAAAAAATTCTAATTTTTCAGTCTCAACATTGGTCACAAGACACATATAATACTATCACTGTGATCTGTCGCGGGCGTTTCGTCCTGTAGCAGGGCCAAATCACGGCATTACCGCGTTGTGACCATGGCGTGACCGCAGCGTGACCATGGTGTGACCACGGCGTGACCACGACATGTTAGCCTGGTCCAGCGACATCCATGAGACAACATCCTCCGACTAGTAGCAAAGGGAGCGGGAGGAGGTGGGGCAACATTCCGATCATTGCTCGGTCGGCAGATGATAGAACAGATCAACTATTTAATATGCTATAACAAGGGATCAAAGAGATGGTCGTAGCGAGTGGCACAATGACACAACATCTTCAGGAAAAAAAACAATGGAAAATAATCATACACCCTACACAAACCATTTAAAAAATCAATCACTTTTCCAAAACAGGGAAACTTTATTTATAATATTCAAAGCTTGAAAAGGAAAGTTTCATGGTGAAGGAATATGTCTAATCGGGCAATGTCATTTGAGTTAAACGAGTATGATTAACCAATTTATATTATTCAAAGAAAACAATAAATGCCTAGCCATAAAACAAACACAAACAAGAGGCATATGAAAGACTCAATTAAAATCTAAACATGATACAAATAACTATCACTACTCTTTGGTTTAGAAGACAACGCACCTTCATTAGAGGGGTTTTATTATAAAATAATGACATTGATTTATTATAAAAACATGACTTTATTTAGAAGAACGTGACATTATTTATCAAATGAAACAATTATATTAAAGAAAACTTATTCAAGATATGCAATTCATTATAATTAAGAAGAATTAAGAAATATGCTAAATTCAATTTAATGCATTCTTTAATTAAAGAGGAAAAAAGAGGGATCCTACCTCAAGGTAGAACCAAACCATCCACATCGGCTCTTGGAGCTTTCTAACTAAAGTTTGTTGCTCCCCCACTGGGTATACGCACCTTCACACACATGTAAGGACACCTATCCCCTGTGCACACACCCACATGGCCATGAGAATGTGCAAGGGGATCCTTGAACATATGCTTATATGCATATACCAGTCTCCACTCACCTACTTATGCATTTATATATATATATACACATGGGCACACATAGCCCCATACTTGTATAATCACTGCCATGAATAATTATATCTGACTTTAATTGCAGTTTCATAACTAATTATAGATGTGATAAAGGGAATGTTATACTTTCTCAAAGAAATTCCCAATGCACATGACATAGTCAATCAGTGAGTTTATCGAGTTGTTATGAACTATTTATCCCAATATACGATCAATCGTTGCACCCTACTTAACATACATTCAAAAGAAAAAAATGTATATTTAAAAGTGAAATTCTAAGGCCCATTTAGTCATGAAAAACAATAGAGATTTTTATTTCAATTTAGACTAATTAAATAAACCATTTATAGGTTTAACTTGAAGTGCACTGGGAGAGAGATTGCATCTCACATTAAGTGAAAGATTGTGATTTTAAGTGGTGGATCACTAATGAAGGCAGTTAAAATAAACCATTAAACAACTAAATAACACGTTTGATTGAGTCCAATTACATTCGTAACACCCAATGTCCACAACTCAATACACCGTTTTACCCAGATAACGTAAATTGATGCATTTGAGATTGGGCATGTCCATAGATGTTGCAGAACATCCCTTGCTTGAATCGTTCCAAATTCATAATCTACTTTGAAAAATTCAAAAACTGAAGCAAAATCTGGGGGTGATGAGTCAAACTGCATGTGTAAATGAGCATCCGAAACCATTTTGAGTTGTACCTACATACTTGAAGTTCCAAACAACTGAGGTTTCCCGACAATCAAGAATTGATCTAGGTGTTCGATCAATAAAATACTGAAAAACATACTGTAAAGGTTTTCAGAACATTGGATAATATTATATCAAAACTAATGCCTCATTTAGAATATTAGAAGTGCTTTCAATGAAAGGGAAATAGGTGTGGCAGGGAAATGTGGGAAAAATGGTAAATAAGTGAGGTTTAAAAAAGGATTTTGGTATATAAAAAAATAAGATGGAAAATAAAACAAAATAACCAAAACATTAAAAAAAATACAGTTGGGAATGATAATGAAAAAGGTTGTTTGGTCATTTAATGTCACTCCTTCACCTGTTTCATAGGATACAAGTGATATCAACCTATTTCGATAGAAATTAATTTCATGGATTCAAAATTCATATAAACCCTAAAAACATAAATCTTAAAACCCCAAAACCTAAAATTCTAAAACATAAAACCCTAAACTCGAAACCATAACTTCTAAAACTAAAAATCCTAGAATATAAATTATAGAATCTAAAAATCAATAAGGCTAGAGGTTAAACCCCAAATCTCAAAATCTTAAATCTAATATTGGATTGGTGTAGCCCGCCTCCACCCTACCCCTGCCCCTTTCCCCCTTCCCACTGCCCCCTCCACCCTAACCCCCCCCCCCCCACCCTACCCCTACCCCCTGCCCCCTTCCCCCCTCCACCTAGTCCCCTAGCTTGCACAGCCCCCCTGCACCCCCCAGCCCCCTAGCCTGCACCATCCCCCCCTGCACCACTCCCCTAGCCAGCACCAGTCCCCCTAGCCTGCACACCCCCCTGTGAGTCAAAAAAATATTTGGAGATTCTTGTGGTGTCTCAAATGAGAGTAGTAGGGATTAAAATGGAAAGCATAAATACAATAATGTCAAACAATCTATATAAGAATAAACTACCACTGCGAGTTTTCGCAGACATCACACTTCCCTTGGAGGGATTTTATTTCAAAACCAAGACTTATTTATAAAACAAAACAATTATTTTCTCTAATACTTGATCAACAATTGAAATTTAGTATAAAAATCATGAATGAAGAAGGCAGCTAAATGCAATTTAAAAAATTCTCTAATTAAAGAGGCTGGGAGCGGGACTCTACCTCAAAGGTATCAAGCCACGCACAAGAGGATCTTTATATATATACTCACATGAATAATCATGGGATAAGTTATACTGATAAAAGCGGTGAGAAGAATTCTGGGGGAGGAAGCCATTTCAAAAGGACCATCAGCATTTGAGAAATAAGTAGTGCTGTAAAACAGAGCCTTGAAATACTTTCCCCTTATGATAAGTAGTTTGAAAAAGAACTGGTGTGTTCTATTTCTGAAAAAACACTAGTGCGTAAATTTTAAGAACAAATCCAATTTAAAAAACTATTTCAATAGACAATCAGGAAACCCAACACAAATTCACTTATAAAATTTGACAAAAAGTTGTATCTCTCATCAAAGGGAGCCAAAAATTGATGCAGCAGTGGTTTGCTAAGAAATTCTATCACATGTTAGAAAATAATATTGATTTATAAATAAGAAATCACAAAATCAAGGTATATAGGAAGATAATGATAAATAATCATGAATCAATTAATAAGATCACCTAATCAAAATATCACATACAACATAAAATCATAGTATTAAACCCACATATCCTGGCATATTCAAGGCATTTGAATCTCTATGTTCCTAGAATGATGACTGAGACAACATGTGCATTCCATGAAACCCAGGGATAAAATACCCTAATATCATAAATCTATATGTAGAATAATTTAAATAAATCACTTAATGTGAAATCATATTCAATTTTAATAACTATCAATAAGACGACAATCTCATCCTTGAACACTTAGTCTATTCTTTATGCATGGGTTCAACAATTCAAGACATGATTATTTACCCTAAGCTGACACATTCATATAATCATATCTAATATAAAAAAATTGCATGATAATATAAAAAGAAACTTCTTATACCGCTTTGTAAATTCCCAACCTAAGATCCACTAAACAGATCCCCAAGATAGTTGGTTACATGGCTACAATAGTGCCACTACAAATGTCATAGGTAGCCAACCAATAGTGAGTGTATAATTATGGTACAATAGAGAGTCTATAACCTTATAAAAATAGTTTCATAACAATATTCAATAACTACATCAAAAAGAAGAAGAAGTATATATGAATGAAATAGAATCAAATGATAACAATAACTGATAAAGAGAAAAATATTATCAGCCTAAATCAAATGTGATGGTACAAAGAAATCCCTCCCAAACCCCAATTGCTGATAAAGCCCAATATTAACAAGATCAGTAAGATACAAACTAAGATAATACTAAACTATAGTAAATAAAATCCGAAATAAAGGATCTCTTTTCTAACTCCTCTTTAACACTAGCAGAACCCCCTTGGGGACACATTAACCAGAATAGAGATCCTGGCACTATGCAGGTTAGAACAAATCAAATCAATGAACCTCTATGAAAATACTTTCATTTTCAGAATAGAAAAAATGAAACTCCATTTTATTGTATATAAATATTTTGATATATCAATATTCAAGGACATATTACCACCCTTTACATTCCTCTTCATGATATTAACACATTTAGAAGCATTGTAGAGTTAATTCTGAATGTTCCCCCATGGAAAACCCATCCATATTTGTCAAAATAAAACCCTTAGCAATCTCACCCATCATGTGCATCATAAAATTTCTAATATTGTTTAGTATAAAAACCCCATATAAATAGTCCTAAATCCTTTATATAAAAAGCATTATCATTATTTAGGATTAATACAATGATGTTAGATTTCACCCAAAAAGGTATTGATTAAAGAATTAATAATTCCATCATAGAATTTATTACCTGAAGATGAAGAATGTCCCATTAAAACATGAAAAATGTTTTGTTAAGACATCTGGTCCAACAACACCATCCATATTTAATTATAAGAGAGATGCATGAATCTTATTTTTCACTGGGGGCCTCAACTAGCCTTCTATTATGAATATCATCAATTCTTGGTTCATTTTTTTTGATTAGTTTTTTAGTTTTTCCTTCTCAATTATCTGAGTAAATCTCCTCAAAATAAAAAGTCATGGCATTTTTTATTGAATTTATAGAACTAACCATATTATTGTTAATTTATAGAGAAGTGAGACTCCTCGCATTATTCTCCCTATACATTCTATGAAATAAATGCGAATTTTGATCCCCTCCTTCATCGAACTAATATTAAATATATTATGAGAAAGGTTCTCTTTTAGAGTTAGGATAATATCAATTTTGGATATGGATTTTATCTCCTCCTGAGAGGGCACATCCAGAGGCATGCATTTTTTTTGGAAAATAATCAGATGAGATTAAGACTCCTTAATGTCACTATCAAGATTAAAAAAGGATTATTTACTCTATTATTTCTATTTTTCCTTTACAATCTTTATCATACAAGTTATAATATTTAGAGGACTTCAAACAAAATAAATCTTCTAGGAATCCAAAATGATTTATCTACAGCCTATTACAATGAACCAAGAATTTCTAAACATGAAAGGATGTGGGCTTGACTTTGATCTATTAATACAGGATTAAACTAATAGAGGACTATGATCAGAATGCAATCTTGGAAGGGTGTGTCCAGATATCTTAACTACACTATTCCTTTCATCCAATTACACAAACCACCTATCCAATATACTTTCTAGCATCCCCTTTTAAGTATATCGACTCCATGTTTAATCAAATCCAGATATGGAAACATTTTCCAAGCCACATTTATCAATATAAAAAAAAATTCACTAGCTGAGATTTTATAGAAATTACAACTAGTTTTTTAATCAAACCTCAAAATAGAATTAATATCACCTAGAAAAATCCAACTCCTAGAAATATTCTTTGAGATGGATGCCAAATTTTATCAAAGATATCTTCATCTTCTATATAAATTGAAGGCATAGACAAAAGTCATATAAATAGTAGTGTTACTAATGCAATAGGAGATGGTCACTAACTGATGATAATTATGGAAGGAATTGATAGTGAGACTATCATTATTAAGAACCAAAAAGAACTATGTGGTAGCATCAAATTGATAATTAGAAAAAAAAAATGAGTAACCGAAAGATTTTCATTTGAATTACATACAATTATAAAACTTTAATCTTGGCTTGGTAAGACTAATCAGTGTAGGTTTTTTCACAATAATATGCCAAAGGTTTTTAACCATGGGAGAGTTCCCAAACCCTTGGAAGTTCTAAAAGATGAACTTCATTACATAGCGGACCATATCCTAGTACTAGGCCTATCATAACATTGTGTCCATACTTTATCAAAATCCACAGTTTTCAAAACATCTTCACCCATATCATCTATTTCCTCAGTAGATGAGGGGTCACACAAGTCCTATTCGGATGGGGAAAACTCCTTGTGATCTCCCCTAGAGGATTCGGTACTGAGGGAATTAAACCAGTTAGCCGATTAAACAGGGGTCAAAAGAAGTCTTCCAAGTATTTTCCTCCTTGAAATCATGGATAAAGGAACTATTGATAAATCACTAGTGTGATAATAACCATATACTATTAATCCTATAAGATAATTAGACTACTCAGTGGAGAATTCATTAACTACAAAGGAAGCAAAAAGTAAGGAAATTATCTAGATAGGATCCTTCTCAGAATCCAGATTATGATAAGAATAATCAGCTTGCTCTGTAAGTAGAGTAGGTGCTGGTTCCTCATCATAGACAACACATGAATCCTTCCCTAGTGGTAAAAAATTACCTCCTCTAGATCCATAACATTTAAATACTTATTTGGTACTGAAGTATTGGCCTTCTTTATTTCCATCTCATTAGCACCTTCACTGGTAGTGAAACGGTGACCTGATCGGCTTCCATAACAATGATATTTTTAACTGGTACTAAAGCTTTGGACTTCTCTGGTTTCATCTCATCGGAATACTTCACAAGTGCTGAAGTTGTGGCATGTTAGGGTTCTATAATGACACCCTACATAAGATATAAAGTGGTGAGATACTCAGTGGAAAAAAACCATGACTAGAGGCCATGAAAACAATATCGGTAGTATCATGGATATGACCAGACTCATAAATAGTATAGACAACAACAACATCATTAGAGTAATTCCCACATTAGTTCTCTTAGAAACATCTAGGATAGGATCACCCTTGTATCCACCCCCATGAGAAGGGGCCTCCATAGATATTTCCTGACCAGAGGGTGGGACCAAACCTCTATTATTCTTTATCATACTACTAGAATAATAATGTACCCTAATCTTTCAATTATTACATAGTTTTTTTTCTATTGCAGTCAGAGGCCATATGCCCAAAAAATGACAATTTTCGTAGAATTATATCTTCCTATCAAGAAAAATGTCAAGATTAATATCCTCATCTCTGGTGGTTAGAACCACTTATTTAACAAGGTTGGAATCCATATCAACCTCAATAATAATCTATACATAATTCCCAAAAGATGGATTTTCCATCTACCTATCCATAACGACTCTTAATAAACCATAGGGTTTAACTATTTCATAACATTCACAACATGTACATAGTAAAACCTTCAAATTCAGAGAAAGAATCATCACTTAGAAATAATAATAAACCGGTAAAACATGAAAAAACAATACATTAGTTAATCCTTCCATCCAACTAAAGGAAGACTGAAATATGCTAGTTTCACATATGCAAAAAATAATAGAGAATAAGAATCCCATACCTAGAAGTAAGCTTCAAATATAACTAAACCAAAAATAGGGGATATATGAACAATTATCACTACCTCAAAATGTTTCACAATGCTGTAGAAAATAAAGGATGAATGGGGGATGTGAACATGCCCAGAATCATGAGCAAGAAGGATTTTTGTGGAAGAATGAGACTATCAATGTTCAATTATGAATTTCATTTGGACATGCTTGAGAGGTGAGATGTTACCATGAAGGAAACTAGGTTGCCTCATTTGGTGGCAGCGACGGGCAGTGTCACGAGGGGGATGAGGATGGGGAAGCATCGTGAAGTCCATCAAGGAACTATCAGGTGATGAGGATTGGGGATAGGAGAGGTCTCCAAGGTCGTCGGGGAAGAAGGGGCCCCACCGAGAGGAGAGGTTTTCGTCGAGAGTAGAGGTCTCCGCCGAGAGAGGATAAGTAATTAGGGTAGAGGAGGGTGGCTGAGAAGAGAAGTCATGCTGAGAAGAGAGGGCCACAGAGAGAGAAGAGGTCATGGGTATAAGGTGGGTCGAGAGTGGTCGTGGGAGGAGATGAATCACAGACAGTGGGGAGGAGGAGCCCGATAGATGGTCAAAAAAAACATAGATACGGATTTTTTTAATCCTGGCTATAAACAATGATTTAGCCACAATTTTAATAGAAGTGTGGCTATAAAATAAGCTATAGCCACGGACTAATTAAACCATGGCTATAGGTCCATGTCTATATACTTGTTTTCTAGTAGTGGATGTAGTTTTTGAAGGGTTTGTCTTATGGATTTAAATATAATACATTTATTTCTCACACAGGTTTAAAATAGGTAATGAATGTGATTCTATATATTTCCAAAATGGGTTTTAATTTTCTTTTTATGGGTTGTACTGTTATATTTTAGAAAAAACTATGTGTGATTTACATATCAAAATGATTTACATCATCTCTAAACATCCATTATGATAAAGGTAAACCTTTCGTGGTTTTCATGTTTCTCACTAAACTAATGGATTTTTTATGTCCCTTACTATGATTTTTGTGAACATATCTAGTTTTTAAAATGATTTTCATATGTTTTAGGGATGAGTAGGGACAAGGACAAGGTCAAGATGAAAATTGTGAATATTTATCATGAAAAGAAACCATGTTTTATATTAAAACGTTTTTTGTGGGAAAATTGATACTGAGTATAAGTGTCCACTTGTAATGTATTGGTTTACATTCTTAGAGTTTTTCCTAATAATATAGAATATGTAATCATTAAGGTTGGGTAATAACATATGGTATCTGTGGTGGGATTATAAATCATTGAATATTATGTTGTTTTCTTAATAGTTATGGATACTTTCATGGGATTATTATTTTAAGGTTGATCAAAAGTTTAATGTCTTAGAAACCCCTTTTGAGGCTTTAAGTTATGAAATTTTAAGGTGAGAAATGAAATTTTTAGATGAATTTATTGTTTAGGTAATTATGGTTTATTACAACTTGGGATGAAAAATGAAAGGTATGAGATAACCTTTAAAGTTAAAATATTTCTTTAATATTTAATATATTAAGGTTATTTTTTAGGATGTTTCTCACATTTATGTAATTTTATTAGGATTATATTACTATTGGTTTTGAAAAACGGTAACCATCATGATGGGTAACAACTTATCATAGTTGGTAGGGTTATAGGGATTGAACCCACAATCGAAGAATGAAAAGGGTGCATCGCCTACCACTATCCTACGTGATTTAGAGGTATGTATGAAATTTTTTTATTTGATTTAAACTGTCTAATGGATAAAGGTTAACATGGTTTGGGAAAATTTTTTTTATTAAATAGATAACCATGTAATTGGAAAATGATTTAGTGATTATGTGATTAATGTTATTTTGGAATACATTCAACATTTTGGGAACTCTATATGATTATGGTAGATATAATTATATAGTATTTTATTTGAGTAATAAAGGATTAATTATCTTTTGAAAGAATATATTATAATAATGTGGAATTATGGTGATTTATGTGATTTATGTAAATTGTTAGTATATCTTGAGGATTATGTTATTTGGTAAATTACATTTTTATATGAGATATTAAGACTTATATCCCTAATTATTAGAGGTAAATTTAAAATTTATCTTGGAAAATTATGTTATCAAATAATTTTAGTATTTCAATCATAGTCAAGAATATTTTTCTGTAATTTTAATGATATTCATTTATTCAATGATCTATGTTGAACATTGGGTATTATTATTGATTTTGGTGAATAATGAAGTTGTTTATCATATAAAGTATTATTATTTTTAGGTAATTATCTTACTTTTTCCTAACAATTTTGGTTTTTTATAATTCTTAAATATAGTAGGAATATTTTAATTTTATTTTGTGGATATTTTTATCCATGTAAGTTGATTCTAGTGCTTCATGCATGAAAAATTCTTACTCATCATTTGGAGAAAAATATGAGTTTTTTTGTGGAAATTGATTAAAAGAAGAAATTATAATTTTCAAGTAAATATATATCCTTATTATTTTATCACAGATGATATATTAATTACACATCTATAGAAAATGGATCTTTAAATAAAACTGTAATATGTTTTTCATTTCTTATCGAGAAAGAAATGCTCTTTTAACCTATCAAAGATTTATGATATTATGTGGGTTAAATTTCTCATGACCATGTTCTCTATTACACTTTGTCATTCCTTGGCAGTTAGTTTTCTAATGCATGCCCATTTTTCCCACATGGAAACCCAGTATGTGTTATCGTAGGTGACCTTCATACTTCCCTTTCTCTTTTCAAGTGGAGGCTTAAATGTTCCTTTTTACAATATGGGATTTTAACAAAGGTATTTTTAAAAGTGAAACCACTTGTTTTTAATCACAATTTCAAAATTTTGAGGAAGAAATTTCCAAAAGGTGAGGATAATGTAGAATCCCAGGATTTCTAAAAGAAAACACTATTTCTTATATCATACAAGATAATCTGCACTGAGATTAAACGAATAAACAAATAATTTTATTTAAATGTAACCATTATAACAAAGTCATTAAATTAGTGATTATAAATAGTGACAAAAAATTTATGGAATAAATATAGGCCTCACACGCAAACTAAATTTTTTGATATGTGGTTATAAAATAATCACATTTTTTAAGAAAAGTAATTTTATTCTTCAAAAATGAGTTTTCCTTCTTTTTACGAGTGATTATTATAATTTCATATGATCTATAAGATTTATTTGAAATTTTTTGTTTAATTTTTAAATTAATTTATTCAATATTATTTTAAAATTATATTCTAAAAATATTTTGAAAATAATTTTTTTAAGGAATAGTGACAAATATTAATTTTTATTGAAACGTAAATTTTATTTTAAATCGTTTACAAGGAAAAATTATTTTTGGATTACTTTTATATTTTAATTAATTATTCTTTATTTAGTTTAACCCAATTATTTTTTTGAAATGGATTTTATAATTGAATTTAGTATAAAGACATTTTATATTTAAAAAGTGAATTTTTTCAACAATCTGTTTTCCATTTCATTTTCTGGTTTAATTTAAACATTAATTTTAAAAATAATATTATTATAATTTTTAAAAATAGATTCCATATTTAAAATCATTATTTCCAAATTTATTATATAGGTCAATTTTATTTTTTCAATATAAATAGTAACTTTAGTAATTTTTGTTTCCACGGTAAAGTGTAAATCAGGTAATTTTGTTTTAAAATAAAATGATAATAATTATTAAATAACTTAAATGATTCCAAAAAAAATTGTGATAATTATATCTCGACCATAATCATAGGTGGGTCAAATTTATGACCATTTTAATCTACTCAGATAGTATAATTACCATTGTAGTATTTTATTTAAGGAAAAATCAAAGAAGTCACACTAATATTATTAACAACTATAACTTTTTTTAATTTGGTCTTATCCAGATGAAATTATTAACTATAAATATTATTATAAAATATAATAGATTTATATTTATCTTGGTATTTTTTTTTAATTTTTAGTAACGAAATAATTACTGTAAACTCATGCACAATGTTGATGCAGTAATTATTTAATTAATGGAAAAATAAATATTTTATATTAAAAATATTAAAATAAAAATTAATTTGAGAAATTTAGTGTGATAAAATAATTTTATATATGACCATGACATGTTTTGGTTTTAATAAAATTGTTTTGTATAATTACAGGTCTTATCTTCATATTATTAAAGTCAAGGTAATTAAGAGTTCATAAAATTGACACTATGGATATTTAATATCAAATAATATTTTATTAAATGACATAAAATTTATAAAAAAAATAAATTTGGAAAAATTATTACGATAAGTTTAAAATATAAAACATGTTCCATTTATGGATAGTTTTTCATTTTATAGTAACATTAGTATCCCTATAATATTAAAAACAAATGTTTCCATGGTAATAGTAAAAGAGGAAAAATATGGGTTAAAATTATAAGATTAGGATATAAATATAGTCAAAACGTATATATTATTATATTTATAACTATAATCATATTATTTTATAAATAATTATCTTTTAAATATTTTTAATTAATAATTAAATTATATTAATTTAATATATTTAGAAATTCCAAGAGTGCATATCCCCTCCCTTATAAAAGAAAAAATCTTCATCTCATTTATTGACACTTCAATGCCTTTTTAGTTTGGAAAATACCTAGAAATATTCCTTAATATAATCCCTCCAAATATTATATATTTATTTTTTAATGCATAATAAATAACATATAGGGAAAATTGTGTCAATAAATGGAGGTTTTCAAAATAATAGTCATAGTTTTCAATAGAACATTTTAGTTTTTATTCTTCTTCCACATCCCTAAAACCTTCTTAAACCAGTATGAAATAAAAAATCTTGAATAATATATATAATTATATGTTATTATGTTAATTTAATCACCCAGATACATCTTATCTTCCATCAAATTGGATATGAAATCATCATTCGTGTGTACAGTGGACTACCACATCATAAACTGATGTCATTAGTTTTCCATTATCATCTTTCATGGAATGATATAATGATGTATTTAAAGTATATTTATGATATTTTAAACATATTTATACTTATTTAGTCATTATATCAAATATAATTTCTTAATTTATATTCCTTGGGGAATATATTTATGTCGCTCAAGCATTCAGAGGGATGTCGCCTCGTAAAGTGATGCCATTAGATTTTAACATACGCCTTACGTGGAAATTAATAAGGATAATGTTTATTAATATATGTGATATGAATGAAATTTTGATGATAATAATAAAATATTTATCATACTTAAATGAAAATATGTTATTTTTGGTCTTACTTTTTTAGTCATTAAAAAATGATAAAATTGTTTGTGCGTACGGGTGGACTACTACCTCCATGAAGATACGTGATTAATTTTACATAACCATATCCCATGGATTATATATATAAGTATATTTAAATAATTAATATGATATATATGATATTATAATCATTCTATAAAGATAAAATAATATTTACCTTCTTTCTGTAATGATCCTTGAAAGATGAAAACATAACTTTTGTGTATGTATAGCTTATTGTCTCTATGATTTTATCATAGTTCGTTTTTCATAACCATATATAATGGATGGATTTAAAAGTATAATTAATGTTGAAAAATGATAATTATTCCCAAATTATTATTTTGTTGTGGTAATTTAATGTTGATCTCTTTGACCATAGTTAACATACTGAAGTCATTTAGAACGTATAAACCAAATATCATCCAAGTATCTATCGTGAACATAAATAATTAAGAAAACTTTATAACATTGTGATAAGTTAAAAAAGGAATAAAAAAACGTAAATATATTCTATATATAGTAAATAATTGACCTATTATTATTATTTAGGAAGATAAAGAATTTAAGTGATATGTTGGACTCAGTGTAAGGGAATTTCTTTTAAAAAACTCTTTTAAAGTTTCTTTTTAAAAAATCCAAAGGAATGTTTTTTAAATATATAAAGAGTGATTTGATTTTCATGATATAATGAGGCCTAAATTACTTAAAGCATTTACAGTTTAAAATCTTATTTTTAATGAATTTTTTTTCACTTATATGTACGTATATTTTTAAAAAGGATAAGTGTTTTCATAAAGGAATTTTTATTTATGCCGAGATTTTTTTAATGATATTTTCCTAAAAGAAAAATAATCTTTACCTTATTTTGGGTATTTCAGTATTGAAATTTGTCTTTTAAAATAAATTTGTATTTTTTTATCAAAAATTGTTTTACATATGGATTTTAAAGAGTTTTTAAAAGGTTTTATGGTGAAAAATGAAAGCATAAAATGTTTTATTCATGATATTTTACTTGATTATTGTATGTGGAATGGATGATAACGATATAACTTATACAAAGGGTTAAGCCCCATTATGGTGAACTAGTGAGCCTAAAATATCTTATACATTGGTTGTACCTCGATAGTGTTGGGTGAGGTCTTTGTAGCTTTAAGAGCACCCTAATAGAACTCTAATGAATCATGAAATGTATCTTACCTTTGGAGGCAATAATGAGAGAGTTTCCAAAGGTTTTATCCTAGTATTTAACTGGGCTCTAGTTATTTTTGAAATGGTGTTAAAACAGATTATGAATGTGATTCTCTATGTTTCCAAAAAGGTTTTTTAATTTTTTTATAAGACTTAATGTTTTATTTGAGAAAAAATGTGTTTTATTTTAATATGTAAATGATTTATACCATCCTCTCAAATACTATTGTGGTAAAGTTAAACATTTCATTGTATTTTATGTTTTTCACTGGAATAATATATTTCTTCTTTTTATATCCCTCACTAATATTTTTATGCTCATAACACAATTTTAAAAAAAAAATTCATAGGGTTTAAGGATGACTAGGGACAAGGATGAAGTCAATATAAAAATTGTGAAGATTTATCTTGAAAAGAAACAATGTTTTAGTTTAAAATTTTTATTCTGGTAAAAATGGATACTTATTATAAATTTATACTTGTAATATATGAGATTACATTGTAAGGGTTTGTGATAATTCTATAATAATATAAACAAAAATTATCATCAATTTTAAGAATGTTAATTTTAGTTCAAAAATAATGGAATGAGTAATTCTTAAGTTTAGGTCCTTATAGAATCTAAGTCTTGAGTATGTTGATCTTCAATCTGAATTTCCTACTTTTTTGAAGTAATATGATATATTAATTTTCCAAAATCACATGAGAATACAAATATCCAAATATCGTCTCATTTCGTATTAATTGATCCACCATTTCATAACTCACAAAATTATGAGTTATTAATTTTGGAGGGAATTTTTGTTTTATGTCTAGTCGATAACTCGGTCATAGAACCTAATTTATATTAGATATACTTCATATTTTAACCCTCTTAGGGGGTATTGATAGACTATAATGAGGTCTCCAGATTAAACCTGGACATTAGATATTCAAAAGATATTGAAAGGCTAGTCGGTTTTCTATAATAACACTATCTCACTGGTCACTATAACCAACTAGAAAGTTGGTTAAAAAGTAGCTTAGTTTCCAAAATGGTCTCACCATCTAGCTAGTGATCATGAATCATTTGGTTAGTGGGCCATAAGCCTGCTGATGGACCCCAACTAATGAACCGGTGGGGTGCACTGGATAGCAAGATAATGATGGCCTTTTTAAATTTTTTCTACTCATCCCCCCACAAGATTAATGGGTCTAGATCGACTATTGGAGGGTAAATAGTCAATTACCATATCATATCCCCCTCCAAGATTCTACTTTGATCTAGGATGAATCTGTATGTTAACTGATGATGAATCTCGTTGGAAACTTTTGTACTTTGATGATTATGGATAACATCTTTCTCATATGCTGGTGGATCACCTTATCATTCATCGTGGATTATACTTTTGATTTTGATTAAATAATTGGATAGAAATTCAATTTTATATTGATATAATTATTTGATAATGATGGGTATTTTTTTAACAATGGAAAGAAGATGTCCCGTGATGATTAATTTGAACCATTGATGTATGTTTCAGTGAAGAATCAGGTGCACAAAGGTTTGAAAAAACCCTGTTGGGTGACATAAAAACTAAGGTAGCTCACATGGTTGGTTTTCTATAAATGTTAAAAATTAAATATATTACATTTTTATATTTCTTATTTCAACAGGATAGGGATTTTTCCTCGAATGACATCAGTTGTATGTTATAGAACTTCAATGGATGTTTCTTTAATGTTCGGACAAGGTGATGGAATATGGTATGTTATTATCTTATTAAGACATTAACCTATGAATTTTAGTTTACTTATAGTCATTTAAATAATTATAATTTAGGTATAATTAATTATTTTTAATACTTAGGTGAGAGATAGAAACTTGTGGTGATCGATGGAAGTTGAATGGACATGGATGACTCAGACAAAATAGTTTAACATTTCTTGTATGGGAGTTGGGTTCATTTGATTTACATAGTCCCATGTACTCTACCCTATGGTATTATTCATGTTTATTATCATGTGGTATGAGGTTAAACATCATTTTTAACAACCCTTTCTTTAATATTATGATTTAAATAACAAGAAACTATTAATTAATTAATTATACTTATGAATTAATTAATTAATGGAACCATGAGTAGTGTAAAATGAGAGACCTAGTTCTAGGCTTAATTAATTAATTAATTAACTCACTATAAGAGTCTAGTAGAATATATGAGAATAAATCCATAAGAGATTCATATTTTACCCCAAATAAACTCACTCCAATCGATGAAGAATCACTAAGGGAGCTTACAAAGAAGTCAAACCCACAGTTAGGGATGTCTAGGTAGATAATATAGGAAGAGTGGAGAGGAAATGATTTAAAATCACATAAGGGAAATATTGAAATTTCAACATTTAAAAATACAGGAAGGTTTCATGGTTTGGACACACAATTTGGAAAACTATCCAACAACCTTGTAGTATTCCTTGGAGGAAACCCATATGTAAGAGTGACTTTATTGGTTTGGATACATTGTTTAGTAAACTATATTCCAATGATGAGAACCCATTTTTAAATTCACATCTCCCACTACACAGTTTGGGTTCATGGTTAGAAATAAATTTTCACTAACTATACAACCCATCTAGCTGCCCCATTTTTTATACATTCAGATCTTAATATCCAAAAAAATAAATAAATAAAGGAAATAATTGAATTAGATATGTAATAGTGACAGATGGGTGTCATGGTGACCATATGATAAAACCCACCAACTAAACTCTAAAGTTATTAACTTTTATAAAGAAATAAATATTCAATAATGGTGAGATTTAGTAATCATATTCCTAATGTTCAACTCCTTAAACATATCCAAACTTCTTCACTCTATAACATCAATTATTGAATTGTATTTAGATTACTTTTATCTTTTCGAAAGTTCAAAATCATCATCCTTAGAACCCTTTCCATCAAAATTTTCACATGATATCTTATGGAAATTAGTGAGAAAAATTATATTATTACTTACTAGAATTTCCAAAAATTCATCAAGATAAATTGATGCTTGCTTTTTTACAATAAATAAATATTATTATGTTAATTAATCTTTATCTCCATACCCTATAACTCTTTAATTATATATAATGATATTAGATTTTTATTTTTAATGTCATAATCCTTTTGGAAATAGAAATATTCACTTTCCCATTATAACTAATTGAAACTCATTACATTTATCATTACTGTCACATTTACTAAAGTCATTAAGATATTTAAGTGAAATTAAAATTTTAATTTTGACTAGTATAGTTTTTATTTATTAAATTTTAACTTATTTAAGTTCTAATATACTCCCACTGACCTATTAGACATTATATTCTCTTTATAATATCATTATAAGAATAACAGAGTCCTTTTTTATCAAATAGATATTTTTTTATTTCAGTAGAAATATTTAATAAATATGCTATTTTTTGATGTCATATATGTTATTCTACTTATTTAGATTATTTTCTCTCTAAAAAGAGTAATTTATTCTTTAAAATACACCACTTATAGGTAGTGGGAACACCTTCCCTCTTGTTTTATCAAATATATAGTAAAAACACTTTTATCCTAGATTAAAAAAATTATCCTTATCTTATTTTCTAATAATGTTATAAAATCAAATTTATCATAAACCCTATGTATTTAATTCATTGTATTATAATTTATATACAAACTATTTAGTAACAAATAACTCTTCTTATCATATAAGATAAATGTGATAACTATACACATCCTTTACTTAGATTCGTCAACACTTGATAAACGTATTTACATTAAAATGTTTTATATAGTATATATTTACTTCATCAATTGATTTTTAACTACTATATCTACCAATTATACCCCTGATTTTAAAATCTTGTATATTTACAACATTCTTAATGTATACATTTAGAATTATATTCCCTAAAAACTGAAGAATCTATTTTTATAACACTAATACATGGCACTAACATTCCATGAAGTTTACAAACCCATTTATGTTATCTCAAGAAATCCCATGATACAGAATTGTTACTATTTCTTCTAAGTTTTATCTTTAGGTTTTAATTAACATTATAGGATACTCGTAGAAGTATTATTGTACTCTCGAACAAAAAATTTATTCTTCTAATTTGAACATTTACCCACTTGTATTGTCTATACAACACTGAAACTTTGACATCATATGCCCAATAAATATAATCTAAAAAATTTGATAATATTGGGTAGCATTTCATAAATTTAAAAAAAAATGTAATAAAATTGATACTAATGATATTATGATTAATTCTTTATCTAGAATATTCCTTATAGTAATACTCTAGTATCCCCTAGTCATTAACATATTTAATCATATTTAGTATCACTGATATACCTAATAATATTGAGTATATGTGACTAAAATTCCTTAGTTTATTTTTCATTTAATGCATTTGAAATCATAAATGATTCATTTTATGTTACTCACTAGCATCAAGATTCATCTGTTGAAAAACATCATTACTTGGTTACTCAATAAAAGGTTTCTCTTAAAAATATAATTTTCTTTACTTAAAAACTTTTCTTATGTTACCTATATTAAGAGTTTACTATATTATGATTCACCTTTATATTTTGATTTCAAAGTTAATTTTGATGATGGTGATGTTAATTATATATAATGTAATCTATTATTAAATGAGTATCATGTTTAATTACCATTTATTAATAAATTTTATTAAATGTTCTCCCGCTAAAATGATGACGCCTTTAGAATAAATCTTATCCATTAGTAGGATAAGATCTATGTTTTCTCTGACTTACACTAGGTATCATGTAAATAATCCACTGATATATTTGGCGATGAATATTTTCAATCATATAATATATGAATCATATATAGTTGAATGGATAACTCATTACTTAGTTCATTAAATGGATAAACTCAACTCCATTCCTCTGATATCCTAACCATTAGGGTTTCCAAGCTATGTGTAACCTTAATCAAATTATATGAATAAGAAAGATAACCATTACAGTCTCCATATCTCTATATTTTATTTCACAGGATAATTTATAGGTACCTAACTATTAGGATAACCCATACTAAATGATCAAGGCCTTGACAAGTGTATCTTCAGAAGAAATATCACACTTAGTATTTGAAGGGGTTCTAATGACACCATCTTATCTCATTTTATTACCTTTATGTATGAATAAATCTAATGATTTAGTTTGGGAATCAAATTTCTTATACCAAAGAAATATGGTCAAACCATTTTGGTGTGTAACTCTTTACATGGCTCATATTTTGTCTTACTCATCCAAAAATCATTGTCAAATATATTAACACATATCCAAATTCATATCATGTTGTAGTTGGTGACCTAGAACCAAATTATGTGTACATTATATTAACTTATATTTTTTTTTAATATTAATAAACTCCATATAACATCCTGATTATTATTCCACGGGACATAGTATATGATAATTTCATTAGATTATTTTTCATATATAATTTTCATATCAGTTCCTCACTATAATGAGATCCCAGAAGTTCCATGATAGTATTCTTATATATATGTTCAATAGAAAAATGAAATCGTTTGAAGGACACCAATGATACAGGATATTAAGGGTGGAGACTCATAGGACATTGATTTATCTTCTCATGATGTATTCTATTAGTAGTATCCTGTGTAGGATATTATGAGAATGATACTCGCTCGTAGGAAATCCACATTTATATATATCATTGAATTTTTCTTATCTTAGTAATTTTGTATAGATCATTATAATTTATGATTATTATTAATGAGTATCATAAGTCATGTACTTGGATTTATTAATTATAACCATGATGATATATGTTCGCAGTAATGTATGATATGTTGAGTGAACCAAGAGTAATATTTCATTAATAAATAATGTGAGAAAGTATTCGTATATTTTTTATTTAACATAAGTTGATATATTAGTCCATTTTATGAACATGATTTGGACTAAATAAATCAATGTCTATATTGTTGTATAAGAACATTAGATTTATAGAAATGAAAAAAAGGGAAACTGGGCACATAGGTTGATCGAAGCAGCATGAAACCTACTTGACTAGAGATATAATGATAAATTGATTATATTATATAGTAAGTGTCTATTTGAGGTATTATGTAATTGTGTCATTAACTACTTTATTTATGGGATCCTTGGCGTGTTGTTAGATCGTAACCTTGGAATTTAGGATACTTTGTCTAATGCCACTATGAAAGAGGCATTGACGATCAAATAATAAGTATATCTAGAATCCTAGATAAATAATATACTATTATTTATCATTTAACACGTTGAATAAATATTATTCCTACAAATGGTTTAGTAATTATTCATGTTTTCTTGATCAAATATATTTCATTAGTAGTTATTAGAGAGAGTATTATGTTAGTAGAATATTTAATAAATATTTATTTTCTATTTAGTGAATATAATATTTATTTATTTATTAGAGAATAATGAAATGATATTTATCTATTAAAAATATTTATTATTCATGTATTGATAAATTTTGTGGATGAATAGTGGGTCCAGTTTAATGTCCTATTGAGAAATAATATATACATTTAATATTATTTGACTAAACAGTAATTAATTTAATTCGTGAGTTTAGTGCATGTCAAAAGAAATAATAATAATAATACAATTATTATTACAGATATGGGGTTCTGTGGGGATGAATGATATAATAATGGCACATGTCCAATTATTATTTTCTAATTGTAATATTATATAAACCTAATTATATTATTTTATAGTGATCCATTTTTTTCACAAAGAGATCCAGAGAGAATCATCTCAAATCCATATAAAGATCTCTCTCTAAGAACATGATAAAGAATAGAGAGTGATCCTACTCCACCACCACTCCCATGTCTAGAGAGATCAAATAGAACCATTACCTGATGTAATTCTAAGGGTAAGGAAAGGAGACCGACACAAGAATTAGGATCTATTTTGCTAGCACTCGGAGATTCCTATGGTGATTTTTGGAGGTATATAAAACACTTTTGGATCATCGTTTTAGGGAAAATGTTCTTGATTCCTACAACACAACTACTGTAAAACATAGATATGTTTTCATATCCATCACTGGAGAATGAATTTTTTGTAAGAAAATTCATAGTTTGTTAAATTAATTAAAAATAATATGTGATGATCCTATGATTCGGTTCTAGAGTTTTTCTATTATCCATATTATTTGACTTAATTATATTGATCATGGAATTTATCATCATGTAAATCTAGGATTAATTATTAGTCATGAAAAAAACTAGAGTTTGGCATGCCCCATCAACCACATCCATTGCATCCAAAACCTACATATCATGTATAAGGTACATGAAGTTTTCATGTAATGGATTTTAATTATATAAAATTGAAAATACCCTCATGAGTAATCCTAGATTCATAGATAGTCAACCATGGACTTTCTAGAATAAGGAATAATCTTATAGGCCAAAGGAAATACCAATCCAAATTGTATCTACCCAAGAATACTTTACTCGTGATATATTTCAATTCATCAATATTATAGTGCCTAATATGTATATACAATATTCATAAAATAAATTTTATCTAATAAATTCAATTTCAAAATGAATTTAAGTTAGATGGAAACTAAATCCATTATCATAAATACCATGTAACAACATTAAAACATGTATGATAATCACTAAAATCATTTTAACAACTTAAAATAAAGAGTTCACATATTCACAATATAAAAAAATTATAACTATGAACAATAAATCATGGAATAACATTAAAAAACTAAAAACTTCATATATTAAAACATGGGACATACTTTTATGGACAATTCATAACCAAAATATTATTAGAAAAACATTACAATTTATTTATTCAATATATAAATTTCATAATTTGGAATATAAAAATTTTATAATAATTTTATAATATGAACTCCAATTATATTAATCATTATACGGAATCTCAATTTAAATATTTGATATTTTTTGAATTATAAAAATTTTATAATTTAATTTCTATTATGTTATAATTTTTCATAATATAAATTTCACACACTTAATAATATTTAAACCTTGACCAAATAAATCATCAAAACTATTTTTTTGTGGAATAAATTATATCTAAAATTATGGCCCTTAATATGAAAATTTCAAATTAAATATTAAATTTTTTTTCATAATTTTAAAATATAACAACTTTATATTTTATACTAATTATGAAATTTATAAACACTTTATAAATTAACATTTTTATTGATAAATATACACTTTATTTATAAGTCATAAGGTATTTGATATAATTTGGTAAAATGTTTGTTTAAAATTATGACTTAATATTATGGAATATTTATCAATAAATGTTTCATAAAAAATATATTAATTAATTATAAACTATTTTTAATTTATTTACATAGAAACCTTTTATAAAGTACTAAGTATCCCCAATATACCTTTTATCATTATATATAAATAATTTATAAATAATAAAATTTATTTTTTAAATTAATTTAAAGAAAAATAATTTTTTAAACATATCATATTTTTAAATCTAGCATAAGTTATAAGCTATGATAGAATGAGTCCATTTTTAAATGATATCAATCATAATTTATGGTTGATAGTAAAAAAAATTATAATAGGGCAGTAGTTTCTTATTAGATTTATTCTACAACTGATAGTCCAATTTTTACCTATAATATAAAATGTATATTTAACGATACCCATTAATATCAAAATAGAAATATGATGCCCTATATTATAAAAAACATGATTCATAATAACATAAAATATGATAGCCCAATATCATATGCTACTATAATTACACATTAGTGAATTTTTATTGAATTATTCATAAAGATATCCCCATATCATAATCAAATATTCAATCATTCACAACAAGATAACATATCATAATTTATGATAGGGATATTGTGTTGAATAAGATTGTATAAAAATTTATTTTTCACATGATTTCACAAATCTAAATGCATGTTAGGATATAATACCACTATTGGGTTTTGTAGGGGTCTAAAAAAATTTAAACCAAGGGAAAGAAAATAGAAAACCAATCCAAGATCGAACCCTACAAGATATAGAAATCATGCATACTATAAAAGAAAAAACTATAAATATTTTTACCTTACACCCAAAAGATATTCTATATAATTATTCATCAATTCTTGATGAATACCCCCAAAGGGAATCCAATATACTTCTCTCTCTATGATGTATCCATAGGCTGGACTGAATCACTCATTTTATGAGTGGGATCCTTATTCTCAACATAAAAGTATAACACCTCATGTCATAAACATAGTAGGAGAAGAGAACTTCGGGATGAGAGTGTTTTGGATATGTCTTGGGCTATCTGGATTGAATTCCATCACATGGAAACATCTCTTTATATATCCCTTAAGGATACTCCTCAGGTGAGTTTTCATTTATTACAGATTTATAATTGACCTCTCAAAGTATGACATCATATTTTTAGTCTTTTTTACATGATATTAGTGGTATAACTAGCATGAGATCCTTTATATTTTGATACATTTTTTATGAAATCCTTGAGTCTTAGATAATCTAGGGATGGTTGGGTATGTTTTTTTATCATTTTATCAATTAGAGATCAACCAATATAGTATTTTTATCCCTCATGTTATGAGTGGATATACGGTCTCTAGATTGAGATAGACTAAGTAGTGTGTTGTCTCACTTAGATAGTACATTTGATGAGCCTATCTATTTGAATAAGGGGTATGTGATTTCCTCATCAATAAAGGTGAATTTCAAGTGATATATTCATATATTTGGTCTTTATATAATCAAAATATCATGAATATATGAGTTGGTTAAATTGGGATGACATATTTTTTTCCTATGGTTACACGATGTCTTGGAGAAAAGAAATGTAAGATAAAACACACTTGAATGTGATATGACTGGTGGACACAGGTTTAGAGATACATGTGTTTAAGGGACATCACTCAAAATTCCATTATAGCTTGAGTATCATTAATTCTTTTCTATAGTTTTTTATTTTCATACGTTTATGGTTTCATAGATTTATATTTGTTTCCAATTCTACAAATGCTCGTGGGGTCTCACTTTATAGTTGACTAAATAAGCATTGAGTTTGACTCAGAGAGATTCTATAAAAGTGTTTAGAGTTAATCGAAAACTGTTTTGGATGGGTAATGACAAGTTGTTTAATATGATGTGATACATGGTGAAGTTAGTGATAACATTTCATTTAATATATCCAAAATAGTTTGGATATGATTTCACAATTTATCATATATGATATGATATAAGGTGAAATGGAACTAATTATTTTTGGATTTAGTTAAAGTAGGATATTAAAGGAGATATTTCTTTAGCCTTATATATATGATATATATAATCTATATCAAATAGTATGATATAATAATCTATTGAATACATCTTGTATATAATAACTAGGTTTTTTCATACATTGGGGGTTATCGTATTATATGATAAGGATATATCATATGGCATGAAATGTGATTTCATGCCACAACCCATTTCAATCGTAAGGTAAGATTAATGGATATCATAATAAATGTTTTTTTTACTTTCCATAAAATTCATATTGTATGAATTTTCATATCATATGGAATAAACCATGTTATGATCAATTGGGCTGCTAAATATTAAATTTTATCATTGATGTGAATTATTACACAATGTATATCATTAAGGATTAATTGCATAAACTAGAACACGTGGGAGTTAATTGTATTCATATAAGAGTTACATGATTTGGCCATATCATTTACTCATGCATTATATTACATGATTAAATTCATGATCAAACAAGGAGAATCCTCAATATATCTATATAAATGAGGTGGTTCCATTTAGATGATTAACTGTAATATCATGCAATCCTACCCAAGATATTAGTTGAAACTCCATTATCCTGGATCATTCTTTGTCCTTCATATTTTTCCCAGTGTGTTACTTACATACCATAAATTAAGGATAATCCCACTCATGAAATGAGTGATATGGTTTCAGCTTATGGATAACTTTGAAGGTGGCATGTTATTTGGATACCACATTTATGATATTTACCAAACTCATATGATGATGTATGAATATTAATGTGATGTAAATATATAATTTGATGTACACATTTTTTGTTTCTTCATTTCAATTTTTTCACAAATTCATTTATCTTTCATGGTTTATAATTAGTTTGGGTATCTATATTACTTTTTCTAGTTTAAAAATTGTTCTTTGATCTCTAATAAAACCAAGAACTTCCTATATATCCTTATAAATAGAATTAGAAACCCAAGTGGTTTGGTGAAATTTAGTAATTCATGTCATAGAATTTATGTACATTTGATAGGGAACATGGTGGTTCCTTTAAAGGATGTACATCCATTAAAAATAGTGTTCCATTAAATTTTGTGCATACAATACTTTTTTCAAGTTGATTAATGTCAAATATTGTGGAATATTGATAAAAAGTTACGTATAATGGTTTTGGTGTGAGACATTCATTGATGAATCCATTTCTATTTTACTCTAGAAGATTTCTCAAGTAAAGTTTATTAAGAAAATAAGAGGATTATCATTACTAGGGATGTTTCATAGAATTCAAGAGATGTTTCTCAACATAATGTATTCGATAAAAAAATAGAAGTACCTTAACTTTGTGAATTTTGGAAAAAAATATTGGAGGATCTCGACTTAAGGTGTTATAGAAAACCAATAGGAGTATATTGAATCAATTTATTTTAGAAACTAAAAGAATCATAAAAAATAATATCATTTAGGAAACCAAAAGAATTATCTCAGATCAATGTCTTTTAAGAAACAAAAAAAAATTATCTAGAATAAAATAATTTGAGAACACTAAGTGGTGTTTCTCAATTCAATAATTTTAAAGAAACCATGAAGAAAATTTCAATTCGGGGTATTTAAAGAAACCAAGAGTATAATATCAACTCATTTTTTTGTGTGGAGCTTATGAATGAGAATCCTATATAATAAATCTTTCATTAAATTGTTTATCCTCTACCTAATATTAAATGTGTTTGGATTTTTATAAAATGTGGAAACTTTTTCTAAAATATAATATCATTCCAGGAAATATTTCATTCAAGAGAAATGATAGCTTTTACAAAATAAGGATTAGACACTATTAGAAGTGATATTTTATGAAATATGATGGCCTAGATCAAATATTATGATAATATGTGACATTTAATAGAGGAAATCATGTACTTTGAAAAGTAATAAATTTTCTTCATATTTCATTTACGTAAATCTTTGGGGTCTACCATACGGTATAGAGATGTACGGTTATCCACCATGTAAGTTTTATGTGGTGGGAAGCCCTCTAAAATAGAATTATACATGAGAGATAGAGACCTTAAAAATTTATTATGTGGACTAAATTGAGATGTTTTTATATAAATAAGACATTACTATGAAGTTTTTCCTATTTTGGAATTTTATTCTAATTATAATGGATATAATTATTATTTAAAGATCTTCTCATGAAGTATCTCCTCAAAAATGATAAAATTTCTCAGTATTTATATTCTAAAATTATATTTTACTTTATAAATGTGTGTTGGGGTCATATTTATATGAAATATCACAGAGCCACTCACTATAGTATATACATATCTACCACCACATTAAATTATTCTCGATCATGTAAGAATCTTGTTTCCAATTCACAAATGATGGTGTAGTCACATAAGAATATAGAATCTATATAAGAATAACTTCATGGAATTTTAAATAGCTTTTTGGATGCATAAATTTCAATTATCTACATAGAAACTCTATTTAACAACTAAAAATGACATCCCAAATGCAAAAAAGGGTTATATTCCATAATGGATCTCCATGTTTGGGTCATAAATGATGATGGAGCCACTTAATTATTTCATAGTTCCAAAGGAAACATGTCATATAAACAAAAATGGTGATTTTTTTTGTAAATATTTATTAGTCCACATAATTTCTATATGTTAGAAAATATACACATATAATATAATTAATTTCAACTAAAAATATCCATAACTTTTGATCTGGGTGTTCGTTTTGGCTCTAAGAGTTATAAAATTGAAACCTGTGAAATTAACTATAACCTTGTTTGTTGGATCTTTTTATATAATGTGTTTTTTTAGGTTTAAAAATTTCCTAAAATATCCTAAAAAGGGGTTATATGGTTTTACTAATATTTTATTTAATATTTGATGAAATACATGTCATACTCCCAATGGAAGTTTCTCACCACTAAATCATTCGACTAGGTAACATTTTTTATAAATATGTATCCCTTGTTGAGTAAGAAATAATATATCACTTGAAGATATCATTTTTATCTTCTTATTTTATATACATACATTTCTACCCAAACATGAATGACGTTATCTAATTACATATTGAAATATGTTTTTCATAGTAAATTAGAAGATACAAATTTTTTAGTAGAAAAATACCACCCATCACATAGGAATTTTATTCTTTTAAAATGGAAATAATCTCATTATACGGGAGTGTAGAGAAATTTTCTAGAGATACTCATTGGAGATGTGAGGAAAACTATGTTTTTGTTTCAAAGAGGCCAACCCAGTGAAATATCTTTCCAACATATATTCTCCTGGAGTTTACAACGATGCTCTTGTATCATCTGGTGAGATCGTGGGGATGAAGGGGACAAATCTTGTTGAAAAACCCTTTATCAGTTCTCTATATGGTGGTGAGGTATCTTCTCCCATGATGGGTTTTATAAATTTTTATTTGGTGCTCTACACACATTAAAACTATATAGTAGTCCTGCCCACTAGGATGCCTCCTTCCCCTACCACTTCTTCTATAGTTGTAATCCTGGATTTTATGATTTCTACCATCCTCGATCAGGTTCACCCCTCCTTCATTCTCTCTTGTCCTATACCATGATCAATGGAGCTTCATATCTTTTCAACCACCTCAAACTCTATGAAACCTTTCAGTTGGTTGTAACCCAAGTCATAGTCACTGGTGCTCTAGTTTAGAGCTACCCCTTCTCCTTCTCATTTCACCTATGATTATCTAGAATACATTGGATTCAACATTGTTTTAGAGGGTGCGAGGGAGAGGATCCATGGTTCTAGTTCCTTACCAGAGAATATTTTGATTTTTTTCTTATTATAGTAATGCATTTTGACATTGTCTCAGTATCCATTATATAGATCTCATAATAGTTTCTTAGTTCTAAGGGAGGTAGTAGATGAACTAAAAGGGAGAGCATCCTTAGTCATTAAGGAAAGATCTAGTCCGATAGTGGGTCTATCAGTAGCCTAAAACGAGCATATTAACATATTGATGGCATAGGAAACAACTGTTATTGGTTTAGATTCAAAGGTAGGTACATTTGGTCATAAGTCCACCCACTCTCTTGCTTAATGATACCCATTATCATATGAAATACTTGGGGTTTGGGGATCATATTAATTTTTATTTCATCACCTAGAAGTCTCTTTGTCTACATGAATCTGTTGTAGTTGATATGGAACCAAAACAAGATGTGTATTGCATATCCTTATTTACCAAGAGATTTGGATTTGCTGACTACATTCATGATAGCACATGCAATAAGAATATTTGAATCTTTTTAAAATCAAGAATCATGGTGGATTATTTTGAGGCATAATTGAAATTCATCCCAACCAGGATTAATATAGGATGAAATTAATTATTTTACACCATATTTTATGTGGGTTTTGATGTTTCGTATAAGACAATTATCTAGAAACAACTTCATGCTTTCTGGTCTATTTCTCTAACTTTGTTTACTAGAAGATATTTTAATATTGTTATGCAAGCCTCTTAAAAAAGTGGACGTGATGGATTATACATCAACATCATGAATTATTTCAAGTGTTTAAGGTTTTTTTGAGCTTTTTTTACATGGGATTATCAAGGAATAAATTTACTTGTTAAAATAATCATTAAGGTTCCAAGTGGTTATGAAGTATATTGGATTGATTTATTTCTATTTTGAAAGTCATTTATATGTTTTCTCTTGCCTCAGTCACTCATCTAACGAGGTCCTTATCTGATCATTCTCCTTTCCTAGTGATTCTCAAGAAGGGGAACTCAAGGTGTATTTTCTTCATTTATTCGTCAAGTTGGAACATTATGTAAGGTTATATGCAAATTTTCAATGCATTAAGGATGTTTCCAGAGAGGGGTACATATTATATTGGTCTCGCATAGTGGCTATAAATTTTGAGAATGGATATACGTGAGTGGATATCTACATTAAGAATGTGTGATAATAGTTCAGAGTGTTTAAAAATTAACATTTATGAGATAGAGGAAAACCTACAGATAGATGGGATGACTATGTATTTGAATTTTGACTATGATGAATAATTTACTCTAATATAAATTACTAGAGGATAAAATGGTTTAAAATAAAATATCAATGAAATTTGGCTCAAGGAGGGGGATAAAAACAACACATATTTGTAGGAATGTATAAAAGAGAAAAGGTTGAATAGGAGGATAAATATTAAACTAGAGGATGTTCCTTTCAACTTAGATGTGGATGTTTATAGGAATCCAATGATGGAATCTTTTATGGTCTTATGAAAGTTCCAAACAGCTACAATGAAGAAATACAAAGTAGACAAGTTGGAGAGGAGGTCTTCATGAATTTTATTCTAATATTATTGGAATGCAAGTAAATGGTGCTATGATGGGTATACCTAGGAAAAAAGAGATAAAGAAATAGGTTTTCAACATGAATCTAGAGAGTTCCCCTAGTCCCAACAGATTCTTGGGATCCTTTTTTGTTGAATCATGGGATTATATTAAGGTCTAAGTGGGGGAGGCATTGAAATATTTTTTTTATAAGTGGTTCCCTAAATAGGATTGTTTTGGATTCTAAAGTTGTGATCATCCCTAAAGTGAAGGAATCAACCACTTTAAACCAATTTAGACCTATCTAATTGTGAAATTTTACTTATAAAATCATTGAAACACTATTCAATATGAGACTTTGTAGTTTCATTCCAAAATTGATCTCTTAAGATAAATATGGGTCTGTCTAAGGGTGAGGTATTCTAGGGTCTATCGATATAGCCAATGAAATGGTATAGAATCTTAATAAAAAGGTATTTGGATCCATCCTAATGATAAATATTGACATGTATAGGGCTTATGATAAACTAAAATGGACATTTATTTTAAGGGTCATGAGGAAATTTGGATTCCAATAGTGGTTTTTTAGTAGTATTTCAGATGTTATGCCTCTCCCTGGATTATCATTTTTCTAATGGGAATAGATTTTAGGATATTTAAATCAACTTTTGGTTTAATAAAAGATAACCCTTTATCACCCACTCTATTAATTAGGTATCATGAGGTGATTTTGATAAATATTCATCTAGGCCTTGAGGATGGGATTATTTGGCCATATAAAAATAGGTATGGGAATGGCCTTGTATCTCACTAAATATTTGATGATGACATGATGTTTTTTATTCAGGGAAGGAAAAGAACAATATCTAGGTTTAATTAAATCATATCAATATATGTAAAGTGTAGTGTCCAAAGCATCAATTAGATAAATAGTAGTGTGTTCATCTCCCATAAATGTTCAGGAAGACACAGAAATGAAATTCAATCCAATATGTTCATGCAATGTCAAAAAATTCTAATGGATTATCAGGGTGCCACCATATGTAATGGAAGATTCAAAAAGTTTTTATTTTAAAAAATCATCAATTTAATCATGGGAAGAATCATTATTTGTGAAAATATTTTTCCCTCATTCGGAGGAAGAATTACATTGGTTAATAGAGTTCATACTTCTACTATGATGCATGGGTCAACCATTGTCAATCCACTGAATAAGAATATTAAAAAATTATAAATTTCACGACATCCTTTATATGGTATGAAAATCTATCTAGAAGGTGTTATTTTATTCATCGAAATTGATGTAAAATCAATTGGATGAAGCTTGAATTAGTTTATGTAACGTTGACGAAACCATTCAGTCCATGAAACCACTTGTGGATTGGGATATCTTGGAAGTTAACATGTTATAGGAAAATTTTAAAATTAATATGTATGGGTAATATTGGAGGGGATGTAACATGCGACTTAAGTTGTTGTCAAGCCCATAACGGTGCATGATTGATCAATTGGAGGAGATGCAGGGGGTGTTTGAAGGATTTTGGGTTGTGGTGGTATCAATCTATAAAAAAATTGGATAGGTGAAACACATTATTTTATAGGGTGATTAGCTCCAGCCATCTCGATTATGGAGTCTATCTTATATTCAACTTTCCTTTATGCTATTCTAAATCAAGAACATATGTCCACTTATGTAATAATTTGGCTGGTTGATGAATCAAATAGATGAATTCTCACAATCTCCAACATGGGAAGGTTCTGTGGTTGTGTTTTTTGGAATTTTGTTCACATATATAGAGGTAATGTTGTATGGTCATCTAAAATATGGTGCAAATAAATTCATGGAAAGATAAATTTATTAGTTTTTAGAATACATAACCTAGAATTTCCAACAAATGAGAACATCCATAAAAGAGGCTTGGTCCTCATCTCATGATGTAATTATTACATATGTCTAAAACTAGAGAAGAACTAGCTTATCTTCTTCTAAGTGGAATGGGAGAAGGGGTCTACGAATTCTTGTGATAAGGTATGATCATGAACGTCAATGGAAACTGACTATAGAGAATTCTCAAGTCATGGTTTCAAGGTTCTAGACAGCATGGGATGAAGGTGAAAGTGCATGGAATGATTTTTGTAGAAGAATGATAGATTATTTGGGAATATAGAAATAAATCAAGGGAATGTACTATTTTTTCTAGGTGTGGGTTAAGCTATTCAAGGTAAAATTATGGAATTTGATCAAATGTGAAATTAATTCTATTTCATTGGGACAATTTATTGCAGGATCCTACAAGAATTTAGATGTTAATTATTGTATCTAGGGTTGATGGGTCATATGGGAACCTCCCATAAAGGGGATAAAACTGAATTTTTATGGTTCATGTCATGATGGTTATATAATAGTGGTGGTTAGGAGAGATGTTCTATGGGTTTAATGATCCTAGGATTCATCTCCTTTTCTAGTGTAGGTTCTTCCATTGGTGCTAAGGCTAAATTCATGGCCATTTTTCTTTCTCTGTTCCATCACTTCAACATCTGAATAACAGATGTTGAACCGAAATCTACTATGTTTTTAGGTTTCTCCCTGAGAGTGGTGGTTTACCTTGGGATTTGATTTAACTTTTTGGAAATTAAAGATCTTAGATTAATCTGAATACTTTTATCAGGCATACCTGGAGAGAAGGGAATTATATGGTAGACGTGTTAGCCAACAAAGACAGGATAAAAAATAGATTGATTATTTACACTATTTTTGGGACTTTTCCTAATGATTTCAAGCTTATTGTTAGGAATAATTCCCTTGGTATTCATTACTTTCACCCACATTAAGTTTTTGTGTCCCTGTATCTTGCATTCCTATAAGATTTTTCTGAATAAAAAGTTAATTTTCAATCATGTGGAGAATATCTAATCTAGTTATTTTGTCTTCATAAGTATTTACACCCCATGTATAATATATTAAAAGGGTATGACACCATAAAATTTAATTTAAAATGGTTATGATTCATTAATATGTAACGTCGGGGGTACTTAAATTGAATTCCATAGTTGGATTATGGAAAGGGTATGTTTTAATATATTAATTTCTGATTTAATGGTAAATGAGGAAAATCAGGAATAGGTCAACCATTAGTATTGGAAATACCACCACCACACCATTAGGAAATAGTTCATGGACTTTATGGGGGACCTTCTTCCAAAACCAAAAACATTTCATAAGGGCTACTTATCTTCTCATAGGATATAATTTTATTCACTACTCAATGGGATCCTTTTAGATAATTCAATCACCATGTTACTAATTTCTATGAAAGAGGGGATCCAAGAGGAAAATATCAACTCAAGGTTTTGTGTTGTTAAGGGGGGAAATGTAGAATTAATAATTTTGGGTGATTATGACACATAAATCAATATTATGAAGTGGATTTATGAAGAAAATTATGTTCAATAAGGGTTTTTATCACATTAAATTGTATACCACCATGTATTGAACACACCCCTAAGGTGATGTAATAAGACATGAAATAGTTTTGGTTAATTACCTGAAAGTGAATCCAACTAAATGTGAAGATGTGGCTTTATGGTGAATGATAATGTAACCATAATACAATTTTAGTTCATATATATATAGTAAGGAGAGTTTTGTTAACTTTTTCTTAGACCAGTGAGTTCAGAGATGATAGATTGACTTTTTATATAATAATTTTTATTCCCTAAAAGATTCAATAATTTTATTTATTATTCTATAACTTTTACTTAATCTGTGAATATATATAGATTAGAGAGTGGGGACATAAATTTATTTTAAGTAACCATTTATGGGATTTCAACCTAACAAATCTCGATGACTTTTTTTTTATTCTCTAACTTTTGACTAATCCTTGAAAGGGAATCTCTTAGCGAGCATCTACTAGACTTTTTTCTAGGACATCCTTTATGGGTTTCTAAACTAAAAATGCTTCATGCCTTTTTCATTTATCATTTAATTTCAGGTAATTTGTACTAAATTCAAGTGAAAAAAATTTATGGTTGTAGACCTTTTACCAAAAGTGACTAAATGTTAAGAACATATTTCTTTGAACAAAAGTGTCTAGTTTTTAATTTCTTATATATTTCACATAAATGAGGTTTATAATCATGAAAAGGGTAAAAAACAACCTAATTTGAATAATATACCCTACTCCAGTATAGGTGACCTCAACGGATTGGATTCATACATATAATTTAGGGTCACACATCTAAGATCAAAGGTGACCAATGTTTAAAAGAATGAATATTGTACTAATAGTGAGGTTTCACATAAGGAAGTAAGTGTATAATTGACACAACAATAATGATAAACCCAAACCCAATGTGAGAAACCTTGGGAAGAAGTGGTTCATGCATTTTAAGGTCATACTACTTAGAATAATTTATTTCTCATAGTTTACAGCCATAGAACTTTAATCAGGTTAGGTTTCCAAAGTACCTCAACAAAGACCTAGCTTATATATTGGATAAAATGAAATATAATGGATGAATCACCTTGGTATGGGGATAATTTTCCTACCCCAACATGAATTGGTATTATTTGAACACAAGGGTGCACATGAGTATTGAATATGATGGAAATTTTTATTCAGTCCTTAGATAGGAGATCCAAGAATCACTATGTATCCTATAATAATATAAATTTTACTACTCATAGTTCTTTAAATTTAATGGTTTTATCCTAGTATATGATCAATGGAGGAAACCTGACATGAATTAGTAAACTCATATACTTGGATAGTGTGCATTATTAAATGGGAAGTATCTTTCCTGGACCCGAGAAAGGAGATCTGATCATCACTGTGTATTTTATGATAACTAGAACAATGCCATATATACTATTGGAAAATGGGGTTTTTCATATAGGTTTGTTGAACTATGAAATTAGGGTAGTAAAATGTACCCATATCTATCAAATCTACCTGGAAATATAACTCTTAACTTGATTGATATCTTATGTAATCAGTGTGACACATTTTAATGTCATGTTTGATAGATCACTCAAATTTGATTATGTTTATGTGATATGGACCTCTGATGCTAATATTTTCAGGTCATAATAATTTGAGAAAAGTGTCATCCAATTTATGCTCATAAAACATAGATGCTATTTAAAATAAGATATAATAAACAATGGAATAAAAATAGATATATTTTATATTCATCTAATCATGGTGTAAGAAGATAAGATAAATCTGGTCTTCAAATTTCTGAATCATAGGCAATGAAATGTTAAATTATGGGAATAGTTTGACCAATGGTGACGGAGAAACCTAATAAATATGAAAAAAAAAATAATTAATGGAATATTTAGTTTACATGAATTTATCTTCCATATGGTTTCATTAATAATAATTAATTATGAATGTATTAAATGGATTGAATATTTATTGAATAGGATTCAATGATTTAATGAAAATAGGAATAATTGTATATGGATAAATTAAATATATTCAATTTTTTTTATTTATTAAAATAAACCATGGATTTATATATATATATATATAAAGGGATGTGATCCATCCTATTATTAATAACTAATTATCTATAAGAATCTCAAGATTATTTTCCTTGTAGTTTATTTGTCACCTTAGGTGAATATGTTAACAACTATTCAAGTTTACAGGATTACATTGATTAAGATTAGGATTCACAGGCTATTTTAATCCTTCAAAGGCAAGAAGCAATTGTTTTTGGATCCATTGATCTTCATCATGAAATCTTATTGGATACTAATGCATTGGATATCAAGGTATACTATATTATGTTGTTATTTTATTACACATTTATTCTTTCAAATATAGATCATATGTTTTTGGGTTTTATCTTCCAATTCCATTCCCATGTGATGGAAAATGAAAACCCAATGGTGTTAGTAGTCTTATTTGATGAATCAACATGTTCATTTTATATTTTTATAAGTAAAAAATCTAGAAATTGTGAAATGGGATATTTCAAGCTAGTAAATAAATATGAAAATTTCAATTTAGTAATTAAATAATATTGTATTATATATGTTTTTATTTTATATAGAATGGTTTATAAAATTAGAATAAAATTAATAATTGGGTCTTAATAAGATTTTTTATTATCCTTTTTCAAATATGAAAAGGTACATATTTATTATTTTGATTATGAAAATAATGAATGTAGTCATTTTGATCAAAAAAATCAATTATGTGTTTGATTATATTATTTATAAATTGTTTATAAATAATGAAAATATTTTATGGAATTTTTTTAAATTTTATAAATGGGGTTTTATAACATAATTAACCATTAAATGTTTATGGTTAATCAGATAATGCTTTTTGAAACATTTATTACAAATATTCCATTAATATTAAAGATTTAAAATTAATAATATCATTTTCACATTAATATGATTTATAAAAGTTATAAATCATAATAATGGATATTAAAAACTTTTTACCTAAAATTATATGGATTCTTTGTAATAATTTAAAAAAAAGTATTTAAATAGTATAAAATGATTCTTTAAATAATTCATAAATATCATAAATATGGTAAAAATATAAAAGGCATTTACAATGATAATTATGTATTGTTCGTAATTATTAATTTGAAATTTTGAAAATTAAAAGGGAAGCATATGTAAATATATTATTTAAACTACATCAAAAAGGTTTTTAATATTGATTTGATCGAAGTTTTAAAGAATAAATTTAAATTTTTTATAATATATAATATGAATAACTTTATATTGGATTGATTACAGACAATTTTATATTAAGAAATCATGGAATTTCCATTATTCTAGACAATTTATAATAGGTTTTATAGTTAGTTTTCATTCATTAATAGTTTATAAATGGTCATCTCAAGTTAAAATATATGAATTTATTATTAATTTAAAATTTATTCCCTACATTATTCAAAATTAAAAATAGTTTATATATTTAATGTTTATTATTTAGTTTAACTATTAATCTACTTTTAAGTGACAGAGTGTTACATTATATTCTATGTATGACTCAGTTGAATTTATTTTTCATCTACATTAACCTTTGTTTGTAATTGAAGTTATTAACTTGAATTTAGTTTTTAGGAATAGTTTTTTTTCATGCTAGGTTTTACAGA
This sequence comes from Viscum album, assembly GCA_963277665.1. NCBI lineage: Eukaryota > Viridiplantae > Streptophyta > Magnoliopsida > Santalales > Viscaceae > Viscum > Viscum album. The sequence continues at coordinate 1,912,413,152 of OY728127.1, forward strand.
TATCATGAACTGGGTTCTCTATTGGATATGGTCTCCCTAGGTATAGTGACATGGGGTTGGAGTACCTACTTACCAAGATTATTTTAACATTTATAAGGATAAGTGAATGGGGTTAGCTATTTGTCACTCCATGCTTACTGTTTTGTATATTATTAATATCATGATTCTATATGTATTTACATGAAAATTCATTTTACCTTATGCATATGATGAATTCAGATATGTATGAATTTGTTTAGCTTATATTTTAGGGTGATTAGAATAAACATGGTGGTTTTGTAAAAGTTACACATTAATGTGGTTTGAACACATTAATTTGGTGGATGGAATAAGGATTATAAAACTAAACATTATGAGCATGTATTCACAAAATAAAATATAACAAGAGAAGATAATGAATACATAAGATATAATAGTTATAAATTGATTATTTATACGATATATATTAAATTATTGAGACTTTAAATATAAATACCCTTAAAATAATAATTGTGATATTACTTCCAATGTAGCACTTATATTGACCCCAATCATCCATCCTGATAGGTCATTGAAAAGATGGGTTCCCAGGATTATATTGTATAAGTAAATAATGTTATGAGTAACTCTATATTATCATATTTAGTGGTTCATGCCAATGTTGGGTTACCCATTATCATCCTTTTTATCTTATTCTTGGTGTAAACTTTATGTTACCATAGTTTGGAGACCCAAATTTGATTAGGTTACCAAAGGAATAGAGTTGAGTATATCCATATGATGGATTTGGATAAAGTTTTATCCACTGAACTATGGAAGAGTCCCAAATTTTATGATTTTGATGATTCAATACCCAAATAACTATTTAGTGAGATAAATTCTAAAGTGGGATCATTGCTTAGAGAAATAAGGATCTTGGCTCACTAAATGGATATGGTGTATGTGGAAATAATTTTTGTGGGAGGAACATTATTAAAATACCTTAATGAAAATATATAATGCATGGTATTCATTTGATAAAATTTATGTTGTATATAAATTAATCACCTTAATCAAATTAAAAATTGAAATTTGTCCTAGAAATGATAAACTTAAAGTAATAAATTCATATGACTTGTATCTTTAGAAAATTTCTATAGAAATAGAAATATTCAATCTGATAGAACAGTTCCTTCCTGAGTAAAAAAAAGGTTGAAATTGTTTGAAAATTACATCTAGATACTTATTTAATAATGGACTGATTCATTTAAAGTGTTAACGGAATTTAATGAAAAATAGCCTAACTAATTTTAAAATATACTAATATACTCAAAATGATTTGGTATATTAATGATATTTTATAAGATTGGATATGTTTGGAGATACTGAATAATTACTATAATGATTATTTTGGTTAAGGAATACATTCTATTTTTGACTATAGAATTTTTCCTCGAAAGATGGATTAGTTAAAGAAAAGTTAACCTGATATTATATAATTGTTTAAAATAGATAAATTCGGAATATGATGTATATGTTATGGTACTGAATAAATAGTTGAAGGTGGTAAAAGTTCAAAAACCATAATATATAAAATAATAAGGTCTAATAATATTTCATCAATAATTGAGTCAATTTTATTTGAATATAAGGGTATTATCAGGGAGTAATTATTTCATATTATGGTCTAGTCTATAATAACTGAAGGGAATTAGTAACTCCATGGAATTTACATGTTAGGTATTAAGGTTATTGAAATTTTTTCTTTATTTTTTGAAGGTATATGATACCGACTGTAAGTTTTATAAGTATTATAAATATAAAGAAGTCCAAAATGATAGGAAAAATTAAAAATATCTTACGAATTTCATTAAAGTGATTATATAAATAGTTTCTTAATGAAAAATATGAATCTAAATATGTTTATAAAGATTGGATAAATCTATGTAATGGAATTTTGTCTTTATCACTTTTTTATTATATGCTAATAGGTGTTGAAAAAGTGTTTTTATGAACAAAAATACATGATTAATTGTATACAGTGGGTTTGTGATTCATTAGACTCTATAACATGTTTTGAAAAGTCATTATGGATAAAAGTGTTTTATCCATCATAAAGTGTTTATCCAAATATTTGTTAAAATATGATGGAATTTGATTTCACCCCTTAGTGGTTTATTTTAATGAATGAAATCAAATTTTTCAAGAAAATATTCTGAAAACCTATAATTCCATAGGATGCATGGAAACAATAGTTTATTTTTCTAATATTTCCACTAAAATTAAATAAGATTTATTTCCCAAAACACAAAGTAGTTTTTGTTATTTATTAGAAAGATATTCTGAGAAGGATGTAGTCCCTAAGATACTAGTGGAATTATGGTTGGACTTAGATAAGTTCAATGGTGACAAATAAATTTTATGTGGTTTCTAATTTTATATCCTAAAAGAGTTTAGGATATGTCATGATAATAACATAAATGTTTACATTGAGTTACTAAAATAAAATGAATATCACTATTTCTTAAAGGATTATAACAATCTAATATTATAATGATTCTTCACTTGACATCATGTATTTGAAGGAAAATGATAAAATAAAGTGTTACGTTTAGTTACCATAACAAGTGAACATCATTATTCCATAAAAGTTTATACTATCCAATATAAAAATCATATCACTTGGTATCCAAAAAATATTAGTATTTTTAGGTAAAGAAAAATTAAAAGTGTTACACTAGTTATTATATTTAAGTGTATATCAATTTTTCCTAAAACATTTAGGATGTTCTGATAAAGTGATAATATAAATAGTATAAAATTTATAAAAAAATAATGGACAAAAAGTTTTATGGAATGTGTTCCAAGGATGATAATGATGTACATAGAAAGAGTTATAAGTGTAGAATATAATATAACATTATAACATATGATGTTCTGAAGTTAAGGAGTTTGAATATGTGTTCAAATAGTTGAACTTAAGGACTATGATTCTTAAGTCTCACAAATATTAAAACAATATTTCTTCGTAAATGTTGCACATTAAGATGTTAGTTGGACTATTTTATCATATGGTCACATAGCGATGCGACATATATTATATGTGTATATAATGTTCAAAAACAATTACAATGGAAACAACATAAGTGTAATATAGAATCTCTGGATATTATTCACATATGATATTGGTTATAATATTTGTAAACATATCATGTAATTATAATAAATTAAATATCCATTTATCATTCATTCATGCGTACAAAAAATTATTTTACATGAAAAGTGGAATGATAAATATCCCCTAAATTTAAAAACATTATGTTTTCCCTAAACGTTGATCATCACGAATTATTATGGGTTGTAATGATATGTTAATATTATTTTGAGTAGATTCTTGTACTAATTATAAAGGTGTTTATATGAGATATGAATAATATATTCATGAGGTAATAAGTAGAGTCTTATTACATGGATTTATCCATGAAAGTTTATCTCATAGAATCTCATATGGCCATAGATATACTTAGTGGTCTATTCATGTTATCAGTCCTTATAACCTATGCTTAGTGTGATACCTAGAATGAGAACCTCCATGCATTGATACCCTACCCACATAATTCATTATATGGACTTAGCTAATACAGGGGTGGTTGGGTATATTGTCAATCAGGTTGTCTGTTAGAGTGAAACCAAGATGGGATTTTTCCACATATATGACAAGTAAATACATCAAGACCTTGATTGAATAAGATATAGTAAATGTATGTTCATGCTTAGTTGAGTTACATATGATTCATTCAACAACTTAGAGAAGTGACATGAGATGACCTTATCATACATATGAATGACATGTGATGTATTCATGGACATGTTAAATCTTTTTTGAAGTATTAGGAAATTATGATATGGAAATGCTAGATTGAAATATTCTATTCCTAGTAGTCTCTATATGATATAGACAAAAAGATTATATAGATTTACATGGGATGTATATGGTACATCTAGTGGTGGACATGTTTTTATAGAGATGCGAGTATGTTTGATAGAGACCACACCTAACCCCTAAGTATCTGGAGTAGCACTAATGCTTCACTAAAGTCTTTTCTATGCATACATATATGAAATATAGATTTCATATTTTTTTCAACATTTCTAATCCTACACGGTCACAAATTTATACATCCGGATATGGATTATGTTTTATACAAACTTTTTGTTCCAAAATTAAGGGAATGTGATAAAACCATATCCAGAAGGACTTCTGCGTGGATTCAAAAATATTTATGAATTTTTCCATAGTCCTTATAAATTCTAGTGCAACTGGGAGATTTTTAAATCTATAATAAAATAATTAATGAAATATTTTATTTAGGGGATTTTATCTTCCATGTAGTTTCATTAATAATAATTCTTCATGAATGTATTAAAGATATTTAATATTAATTGAATAGGATTCAATTAATTAATATAAACAGGAAAAACTGTATATGGATACATTAAATATGTAATACAAATTTCATTTAATGAGACACATCATGGATGAATATATAAAGGGATGTGATCCCTCATGTTATTAACAAATAATTTCCTTCAAACCTCACCAAATTCTCTTCCTCCCCATAGCTTTTTCATCTCCTATAATAAAGATTCTAAAATCACTTCAAGTGTATAGGAGTCCCCCGATAATTGATATGTAGATCCATAGGGTGATGTAATCCATCGAAGGAAAGAATCATTTGTTTCTTGATCTAGTGATCTTAATCAGGAAAACTCATTGGAGATTATTATATTGGATATCCATTTACACTCATTTATGTTTTTATTTTATTAAATTTTGATACCATCAATTGTAGATGATGTATTTTTGGGGTTTCGATTTTTCTTTCTTGCCTATATGATGGAAAATAAAACCCCAAAAAACCCATTTCCACACCACTAAAAAATAATGCATGGAATTTAAAGGAATTTTATTCAGGACCAAGAACATGTCTTGGGGTTACTTAGTAACTCAAAAGAAATTATGTTGGTCACTATTCATAGAGTGGTTAGATCAGATTCGTTAGTGAACCCATTACTGATTCCCTTAAAAGGGGGACCCATAAGTATAATATTATATCAAGGATTTTGGGTGATGATGAATCAAATATCAAATGAATAATTTAATATGGAAGTTATATCATGTATAAATGGGTTTTAAATAATATATAGTTATACCCTTATATTTTGGGAAGAATATCAAGATGAATAGGGTATGTGGCATAAAATATTTCTAAAAGGAATAATCCTAGATATTAGAGGATGGTAGATTAAACCTTGCATGAAAATGAGTGATTTTTCCATATGTAATGGGATAATCTTGGTTATCATTATCATAATTATATATTTTTTAAGAAGTAATTTTATTCAACCAAAATAGGGACCAAAAACACAACAAGACCTAGGGAGGAATATTTTAATGAAGACAATGTTTATCCACTCTAGTCAAATTAACCCCCTAAGGTTTCATGAAATGGGTTCCTGAAAAACATGTGATGTTAGAGCCCTGATTGACCACCACCATGGAAGCAAGAGGGTCCACTACCATGTTTCCTTCTAGCCACATTTGGACCATCGAAATGTTATTATTGAAGATGAATCTACATTTTCTGTTGATGTAGTATATTGACAAGGGAGTGGATCCTTTGTCATGTATATAGTCATGAATGATCATGGAATCAGTTTCTACTGTAGTAAGGGTGATATTCTCCTAAACAAGTTGGTTTAGTCCCATGTACAATGATTTGGCCTCCACATAGATAGATCTCTCATATCCATGGTAGTTAGTAAAAGAATGTAAGACACTCCCCCAATATTCGTAGACAACCCCCCCCCCACCTCACATGACTCCCAAAATGCATGAACCATCTACATTGAGTTTCGAACCAGTGATTGGTAGTTTCAAGTGAATTCATTGTACCTAAGGCCCATTAATGGTAGGTATCACAATAGATGCACCAACCATTAGAGATATTAGATAGGGAGTATCACACTAGTTGTTGATACCACTAACCATGTCAATGAGGAGGGACCTTGTTCTCATGATGATAGATCTTCCTATGGATGGAATTTCCTCATACCTAGAATTATTTATGCACTATCATCCTACACTCATAATAGTAGATCATTCCATTTTTTCTAGGCCCATAACATTCAATCCTTGAAACTATCAATCAAAAAATGTGGTACCACAAAGATCCTGGTAGGAGAGGGCAGTGAAATCACTAAAAAATACCAAATAGCTAATTCCCATTATACCTCAAAGAAGTGGTGATTTACGTTTTCCTCCCAATTGATATTATAGTAGTGGCTCTATATACTTGATTAAAACCCATATTATTAACATTATTATCCTTGGTAACAACATATTTCCTTATCCTCCAAGTAAGAAACTTATACTTTGTTGGAATTTTATTAAATCTGATCATGCTATTCTACCTATACAATAACTCTGGAGGCATTGAAATCCTTTTTAAGTCCCTTTTTGTGAAAATCCATATGTTGGAAGAAGTAAACACACATTTTTGTGGTTCAGAATTAATGGAAATGAGATAGAACTCCTCATATTCATTCTTGTCTAGAATGGCTTTGATAAATCATGGATGTAGGCTGGACTTTATAAAATAAATCAATGGGCAGGGAACACCGGGAAGATGATTGTAGAACCCACCAATTGTGATTCCAAAAGAGTATGTCACCTTCTCCAACAATCCATTAGGAATGTTGTCAGAGGGTCGTGATGAGTGGGTAAATCAAAGACCAGAATGGTTATGTGAAAGCACTAACATCTTACACACTCCCAACTCATTTATAAGACATGATTTTACCCTAAAGAGTGTGCCCTTCCATGATCTCATTTGAGATAATTGCATGTATGCACTGGAAATTATCCTCTAGGATTTTTTCCTTAATCCCTCCTTCATGTATGGGCCTCTCCATCCTTCCCCATGAGGTCAAGTGATGTTTACCATTAAATAGTTCATCTGAGATGAAGCTATCCAAGATTTCATCAATTGTATTAATGACCCACTTTTAACTTTGACAGATGAGAGAGTGTTGATATGGATGGTCGAAAGTACGCTATTTATTAAGGCAATTCGGACCCCAAAATATAGGTAGCGATTTTTTTTTGAGAACATGACTCGTTATCTTTTTCAAAATGTAATCAATGTCACAGATGAGGGTTCTTACTAAAGAGATAGGTGTTACCAGGTAATCCAATAGAACGAAACATTTCAACATGGATTTCAACACTCACAATGAAATAGGATGGTTCTATGAAGATTGAACACTAACTTGAGGGAATTTTTATATTTTTAATGTCATCTATGAGGAAACACTCCAAATAGTTTAAATTCATATGGAAAATACTATGAACCATACATTTTAGGAACATGTGGTAAGGACCATCTATCATTATCTTTAGGGTATTATGATAAGGACCTTATTTCATGCAATTTATAGTCTTGAAAAAAGGAATTTTGAATCCAATGTGTTTTTTAGGACTGTGGATTCTCTTTTTGAGTGCAGATAACCCGTATATATGTTTCAGGTATCTCTAGATTATCATACTCTATTAGTACATGATCTATTATCTATTGTATTTAATCATTAGAAACAAACTATTCTTAAATCGTATTTCCCAAAGGTTGGTGGTAGGGATAAAAATCAGCATGATCATTCATAAATATCTCATCGAGTCTCTTTATTATTTTTTCATTAAGAACATTATTCTCTAATGAATTGAAAAACTATTTGGCCACTTTATTTGGCCTAAAAAAATCCATTTATCATTGATATTAGATTCCCCTAAATATTTTGTACACTTTGTGTGTTCTTCTTAGGGTACCCACATGGATGAAGAAATTTTTTGGCTCCCACTAACTCAATTAACCACTCATTTTACTACTATTAAATCCAATACTTAAAGATTAATCACTTATCAATTATATTCTCTTACAGTAATTGTTAGTGGAAATAATTTTCATGGTATCTCAAATATATTTCCTCAGACCACTTGATCTTTGGGTGCCTAATAAAATTATTATGGTTGAATAATTTCATCTAGTATGGGTTTATCCTATGAATGGAGGGATTTTGGCCAAAAATAATTATGAATGTGAGTTCTTTCTGGAAGTAAATCTGTAATTAAGTTCTAGATATTTTCATTTTTTTATAACTTGGTGATCAGTTATTTATCAAAGATGGTCCTAAAAACATTATGTAACTAGTGGGGAGGATACATAAACACACCCTTTCCTTTCTAAATAGCATTATGGGTGGATGATAATATATGTCCAGGTGGGTATCCCAGTGGGTAGATCTACTTTTCACATCAGGCACATTCTTTTGCAATCTTATGATATGAGGTGTCAATAGGGTTAGAGATGTATTTCTTTGTGGTAGTTGAAGTATCCCTAAGATCTTACTCATTAATGTTAGTATTAGAAAATGGTAAAACCTATTGAGCCTCAGAATATTATATAAGAGTGTGATCATCTCTCTTATTAGTGCACTCCTTAGAATAAATTGAACTTTACTTAGACCTGGATGATAAAATATTTATGTAAATAAAGAATATTATTTTATAAAACATCTCTTTCCCAATATTATTGTCTCTAACTCATATAAAATTTTCCATGGTGAAATGGTGCTCCTAAATAGAACATAATCTCATTTGGGGGATGGTTTCCATTGGTGATCTTCCTATGAATATGTTGGGAAAATCACTTGTGGTAACTTTGTGTTGTTTTTAGGTTGATTGTGTTTGTCGGAAAACAAGGTGGAAAAGGTCAGTTCTAAAGTTACAACATGTCTGTTGACTAGGTATGTCGATAAAGAACTAATAAAAAATAATGTATGCTCTAGAGTAAGTAAAAATTGTTATGAATATAAGGTGGTACTATTTCTTAATGTTTTCCAAATTTTTGGGGTGAAAATTTTTTAGGATTACTCAAGAAGCATGAAATTTGTAATTCCATGATTTCATCATAAAAATATGAAAAATTCATGAGTTTTAGGAAGGTTGGCTATTTTTAAATGGTTTAGTTATTCTTGAGATTTTTTTGGTTCATTATGGTGTCGATCATCATGAAAGAATGATTTGTATGATGGAAAGATGGTAAAAATCTGCGACTATGAAAATACTCATGAATAGAAATTTTTTAATGGTGCTTCGTGAAGATAGGGAGGTTCATAAAAAAAGAATCATGGGCTTCACAAAATGATGGTGGTGAAAATGGATGTATTATAAAAGGTTATAAACGCATATAAATAGACCTATTCCCCCCTCATTTTATGAGAGCATGCCTTAATGAAAATCTAATGGATCTGAATTCATGAAGGTGATTCATGAAGGTTGTTCTAGAAAAATAGGTCGTTAGTAAAGGAATTTATCAAAGGCTATAAAATATAATTGAAAGTTATAAGCATTATGAAATTATTGAGCGTTGTGAAGGATAATTTAGCTTCCCAAAAGTGTTGATCATCGTGAAAGCTAAGTGAGATTCTTGAAAATAGGGTTCTTTGAGAAGATTGTTTGATCATTGAGAAAATTGTGGGCTTCATAAAAGTTTTGGGGCTTGGAAAAGAAGTATATTCATGTAAAAAATTGTATAGTTTCATGAAGGTTGTGTGATCTTTGAAAAATAGTTGAGCATCACAGAACTATTGAAAATAGATTTCCCATTAAATATTTGGAAGGTGTTACTCATAAATTGGATGAAGTTGAATCGTAATGATGAAAAAAAATGAGGTAAATAACATATTGATTCAAGTGATAAAATGAGAATCATCTGAAGAAGAAGTGAGAACACATTATTTGAGAGTGTAGTGAGCTTTCAAGTAGTGATTGGTTGTAAACTAGGAGGGACATTGAGTTTGTTCTGAACATCATAATGGAATTGAGCCCAGTAAAGAGTGACTTAGCCAAAACCAACAACCATTGATCATAGTGATTTTAGGGCACCGAAACACTATTGGATTCATGCTCCATGGACAAGACCATTGTTGTGAACTAAGTAAAAATCAATTTTTCCATATTCTTTTTTTATTTCCTTACTTTCTAGGAATTTTCATTAGATATTGTTAAAAATGATATGATCAACATAAACATTAAAGAAAAAATTAAATCAACCATATAATAAATATTTCAAGATTTGATGGGGTTGGATGAATATTGAAAAGAATATCCATACCTGATTTGCCCCTCTCTGAAGGTATCTTATCCCCTTTTGGGACTAACAACAGTTATTAATGGGTTTGTTTCTTTATTCAAATTTTTTTCTTTTACATGGTTCATTCAATTTTTGAAATTAACGTTTTAGTATTCTCTTATCCCATTTCGAAATGGAAAAGATAATAAATTCAAAGAAGAAGAAGAATACAAGTGTAATTTCTCAGTGTGGAAGTATCTATGGATAGAGTGTGATTTATTTAAAGGAATCAAACAATATAGAAATGGTGATACTATTTATTTATTTAATGATAATACCAGAATGAATGAAGAACCCAAAATGGAAAGTCATGTTGGAACTACTAATTATGATGAAATTTCAAGAAGGACAGTAGTATATGTTTTTTCACTTGATAAAGGAATTGGATCAGAAATTAAAAGTGAAAAATAAGACATAGGATATTTGGAACCAATTATATGAAATTGAGGTTAATAATCTGAAATTTTTATATAAAATTATTGTTGATGTGGATAACAATTTGAGGTAGAAGAATGATTCCCAAGATGAAGAACAGAAATAATATGTCCATAAAGATAAAAAAAAACTCAAAGTTGATGAAAAGGAAAAGAATATAAAATCAGAATAAATGCATAATTTGGAATCTAAAAATGATAATATTATTACACAACTATCTAAAATAGTACATGATAGTATAAAGATACAGTAACATAATGGGTGCTATAACCATTGTATTGCTCAGGCAAATTTTAAAATGAAGGAAAAAAGTGACATGGTTGATACTCATTAATAGTCATTAGAATATGAGATAACTAGTTAGAAGACTCTCATGATATAACATAATGATAAACATGAATATAGGTACAAGAAGATTCAACATTTGGGAGAATACAAAAAATTAGTCAAGAAATAATTGAGGAAATCTGATGCCAAAGTCAAGACCAAATTGAATGATGCTTTTCATTTATAATTTAAATATCCTTTAGAACATGATAATTAAATAAAAAAGAAAAAAATTTATTTTATAGGAGAAACATGAAAATATATTCTCATCCTAAAGTCATTGGAGTTTGGGAAAATCTATTATCGGATATGATAAACCCTCTCCCATGCGTGAAAGGAAAAGATCCATAAATAGTTCAAAATCGGAAAAATCCTATACATGATGGAAACAAAGCTAAAAAATTATAAAATAATTAATGATCATGTGTAAAATTTCTAGGTTATACATGGTCATAAATCAAGTTTTCTCTAAATATCTTGAATATATTTCAGATTGAAAAGATATTAATAATAATAAATACAAGAATAAAAAAACCTTCTTGAATATTATGAAAGGAATATCTCTTAGAAGAAAGTATACATCAGATGTAATTATTTTCAAAGACAGGGACACACCATGGTTTTGTTTCAAGTAGACCAAAGTGCTTAATTCTAGAAGAATAATATGTTTGGACACATCAACATATCAGCTAATAAATAATGAAATGAGGTATGTTTTTAATAGAATATTATATATATGTTCAAATCATAGGAATTTGGAAATATAATGAAACTAAAAAGAAAAATAGAATGAAAAGGAACCTGAAAGGATATACCAAAATCCATTGGAGTATAATGAGAAAGTATATTCTCAACGAAAGCTTAAAAATTATAAAAATGGTTTTACAACATTGAAAGAAGAACACAGAACTAATCTTGTTCTAAGTGAAAATAATGTATGTTCAGTGAAAGTATTTCTCCCAATGCATGAGGGTGCATTTAATTGTGTAACTAATAAAATAAAACTAAAGAAAGAATTCCTCAACAAATTTATGTGTCATACCACATGTAGAAAATTTAAGGACAGAGATGGATACCTCGAATGGAGGAATTGGTAAGAGTAAACAATGTTTGGAAACATTCCTGATCAAAGAAATAATATTGAAAAATAGTATATATGTAGAGTATGAAATATATAAATATGTACTCATGGGCTTAAAACCTAAATTATGAAAAAGTCCAAGCCTACAGAACCTACATATCAGAAGAATACTGATTATGTAGTTAAAGAATGTCTAGTTATATTGACAGGACTAATAAAGTTGGATGGGTAGTTAGAATAAACCTAGAAATAGTACAATTCATTACAAGAAAATATCAAAGGAATGGTCCATTAGGATAAAAAATCCTCCTCTTGAGGATTATAAATGTACCCCTCTCCCCAAGTATTAAATTATTCAAATATCTTCTAGAAGCCGTGAAGGATTAATGGGATGATGCAGTCTATGGTGTGGGTGTGCTGAAAGGGAAAAGGAGCATAAAATTGAATGGAGATACATGAAACAAGAAGAATATGACCTCTCAAAATTCACATATGGTATCGTATTCAATAAGTGGTGTTATAAAATAACTCTATTTATTGAATGTTTATCCGAAAGTTGTGTTCAATGGAAAATGGAGATTATATGACGGAGAGTCTAATATAAAACTGAAGATATTTAAAATCTATACTTGAATGATTCAATTCTTCCAAGTCAGAGTGAATATTCAACCATTAGTATCATCCCCCAGTTCAGGTGTTATTTTTTAACTGAGATAAGACATATTAGGGGAGAAGTAAGAACATTCATATATTTCATGATTATCTATTTTATTCTTAAAATGTGATACCAGCTAGCTATTTTTAGGATATAAAAAAGTCGGTGGTTCTTAGAGAGACATGGTGATAAGAATTTTAGGTGATATAAAATCATATAACAAGAGTGTCCTATAAATAATTCCAGAAATTAATTCTTCTAGAATCCATGATAGTAGGTGAGTGATATGGACAGTGTTGGAATGTATTGGCTTAAAATATTTTTTTCCCTAATGTAGTTCTCACTTAGAAGGCTTATGGTATCTGTCAATGACTCAATTCTAAGTCATAATTTCACTTGCTAAAAATCTTTCAGTAGTGTGAAGTTAAAAATAATAATATGGTTCTGATTGTGAAAAGTGGTAAAATAATAGTAGTTTCAAGATGAAATTGACATAAAAATATCATTTGTGATTATGAAGATCCAATTAAAATATAAGGAATGTAGTCTTTATAATAGTCATCCTTCTTATCTAAGGTAGATCCCAAAGTGTTTTATATAAGAATTAAGAGAAGATATTTTGGTTCAAGTAATGAATGGAGAACATGACCAAATATAAATGAATCAGGCATGCGAGATTTTTTTGATATCAGCAGATAAGAATATCATTGGGCCCAAATGGTACTTTCAAAATAAGTTTATTAAAGATGGTATTGTTATTTGAAAACAATCAAGAATTATTTCATAAGTGTACTCCTAGATAGAGGGTATCGAGGTTGATGAAATAAATTCAACTGTTGTGAGGATAGAAACAATTAGATTATTCTTGGTAATAATAGTGAAAGGAATGTTTAATGTTTTCTAGATAGATGTTAGGTCATAATTTGTGAATGGGGTTCAGTAAGAACAATATTATATTGAGAATAAAAAAGTTTTTATCATTTAGAAATATTAGAATAGTGTTTTCTGATTGGGGAAGGCTTTATATGGGTTGAAGAAAACACTGAGAGCATGGTATTCAAGGGTTGTTCAATTTTTGAAGAAGTTTAGTTTTCAATTTGATGGAGTTGATTATGATCTCTATGTAAATAATGACATTAATCACTGGATGATGGTTTTGGTGTATGTAGATAACATAATCATCAGTGGATCAGATTAAGCGTAATGAAAACAGTTCACGTAATTCCTGAAAAGTAATTTTTTAATGTCAATGATTAGTGAACTGACATTTTTCCATAGATTAAAGGTGACACAAGGAAGGTGTGGAACATTTATTTCTCAATATAAATATTCTGAGGATGTTTTAAGAATATTTTCATTGTCTAATTAAAAGGATATGATGACTTTGGTGGCTACTATAATGAATCTATCATAAGACGATGAAGGAAAAGTGGTTAATGTCACAAAACACAATAAGATCAATGGAAGCCTATTATACATAAAAGGGACCTGACTATATATTTTTTTCCACATTTAAAGAAGCACCATATCAAATTAATCCCAAATAAATCCACTTACATACAGTAAAAAAGAATACATTTGTATATCAAGGGAACAATGGATTTTTTCTTTCTGTACAATGACAAATCTCAGTAAGAGTTATTTGGATGTATAGATACAGAATAGCCTAGATTAGAGGATGATAGAAAATAAACATCTTGTGGGGTATTATATTTTTTTGTATTGTGTATATCTTATATGAGAAAAAATAGGATTTCATTTCGTTGAGCACCACTAAATCATATTATATTACGGCTACTTAATCATGCATGCATTTATTGGAGATAAATTAATAGCTTTGGATATGGTTCTTGAAGTGAAGTCTCGGATAAAAATCCATAATGATAATTTAGGCTATATAAACCTTATAAAAACCCCATTCCATCACTCATGGAAAACTAATATTGAAAAAAAGTATCATTTTGTCAAGGAGAAGGTGGATCAAGGGCTTGTGATGTTGGATTATGTGAAAATTGAATTACAGGTTGTATAATTTATAACAAAGGCCTTAACAAAAGAAAAGTTTCTACAACATAAACTAGATCTTGTATTTTAGTTAACTCTCCACACTTTAAACATTGTGTTTTTGGGGTCCCTCTCTCTAAGGTATGATGTGTTTTCCCTAATGTGTTTATCTATCTTTTTTAGCCTGTGGAAGGCTGAAATAGAGATATCTTCAGGTTAATTAATAAAGGGGGATATGTTTTGGATATAAAAGGAGGAGAAATTTTCTTAATCAAGACATGGGGATAATTGAAGTTGGGGGAGATTTAGTATTAATACTGAAAATTCTAAAAAAATTATCAAAGGTTATATATCATGAAATATTGGGTACATGGTGAAAGAATTTATCTGTTTTGGGATTGAAAAATTTTCATGATCCTTTTATTTCTCACATTGATCATGGATTACTTGAGATTAGAGTGTGTGTTGATTAAATCCTTGATATCTATCTGAATCACAAGAAGTTCTTTTTGTTTGATGATAGGATAATCATTAACATTGTTTCAAAATGTGAAGACTTGTTAACAAACCCAAAGGGGGAGATTGTTGGGGGGAATCCATCATGTAACTTTGTAGTTTTTTGGGTTGATTTTGATTATTCACAAAGAATATAGACAAGTTCAGTTGTGTAATTGTAGAGTTGTTTTTTACTAATTATACTATAAAAGATCCAATATAATGGAATGGATAATCTGAAGGTGGTATATAATGTTGTGGATACAAGGTGGTGTTGTTCCCAGTGTTTGCCAAATTTTTGTGGCCCAAAAATTAGAGGATGAATCAAGCATCTCAAAAGTTGGATTTTTATTATTTCCGTATAAAAAATGGAAAATTCATGAGTTTTCCCAAGTTTGGGTTTTTCATGAAGGTTTTGTACTTAATGAAAGTCTGGTGTTTCTTGAAGGTGTGGTACATTGTCAAATAAATTTGTGTGTGATGGAAATATGGTAAAACTCCATAACTATGAAAAGATTTGTTAATGGGAAAATTTCACTAGTTCTTCACGAGAATAGGGAGGTTTACAAACAAGAGTCATGAGATTCATAAAAATATGGTGGTGATCATGGAATATTCACAAAATTTAGGCAAAACCTATAAATAGGCCTATTCCCGCCTCATTTCATTAGAGAAAGCCTTAAAGGAAATCTAAGGGATATGAAATCGTTAAGGATATTAATGAAGGTTTTTCTTATAAAAAACATGACAATGAAAAGATTTTTTTGAAGACTATAAAAGAAAACTAAAATTTGTAAGAATTATTAATGTATTGAAATTTGTGAAGGTAAATTGAGATTCATGAAGGTGTTGAGATTTGCAAGGACAATGTGAGATTTGTGAAAGGAGGGTTATTCATGAAGTATTTTTTAGCTTCTAAAAATTAGTGGGATTTTTGAAATTTTCTGGGTTTGAAAAAGTTGTATATTCTTATGATGAATTGGTTAGTTTCATGAATTTTGAGTAAGCTTCACGGAATTGGTGAGAATCATGAAATTTTTTAAAATGGATTTCCTAGTAAATCTATGGCAATATTTTATTAATCAAGTTGTTGGAAGTGGAACATAATGATACACCAAATTAGTTATGAAACATATTGATTCAAGTGGTCAAAATGAGAATCATCTGAAGGATAAGTGGGTACAATTTAGTTGAGATATTGGTGAGATTTCAAGGTGAGATTGGTTGTAAACCAAGAGGAATAGTGATTCTACTCAAAAAAATATAAGGGAAGTGAGCCCAAGAAAGAGTGACCTAGCCTAAACCAACAAGTACTGAGCATAGTTATTTTGGTGCACCAGCACACTGTTGGATGCATTCTTTTTAGACTAGCCCATAGTGATTAACCATGTAAAAAAATTAGTCTTCCCTTAAGCTTTCTTTCTTGATTTACTTTCTATGAATCATCATTATATAATGTTTTAAGAGGATAAGATCAATATAAACATAACAGATCAAATGAAGTGACCTATATAATAAAGAGGTCATGATCTAGTGGGCCGGAAGAATTTTGAAAATAATATCCATACCGTGATTCACCCCCAGGGTATCTTATCACTTTTTAGGCCTAACAGAATAGGATCTCATTTAGTTGGATGGAACCTATTTGTGTTCCTCCTAAGAAAACATTCTCATTTAGTGGGATGGTTTCCATTGGTGCTACTTCTAATTAGAGGATATTTTTTATGGGATGGTTCCCATTCATGCTCCTCCTAAGAGTAATATATCGCTTTGTAGGATGAGTCACATTCAGGATACTTCAATGAAGAGGATATCATTTGGTGGGATAGTGATCCTTATCCCAATGATGGCGTCATGAATTCAATGAGATTTTAAACTGGTTCTTTAATAATTAGTGGCCCCTCTTTCACTTTGCCTCACAAATGATGATTGTATCAGATATGAGGATGTTGATGAGTATATGATTTTGTTTTAAAAGTTACATAGGGAATTGGGGTCATGATTGGGTGATTCTCTTATGCCCTGATGATGGTATTTACATGATTCACTTTCTTTTAGATTATACAGTCATCAAACTTTTATGTTTTCCAATAAAGTGTATTTTAACTCTCTTGTTCTTATTTAGAGATAATGGAAAATACACATTTCATATGCACCTTGGGACTCTCCAATGTTTATTTTTCATCTTCAACAATATTTTATAGTAAATCCTTGAAGATAAATCAATCAAGGATTATGTTTTCCACCATATAATGTTAACATAAGTAATTTGAGTGATCATTCTCCCCTACATTTATAGGATTCTTGATTTCTAGAAATGTGGTTAGTTTTTTATCTAATGTAGAGATGAAGTAACCTAAAAACTAGTCATTATAGAATTAGTAATAATTAATTTATTTATATTTTAAGTCACATCACCTTAGTATTGATGTTACTCGATTATGTATAAGAACTTTTGTATTTATTTTCTACAATTATCTAGTTGTGATGGTGGTGAATGATGAGGTTTCACCTTAATTCACAGAATTAAATCCTAAAGTATGTGTTCTCTTATAAAAAATTCTCAAAATTCACCAGGGTATTTTTATGATATAAGAATTATTGAAATCTCATATTACATGTTCTTTATACAGATCTCCAATAATCAATCCTAGGTAATTTATACTTCCAAATAGTATGTCAAACTCTCCCATCTAAAAATAATATCCTTGAGTGAATCATTATTCTATTTATTATTGTTGTAAAAGGCTTGAATGGTTTATTTCATTAATGTAGAGATAAATTGATAGATAAATTGTCATATTATATCTTACAATATGGTAATATAACAATCCAAATGTTGTTTTACCCAAAACAAATAATGGTCCTCATAAGGTATGGACAAAGAATCTAAACTTTGTTGACTCATTCTATTTTGGGTTCCCAGATTTGGGTCACACTAAGAATAAAAATGGGTAAGATAGTGAACTTGATCTCTTATTCCATTTATTATTGAGAATATGGTATTCCCAGAATTAGGTGGGCCGGAGTAAAATCCACCCACTCAGAATGCAGATTTCTATTTGATTGTATCGGTGCATTCCATCGTTCCATAGCCTCTATCTAAGAAGTAATAAAATTTAGTACTTCCGAGTATTTTACTAGTAGATCTCAAACCTGAATTGGAATATCTACTTGGGATTGGTATTGGGGTATTTTTCGGATAGATGGTTGGATACTCACCTGAGTTAGACTTTATGATTTTATGAGACTAGCGATTGATTATTACATAAAATAGGGGAAATTTAAAAATCATTTACTAGTATATTCAAACACATATATTTATTTGATCTCATGTAGTATGGGTGGATATATAATTCATGTATGGTTTGATAAATATCCACCAATTAAATAGGTTCATATGAAGTAAGTATAGCCTCAGACTAAAAATTAGACCTAATAGTTCTGTTTCCCCTGAGAAATTTTCGATTTATTTTCAAATGTTTATCTATTGTGGACTTGAATTTTGTAATTCATTAATGGTCTCACCATCTTTGGGTGTTGTCTAGGCTATGGATTTGTCCATGAATTTTCATTATTCTTTGGAACTATAAAAAAGTGTGTCAGAACTATGGACTTTCATAACTGGAAATGGGTGTGTTTTTTTTGTCAATCCATACTAGGTTTGACAACGTAATTTTCATGTAAAGTTATCTTATAGTTTATATGGATACAGTGTTGAAGGTGGTTTCAATTACCAATGTTTACCAAATATTTGGATGTCAAAATCAGGAGGTAAGATATATCATCACAAAATATGGTTTTCCAAGATTGAATCTTCATAAATATGGTAATGGAATGATCTTCTTGGATACTGTTTTGTGTGATGGTTGGTTCTCACAAAGGATGGGTTTTCATGAAGGTATGGATCTTTGCATTTTCATGTTGGAAAGAAGGTATTCCCATGAGTATGATAAGATTCATGAATTCGTGATTGAATGAATGTAATCTATTCCACTATGAGATGATTCATGAATGTGAAATTTTTACTATAGGTTTATAAATAAAGGATCTTTGTAATAATAAATTTAGAGTTTCGGAAAAAGGCTGCTAGGAACATGGGATATTTGCAAAGGGATGAGCATATAAATAAATGGCCACACCAACTTCATTTTACACAGAGTTTTAGAGAAAACGTTGAATCACTATGAGTTCGCAAAGGTATGGAGCTTCAGGAAATATGACTTCTTTGTGAGCATGACCATGATGAAAAGACTATTTAAGTCTTGACTAATGCCAATTGTTTTGAGGTATGGGAGTTTGAAAATTATTGAGAGTTTCATTAATAATTAGTGTTCTATAAATGTAGTGATCTTTGAAAAGTTTGTGAGATTTTCCAAGTTAGAGAGCTTTGATAAGGTGTGATGGTTCATGAGCACTAGAATTTCATTGAAACATAAAGGTGTTTTCATGAATTATAGGGGTTCTATGAAGGTTGGAAGCTTCACAAATAATAATAAGTACTTTCTTATTAATCAACTTTGGACTATGGTGTAAGTAGTGTTTCATTCCAGTCGGTGAAAGAGACCTAAGTTCCTAATACACTGATGCGTCCTTCAAGTCCTTAAATTGAGTAAGACTTCTCTCAAGGTAATGAGAAAGGGGTAGACGACAGAAGTGGTTTGTGGGTGGTAGTGTGATATCACTAAAATATGGTAATTGAAGTGTTCTTGGAATAGATTGATTGTTTCTAATATTCTATATTCCACAAAAAATAGTGAATCTTAATGGATTTATGTACGACAGACACAATTTTAGCATATTCTCATAGGACAAACCCTTTGTGATGAACTAAGTAAAATATTTTTATTGTCACTATACTTGTGAATATTTAATAATTATATTATTTTTTTAAAATATATTTTAAAAGTTCCTACCAATTTGGGAACAATATTCATTGCATTAAAATAAATCTCACACCCTGGTTCACCCCTCCCCTCTCAGGGTGTTATGGGTTTTTATAAGTGGAATTAGAGAAAAAAGGTTATTGGTGTTAAATATGTCCCCTGGTGTTATGGAGAATTCAGTAAATGTTATAAGAGATCCTATTTTATGTAATACAATTTTATATGTAGATTAATGTAATGATATCTCATCTATGATCCCTTTGGATGGAAGTTCTATAGGTAAATACTCAATGGATTTAGGTCAATTGTGTAGTAGTACTTTCTAGGACTAAAAAAATATTAAAATGATTTATGTTGATGTCAAAGCTAAAAATGCTCTTACATTATCATTATCAAATAAAATTTATTTGAAGGTGGTTAATTTCACTACAAACAAATCCATTTGGGATAAAACTATAAAATATATATAAAAGTGCTAACAAAGTAAAAGAGTCTGAACAACAATCCTTGCACAATCAGTTTGATGATCTGAAAATTCATCTTGATGAAAACACATATATCTTCTTTAATTTCATAACATAAGTTATTGCAACTATTTGAGGAACTAGGTACAAAATTAAGAATACTGACATTCTGAAGAAAATACTAATAAGTTTCCCATATCTATACAATCTAAATGTTTTAACTATTTAGGAAATATATTATTTTAATTTTATCTTGATGATTTTTTAAATAGTCTGGAGGATTTTGAATTGAGGTTTAAAACAGAAGATTCTTCCGCTTGAGTAAGAAAGTAAATTTCATTAAAATCCACGTAAAAACATGATATTTCCAAAGTAATTGATGATGATGAATAAGAAATTTTTCTCCATTTTCCAAGAAATTCAAGAAAGAAAATGGATATTTGGTGGAAAGATTTTGTTGGGTTGTTTTTCGTGTGGTAAAGTAGGGAATATTTCCTCTTTATTCCCAAGGAAATATGATGATGTTGATATTGAATGAAAAAACATGAATAATTTTTGAAATAGGTAATATAAAAAAGGATACTTCAAATCAGGAAAGAAATTTTAGACCAAGTACTTCCTCTAAAAAGAAGAAAAAGATGATAATGATTTTCAGAGGATATAGAACCAGTATTTAAATCTAAACCTGAAGCATCCATGATAGATACAGTTGAAAAGATAGAACCTATAAAAGATGTAGATAATAAGTTTCTAGGTGTTTTTGACTTCAAGGTGGAACTTTTGGGTTACCTTAATGAAATTGAAGATAAAATAAATAGAATTAGAAATATGATAACTATGATAAAGGAGTCATCATGGTATGTTGATAAGCCTGAAGCAGAACTTGATCGAGTGGAAGGAGAGGTAGAAGAACATGTAATAACTCTTGAAATCTTATAAGAGTTTTTGGAATTTAAAATCAGGATTTAAGAGTAGAAAAAATTCATCAATAACCATAAATTGAGACTACAGGAAAAGACTAATATAGTTGAGGTGCATGAAGAAGAAGTTGTTAATTTATGGATTATACTAGAAACTAAATCAAACTGAAAGT
This sequence comes from Viscum album, assembly GCA_963277665.1. Lineage (NCBI taxonomy): Eukaryota > Viridiplantae > Streptophyta > Magnoliopsida > Santalales > Viscaceae > Viscum > Viscum album. Next base: position 1,912,434,800 of record OY728127.1, read on the forward strand.
AAATGAAGAATAATTTATGATTTAGAAAATTTTCTGATGTAATGTTGTTAGAAAGATCTAAACGTTTTTTTAAGCAGTGTATAAGGCCTTGAATGATAATAGATATGAATTTATGGGGAAAAGTTGAATTAGTTGTGATGAATAAATGTTAATGGTTTTAAATGATATGAGATAATATAAATAGAAGTAAAAAATTTTAACATATCACAAAGGTTCATGTTTTCCTGCAAAATAAATATTTGAACCAAATAGAAAATAGAGATGAAAATAATCATCAAGTATCCATAGAGGATATCCAGTAAAAAAATACAAAATAAGGGTAGATATGGATGAATGGAAGTGAGAACATATTTCCCTTTATGAAATATCAATTCTATGAATTTATGGGGCATAACTTGTCTTACTATGAATGTTCATGGATATATCTATATGGGGAAGCATCAAGAAGCCAACAAAGGAGAATGAGAACATATCCTTAATCATATATAATAAGTATTTTCAATGGATATTATTTTAACTATTCTAACTATGTCCATAAATCCCTTCATTACATGTAGAGGAAAGGTGGAAACAATACTTGCAGAACTCATAGACAAGTCAATACTCATCAACCAAGAAGAGTTACTCTTAAAACTAGTATTATCCTTTAAAATAATAATGTGATTATGATAAACACATTAATATTGAAAAGGTAACGAAAATTCCATCTTTATCCTCCAATTAATAAAGTATCTCATGGGAGGAAAGGAAGAAGATCAATAAAGCCACTCTTGTGGAAATAGCTCCAAAAGATACAAATAATAGTAGAAAATATATTCTCAACAGTGGCTTCTCATCTCATATTGTAAGAACCCAGATCTTCATTTCAAGTATGTTTTTCCTTTTCTGGTTATTTTTGAGAAAAAGAGGAAAATCTGGAAATTTTCTACGTACACGACGTGTACTTTATAAGTACACCTCATGTACTTTGATGCAGCGCCAGGCTTTTTGATGGCCATGTTCGGGCCACACACAGGGTGTGTAAGGGTGATGTGGAGGCAGCTTAAAGCGGAGTACAAAAAGGCCAAGTACATGTTGTGTACCCCAGAAGTACATGACATGTACTTTTTTTCATTAAAAGGACCGGGGTCGCACCTGACAGACAGAACTCGCTTCTTCTTCAGGTCCTTCATCTGAGAGAACCCGTACGGCTACAGAACTTCTCTGAGCCCCCGAGCCTCCATCTGTTCTCTGAATCAACCACCATCAATTGTGTTGGAACTACAGTGGTGAGACTTTCCTTCTCCTAGAGATTTGTTTTCCAATTCCTCCTCTTTCTCAAGATATCATGGGTTGAGTGTTTTGTGTGTTTTTGTAGATTTACGCCATTATAAGGAGAATCAATCATCATGGTTCAAGTATATTGATCTCCTAGGATCGAGGTAGGTGGTTTGTGCCTTTCTGTAGGAAGTCTTGGAAAATTTCATGCAATCCACCAATTCCCTTGAACGAGGTATTGTGTGTTTCCTATTTTTCCCCTGTTGTTTTCCTGCTTTGTATGATTGCTTGATTAGAGGTCAATTCTAGTGAATAGTGTAATATTTACTGTGCTCTGAATGTTTTTTCATGCATGTTTTTCCTGTTAGGTGTTTTTATAGTTTCTATGCCTAGTTGTTCGATAGTGGAACTGTCGTACTTTTATGCTGTTGTGACTTAGAATGATAACCAAGTAGTTCTTGAGGTTTACATGGGGTGATACGGGCGCTATGCATGTTTGTTTTACATGGGGATTTGAGAACCTATTGTAGTAGACCATAGGGATAATGGACATAAGGGATTCTCCAGAGTGTCTTTAATTTACAATGCGAGTCCACATGGGAAATTGATGTTGAGTGATTCCTCAGAGAGTCTGTAGTTCCTCGACGCGGGCCACTGGGGGAATGAGACGTTGAGTTCTTCCCTAGAGATCCTTTAGTAAGATACGAGACTATAGGGGGAATTGATGGTGAGTGATTCCTCATAGAGTCTATTTATTTTTACTGTAGCTTAACTAGAGGGGTGAGACTGTGTGTACCTCCCAGAGGGTTTCTAGTACTTTTAGGTTGAACCGTAGGGGTTAGGCTGTGAGAACTACCCCGAGGTTACCTTCTAGTTCTACTTTCTTGAGTGGTTGTTTCTTGTTTGTAAAATATATGCTAGAAATTTTGGATTGTTACTGCTGTGTGTTATCCTGTTTATTTCTTACTATTTACGCCGTACTGTACTTCACCTGCCATATATTCACTGGCTGTTAGGAATAGATCTTTGGGTGGTTTCCTACAGGAACTTTGTCTCACCCCCTATTTGGGCCATGATTTTGGGCCCAAATAGATTATATTGTTGCAGGAATAGATAAGGGCAAGCGCCCTTCCACATTAGGTTCTTGATTGTTGTGGAGCTGGAGAGCATGGGACGAAGCTATGTCTTGCAATGTTGAGGAGTCGCTCATCTGTTTTTATTTTGTACTTCGGTTTAGTATTGTTTTCCTCATTGTGACTTGTTTGGATGTTTTCCTAGACATATATATATCTCATGCATCATTATTATATATGAGTGTTCCAGTTTTATTCATTCAGTCTTCTGCTGTTTATTTCTGTCTAGATTATTATTACTTCCACTTTTATATGTTGTTTACTTCTACTGTGTACTCTTCCAACGATGGAATAGTTTCCCCACTATCACACCCAAGTCCCTCGCTACTAGTCGGAAGCCTCTGGCGTTCGAGGTAATGCGTTTGAGGCCAATTGACCAACCGGGTACGGGGCGCCTCGGGGTGGCTTTTGGAACTGGGACGTTACAAAGTGGTATTAGAGGGTTTCGTTTCTCTTGATTTACTATTTGGAGCCTTTATCCAGGGATAGGACAGATTCGGTACTTGGTATTAAGCTGTGCTTGGGAGTAGCTAACCCGTGTACAGGCGAAAGCCAATCTACCTCGCTTATTAAAGTTTTCTGGTTTTGCTATGTTATAGTTGATCTGATTTCACCAAGAGTGATTCAGATGCTTTGTGTTGTTATTTTTGTTGATATTGTGGTTCTATTTCTGTCGAAACTTGATGAGATGAGGGTATGCCATCTCATGCATCATATAGGCACTTTTTAGAAATCACATTCCATGCATTATTGCCATTCCATATAGGGTGCATTATAAATTGCATGTTGTTTTGATAGAAGTTTTGTAGATTATGCATGATTTTGTGATAGATGCCTTGATTTAATCCCTACAGTTTGATAGAGATTTTTTTTGTATTGTACCTTGCTTAAATGAATGCCAAATTTTGGTTCTTGAGGTGTTATGGGCCCTCATGAATCATAACTTGGTGGATCATTGACTTGTTTTCCTTATATATGATATGTAATAGAAGCCATGATTTGATTCACGGGTAGTATGAGCCCTCACAGATCGTAATTTGGCACCTTCATGCTTGTTTTTCAGTGTTTTCCAGGCTTCGTTTCAGTTTCAGAGCTACTGCCCTTAAAAACCCAGAATACACGGCGTGTACTTTATATATACACACCATGTAGTTTTTAAACCATGTCACTGACTGTGAGAGCAGAAACACGGGTTGTGAAAAATCTCTAGGAACACGTCGTGTACGGTAGATGCAGGCCATGTAGTAGTGATCCGTGTACCCAGCCATGTCACTAACAACACAGGTCGGGGAAGCTCGTGTAATACACGCTGTGTTTTGTATGAACACGCCATGTAGCCTTGTTCTAGGTACACGGCCGTGTCACGAACAACACGGTGTTGGAACCATGGATATTCTATGCATGAATTGGAGTATGGTTTCTGTTTATTGTCAATCCTTAGTGGAAGTTTAGAATGTTTACCAGCAAAGTGATCATACAGTTCAAGCAGAGAACAGTACTAAAGGTGGCACCGTTTCCTAGTGTTTTCCAAATTTTTGGGCCTCAAAATCAGAAAATGAAGACACGGATTGTTGGTAAAATGAGGTGTGCGCAAAGAAGGGTTGTGCGCAAAATATTTGAGTTGGGCGTGAAAAACAGAGGGATGCGCGAAATGGAGGATTGTGGTTTTTTGCGCAAACAGTGTTTCGGAATAAGAACGTCAAAAAAAAGGCAAAGGCATGGGCTGCGCAATATATCTGATGATGTGTGTGAAAAAAGATACCAGCGTGAAAGATTACGCGCCAGATGAGGAGTTTTTCATGGCAAATGGGGTTTTTCACGTGGGGGTCTCATATGCATATAAATAAGAGGTGACCCCCCTCATTCTGAGGAGTTGAAGACTTAAAGAAGATCTGAGGTCTGATGCGTGTAAAAGGATCGCGTAAAGGGGCTTGTGTGAAATATTCTAGATTGCACGAAAAATTCTGGGATGCATGAAAAAGGAAGATTTGCGAGTAAAAATTGAGCGGCGTGTAAAAGTCTCTGTTGCGTGAAAAAGGGTGTTGTTGCGCGAAATATTTTTTCATTGGAAAAAGGAAATTTTGCGTGCAATAGTATGGTCCTGAACGCAAAGGGTAGGTGTTGCGCACAATTGTCTGTGAAACTTGATTACGCGTTTTTGATTATACAGATCAGTGATTTAGTGTGTTCAAGAGCATCAATTTAGGACTTCGATGCAAGAATAGTCTCGTGCTGAGTAGAGACAAAGACTTCAATGAAAATCTACTGAAGATACCTTCAAGTCTGTAAACTGAGTGGGACTACAGCAAAGGCAGTGAGCCTGGAGGAGTCAACGGGAGTGACCCGAGGGATGCAGTGAGCTACCCCTGAACTTTTTTAAAGGCAGTGAGCATGGGATAGAGTGACTGTGCCCGAACCTTTTGTAATCCACATCTATTGAAGAATAGTGGAATTTGGTATGACCGGAAACTTGTCGACGTATGCTCCTTGGACGTAGCACTTAGCGGTGAACAAAGTAAAAATCAATGTGTCATCTCTTTGCATGTGAATGTTTCATTACTGATCATATCCATCTTACAGGTTTAACTAGTTCCTACCAATGTGGGAACAAGATCCTTGGTTTTAAAAGAAAAGTTTTGACACCCTGATTCACCCCTCCCCTGTCATGGTGTCCCGGAGTCCTACATGTGGTATTAGAGCGAGGTTACTGGTGTTGAATCTATCTGTTGTTGTCATGGAGAATGCAGTCAATGTCAGGGGAGTCCCTCTCTTCGTTGGAAGTAATTTAGATATTTGGAAGAATAGAATGATATCTCATCTAAGATCCCTTGGAATTGAAGTTCTATTTTCCACTATACAAGGTTTAAATGTTTCTGATCCAACAGGACTGGCTATGACTGATTCAGATAGTAAAATTCTTGATGCAGATGCGAAAGCACATAATACTCTCACTGTAGAACTTTTTGATCAGAACTTTCAAAAAGTGATGAGTTTCACATCAGCAAATTCCATGTGGGATAAACGTGAAAATATTTATGAAGGAGATAGAAAACTGAAAGAGGAAAAACTACAAGTCCTGCATAATAGGTTCGATTTAATATTCATCCTGATGAGAATGCAGAATCCTTATTCAATCAAATTACTGAAGTGGTTGGAGCAATTCGGGGCCTAGGAGAATAAATCAAAGACATTGACATTGTGAAGAAAATACTGAGAATACTTCCACCCCTATAAAATGGAAAGGTGTCAGCCCTTGAGGAAAGAGATCTTTCCAAACTCTCTCTAGATGATGTACTGAGCAGGTTGGTGGCATATAAAATGAGATTCAAACGAGAAGATTCTACGACTCGAGTGAGCAAGGAAATGGTGTTCAAATCCATTGAGAAACTGAAAATATCAAAAGATAGTAGTGATGAAGATGATAAGAAAAAGGAAATTATTTCACTCATTTAAAATAAGTTCTAGAAGGGAAAAGGGAAATTCATAGGGAAGTTACATCTTTCTTGCTTTCGTTGTGGAAACTTTGGGAACATTTCTTCTCAATGCTTAAAAAATATCGATGATGATGATAGTGATGCTGAAATCATTGAGAAGCATCGGAAAATGTTTTTCAAGAAAGGAGACTTCAAATCCAAAAAGAAAGTTCTGGAGAAGATCTTTGTCTGTGAAGAGGAAGATGATGATAATTAATTCTATGAAGAATAATAACCAGAGTTCAAAACTGGAAACCATGTGTCCATGATGGCCACTATTGAAAAATCAGAAGATAATGGTGGAGAAAATCTGTTAAAAACTAGTGGGAATCTCGAGTTGTAACTTAAGTATGTTGTTAGCAATATTAAGGTGAAATGTAAGAGTTGTAATAAGTGGAAATCAATTATAGAGGAATCAACTGATTATGTTGATCTTCTTGAAGCTGAAATTGAAGGAATCAAAGAATTTGGGAAGGTACAGTCTAAAATTCTTGAAAGCAATGATGATATAATGGATCTGAAGCTGAGAATTGAAGAGCAGGGAAAGTTCATCAATGAACTCACATCCAGACTGGAAGAAAAATCCAAGAATGTTGAGGGTCTTGAGGAGGAAGTTGTTACTCTTAGGAGTAAACTTTAGATTGAATCAATTTCAAAAGAATCAAGGAAGAAAATACAGTTTGGAAGATTCTCATATGAAGAATTACTGGAAAGATCCAAATGTGTTTTATATGGGGTTGGAAAAATCATGACTGATCAATGACCCACTTGCAGGGGAAAGAGTGGAATTGGCTGTGAAGATAAGACATCAACTGTTGGAAGTGAAAGGAGCCAAAAGAAAGACAATATGAATGTTGGACATGTTGAAACTTTGCCTGAAGTGCTGAAAAAGAAACCCTCAATCCAACATAAAAGGAGAATTGAAAATTATCCTCAATCATTCAGAAATTACGGGGAGTCCAACTATTCTCCCAAGGAGGAAAGTATGAGGATAAATTCAAGTGAGAATACATTTCCTCTCATGAAGTGTCAGTTATGTGGCTATTCGGGCCATACCATGTCATATTGCAAAGGGGCAAGGAGCTACCTGAATGGGGAAGATATAGGAGTTCAACAAAGGAGAACAAATTCATATCCTAATTCTTATAGAAGAAAAAATTTCTATGGATATTGTTTTCTTTGTTCTAACATTGGTCATAAGGCTGCTAATTGCAGGTATAGAAGGGACATGGATACCTCATACCGAAGTTAAAGACAAGTCAAGTCTCATCAGCAAGACATTATTACTCTTTCAAATAAGTTTTCTCCTCTCAAAGAAGATTTTGACTATGAAGAACCTTGGAACGCAGAAGAGATAATTGAAAGGCCATCAGTTCTGTATACTCAATTCAATGTCTCATGGAATGAAAGGAAGAAGATTGAGAAATCCAACCTTACAGAGGTGGCCATCAAAGCTACAAAGAACAACTGTACCTGCATTCTAGATAGCGGTTTTTCATCTCATATGACTAGTAATTCAGGCCTGTTAACGGATATAAAAAGGAAGGTTAATGGTACAGTATGATTTGGTAATGATGGAGCTCTGAAAATCAAAGGGACTGGAAGTAACGAATTATCTAATGGAGAACTAAAGAAGACTGAAGTCCTTTGCGTAGATGGCCTACGTCATAATCTACATAGCATGATTCAACTCTGTGACTCTGGACTTATAGTTACTTTTAATTAGAAAGGATGAACTATCAATGGAAAGACAGGAAATTCACTTATGAAGGGATACAGAATAGAAGGCAACTTGTATCAGGTTGATAGTGATGAAAATTTTTGTTACATGACTGTTGAAGAAGAAAACAATTTGTGGCATCGGAGATTGGGACACATCAATCAACAAGACATGGAGAAAATATCAAAATTGAGGATTTTCATTTACATTCCTAACCTGATGTGTGATATTGAAAAGTCTTGTGATGCTTGCATTCATCGAAAGCTGGTCTCCAGTTCATATCGGCCAAAGAAAAAAGGGAATCTAACCTTCTTGATCTGATTTATATAGATGTATGTGGGCCAATAAATGTTTCTAGAACTCATGGAGAATGGTACTTTGTCCTTTTCATAGATGATTACAGTATAATGGCATGTGTGATGGTCATTCACAAGAAACGACAAGTCTTTGACTGCATGAAAACATATCGGCAAATCGCTGAGAATGATACTGGACGAACAATCAAAGTGTTGTGATCTGACAATGGAGGAGAATACACATCCATTGAATTTGAAAATTATTTAGAGAAGATTGGGATACAACCTGAGGTATCTGATGTGAGAAATACACACCAAAATGGAGTTGTTGAACATAGGAATCGACAGGTGAACAACATGGCACGAACAATGCTGATTGAGAGTCATATTCCATGGCATTACTGGAAAGAGGTTTTACAAGCTGCAGTGTATATTCAGAATTGAACAGGACTTTATATGGGTGAGAAGAAGATAGCATATGAATTGTGGAATGGAAGGAAGCCCTCTTTAAAATACTTTCGTGTCTCTGGAAGTAAATTCTTCATTGAGAACAAAGAAGGAAATCAAGGAAAGTATACAGACAATGTAGATTAAGGAATTTTCCTCGGTTACTCAATGAATAGCAAAACCTACAAATATTTCAACAAGAATTTAGGAAGGATTATGGAAAGAAGTGATGTTAATATAATTGAAGAGAAACCCACAAATGCTTCAAGGATGTCATATGCTGATATGATAGAAAGTGATGAAGAAAGTGAACGTGGAGAAAATACAAATACAGAAATAGAGGAAGTAGTAAAAAACACTCAGTAGTCACATCATGATGTTTACTCAGAAGAAGAATCTGAAGAATAAACTATGGCTCGAGAGAATGCAACTGAACCTCGTAGGAGATATTGAAGAGATGAGATTGATCCATCCAACATAATTGGGGATAGGAGTGCACCCTATCAATCAAGAAGGTTGAATAATAACACGCAATCTGTATTTCTGTTAGTTGCAGATCCATCCTCATTCTAAGAAGATGCAAAGGATGAATCTTGGGTGAAAGCCATAAATGAAGAATTAGATCAGATTGACAAGAATCAGACATGAGATCTTGTCCAGAGACCCAAAGGTCACAATGTTATTGGTAGAAAATGGATCTTGAAAAAAAAATTTGATTATCATGGAAGTGTTATTGAAAACAAGGCACGACTGCTATGTAAAGGATACTCCCAGATTGAAGGTGTTGATGTTGAAGAAACATTTTCTCCAGTTGCTCAACTGGAATCAATCATGCTTTTCCTTTCCATGACACTCTAAAGAAGATATAAATTATATCAAATGGATGTCAAGATAGAATTCTTAAATGGTGTTCTTGAAGAATAAGTCTACATTGAACAACTAGTGGGTTTTCTTCTTGGAACTGATGAAATAAAGGTCTGTGAACTAAAGAAAGCACTTTATGGCTTGAAACAGGCACCACAGGTGTGGTACTCCCGGCTGGATTCTTATCTCAGGAAGCTGGAATTCAAAAGAGGAGGAGTAGATAACAATCTATATGAGAAGAATTCTCCAAAAGATCAATTCATGGTTTTAGTCTACATTGATGATATCATATTTGGTGGTAGCAGGCAGAAATCTGTGGATGAATTTTCCAATCACATGAAAGTAGAATTGGAAATGTCTATGATTGGGGAGCTCACATATTTCTTGGGACTTCAGGTGATTCAAAAGAAATATTACACATTAATCTCTCAGAAAAAGTATACAAGAGAGTTGTTGAAGAAGTTTAATATGAAATACTCCAAACCAATGTCAACTCCGATTCTAGTTGGAACTAAACATGGAAATCATGAGGATGGGACTTCTGTAGATCCCACCATGTACAAGAGGATCATTGGGAGCCTATTATACCTGACAGCAACATGGCCAGATATTGTCTTTGCAGCATGTCTAGTGGCCTCCTTTCAGAGTAATCTAAAGGAGGAACATATGGTGGTAGTAAAAAAAATAATTAGGTACATTCAAGGTACTCATAAATTTGGGTTATACATTTCTACAGGAAGGGATAGTGAATTATTAAAGTTTTCTAATGCTGACTGGGCTGGAGATGTAGTTGACAGAAAGTCCAACAGTGGTGGAGTATTCTACATTGTGAATAAATGTGTTTTCTGGTTGAGAAAGAAACAAGAAAGTACTTCTCTTACTACTGCTAAAGCTGAGTATATATCCGCTAAAAAGGCATGCACTCAACTAATATGGATGATGAAACAATTGACAGATATTGGTGATGAGGTGAAACAACCAATGGTGATTTACTGTGATAACAAGAGTGCAATTGATCTTATGAAAAATACTATTCAGCATTCTCGTACAAAACATATTGAAATCAGGTATCACTTTATCAAAGAAATAGTTGACCAAGGCGTGATTAGAATGGATCATGTGGGAAATGATTAGCAAGTGGATGATATCCTGACCAAGCCACTGTCAGCAGCTGTTTTTGAGAAGAATCGGTTGAACCTCGGTGTTCAGCCACCACCCAGTGCATAGGTATGTTTCGAAATACCCCTCTCCCCAGTTATGTTAACCATTTTTAATCTGTTTATGGATGCGATGCAGGTTTTTGGGGAGATACTATTTAGGGGGAGTGTGGTTTGAGCTGATCAAGGAACAATTACTGGTCTATGGGGTTATTTCCAATGGGGGAGAAAGGAATAAATTCAGGCATGTCATTGACCTGTAATGCTTCTGTGACACGATGAGAATTCAGTGTCGGTGATAGGATGAGAAGTAATGCTTCTGTGACACTATAAGAAATTTTCTTGGGCATCATTGAGAAATCCAAAAAAATGGGATCCCAATTCAAAATTTATCTCTTGTTTTCTACACTGAGCATTTCTCACGTAGACTTAGAGTGTTGAATGAGTTGATTCTTTCATTTCTGGTTTGAATGTGGATGGTGATCTATTGAATCTATTTGGTGTTTTCCAACAAACCCAAAGGGGGATGTTGTTGGAACCATGGCTATTCTATGCATGAATTGGAGTATGGTTTGTGTTTGTTGTCAATCCCCAGTGAAAGTTAGGAATGTGTACTAGCAAAGTTAGCATATAGTTCAAGCAGACAATAGTACTGAAGATGGCGTCGTTTCCCAGTGTTTGAAAATTTTTTGGGCCTCAAAATCGAAAAATGAAGACATGGATTGTTGGTAAAATGAGGTGCGCGCAAATAAGGGTTGTGCATGAAATATTTGAGTTGGGCGCGAAAAATAGTGGGATGTGTGAAATATAGGATCGAGTTTTTTCACGCAAATAGTGTTTCGAAATCAGAACGTCGAAAAATGGAAAAGTCATGGGCTATGCGAAATATCTGATGATGTGCATGTGAAAAGATACCGGTGCGAAATATTACGTGCCAGATGAGGAGTTTTTCGCACCAAATGGGGTTTTGCACGTGGGGGTCTCAAACTCCTATAAATAAGAGGAGACCCCCCTAATTCTGAGGAGTTGAAGACTTAGAGAAGATCTAAGGTTTGATGCACGTAAAAGGATCACGTAAATGGGATTGTGCGAAATATTCTAGATTGTGCGAAAAAATCTGGGATGTGCGAAAAAGGGTGTTGCTGCGTGAAAAAATTTTCCGCGCAAAAAGGAAAATTTTCATGAAAAAGTACGGTCTTGTGCACAAAGGGTAGGTGTTGCGCAAAATTGTCTGTGAAACTTGTTTACATGTTTTTGTTTATCCGTATTAGTGGCTCAGTGTGTTCAAGAGAATCAATTCTTGACATCGATGCAAGAATAGTCTCATGTTGAGTAGAGACAAAGACTTCAATGAAAATCTACTGAAGATACCATTAAGTCTGTAAACTGAGTGGGACAACACCAAAGGAAGTGAGACTAGGGGAGTCAACGAGAGTAACCTGAGGGACGCAGTGAGCTACCCCTGAACTTTTTTAAAGGTAGTGAGCCTGGAACAAAGTGACTATGCCTGAACCTTTTGTGATCCACATCTAGTGATGAATAGTGGAATTTGGAATGACCGGAAACTTTTCGGCGTATTATCCCTAGACGTAGCCCTTAGTGGTGAACCAAGTAAAAATATTTGGGCCGTCTCTTTTCATGTGAATGTTTCATTACTGATCATATCAATCCTACAGGTTTAACTAGTTCCTACCAATGTGGGAACATGATGCTTAGTTTTAAAAGAAAAAGTTGACACCCTGATTCACTCATCACCTCTCAGGGTTTCTTAGGGTCCTAAACACGGGACAGTGTTATCTCCTCCTATACACACCGTTTTTGTTTGGAACACGTCGTGTAAGGGTCAGTTGTGTACCCGTCCATGTCACCAATAACACGGGTCAGGAAAATCTTCAAGTGCATTCCGTGTTTGTTTGAGAACACGCCGTGTAGCCTCAGCAATGTAACCGGTCATGTAACTAACAACACGGGTAGTTTAAACCTTTTCTAATACACGCTGTGTCCACAAGGAACACGCCGTGTAGTCTCAGTTTAAGAAGACTGTGTGGGTTAGTCATGCAAGGAGACTCGGGTAGGGGAATAGAGTTAAGTACATTCCATGTAGAGTTTATATACTCCGTGTAGTCATGTCTTGTAAAACTTGATTGCTTCCTTCTCTAGTTTCCATTTTTTACTCCTTGTTATTTGTCCTTGATATTCCTGATCTAAGGTATGCTTTTTATCATTCCGAGCTATGACTCTGAGACGTCCTCCGGTTGTATGTCCTTTGCAGGATAGTGATCAGATGCCAGATATGGCTGATCAGGGACTTCTTGCCGATCCTCCAGTCATGCGAACCTTGGCACTGGCTATCATACCAGTTTGAGGCACTGATGCACCATGTAGGGAAGGCTTTATGAGGATGATGCAGAGCCTTTAGGGAGCCCCGCCTCTTGCCACGTCTATGGAAGACTTGAAGCGGGTTTTCCAGCAGTATCATCCTCCTACCTTCTTGGGGGAAGGAGGACCATAGGATGCAGAGTCATGGCCGGAAGCCATGCTGACTATCTTTGAGCATCTGGAAATACCTCCAGAGAGTCGGGTCAATCTCGCTACCTATATGCTACGAGACTCTGCCAAGTGGTGGTGGGACGTGATCTGACAGGAGATTCCTCAGCAGGTTATGGCTTGGGAGGAGTTCCATTACATGTTTTATGACTACTTCTACCTAGAGAACCTGAGGGCCGATCTAACCCGAGATTTCATGAGTCTAGAGAAGGGTAATCTTTCAGTTATAGAGTATTCCTCTCGTTTAACCGAGATGCAGCATTTCACACCCCTCTAGGGTGGAGATGTTATGTTCTTAGAAAGGAAGATTGAGGATGGTCTCAGGAGGGATATCTATTCGTAGGTGAATATCTTTCAGTTGACTTCCATCACTTCCATCGTCAACCAGGCACTGATTGCGGAGCGTAATCTGAGAGACTCCGGAGCTGTGAGCCAGGGTAATTCTTCTTCCAGAGCTATTATTCTTCTAGCTGACAGTAGGAAGCGTCATAGGGAGTCTACGTGCGGTGATACGAGGAGGCGAGATACATCTTTAGGTGGCTAGGTAGTTTGCTAGCAGTGTGGAAGGGCAGGGCACACGAGGCCGCAGTGCAAGAGAGACCCAGTGGAGTGTTGATCTTTTGGAAAGATGGGTCACCTTTAGCGTTTCTTCCAGGTTTTCTCACTAGTAGCTGGTGACGGGGGTTCTTCCATGACTCCACATTTAAGAGTAGCACCACCAGTTTATTACCAGTCAGGGAACTAGAGTTCTTCAGGCCGTTCATGCTGAGGTAGAGGTCGATGTCGTGGCGGTCAGTCACCGGTATTTCAGCATCAGCAGGGAGAATCAACTCAGAGTGGTTAGGTAGGGTCACAGTGATGCGGGGTAGGATAGACTTTTGTGGTGGAGCAGACCTATCAGAAGAAGGATCTTGGAACTTCTACAGTTCAATATACGATCTTAGTAGCCTCAGATTTATCTTTATATCTTTTCTATACTGGTGCTACGCATAGCTTTATCTTTTTTGTTGTTGTGGAGATCCTTGGGCTCTGTATCTTTTATTCTTCTGACTTGTTAACACTAGGCACACCTTTGGGAATGAGGGTATCTAGAGTACGTTAGTACAGAGAGTTCCCTCTCATGGTTGCATGGTATCGTTTCTTATGGGATCTCTATTTCATAGAGATGACAAGATATGATGTCATTATCGGGATGGACTGGTTGGTTCCCTTCTAGGAATTTGTCATCTATTATCACCACATGGTGAGTTTCATTTGTCCAGAGGGTGAATATTTTCTTCATAGAGGCGAATGGGATGTTCGGGCGAGTCGAGCAGAACTCGAGCATCATGGGCTAGGAAGGGTTATGGTCTAGATTGCTATTATTTATCTGGATGATCAGGGTACATCACAGTTGGACTTTCCTCTAGTGGTGGATTGTTTCAAAGATGTCTTTCCAGAGGATTTCTCATGTTTTCCTCTAGAGCGTGAGGTTTACTTCTCTATTGAACTCATGCCAGGAGCGGCACCAATGTCCATTTCTCCCTATAGGATGGCTACACCTGAGTTGCAGGAGATCAAGAAGTAGTTGGAGGAGTTGTAGGCAAAGGGTTTCATCTGACCTAGTACTTCTATTTGGGGTTCATCTATCCTGTTTGAGAAGAAGGCAGACAGTACCCTTAGGCTCTATGTGGATTATCAGAAGCTGAACCAGTTGACAATCAAGAACCGATATCCCTTGCCGAGGATTGATGATCTTTTCGATCGGCTTCAAGGAGCCTGGGTGTTCTCGAAGATCGATTTGAGGTCTGGTTATCATCAGTTGCGTGTTAAACCATCAGATATACCTCTGACAGCCTTCTGGAGTAGGTATGGTCTCTATGAGTATACAGTTATGTCATTCGGTCTCACAAATGCGCCCGCAGTTTTCATGGCACTAATGAACCAAGTGTTCCATCCTTACTTGTATTCCATTATCATGGTCTTCATTGTTGATATCTTGGTGTACTCTTACACTCTACAGGACCATGTTACCCATCATGAGATTGTTATAAGTACACTAAAATATCATCGACTTTATGCTAAACTCTTAAAGTGCCACTTTTGGATGGATCAGATTCACTTCTTGGGTCACATCATCTCAGAGGCAGGAGTATCTGTGGACCCATAGAAAGTGAGAGCTATTGTTTTCTGGGAGCATTCGAAGAACGTTTTTGAGGTACGGAGTCTACTAGGGATGGTTGGATACTACAGACGCTTCATTCAGTACGTTTCACGCCTAGCAGCACCATTGACTGGTCTATCCAGGAATGGGGAGAAGCTCTTATGGCCAGATTCTTGTGAGTCAACCTTTTAGGAGCTGAAGGGACGGTTGACGTCAGCACCGATACTAGTCTTTCTAGAGCCAGGAAAGATCTATACTATTTATTGTGATGCTTCAGGTATCGGGTTGGGCGTTGTTCTTATGCAGGGAGATGGAGTCGTTGCGTACGGGTCTCGGAAGTTGAGGCCACAGGAGAGGAACTACCCGACACACGATCGGGAGTTGGCAGCTATTGTTCCTGCCTTGCTCTGTTGGAGACATTACCTTCTGGGAGATCACTTTGTGGTTTTCACCAACCACAAGAGTCTCAAGTACATCATCACTCAGCATGATCTGAATTTGAGACAGTGCAGATGGGTTGAGTATTTTCAGTCATTTGATTTCGAGCTTGCCTATACGCAGGGAAAGGGAAATGCAGTGGCAGATTCATTGAGCAAGAGAACTCTTATTCAGGTAGTTCAGGAGGCCAGCTTTGAGTGGCATCTTATGGATCTATTCTCTGAGATGGATCTGGAGGTGCATGACAGGAAGGGACAGACATACCTATCTTCCGTAGTTGTTACCTCTACACTTCTTGATCGGGTACGGGTGAGGCAGCTATCAGAATCAGAAGGTTTAGTCTTGCAGGAGAGTGTGTCAAGAAAGGACCCTCTTCCTGAATGGACAGTGGGAGAGGATGAGATCTTGTGTTTTTAGAGACATGTTTGGGTTCCAGAGGATATACGCGAGGATCTGATGAGGTATTTTTATTCCTCAATTTGGGCAGTTCATCCTGGCGTCACCAAGATGTATCGGGATCTTCATCACCAGTACTGGTGTCCAGGTATGAAGAGAGATGTTGCTGGTTTCGTCTTGAGGTGTTCTACATGTCAGTAGGTGAAGGTGGAGCATCTACGACCAGAAGTAATTTTACACCAGTTACCCATTCTGGAGTGGAAGTGGAACGATGTTGCGATGGACTTCATGATCAGATTGCCAAGGTCACCTCGAGGGAACAATTCTGTTTGGGTTGTCGTCGACAGGCTTACGAAGGTTGCTCACTTCTTACCGATCAAGGAGACCTTTAGTGTTGATGATCTCGGACGACTATACATCCGAGAGATTGTATGTTTGTATGGAGTTACGCACTCCATTGTTTCAGAAAGGGATGTGTGCTTTACTTCTCGTTTCTGAAAGGGGCTTCAGAGGGATTTTGGTATACAGGTACTTATGAGTACATCATACCATCCTAAAATAGATGGCCAGTCCGAGCATACGATCTAGGTGCTTGAGGATATTCTACAAGAATTCATTCTAGACTTTGGCAATTCTTGGGAGAAACATATCCCTCTTGCGGAGTTTTCCTACAACAATAGTTTTCAGGCGACTATTCAGATGGCACCTTACAAGGCTTTGTACAGTAGGTCGTGCCGATCACCTTTATGCTGGCTAGAGGCAGGAGAGGTAGCTTTACTAGGACCTTGTCTTGTTCAGGATACCTCAGAACAGATAGAATTGATTCGGAACAGGATGGATACAGTACAGTCTCAACAGAAGTCTTATGCTGATTAGCGGAAATGACCTCTGGAGTTCAAGGTCGGGGATTAGTTTTTCCTGTGTGTCGCACCAAGGTTGGGACACAAGAGGATTCGGAGATAGGGTATGCTTTCACCGCAGTATTTTGGGTCATTTGAGGTATTGGAGAGAGTTGGTCCGGTTTCTTATCAGTTGCAGTTACCTCAGAGGTACTGGGCTATGCATGACGTCTTACAAATCTCTCAACTCTGACATTGCTTTTCATACTCGTCTCATGTATTTCAACCCGAGGTGGTTGATCTTGAAGTGGATACGTCATTTAAGGACCATCCTATCTAGATTTTGGATCACAGTACGAAGGTTCTCATTGGCCGGTCTGTTCCTCTCGTATGGTTTCTATGGCAGCACGGGAGCATACAGGATGAGACTTGGGAGAGGGAGGCCGATGTACGATCGCAGTGGCCGGATCTATTCGAGGTTTCTTCTTCTACGCCTCTCTAGGGAAATTCAGGGATGAATTTGTTTAAGGCGGGAAGTTTGTGAGAACCCGGATCTTCATTTCAGGTATGTTTTTCCTTTTCTGGTCATTTTTTGAGAAAAAGAGGAAAATCTGGAAATTTTCCAAGTACACACCATGTACTTTATAAGTACATGCCGTGTACTTTGATGCAGCACCATGCCGTGTTCGGGCCACACACATGGTGTGTAGGGGCGATGTGGAGGCCGCTTAAAGCAGAGTACGGAAATTCCAAGTACACGTCATGTACCCCAGAAGTACACGTCGTGTACCCCAGAAGTACACGCTGTGTACTTTCTTTTTTTCATTAAACAGACCGGGGTCGTGCCTGACGGATAGAACTCGCTTCTTCTTCAGGTTCTTCATCCGAGAGAACTCATATGACCACGGAACTTCTCAGAGCCCCCGAGCCTTCATATGTTCTCTAAATTGTCCATTGTCGATTTCATTGGAACTGCAGCGGTAATCCCTTGCTTCTCCTAGAGCTTTGTTCTCCAATTCTTCCACTTTCTCAAGATATAGTGGGTTGAGACTTTTGTGATTTTTCGTATATCTACATTGTTCTAAGGAGAATCAATCATCGTGGTTCAAGTATATCGATATCCTAGGATCGAGGTAGGTGGTTTGTTCCTTTATGTAGGAAGTCTTTGAATATTTTGTGCAATTCCACCAATTCCCTTGAATGGGGTATTGTGTGTTTCCTATTTCTGCCCTGTTTTTTTTCTGCTTTGCTTGATTGCTTGAGTAGAGGTCGATGCTTTTGAATAGTGTAATCTTTACTGTGCTTTGTATGTCTTTCCATGAATGTTTTTCCTGTTAGGTGTTTTTCCAGTTGTCATGCCTAGTTGTAGGATAGTGGAACTATCGTACTGTTATGTTGTTGTGCCTCAGAATGATATCCAAGTAGTTATTGAGGTTTACATGGGGCGATACGTGCGCTATGCATGTTTTTTACACAGGGCTGTGAGAACCTAGTGTAGTAGACCATATGAAGAATGGACTTAAGGGCTTCTCTAGAGTGTCTTTAATTTACGATGTGAGACCATAGGGGGAATTGACGTTGAGTGATTCTTCAGAGAGTCTGTAGTTCCTCGACACGGGCCATAGGGGGAATGAGATGTTGAGTGCTTCCACAGAGAGCCTTCAGTATGATATGAGACTATAGGGGGAATTGATGGTGAGTTCTGCCTCAGAGAGTCTATTTATTTTTACTATAGCTGAACCAAAGGGGTGAGACTATGTGTACCTCCCAGAGGGTTTCTAGTACTTGTAGGTTAAACCATAGGGGTTAGCCTATGAGAACTATCCAGAGGTTACCTTCTTGTTCTACTTTATTGAGTGGTTATTTCTTGTTTGTAAACTATATGCTAGAAATTGTGGATGTTAATACTGTGTGGTATCATGTTTACTACTTACTGTTTACTACTTATTGTACTTCACCTGCCATTTGTTCACTGAATGTTAGGAATAGATCTTTGGGTGGTTACCTATGAGGACTTTGTCTCACACCCTGTTTGGGCCATGCTTTTGGGCCCAAACAGATTATATTGTTTCAGGAATAAATAAGGTCAAGTTCCCTTCCACTTCAAGTTCTTGATTACTATGGAGCTAGAGAGCATGGGACCAAGCCGAGGCTTGCGATGCTGAGGAGTCAGTCATCTGTTTTTCTTTTTTACTTTGGTTTAGTATTGTTTTCAGCATTGTGACTTTTTTGGCTTTTTTCTAGACATATATATATCTCATGCATCATTATTATATATGTGTGCTCCAGTTTTATTCATTCAGTCTTCTGCTATTTATTTCTATCTGTATTATTATTACTTCTGTTGTTGTATGTTGTTTACTTCCGTTGTGTACTCTTCCAATTAGGGCATAGTTTCCCCACTATCACACCCAAGGCCCTCACTGCTAGTCGGCAACCTCTGGAATTCTGGGAAATGCGCTTGAGGCCATGTGACCAACTAGGTACGGGGCACCTCTTGGTGGCTTCCGGAACCGGGACGTTACACATATGATTGGAAATGTAGATCAATTGAATAATGTTAATAAAAGGGTTTATGGAATATTGATACTCAGTAATGATGGTGCATTAAACATTAAGGCAGTGGAAAAAAATAACTTTAAAATGATGAGCTAAGGAAAATAGACATTCTCTATGTATATGGTTTACATCACAATCTCCTGAGTGTGAGTCAAATCTGTGAATCAAAACATGTAGTGAAATTCAATCATAAGTGGTCCACTATCAAGTGAAATATAGGTAACTATATCATTAAATGTTTAAAAACAGATGGAAATTTATACCAAGTATATAGTAAAAAGTAACACTCTTTTCTTAACAATTTAAGAAGAAAAAAACATGTGGCACCAAATTTTTGGTCACATTAATCAATAGAGAATGGAATATATATCTAATATTAATATTTTTTGAAAATCCCAATATGAATCACAATTGAAAAAATACCTCTAACACATGTCTGTGAGAAAATATGGTAGTGATTTCCTATCAGGTGAAGAACAAAAGTGTGATGAATCTTCTTGATCTTTTCTACACAGATGAATGTGGTCCAATGAATTTAGATTGAACATATGGAGATCGGTACTTAATTAATTTTTTATGATTATATTAGAATGGTGTGTATGATGTTTATGTATAATAAATGGGATGTTCTTGATTTCATAAAGATATATCATCAAAGAGATGGGAATGAAACTATCCACATAATCAAGATTGTCTGATATGAATATATAGGATAATGGACATCCATTTAATTTGAAAATTATCTAAAAAACATGAAATAAATAATGTGGTGTATGTAGTGAGAACCCATCAAAAAATGGGGTCATTGAATGCAAAAATCAGAAGGTAAACAATAGGGATAGAACTATACTGATTTAGAGTCTTGTTTCTCATCATTACTAGAAAGAAGATTTTCTAGTAGTGTTGTATACTCAAAAACTGAAAATGTCTTTTTATTGGAAAAATAAGAACACCATATGATATATGGTATGGAATTGATACCTCTATCACGTATTTTCATGTTTTTCATGTAAATTTTTCATTGAAAAAAAAAGAAGGAAATCAAGGAAATCTTAGTGATTCTATAGATGATGGAATATTCCTTGGATATTCAATGAAGAGTAAAGACTACAAATGTTATAATAATCATCCTATAACGATAGTGGAAAAAAATTATGTCATCATCATTGAGGACAAAACCATAAATATGTAGGGGTGATCATATGTTGATATGATTAAAGATCAAGAAGAAAGGGGACAGGGTATAGATTCAAATTTAGAAATAGTAGAAGGCTTGTAAATCATTTACACATCAAAAGATAATTTTTATTTAGAAGAAGAATCTAAAGAAGAATCCATTTCTTAATAAAATATTTCAGAACCTCACATAAGAAATATAAGAGTGGAAATTAGTCAATATAAAATCATTGGGGATTGGACCACACCCACACAAGCAAGTAGAAAAAAAATGACGCACATTATGCCTTCCTATCAATTGTGGAACCAACCTCGTTTTATGAATAAGTGAAGGATTAATCATGGATTAAGGCCATGAATGATGAACAAGATAATATTGAAAAAAACAAGAAATTGAATATTGTTAAAAGAGCAGAA
Source organism: Viscum album (assembly GCA_963277665.1). Taxonomy (NCBI): domain Eukaryota; kingdom Viridiplantae; phylum Streptophyta; class Magnoliopsida; order Santalales; family Viscaceae; genus Viscum; species Viscum album. Next base: position 1,912,455,662 of record OY728127.1, read on the forward strand.
TTTCATATTCTGATTTGATCAAAATGGATCATTAAATAAATTCAATGGGCATGGAAATGTGATCAAAAATAAGAGTACTTGGTGTGTAACTGATATTCCAAAATTAAATGCATTGATATTGAAAAAAAATCAACTGTAGCTAGATTGGAGTTGACTAGACTATCCATTTCCATGGAAATTAAAATAGGGTACAAAGTTTGTTAGATGGATTTCAAAATGTCATTCTTAAATGATTTCCTTGAATAATAAGTCTATATAGAACAACCAGTGGTATTTCTTATTAGAAATGATGAGATGAATGTTTTTAGATTAAAGGAGGATCTCTATGGTTTGATTATAGAACCATGAGCATGGTATTCTTGACTGGATTCTTATTTTATGGATATAGAATTTAAAATAGGAGGTTTCAACCATAACTTCTATGTGAAAAATTATCAGAAAGATTAATTTATGGTTTGTGTGTGTGTGGATGATATTATTTATTGTGGAATCAAGCAGGGATTAGTGTAAGAATTTGATAAAAAAATAAATTAGAATTTTAAATTTCCATGATTTGTGAACTCACATACTTTTTAGGACTAAATATTCTCCAAAATTAGGTTTACACATTCATTTATCAGGAAAAATATGCAAGAGAAATTCTAAAGAAATTCAGCATGCATGACTCCAACAAATGTTGACTCTGATTGTGGTTGGGATAAAACTAGAAAATCATGAGGATGGGATATCTTTGTATCCCAACCTGTATATGAGAATCATTGTAAGGATATTATAATTGACTAAAACACATCCATATATCATCTTTTCTATATTCTTAGTTTCCTGCTATCAAATTAATCTGAAGTAAGATCATTTGGAAGTAGTTAAATGAATCAAGGGGTATATTCAAGGTACTAATAATTTTTATTATACTTTGAAGAGGGAATATAAAATGAATTATTGATATTTTTTGATGTTGAATGGGCTAGAGATGTGGTGGATAAAAATTCCACAAGTGGGGGAGAATTATTTATTGAAAACAAATGTGTAGGTTTCTTGGTCAAGAAACAAGAAATCACTTCTCTTAGTATGGTTGAAGAAAATTATATCTCTGATATAACGCCATGAAATCATATATTGTAGATGAAGAAAATACTGATTGATATTGGGGATGGTTTGTAACTATCTTTTCAGATTTAATGTGGCAACAAGAGTGTGATAGATCTCATAAAGATTCTAGTTCAGCACTCACGTGCCAAACATATTGTAATCAGATGTCACTTCAATAAAGAAAAAAGTTTAACAAGTTTTTATTTAAATGGAATATGTTGGAATAGATGACCAAGTGGATAACGTTATGAAAATCTATTGGAATCACATATGATCAAGAACCATCAGTTTAACCTCAGTGTTCTACCACCTCCCAGTACATAAGGAGGTTGTGGTTAGTCCTCTCTCTCCATTAATGTTAACTATTTTAATCAATTTTTGGGAGTGGTACAGGTTTATGGGAGATATAAGATCTATAGGTGTTTTCTGATCATTTTATGTTCAAATATAGGTTCATTGGGTTTATTTCCAACTGGGGAGATAAGTTAAATTTGATGATTTTTTTTGTTGCAGGACTGGTTGGTGGTTTAGGGAAGCATAACATTATCTTTTTTTGCTCTTTTTTTCTACACCGAACTTTTATCACATATAATTTAAGTGATGGATGATTTAATTCATGTCAATCATTTTTTCCGATCAATGTTGGTTATTTATTGAATTTATCGACATATTTCTAACAAACAAAAAGGGTGATATTTTTGGAACTACGACATCTCATATTTTGAAATGGATTGTATATTAGGTTTTCTTTCAATACATATAAGGATTTACAAGGGAGTTTTAAATTCAAGTGATCCTATATGGAAAATGGATACAGTGTTGAAGGAGGAATTATTTCCTAGTTATTTCCAAATTCATGGAGCACAAAATTGGGAGGAAGGAGCTAGCTTTGTGAAAGGTGATTTTTAAGGATTGACTCTTCATAAATATTATAAATTCACGAGTTTCGTGAATATTGAGTTTTTTGGGTTTTTTTCTCAAATGTTGTGTTTTTAAGAAGGTGTGGAGAATCGCAAACATGTGATGGAAATGTGGTGTTCTCTCGACTTTGAGAATATTTATAAACATATGATGGAAATATGATAATCTAGGTGATTATGAGAAGCTTTATGAATGGGAAAAGTTCACTAAATCTTCATGAATAAAATAGCTTCATTAGCATGACTAAAGAGGTTCATGAAAATGAAACTAGGAGCATTGTATCATTGCAAATGTTTGATCCTATTAATATGCGTGCACACCCACTTCATATGACATGAAAAGTTTTGTAGAAAATGATGAATCGCTCTGAGTTTTCAAAAGTATGGAGCTTCATGAATCGAGAATTTCTTAGGATTTTGTGAATCATGAATAGATTGGTTTAGTGTTGACTGATTATAATGCTTTTTTTTGGGATATTCACAAAGACTTGGAGTACCTTAAGGAATTATTTTTCTAAAAGAAAGTGAGCTTCAAAAAGTCTATTAGATTCAAAAAGTCATGGAGATTCAAGAAGGTGTGTTGGTTCAAAAGTAATGTAATTTATTTGAAACACAAAGTGTGTTTCGAGATGTCTGGGAGCTTCACAAATAGTATTGTTAAACATTTGGTTTACATGAATAAAAATTTCAAGTGTATCAACTTAGGACTATGGTGTGAGAAGAGTCTTTTTCTAGTTAAGGACAAAGACTCAAATTCCAAATCTACAACTTTTCCTTCAAGTTGTTAAATTCAATGAGACTTCTCCTAAGGAAATGAGCATGGGAGAGTAGATGGAATTTTTCCAATATAGGTAGTGTTCTATCTCAAAAATTGTGTAAATACATTGTTACTGGCATAGAGGGAATGTGTCTAATCTTATATATTCTAAATCAACTAGTTAATATTAGTGGATTTAGCTACTACCAAGACATTGTCAGCATATACTCCTTAGACATTTTCTTAGTGGTGAACTAAGTAAAACAACTTTTTTGTCTATATTCTTGTGAATGTTTAATAAAATTATGACTCTATCAGATAGGTTTTACATGATACTACCAACAAGGGAACAATATTTGTCTCTTTAAAAACATATTGACACCATAATTCACCCCTCTCGTCGTAGGGTGTTCTGGGGTCCTATACATAGCATAAAAGTTTTACTTCAAGCCATTTTTAAGGTTTAGCATCAGTTAAAAATGAATTCCTAAAAAGAAAAATTGTAAATATTTTTTTGATAATTTTTATTTTAATAGATGTTAAATAATTTTTTAAAATTGATTTTTAAAAAATTATGTTAATGACCAATAATATTATTAATGGATGATATATTTTCAACATCATTTATTAAATATCCAATGAAAAAACATAGTTTTTTTAAAAATATATTGTAAAAAACAAGTAACCCATAGCCAAAAGTGGCAGAAAAAACAAAAAAGTAGCAGTAGGAGGACCAATACAAATTATTTACTTCTAAACATTCTTCAAATTACAAAAAATTTACACATTCATCTTAGAATTCAAAATCTATATTAAAAAATAAAATTTAATTGAACCTATAAAATGTTCCACCCATATTTCTTGAAGAAAATTCAAATATTCTTTGTTATAAGCATGAGGGTCATTAAAAATTTACAATTAGAAAAGAATTTATATATAAAAATTATTTTCAATATAATTATAAGATAAATAAAAATTGTTTTAATAAAATTTAAAATTGTGTTATTTTCTAAAAGTTTTGGTTGAAATTATTTCAAGCATGCATCTCATAATGTAATATAGAAATTTTTATACTCCTTATTGGTGATTAAAATTATGTTTAAATATAATTTTCAATTGAAAATTATGTTTGATGTATATGTAAAATTATAGTAATTATATATGCATTTACATTTTCCTACACATATCTAATCTTGGTTTTCCATTTCCTATTGATGATCTATAGTAATATCATGCCCCGTTGGAAAATTATAAGTGTGAAATTAATGTGAATGTCATTATAAAAAATAATTAATCATATAATAAAACTTACATATTCAAAAATTCTTTTATGTTTTTGTGCACATCACCATGTGAGGAAGATATCTAATAAAGTGTATTCTCTTTTGGGAAAAATATCCAACATCAAATGGCCACTTATGTAAAAAATTATAATGTTGTTAAATGTTAAATTAGTTGAAAAAAACTAAATATATGATTTATACTAATCAATATAGGTGAAAATACAACATTGAATTGCATCATTCTTTGATTTTTCAAAAATATGTGTTTTTTATTCATTTTTATTCATGATACTCACTTGTGAAGTAATAAATTTGTTTTCTAGGAAACCATACACTAATTTTGTATCATTTTTCACAAAAAAATTATAAATATTCCCAATAAAAAATATTATACTAGATAAATCGAATTGAAATAACTTTAAGAAATATTATAATTGACTTACATGTAAATGATTTGCAGCAATTTGTTACCCAACATATCCAAATTAAAAAAATCAAAATGATATCTCTCTTGAAAATAATAACAGTAATAATTCATCTAAACATTTCAGCATTTGTTGGAATCTTAAAATCATCTAATAACTGAGATTTATTTTTGGATAATTTATAAAGCATAGTTGTCTCCAAAGTCAAAGTGTACTCAACATTTTTTCTCTTTCTATACAAGATTTATTTACCCTAGATATATTCCTATAAATAAATAAATATATACATATATATATATATATATTAAAATATTAAATCAAATTTGATAGCTATATAAATTAATGATTATAATATTTTCATACCTCATTGATAAAGTAATCAAACAAGTTGAGATGGTCATGAAAAAAAATTTCCAACACTATGTCCAACTATCAAAGACTCACTTTTCAAGATTGGTACCCTAGGATATGAATGTATAATATCCAATACTGCTACCCAAATATGATCCATCTCTATCTTATAATGATTTATAATATCCCAAATATAATATAACATCCCATATACTACAATGTGATATTGGGGATCCCCAGTACATAACTCATAGAATATGAGAAGATTATGATGAGGAGTAAAAATGGAATCTTCATGTAGATTTATAGAAGGGGGTCATTAGGTGGAGTTGGAATGGGATATGCAGTTGGTAGTGGAGGATTGGGATATATAGACTCAAACTATCTCTAAATGTTAGAAAATAGCAACTATAATTATGCATTGATCCTCTCATCAAATGCAGCTCTAATTCTCTCCTCCATCGTTTGACCCATCTCAAAATCCTCAGCTTCTAAAGCCTCTGTTTTTCCTTTATATAAATCCTCCCTTTAAGATATTCCAGAATAACCAATAAATGTTTTAATTGAAACACTCACTTAGTGTCCTTATGTACAGCTACGGTGTTCGGGATTTCCAAATGCAAGAACTAAAATTTACTTCCAACCCTTTGGTATGAAGGACCCATATGTGATCTTTTCATCAAGTGATTCCTATACAAAATATTTGAATAATTTATTAGTGAATTAAAAATATAAAGAGTTTAAAAATATCTTCTATAACTTAGAAATTTTAAATAAATCCTCAAAATCCTCTTGGCTATGACCCATGATTCTTCAGTAAGATATGTCCCATTTTTTTCATCCAAGAAATATTCTATTTTTCATGTCTACGTGGTGGGGAAGGAGGTTTAATCTATTCTCATTCTAATGACTTTTCTCTCAATTTTTTATGTTTTCTAGTCATTGATTTTATTCAAATAAAAAATTCCCTCTATGAGATAAATTATAAGAGTATACATTTTTATTTTGGATATTTTGATGATATATTCTCAGTAGATATTAATTATGTGAAAACAATAAATTAATATAATAATTATAGTGATAAAAAACCTAAAAAAAATTAAATTTAACTTACTAAAAATGAATCTTTACATCTACATTCAATAAATTTATTCCATGTATCTTCATCTAGAAAAGGATTAATTTGAATGGAATTTTCAAACTAGCTTACACCAAAAATGAAATCATTGGTTAGCGTTCATTCACAATCCCTCCATCTCTTATTATAAGTAGAAAAAACTTAATTTTATGACTTATTCAGTGTTTTGAATATAATATTTCATATGATGGAAAGAAAAACTGACATTTATTAGTAAAAAATGTAATGGTAAGTGAAATAATAAAAAACAACTTTCCTAAATTTTCTTCTTCAGCCAAATTAGTGTCATAATGGGGAAATTTTTAAAATAAAAAATAAAAATGATTATTTTTTCCTAAGACCATATTACCAAAAAATCCTAAATTGGGTCAAATTGGACCCATGGTATTACCATTATTATCAAAATGAACATACATCCTCTTTTACTAGCTATGAGAAACTGAAAATTTATGTAAAAGTGTCCACCCAAATTTACATACCCTTGAGGACTTCTCTGTCCCTATGGTAGTAAAAGGAACCTATATAGTAGGATGATATCCCTTGTCAATGGTATGTGTAGGGTCCACACTATAAGAATGAGGTGAATTAGATGTATGATCAAACATTATCAAACAAATAAAATTGAAAAAAATGAGTAAAAGAATCCAACAATTAGATATAAAGATAATTATAAATTTAAAAAAGATCCACCAAAAATTAATTTAATCTAAATAGTTTATCAGATAAGTATAAATTAAAAAATAAAATAGTTTCTAGGTTATGTTATCATAATTATCAACATTAATATAGGGATTTCTGTGATTATTATATCATTATTTTACATGTCTCTAATTGTAATTTAAATAATCTCAATGTTTTCATTAATAATAATTTATTATTTTATCTATATTTTGAGAATATCTAATAATAAATTAATGTATGGTTTTTTTGAAAATATCACAAATAAAATTAAAATTAACTATAATTTAGAAAACCCACAATTGATCATTATATTTATCTAGAATTTATGACTCATGTTTGGTTTATTATTTTATTTCATAAATTATTATAGATGAATTATGGTTTAATTTTAATAAAAAAATACAACCTGTACAAATTTATTACCACGTTACATTTTCTATACACTTAAAAATAATATTAAAAAATAAAAAATAGTTTTGATAAAGTATAATATTCCTGGAGTATCATTGTATATTTTATTTAAGATAAAATAAAATGATATTAAAATATATTACCAAAGAAAAAAAATTGAAATATTATATCAATAATTTAAAAAAAATGGAAAAGTAAAATAATATGTAAATATATGTTACTAGAAATGTCATAAGATTACTAAAGTATTTTTGTCCCATTTTCCTTACACATTGTCATTTTTTATAACAAAAACTATTTCTTTTACATCATCATCAGTAACCTCTAATAATCTCCCCATAGAATTTGGGATCTCCCATAATTCATCATTATCACCATGTTTTTTAATACTAAAATATTGTTTTATTCCATGATAAATGATATACCAATAGGCATTTGGAGGATTGAGAATATAAAAAATTGGCTCACAAGTGTTTCCATTTTAAATGGTTCATCTATGTATTCCAACCAATTTAGATTTTCCAGCACCATACCGAATTATTTTTAACACTATATTTACTGACAATCCATTTATAGTAAAACCCAGGAACTCAAAATTTAATGTAATCAATCTCCTATATTTCTTTAGTAAATCCATAATATTCACTTGACACGTAGATTGGTTTTTTTCATTAGATAAATGTTTTGATTCAGTGAACAATAATACACCACTATACTAAACTAGACTCTTATTTTCATGATATTTGTAATAATATGTATAGTGATTAATGTCATAACCTAGCCATTTATCACATTTAAACTTGGATCACCCACTATAACATCCCATCCCAGGTGCCACATGTTGGTGACCTGAGCCAGTTAGTTATATGACCACAGGTGTGCCTCCCCGTATGCCAAAGGGTACCAATAATAAATGAGGGTATATATTTAATACGGGGAGACTATAACATCTTGATAATAGAAACACAATAGTAGAAAAAATAAATAACCACAAAATGATAAAAAAATAATAAACAGGAAAATACTATAACCAATAAATATCAACATCACATGATAATCCCAAAACATAGATAAATGAAAATAAACAAAGCACTAGGTATCTCATGACATAATAAGTGTCAACGGTCAAATATACACCCAAAATAAAGACACACTGACAAATCCCAATTTTTTCCTGACATCATTTATGGTTCCCTCATACATGCTCCATCTCAAATCCCAAATTAGACATCTAGAATATGACTCTTTCCCATATCATGTACTATAAACATGAATTCTATTCAGGTAACAAACAAGTATCCCGAGTAGGGTGTGAGTAAAACTCATTAGGCCACCTCTAATGATTTCTAAAATAATATCTAGTCTATATGAGTGAATTTAGTTGTATAAAGAATAAAGTAAAAAATAACATTTAATCTTATTTAATTAACCACAAATTCCTCTAGGTTCATGGTGACACCCAAACCAGTAATACATGCTTCAACCCATGTCTGAGTATGAACCATCCACCAAAGGGATATCACATTTCATTCTATCATGGACGTCATTAATCATTTAATTCAAATTTCATATCCATACAATGGGGTATTGGAGAAACAGTCTCAAACCCCAAGGGTATTTAGAGCATCAGTCCCTATCCCACAACTCAATGATCACATGAATATATATATATATATGGGGCCTAGAGAAGTAATTTGGAACACTATAGGTATTTAGAGAAGCATTCTTTATCCCAAAAATCATTCAAAGATATCACATCTCATGGTTCAACATCCATTCCCCATTAGTCAACAATTTACATAATCCGTTATTAAATAAATTTTACTATTTCATTTATCAACCATATTCATGATCCCATTTATCAAAAATGATTAATTCATGATTCATAATGTAAATTATATCAGTATTCCCTAGGGTTTTTCATCAAGTTTTCTCCCCAAATCATCAACAAGGAAAATGGGGTCTATGAAGGTTTTATCAATCTCAAGGGAAATGAAAAATTAAATAAATTTAAAATGAAATTTTACAACATAGAAATTGAAATTTCAAAAATATGTACACCAATATATAATCAAAACATTGATAATTGATAATTTGACCACCTAACTTAATATATTTGAATAAAATTCACTAAATAATAACACTCAATTTGATATGGAATGTTTAATTTCACCTTGATAGAAGAGATCTATGATCAAATATTAGGGACAAGATCCAAAAAAATACAAATATAAAAAGCTAGATCTAAACCATCTACAATGGAGGATAAATAAAACCTCTTATATGGGAAATAGAGACGTTGGAGAGTGGAATCCAATGAGAAGAGACTGCATACTATAAGAGAGGTCTAATCCATCCATTGTATACTCAACTCACACCATAAGGGGTTTGTGGATCCTCTGAAACCTTCAAAGAGCTTCTAAAATTGAAAGAGACCATATTAAGTCAAGCATTGGATAATGGAGATAAAAACCAAGGGGTTCCAAAATTTTAATACAATTTTCTCTGGGTTTAAAACCAATGTTCATGGTTTCTTAGGTAGAGAAGTATGTTTTTTTTAAACCGTAGACTTTAATTGTGTTCCCCTACTCATGGGGTGCATGATTTTTCCTATATGGTGCACAGTTTGACAAATCATATGACCACCATGAAAAACCCTTTATTTGAGGGTACACAGTTTAGGGAGGGATTTCACATGATTTGGAAAAACCATGCACTAACTATGAACCACCTCATGTGGATCCAAAAAAATGGCACACGATTTCCAAGGGAAAACTGCATGGTTTTCCCTAATAGTGGGCCAACTGTGAAAAGCCCCATAGGCTTAAAAATTTCTTTAATTTCCCCAGAAACAACCCCAAATAAAAACCTAACCATGGTATAACCAAAAAAGGAAAATTGTACCTAAAAATGATTGCGATGAATCTATATAAAAGGTTGTGATCATACAACATCCTCACCTTATAATAGCTCTTCCTCGAGTTGTACTCCCAATAATAACTAAAACTATGAGGAAAAAGGTCATTTCATTGAGCATGTAGATATATTTCCCTCTCTTATGTTTCCTCCTAAACAAAACCATGTTTCTAAAACACTCAGAATATCAGAATAGTCTTTCCACACAACAATTTATCACTATTATCCATTACATGAATCGGATGCTCCTCAAAGGACGCATAAGCCTCAAGCAAAACATCATCAACATTGATCACATAAGAAGGTTCAGGGTGATACTACTAATAGATTTAATATTATCATCATTTTTTATATGTTTTTCAATTATTTAATCCATTCCAATTTATCAATATTAGCTTATATGAATCAATTTCTGATTTTTGATGTGTTTTGATAAAAATATGAAAATTGTTTAATTTTGAAATTTTAATAGATTTTAATCAAAAATTTATTTTAGAAATGACTTTTAAAATTATTATTCCAATTTGAGTGATTATTTTTTTAGGATTACTTGATTTATGGGATTCATTTTTTTCTTATAGACCAAGAACTGATTCGAACAATTAGAGGCCCTAAAAAATAAATCAAGTTGAAAAATTATTTGGGCAGACATCATGGACCCCACATCCGCAAATAAAGCATAATTCGGGATATAAATTTAAAATTGATATAATTATACCTAGATATGAATGATGACTAATAGACTTATTTTACCAAATAATTCCATGGAGTTATATAATCATTAAGGTGGACATTGAATGATTTATATTGATGCAATATTTCTCGAATTCTCGGCCAGAAAACTTCATACTTAGTATTTATTCAATAACATCCTATAGATGAATCCAACTCGTGGAAAATTTTGAGGGATTATAGGAAATTAAAATTTTAGCATCCTATAAGAAGGGAGCTTGGGGTGATTCAAATATATGATGTAAAAAACCTAGAGAAAACTTCTGCAGGATATATTCTAAAGGGGAAGTTGTTGTTGCAATTTTTTTCTTCTTTTATTTTTATTTTTATTATTTTTACTTAATTTTTAATTTAATTTTAGTTTTAATTTAGTTTCATTTAAATAAAATATAATTAATGAATTATTTTTATTTCCATGTCCATCTTTTTCATCCCTTTTTTCTTCCATTCACTACTACTAAATAGGTATTTAAAAGTCTTGTATTTATCCATCCTAGAAAAAAGTGCTGATAAATGTCATCTTTATTAGATCTAAATAAAGTGATGATAAATTTGACCCTCTTATTAGTGTTTTTATCCTGATAAAGGGTTCCTTTATCGGTGTTTTATTTTTACCACTGATAAAGGGTTCCCTTTATCAGTGATTTGTTTTCAGCGTTGATAAGGGGCCCCCTTTATCAGTGCTATATTTTTAGAGATCATAAATGAATCCTTTATTAGTGCTTTTATAGTGTTGATAAAGATCCAAATAAATGAAATGAAATAATTAAATAAAAATTAAAAAATAAGTTTATTAAAATAATAATAATAAATTTATTAATAAAATAATTATTGATAAAAAATGAATAAATTGATTACACTACATATAAATTATAAATAGTAATAAATATTATGTATTAAATATATAGATAAATTCAGAATGAAAATTAAAAAAAAGTTGAATATAAATAAATTGAGAAAAATATTAAACATTTTATTAGTTAGATGATTATTGATAATGTTAATAAATAGTATATATTAAATATATATATATATTAATGTATATAATTATTATTAATATAATAGAAAATATTATTTATTCTTTAAATTAAATAGAAATATATTTAGTAAAAAAAATTTATAATTATAAATAAATATGAATTAAAAACACTTACTAATTGTATCGAGTAATAGACAAAATTAAATGTCATTTGATTTTCCAATTTATAAAATATATCAAAAATTTTATATTGATTTCACATATATGTAATTAATTCATTTTTATATACATACACACACAAGAAAAAAAAATGGATTTTAACTCATTAATATTATTTATTTTATATGTATTTATTTGCTATGTTTTAGTTTTCTCAATACGTATTCATAATTATTTTAATATATATCCATTTTTAATGATTTATATTAATCAAACTTATCCAAATTTTCAATATTGTACTCATTTCTAATTAATCAATTTTACACATTTTTAATATTCATGAACTTTAGATTAAATATTCATTAATAATGTTAAAAATACATTTGTAAAAAAAATATTTATAAATAAATATATTTATAAATATAAATTTACTATTTTTATACATTTATAATTATTACTAAATAATTAATATTTGTTCGAAAAGTATTTATATAATTATAAATAAATAAATATAAAATTATAAAGAATATATTTACTATGTTTATATATATTATTGTATAAATATATATAATGATATAAATATTATTTTTTTAAAAATTATTTATATAATTATAAAAATGTAATTATATATTCAAATAATTATAAAATTATTATTTTTTAAAAAGTATTATTATAAGTATTAAAATTATATAAAATAATTATAATTTTTTAAAAACATGTTTTATAAGTATTTATCAGCACTTTTTTAGCACTGAAAAATATATATATTTATCAATGCTAAAAATAACTGATAAAGATTCATTTTTATTAGCACTTCTTAACTTAGAATTTATAAAAGGTATCTTTATCATCATTTTCTTGAAGCACTGATAAACGTGTCATGGTCAATTTTAAGAACCCTAACCACTATGAACCAGTTCGCGATATCGGAAGCTCTTTGCGAAAGAAACCTATAGTTGGAACTCCTTATTATTGAATCCAAGCAAAAATTTAGGCTAGAATCAAGGCTCTAACTATTCCAAGTCTCGGATCCAATCTCGAGGGATTCAAGGGTTGAACGCAACCATGGATCAAATGAAGTCCGTGTTTTTTTATATCTCTAATTTCCATCAATTATCTACTAAACCATATCACCCCACATCTATGTATCCCAACAATCTAGGTGCACTATCCTATAATAAAACAAACCAAAGTTTATTATTTTTTAGATATATTGATGTATCGTCTTCAAGTATATCATGTGGGTCTCCTTTTGAAAACATTGGTACAGTGTGACATGAAATATTTCAAACCCAATGTTGGTTCATATTTTTTTGTGGTATAATTGGCTCCCAATACTTATATTCAATGAAATTTTCCAATTTTCAATCATCATATTTTAAAAAAATTGTCCATATAGTGGTCGGTGTTGTCATTGGTCTGGAATATTACATTTCAAATCACATGGATGATGAAATATCTCACATCATTGGGGTTTTATATTATGTCGTGCAATAATTGGTGCTGATAGGGTTAAGTAAGGAGGAAATGGAATATAGTTTTATCCCATTTTATTTGAAAGGTAATTATATAATTTGTTTCCAAAAAATGGATGGTGAAATATCTAACACATGGGAACAACTATATAATGATTTTTTCATGAAATTGTTTCCTAGGATAATGAGAACTCAATTATGGTATAAAATTAATAGATTTATTTAGGATGACAGTGAACTATTTCATGAGGCTTGGGATAGATTTAGGGGTCACTTATGAAATGTAAAAATCAAATGATTCTGAAGAATCTGTAAAACCAGATGAGAGAAACATTATATATGGTTGATTCTTGTTGAATTCATTTAACTACTTCTTGAAAAAAATATAATTTTTTCAGTTTTTATTTTTCAAATATTTCAATTTAAATTTAAATAAAATGACTTAAATGATATAAAAAATAAAAAATAAAGAGGTTTGAGGTTCTACAATCATTGAACTATATTTTAAAGAAAAAAATAATTTTGAGATAAAATGTAACTGATATATTGATTTTTGGTTGTTGAAATATTGTCATAAAATAAAAAATTTGAATGATTCATTTTGTAGAAAAAACCATAGAATCATAGTGTTTTAATAAAAAAATAATGTTTCATTATGTGGTTCATAAGAAGGGTTCATTATTGATAGAATTTATTGTTATCAATCATTTAGGATTAATCAAAAAAATTCTAAATTTGATATTTTCTTTGAAAAGTAACTTATTTAACAAGAAAATTTTCTATTATTTGAATTCTAAATAATATTTTAAATAATTCGAAAATAAATATTATTCCACTAGATTTAACAAATTTTTATAAAATATAATGTTAACATTGATTTATATAAATTTAGTAAAGTCCTTTTAATATATTATATTTTATTGAAATAAAAAATATTTTTGATGGATAAAATCATTACACCTTATTAATCACAATTCAAGTCAACTTTATTAGTTTTTTTTAATAATTTAATGACATGATATATTCACTATAGATTCTTAATTATATTTAATTTTATGGTTTAATAACATAAAAATAAATCCATTTTTTATGTCCTTATATTGGTAGTATGATTCCCCATAGATTTGACAATCTCAATTACGTCACATAAAAAAATGTTTCATTACAATACATTACAAAAACCTTTTATATTGAGTGTTTTACATAATTAGGACCAAAAATTAAATAAAAAACTCATTTATTTTTAAACTAATGGAAATTTTTGTGAACAATATATGCAAGAACTTGATCGATAATAAGATTTCATTGTTCTTATTCATATCAATCACCTCATTTCACATTGTTCTTATTCGGATCAAGATCATCATGCAGAGATTTGATACAATTAATATACTTTTCAGACTCTCTAAACTATTTATGATGTAATTGGGAAAAAAGATAGGTTTTTGGTAGTCTTACTCCTTTGAGTTTTCACCCATACTTTCTGATCACCAACAAAATTTTATTCATTGATTTCAACCTTGATTGTATTTATTTCAGTTGATAAAAATATAGAAATATTTTAAATAATTACCCAATCATTAGTACTTCTTAAAAATCACTTCATTTTTTCATTACACATCTAATAAACACTGTGTGAGGTTTACATTAATCCATCTTAAAACATATCATACTTTAACATTTACTTTTTGATTCACCCTTAGGAATCTCTAATTACCATCCATGTAATCCTCAAAAAATGGGAGGAATTCACCTTTGATAATGACTATCTTACATGTATTTATTTATCTATTGTTAAAAATTAACATTTTATAAACCCAATAGGATATCTTTACTTTCTCTCAGATGATTCAAATATTCGATCCAATGTATCTTATTTTCTCCTCATCATCCTCACTTGTTGATTGGTTGTTTGGAAACATCTATTTTCATTTTTTATCATTATTCTTGCTTTGTCGTCGGCATATCCCTGTAGTCAACAATTCATGCATAGTAGAATAATTATCTATAGAATTAATGTAGTATTTTATATTTATGTTTAATTTATTTCTTTTTAGTATTGCATATATAATAATTGTTTCCTTATACAGGTGGGTTCTTTTCATCGATTTGGGGTGGTCTATTTGATGCTTCTCATGCTTATGAGGGATTAGACATCAAACCTGCAACTGAGATAATGATAATAAAGAAATGCGTCAAGAATTCATACAACCATCAGGAAAAGGGGAATTCCTACTACTTATTTAAATAATTTTTTCATAATTTTATCTAGTATTTGTTATTTAATTTTCTTATCATTTTTATCTAATACTTATATATATTTTTCACATATGTTTTGGGAAGTCATATTTTTCTTTCGACTATCTACGACAAGAAAAAAAATATAAGTTGATTATTTCTACCAATGTAACCATGACATCTATATTAATTTCCTTTATTTGTTGAACTACCAACACTATATATTGATTCGATGTAATTTTCTGAAAAACATTCTTATTGTTCAAATCCTCTACTCTTCTAACATTTAACAATGATAATGGTTTTTCGGCTAAGAACATGAATTCAATATGCATTGTTATATGTTTGACATAGAAATACAATGGAAACGTGGTAACATTGGAAGTTAGATTGTTTTGCGAATTTGGGACATGAATCAACTATACCTCAATCCGACACATGATGTGACTAGTATTCCTCTAAGTGTTTCCCTTTATTTAAAATTTACATTAATTTTAGTGAAAAGAAAAACTAACATACACAAAATAGAGCAAAGATATTCTGATTATTTTGATACTTTATGGAAACAATATACAAATAATTTAAGCCATGTAGGAATCAATTTTACCTCAATTTGAGGAAGAGTGTGACTGTTATGACTCAATGTGTCTATTATCAGTTTAAAAGTGATAGTTTAGTTTAAAAAATGTCACTCACTAAAAACAAAGAAAACACAATTTTATTTTCTTGTTAATTTTTGAAATCAATACGTAAGTAATTTTTTACATTTAGGAATTGTTCTCACATCAAACTGATAGATGATGTGATCAGTATAGGTCAAAGTGTGTGTTTCTATTGTAAAATGACATTTGACTAAAAAACAAGTGACACACTCAAAACTGAGGAAACACATTTGGTTTGTTTTGATACATTCGGAAAACAATCTATAATTCATTTAAGACATGTAGGAATTAGTCATACCTCAATATGGTGTATGGTGTGTAAGGTATTACACCAAGTGCATCTTTTTATTTAAAAAATGACATAAATTTTAATTAAAAGGACGAGTGTCATACTGAAAATTAAGAAAACACATCTATATTGTTTGTATACTTTAGTAAAATGATCCATAACACATTTGAGACATGTAGGAATCAGTCTTACCTTAATCTGGTGCACAGTGTGACTGGTATGACTCTAAGTGCATATTTTTATTTAAAAATGACCTCAAATTTAATAAAAAGGAAAACTAACCAACTCAAAAACATGGAAATTCAGTAATAATTTTTTTATTCATTTTAAAAATCATTCATAAGTCATTTTTGACATTTAATAATCATTTGACCTCAATATGATACATGATGTGTCTAGTATGACTGAATCTGTCCATTATCACTTTAAAATCAACAATTTATTTCAAAAAATCTCACTCATTGAAAACCAAGAAAATGTGATCATATTTTCTTTATAATTTATTAAATTGATTCATAATTAATTTTTTACAAGTATTAATTCATCTCACATTAAACCAATACCCGATCTGATCATTATGAGTCAAAGTGTGTGTTTCCATTTTAAAATGACATTTTAGTAAAAATGACGAGTGATGGACTCAAAACTTATTAAATGAACTCATATTGTTTTGATACATTTTTAAAATGATCAATATGTAATTTTAGATGATTATGAATTAGCCTCACCTAAATCTAATTCACGGTGTGACCGATATGACTCCAAGGGCTTTTTATTTTAAATTGACATCTATTTTAGTAAAAAGGACAACTCAGCTACCCAAAACTGAGAAAATGCATTTGGATTATTTTTATACTTTAAAAAAACTGGTCTATATTTTAATTTTTATGTGTATAAATCATACTCACCTCAATCTAATACATAATGTTTTTTTTGTGACTCAATGTGTCCTTTATCAGTTTAAAATCAACATTTTAGTTCCAAAAGTTTCACTCATGGAAAACTATGAAAACACCATCAAATTGTATTTATAATTTAGTAAAATGGTTTATAAGTAATTTTTTATGTGTAGGAAGCAATATCATGTCAAACTGAGACATGGTATGACAGGTATGAGTCAAAGTGTGTGTTTCCATTTTAAAATGACATTTTTTGTAAAAAATTGCAAGCAACGTACTCAAAACCGAAAAGACAAACTCATATTATTTTGATACTTTATGAAAATGATACATAAGTCAATTGAGATATATAAGAATTAGTTTCACCTCAATTTGGGGATTGGTGCGACCGATATGACTCCAAGTGTGTTTTTCCAGTATATTGGTATAATTTTAGTTTAAAATGTGCATGACATTGCCAAAACTGAGCAAATAATCCTGGATTATTTTATCTACATCTAAATTCCATATTTATACTTGATTTTGATGATTTTGTGGTGTTTTTGGTGTTTTAGTGTGTTGTTACAGCACACTGCACTGGTGCGGTAGTGTGTTGTTAAAACACACTACAGTATGCCCCTTTATTAGCGCTTTTATAAGCACAGATAAAGGTCCAATTTATTAGCTCTTTTGAAAGAAGTTATAAAAGAATAGTGATTTCAATATCAATCTAGTAGTCAAAACTTATCTAGGGATGATAAATACCATTTTTATTATTATTAAAATCTAATTTGTAGTAGTGATTCTTCTTCTTATTTTCTTTTCTTATTCTCAAATT
The DNA here is from genome assembly GCA_963277665.1 of Viscum album. NCBI lineage: Eukaryota > Viridiplantae > Streptophyta > Magnoliopsida > Santalales > Viscaceae > Viscum > Viscum album. The sequence goes on from OY728127.1 coordinate 1,912,473,883, forward strand.
ACCACTGTCAACTCTTATACTCATGATTATGAGTTACTCACCTGAGGAATATCCTTTGGGAGTAATATGATGCTTGAACTTGGGTCCATTTTTTTATCACCTTGTAGTTAATTCTAAGGATAATTTATAGTGGGTGTAATCCTCACTATGTTTGTTTAATTTTTAACATCTTAATCTACAAACATTTTTCCTTGATTGGGGAGGTGGATGGAGGGTGTTCTTGCTAATCAAACTGTTCAATTTTCATTCATAACCAGGGTAGATTGAGGTGTACAGACATATGATGGACTGTTTACACTAATTATATTTAAAGATATTCAATTAAGGTTCTCCCTAAAACTTATCTCTTGAGAACATCATTTTTCCCAATTTTCATTTTTTAGAATTGAATGGTAATTTAGAATTGAATGTTAGTTTCATTTTATTTTTTCATTTCATTTATTTTTCTAAAATTCCATTTATATCATATAATATAAAACAAAAAACCTAATTAGTTATTAGTTTAATTATATTAATTATATTAATTATATTAACAAACTAACAAATCACCTCAAGTGAGATGACCCTGTTTAGCCACTATGTTTCACCCTGAAAAAAATAGAAATATTCTTTTTTCACACCCTCTAACAGGCATGCATTAAAATTGGAACCATTTCCTCGGATCCAGTCATTTTTTTATTTATTTATTCTATTTTTATATTATAAATATATTTTCATTTTTTTATTAAAAACCCCTAATTTTTTCCATGATGTATCCAAACTACAATTATTTTTATTGGGAAGAGTACTCACATGTGCAATATTAAGAACAACAAGTTGATTATAGTGATCTAAATGATCAGGTGTAAAAGATGAGTGTTACTCATGATGAATTAGGAAGAAAAATAGAAAGATAATTTGACTATGTTTGTGCTTTGATGGAGCATCTAGAACAAAATAATGATATGGTAGAACAACAATATTTGAATATCTTTTGGAATGAGTTTGAGAAACAACATGATCTTCCCAAAGAAGAAGAACCACCGGAGCTTCCCAATTTTAGTGAAGAAATAAAGTGGGTGGAGGAAACACTTAAATTGCATTAACATCCTAACCATTTTATGAATCATATACAAGATGACAATGATAAGATATAGTGGATTCATGATGTGGAAGACTTTCCTGTTGATCTATATTTGGGAGATCAATAAGATTTGTATGAATTCTGAAATGACTATGTGGTATAACAAGATATCCCTGATCCCTACAAAGTAAAAGATCCAAAACCATCACATTTCACTTTATCCATGGAAGAGGAAGATACCAATGATTTGGTTGAATTTCAATAATGGATGGAAGATATTGACTACCTACTTTCATCCACTAAGATTCACCTTCAAGAAGCACATATCACTAAAGAAGTGATTGAACCAAAAACAACACTATGAGATGATCCTTTATTAATCTCTATCTTTAAAATTTTCATTCAATTTGATTTCACCCCCTTCTATTTTAATTCTTCATATTCATAAAACTCTTATTATTCCCTATAGGATGATGATGAAAAATAAATATCACCACTTGAGGAACACATGGAGCTCCCTGGTTTTGATCAATATGCATTTGAGGGAGCCAATGAGGATGTCCAAGTAGCTAAGATTTAGGAGATCAAGATAGAGGATTATCACAAATAAAAGAGGTATTATGATTTACATTCTTATTATTTAAATTTTTTTGAATTAAAAATACATTCTAAACAAACTTCTGAATTTACAATTCATGCTGCTCAAATTATAACAACACTAGAAAATAAAGATGATGTTTCAAAAGTAACAACTAAAGAATAGGATGAACTATACTTTATCCTACCCCCTCTATAAAAACTATAATTAATTATGAAGATAATATGGTCTACTTGATCCATGGACCATTCTTCAAGAAGAACAAAGAAGCACAAGATAGGAAAAGCCACATGTGGTGGTTCAAGTCAAAGAAGATCCACCGACCATCTGATTATGGATAAAAGTTGGTAATTCCCTTTTAGAGGATGTAAATGAAACAAATCCCACTTGGGGGATCATACCAAGATTTATATTTATATTCATTATAGTAATATTCTTTCAATTTCATTTTTACAATTACTCTAGCAAGCATCCCACTCCCACTTTTATTTTTTTCCTTAAATGACATGATCCTTAGGACTAATTGAGTAATTTTATTTTTTAGGTTCATAATTCCAAAAGCAATCCCAAAATATCCCAGTAAGAAATAGGACTAATCTTAATATCAAAAAGGAGTTCACATTTTTTTTTTATCTTTCAAACACTTTACATTTTTTTCCACCAACATGTTTTGAGGTTTTAACTGAAATTTTATGCCCACAATTGGATTTATGCATTACTTGACTAATCGAAGATATATGAGTTTCACAGGAATCCTTTGATACCATGTCATAGATTTGAATTTTAATGATATTTAAAGAGTAAAATGGAGAATTTGATGATTAATGCGAAGTATGGATATTTAAATGAGGACTCAAGATTTGAGGGAATAATTTGATTCATGTAAATTAAATTTACCTATCATTTTTCATGAATTGAATTTGTGAAATTCATGTGAATTTATTTTTTATGATTATTCATAAATTAATTGATATTCTAATATCAAATTCACATTCCTTAGAGGGTTTCAAGACCAAGTACATCTTATTTATTCTTGAGTATATTTCATGAGTGATCATGGTACACGTCACTAACCAGAACTTGCATGTGAACTTGTCAAAGCTTTGACAATGATAAAAAATAAAAATTATTGAGGAAACTTTTTAAAATCAATTATCCTTAAAATAACACCTTTACATCAATCCTTCTTTAAACTATATACACCATTAATAGACTTCTTAGGGATGATCCATGTTTCAAGCTATTTTTTATCCATTCCAACCCTAGTATTAATATTTTCATGATATTTTAATGTTTAAGTGTGGGGTAGAAGGGTTTCATGGTGAAAGGGATGAAATAAATATGAAGGATGATGTGTGGGGGGTGCTAATTTTTGTAATGAGAGAGGTCATTTGATTCCTGAATTTTACTCTTTATTTCTTTTCCCCTCTTGAATAAAAAAATTATAAAATGAACAAAAACCAAAAAAAAATGAAATAAAAATGGGTTGTGGTTTGGGAAAACCAAAAATAAGTATTATTAGACCAATTATTTTTATCATATGTGTTCAGCTGATAGATTTGAGGTATGAATCAATCATTAAAATTCAACAAAAATCAAAATTAAATTGGAAAAAAAAAATTAGTGGGTGCACAAATCATTCATTGTTCTTAATTTGATCATGACCTTACTTTGAGTTCGGGGAAAGTGAGAGTTATTAATTCAATGTGGAGAATTTTTTTACACTTATATTTTTTATATCATGCATTGTAATTAAGATATTAACCTCCTCCATGACCCTTAATTTTTAAGGCATCAAATCCAATGAACCTTAATCCAGAGAGTCATTCCATCCTTTATTGCAAGTCCTCATGATTTTTTGTTCATTTTATCTTTACAAAGTGGAGAAATTAGATCATTTACAAGCCTATGGATAATAATAACTTTTTCATTATTTGATCATAAATCTAATTTAATTTTACCATGAGATATTAGAGAAAATATTTGAGTGAGGTAAATCATGAAATGGAATGTTCAATAATAATGAATTGAGGATCTTGAATGAATGAAAGGAGAAGTTCCATAATTTTCTAATGGGTAAAAGTAAAATACATGAATTTTTTATTTCTTAGAAAATTGGGAAAATTAATTGATATTTTTTTTGGAATTGGAAAATTTTATTTGAAATTGATAATTATTTAATTCTATTACATTATATTTTGAATATTGGTAACATTGGTGCCCAATAATTTTTAATATTGAGATCTTATGATTGAGGACAATAAAGTCTTATGTTTGGGGGAATTGGTAGAGATAAAATTTTCATCATCTTTTATATGTTCTTGAATTATTTAATCACTTCAAATTTATCCATATGAGATTATATGTATCAATTTTGGATTTTTGGTGTGGTTTGAGCATTAATGTGAAAATTTCTTAATTATGGAATTTTAACGGACGTTAATCACAATGTTATTTTTCGAATAATTTTTTTAAATATTATTCCAATTTGAGTGATTTTTTTTAGTAATCCTTGATTTATGGGATTCAACTTTTTCTTTAGGGCGAAGAGCTGATTCAGACTTCTAGAGGCCTTAAAATGTAAATAAAGTTGAAAAGTTGTTCGGGAGGACAACATGGACCCATCTTTTTGAAATGAGTTATAATTTGGTTTACACACCTCTAATTAAGGTTATTACTCATAGATATGAAATAGGACACACAGTATCATTTTACCAATAAATTTCATGTATTTATGGAATCATTAAGGTGTCTATTGAATGAATTAGATTGAAGAAATATTTCTATAATTATCATCTATAAAAATTCATACTCAATATTTATTTTAAAACATCCTATAGATGCATAAAATTAATTTTATATTAGTAGATATGGTTGTTAATTAAATTCTAGAATCCTATAATAAGGGTCCTTGGGTTAATTCATGAAGGAACCCAGAACACCTTGAGAGGGGAGGGGTGAATCAGGGTGTCAATTTTTCTTTTAAATAGGTCGATCTTATTTTTGAGTTGGTATAAACCTATTAAACATGCTAGAAAATATGAATGTAAAGATAGGGCATATCAATTTCACTTGGTTAACCACAAAGGACTACATACAAAGAGTATACAACAATAGTTTATGAGTCGTACCTAAAACCACTAATCCTTACTAGCAGTGGATTATAAGGTTAGGCCATAGTCACACTATTCCAGGCTCACTACCTTTACAATGGTTTAGGGATAACTCACTAATTCCCATAAAACACTTCTGATTACTCACCCTAGCTCACTAGAATTAGAAAAGTCTCACTCAATTTATAGACTTGAAGGTCTCTTCAATATATTGGCATCAAATTCTTTATCTATGTTTAGAATGTGACACTACATGCATCAACAACCTGAGTAAATGCACACTGAAAGCCATGTCCACTTAAACCTCCTATTCAATATTTTTCATTGTGAACCCCCTTCGTGAGGCTCAACCCTTCATAGAGCACAGACCTTCACAAAGCACATTGCTTCACAGAGCTAACTACTTCACAGAGCTCAACCCTTCACAGTGCTTATGAATTCACAGAGAAAACACATTCACAAAGATCATCTTCCTCTATAGAGCCCACTGTCATCATGAAGCACACTGCCTTTGTGGAACACCTTACTTTATGAAGATCACTGATCCAATGTGGAATGTCCCATATTCTTAAATAACTAAATACTTATAAGTAATGAATTCTTTAAAGACCAAATTATTCTTTTCTCAAATCACAAGCATGCATAGACAACCAGATCCACAGAGAACCCCTTGCTTCCCAAAATTAGAGAGACTCTTGATATTCTCTCTTAATTACATAAGAAATGGAGAGGGGTGTCCTCTTACTTATAGGTGTGGTCGAACGTGGATCCTTTCTTCTTCAAATGTGATCTCTGGATCAGTCAAAAAATGTATTCAGGGTGCATCTACCTTCACGAAGATCCATGAATCTTCCCCATTCTCAATGCTCATAATAACCGTAGATCTCTCTTTCAAATCTCTTTGTGTCACCGTAATGATAAACTCACAAAGCCTTCCGTCAAAGCTTCACACTTAGACAATGCTCAAATTCTATTAATCAAAGATCACACAATCACAATCCGCATGTCTTCGTGAAACGGATTTCATGAATCCCGTCTCTAAAAAACTCATGAATTTTCTATATTTTCATGATATCTTGAAGAGAAACCACTTTTTTCAATGATTTCCATTCTCCAAATTTAGGACCCAAAAATTTGGAAAACACAGAAAAATGACATCACCTTAAATTTTACTTACATCTTGATCTTTGTGATCCCATTCATTACAGTCTCCCTGATCGTGATTAAGGGATTGACAAAAAATACAAACCATACTCTATTTATAGAAAATGATAGCCTTGGTTCCAATAATTATAACATATGGTTTATGAAATAGGAGAAAACTTATGGATGACAGATTCTGGAGGGGAAGCTACTGCACCCATTTCATTTATTATTTTATTTTTATTTTTTATTTTGTTTTCCTTTAAATGTAATTTTAGTTTAGGTTATTTGAAATAAAATCTAATTCATGAATTGTTTTTGTTTTTGTATGCATCTTTTTCACCGTTATTTTTCTTCCATTCTTCTTATTATTTTATTTTATTCTTCTCATCTTACCACCATGAACTATTATACTCAATATTATAAGTAAATCACTAAAGGAATATCTGTGGTTATTAATCTGATGCTTGAACTGGTGACCATGTTTTTTGTCGTATTTTAGTTAATTATATGGATAATTTATAGAGGGTGTAATCCTCACTTTGTATTTCTAATTTTTAACTTCTAAATCTTCATCCATTTTTCCGAGATTGGGTAGGTGGGTGGATGGTGTTCTTAGAGATCACTAAATACACATTGCATTCACAATTGTGGTAGATTGAGGTGTTGTAACACCTTGAGATTTTATGAGATAGATTCTTTTTTACATTCTTTGATGTCTTGTATTATAAACTACACCAATATTATCTTGCACTATATGCAACATCGTATTATCTTGCAGTATACACAGCACTATTCTTGGATTGTGTTATGCACCAGAGAGACCTTCTTTGATAGTTAGCATTGTACGCCATACCGAGTTTCACTAAACAATGATATATTGTAAAAATTATTATTATGGGATATAAAATAGCAATTTTGAATATTATTAACCACATTTTTAAATTTATATAACCTTAACATTTATCGTATGTATTTTCTATTCACGAACAAAGTCATTTTTTTATAAAATAAGTATTTTTCAAAAAATGTAGTTTCGCCACCTTTTAATGGAGCACTCATTTTAAATTTATTTTTTAACAATTTTACATATTCTATTCGAAAAAATAAACTTCTTATTTAGAATTGGAACTTAAAATTTTAATTTTGTTGAATTTTTTGTTTTTTCTGATAAAATTCATATTTTAATGAATAGTGAAAAATACTGCATTTTAATTCAAAACTAAATTTTCCTTTAATTTATTTATATTGTTAGATTTTACTTTTAACTATTGTTAAATATAATTGTATTATATTTTTATCATTTAACCAAATTTTTTTCATTGGATGTAATTTCACTTTTAAATTGGACGTAAACACGTGTCAATATTTTCATAGTTATTACTTCTTAAAAACCCGCTTTTTGGTTTTGAAAATTGGAATTAATTTTAAAGTAATTACTAAAACTTATTTTTTTGAATTTGGAAATATGGATTCTATATGTTGAATCAGAAGGTTCAAACTGTGTAAATAGGTACCTTTTTTTGGAATTATGAATAATAACTTCTGTATTTATTTTATTTACCAAGGTTAAAGGGTAAATCTAGTAAATAAGGGTAACAAAATATTATTTTAATAATATTAAACTAACCTAACACATGTCCTAATCCTATTGGATGATATATTTCATACCATGGTAATCCTTGGGTCAATTTTGGGACCCAATGGAACCACTTGGATGTAAAAATGAAATTTTATAAGAATTAATTTAAAAGAAAGAGAAATATGAAATGAAATTGTATCTTATGAATAAAAAAATTTTAATATGGGATTATCTATAAGATAAATTATATTATAAATATTAATTAGAAATAAAAAAATATTTCCTATATATTGGTATTTTATTTATAATTTTTAGACACTATAGAGATACATTTGTTTATGAAACAATGATAATGTATTCATTTCCTTATTAATGAATGATTTAAATAAATGAGATTATATATATTAAAATAAATTTATTTTTAAAGTTTTTATTCCATAAACTAATTTTATGGATGATTATGACTTTTTATCTTTTTATTAATTAATTTTCTTCGAAAGAATCAAGTTATTATGGATTTTTAAAAAGTCATGATATGAATAATATAAAAATTGACATAAATGAGTTTTTAAAACAAATACTATTTTATGAAATGATATAAAGATCCTAAAAATCTAATATTCCACCAAATAACATTTATAGTGATAAAAATTTCATAAATTCTCCACTTTAGGTTCTCTTGGGATATTATAGAAAAGATATTAAACATGTAATATAAAAATACAATAGGACATGGTAAGAGTTAACTTATTTTACAAAGCATTAAATCTAACAGCTAAGGTTAATTTTATGACCTAAACATTTTTAAAACCTATTGGTTGAGAGGATTTCAAAATATCCTCATATTATCTTCTAATTAAAAAAAATTTGACCTTTTAAAACAAAAAATCATTTTAAAATAAAATAATATTTCAATACCTTCCAAAACTGCCCCTCCCTCCCTTATAAAAAGAAATCTCCTCCCACATTTCCTTACACCACCTTTAGCATTCTATATCAACCAAACTCTACGCAATTATACTATCAACATTTTTAGTTAACTTCATTAGGTCTAGGTTTTCCAAAAAATCCATCCCTAGTGTCCCTAAGAAGAGATCCAAAATAAGTCCAACAAGGTAATTGATTTACCAGTTCAATTCAATTTCATTCCATCTTCAACTTCCTCTTTTTATGTTTATTACATAATAAAGTAATATCTCTAATATATTATACATTATGATATGTTATTAAAATTATGGTAAAACCTTATACCTCATTTTATCCATCCTAAAAATAACAATATCACCTTGTATGCGTATGTACGACTTACCATCTCCACACCGTGGTGTAATTTGTTATTCAAAAATATGTTATTAGGATGGGTATAATGATGAGTATAATGCATCTAAATAACTAATATAACATGATAATTATTATGTATAATTCATATAACATCCAATTACATACTGTTTACCACCATGAGAATGATATCGTCACTTTTGTGTGAGTACGACCTACCGTCTCCATGACGTGGTGAGATTTGTTCTCCAAGTTACAAATTAAATAATGATTATATAATTTATATGATGAGTGAAAATTAAAAAAAACTAACTTAAGTTAATGAATAAAATACATCCTATGAATAACAAACATGACTTACATAGCAAAATAGGAATGCGCAAATGAAACAGTTAACACTCAAAATAAGAGTAATCTTGAAATACTATTTAAAAAATGATATAATAGGATCATATATGATATCATAAATATTTATATAGTCCTGGTATAATTTGACAACATTATTTAACCATTATTAGGGAGGAACACACCCTCGACTAATGAAAATTACAAGGTAAGGGATAATTTTTCAATATCATTTTTATCTGAGATTGTTTATACGTAACTATTTACTGGGGTATATTTATCATCCATTTCTATGTTTTCTAATAATATTCTCAGAAATGTTTAAAATTTGTATATGTATATTTAAATTCATTTTTACCCTTTTTTTAATTTTATTACATTGTTTTTAAGGAATATTTCTTATGTTTACCATATGAGGTACCTTTTGACTTTTCTGGAAAAAGAATGAGAAGAATGTTTTTTAACTTATATGGATTGAACTGATTTTTCAGTCTTTAAAATGCCTAGTTTCAATGAATCTTCCTTTACATGATTTCATGTTTATTTTCTAATAAATTATTTTCTTTTAAAATTTCATGGAATTTTGATAAAATAAAACCTTTTTCAAGAAGAAAGGATATTTTCCTCAATAATTAAGTTTAATTGTTTTATCAAAATTATTTCCCATCTAAGATGACGCTCTTAAATAGGGTTATTTTTCTATCTATATTATTAATAATATTTTATTTTTTTAATGATGGAATATAATTTTATATGGATTATGTTATGATGGAATGATGTTTAATAAGCCCATTTTATTTCTTGGGTTATACTATGATGAATGATTTATGTATTTGTAGAACATTTAAGAATGATTTAATTATGAGATGGGTGGGGCATATATCTCTCTCCAATGCATTGGGTAAAGAATTATATCTCATGAGATAGACATATCTAGAATGGTTAGTAAATCTGGTTCAATAATACATGGTTGGAACGACAAGTAAACCTGGTTCGGTAATGGACTTTTTCCACTATGATGGTCTGGGTATCAATGCCTTGTATTATATGGAAATCATATTATATTCTTATTAGTTTTCCACAATTACATGTTTTATTCCAATTCTATTCTATCATTGTTAATGTTCGTTTATGATCTATGCCTTACATACTACCTAGATTTAATTCATGACCCAATATTTGGTATTTAAACATTATGTTCATGATTTTACATTCAAATTTTTATGGTTTTTCTTATGTTCTCCATGATTTCCCTTACTAAGAATTTCATCTCACCATTTTTATGTTTTCTTTTACCCTGGAAAAAAAAAAGAAAGGTTTTAGGTAGGAAAACAAAAGGGGAAGTTATTTATGGGAGATTTAGAAGATACTTCACCATGATTAGAATATTATGTTATGAGTTTACAAAGACATTAAACTAATATATTCATTGGTTGTATATTTGTGTCATATATTAATTATTCCACAAAAGAAATGTAATGTACATGTACGTCAAGCTTGGGTCTGTACAGTTGGTATGAGAGTGAATTTTAGTCAACCTTTGGAAAATAGGGTGTAAAAACATTAGTGATATCTCTAGGGATATTTCTAAGGATATGTATAGGGATTTCCTAAGGATAAGTAATGTATAGGTTACAAACCTAGGGTTTTTGTGATAATCATGACTAAACTAGGGTTAAACTGAAGATATCATAGATTGAAATTTTATAAGCAATTTACCATACTTATGTGTTTCTAATCTCTTATATGTATTTATCAAACATTGAATTCTGATCATAGTAAATAGCCAGAACTATATAGACCATAGTTAACCAGTGGATGTTTTAGATGTTGAAATTATTGGAATTATGAATATCGATTTTCTAAGTGGAAATATTATGAAGAGAATATTGAAGGTGGTATGAGTATTGGTCATACTTCTAAGGATAAATAGATTGTAAATGAAATGTGAATGGTATGTGATGTTCTCCGAGTATTTTTTACATTAAACCTATGAATCTTGAGGTTGAGAAACCTTAATACATGATTCATATTTTAGGAAATATGATGATGATGGATACTGATTACTATTTTAAGAATAATGTTTGATAATTGAGGTTTATATGTTTTGGAATTCAAATATCATTTTATATGAATCATGGAAAATATAAGTGTTTTCAGTATAATTTTTTTATTAATAATTGGAAAGGATATGTTGAATAGTTATAAGGAGCCGAAAAGTGATTTAAGGATAAGGTGATATACTTGTAGAACACATGATTAAGGAAAAGATAACCCTTAATATGTCTCATATGTTAAGATAATGATGTTTAAATAAATATATGTTGGATTTAAATAATAAAATTGGATGACTCTAGTTTCTTAGGAACTAATTATATATTTGTTGACAAGAGGGTTATGATATCATGGAGGAAATTTATAACTTTTTGAGAGTTAAGGAATATATCCAATATGTTTTGGAATAAGGAAAATTGCATGTTTTCAATAAGGATATTTGGTAATTCAGGTTATTACCATGACTCAAGAGAATGAATTATAAATTCATTCAAATGTTTGGAATTTGACCAATAATATATATCTTATGGGGGAAAATGATGGTATTCACATGCTTGTTATATCACCTTTCTTGATTTTTTTTGTGTACTGTGAGATTGGGCATAAGTATTATGGATAAGCCTAATGGTTAGAAAGGATTAAGTTGGACATAAAATAGTATTATTTAAGGGAAAAACCTTTTTTAAAATTATTAATTTAATGTTATAATATTATTATTTTAGAAAAAGGACAATGTGCTGGTCGGGATACCACCTGTCGTGTCGGACAAGGTTGTGTGAATCGAACCCACTATCGATGTGCGACAACCCTTTATCACCAACCACTAGCCTATGGAAAGTCCCTAGTAAGTATATATTAGTTTTATTTTATTTAATCTATATGATAGATGATGTATAATTCTATGTTTTGAACCATATACGATTAATCTCACCATAGATGGACTTCTGTATATTTGATAACTTATTCTAACCTTTTTGTAGAGACAGATGGAATGACCTATCATTCTATCGCATGATATTCTAACACTTAAAGAATTATAAATTAAAATTATTTTCTTTATATAAGAGATTAAGTGGAAATTTTTCATGGAATGATCAATAGTACTGAAATCTATTAATTATTTCTTCTCATGCAAAAATAAGTCAACATTGGGAAAATGATCTTAAAAACAAAAAATGTTATCCCAGTACCTTATTATCCAATTAATCAGATGGTACCTTAAATCATCATAGATTTATGACTTTATAGTAATTAACTTTCTCAAATACTTTTTCTCTATCACTATCCATGAGAACATGATGGTGAGATATCTCTTCCATATCCATGTTTTCACATCCCACTTATGTTCCCATTTGTTGAAAGCTGGTGATGAGTTTGATTGGGTAACCATTATGCTTCTAACATTCGTTTTTAAAATTAATTTTAAATATCCCTTTTTAATGTGTGGGTTTCCATGAAATAAACATTCAAGTACTAATCCTTTTATATCCCCAATGAATTTTTAGGGAAAATTCATTTTAAGGGGGGTAGATTGTAATACTTAGAGATTTTATGAGATAGATTCTTCTTACTTTAATTTATGTCTTGTGTTGTATGCTACACTGATATTAGATTTCCTTATACACATAAATGTAATATCTTGAAGTATACAAAACACTATTCTTGGATTGTGTTACACGCAAGAGTGACGTTCCTCGATAACTTGCGTTGTACGCCATACCGAGTTTCACTAAACAACGATAAATTGTATAAATAATTATTATGGGATATAAACTAGCTGTTATAAATATTATTAACCACATTTTTAATTTTATATAACATTAACATTCCTCTTATGTATTTTATATACATGATATAAGAACAAGTTCATTTTTTTGGATAACATAAGTATTTTTCAAACAATGCAGTTTTTCCTCCTTTTGATGGCGCACCCATTTAAAATTTATTTTTTAACACTTTTTCATATTTTATTGGAAAAAATAGACTTATCCATTGGAAGTGGAACATAAAAATTTACTTTTGTGGAATTTTTGGAATTTTGATGATAAAATTCATATTTTAATGAATAGTGAAAATACTGTATTTTAATTTTAAACTGCCTTTTAATACAATTTATTTGTACTATTAGATTGTACATTTAATTATTTTTAAAGTATAATTGGATTATATTTTTATCATTTAATCCAATTTTGGTAATTCTAAGAAATTTCACTTTTAAATTGGATATAAACACATGTCAATTATTAGATAGTTTTTACTTCTTAAAAACACGCTCTTTGGTTTTGACAACAAGAATTAATTTCAAATTAATTAATGAAACTTATGTGTTTTGAATTTGGGAAAATGGATTCAATATTTTGAATCAAAATTTTCAAATTTTGTAAATACTTACCTTTTATTTTTTAACATTATGAATAGGAACTTCAGTACTTATTTAATTTATCATGGTTAAAGGGTAAATCTGCTAAATAAGGGTAAAAATAATATTATAATAATATTAAACTACCATAACACATGTCATAATCCTATTGTATGAGATATTTCCGACCATGATCATCCTTGGGTATATTTTGGGACCCCATGTAACCACTTCGTTGTGAAAATGACATTTTATAAGAATTAATTTAAAATAAAGAGAAATATGACATAAACTTGTATTTTCTGAATAAAACAATTTTAATATGAGTTTATACATAAGATAAATTTGGATATAAATAATAATTTTAAATAAAAAATTATTTCATACATCATCGTATTTTATTTATAATTCTTAGACATCAAATAAATAAATTTATTTATAACACAATGATTATGTAGTGATTACCTTATTAATGAATGATTTAAATAAATTAGATTATAAATATTAAAAGAAATTTATTTTTAATCTTTTATTACATCCACGAATTTTATGGATTATTATGACTTCTTATCTTCTAATTAATGAATTTATTTAGAAATAATCAAGCTGTTATGGATTTTTAAAAAGTCTTGATATGAATAGTGTTTCAGCTTTCTGCGAAGGTAAGGTCCGGATTCTTCGGGGTCTTGATTTTGCAGCAAAGGGGATCCAGATTCGGTGCTTTGGGGTTTTTCTTCTTCTGCTGAGGCCCTGGAGATCCTTTCACGGCTGGTTTCCGCCTTCTGTGTTATGATTCAGCAGGGGGCTCTTCGGCTGGTCTTTGTGGTCTCTATGTGTGGGTTGGAGGGTGGCGATGGGATTTTGCATGATTTCTGTTCGACGCTGATGAAGGTTTCGAGGTGGGGTGATTCGTGTGTTTTGAATCTGCTGTTCTGGATGTGTTTGTTGGTGGAGGTTTGTGACTTCGGGAAGAACTTGCGGTTTTGGATGATTCTCGATGCTGGCATGGTGATGTGTTTTCCATGTTTGGTGATGGATCTTGATGAAACGGCTGTCGCTGATGCTTCCGGTCACCTTCTTCAGTGGTGGACGGTGAGGTTGACAGGTTCTGGCGACGGCGGATGGATGAGACATGTCCTGTCTCGGGATTCGAGTTACCCTCTTTTTGGATTGCGGTGGATCTGATCGTGGTTCGAGGTAGATTTTGGCGGACTTCTTGAAATTTGAATGTGGAATTTTTGGTTGAATGGGTTTTTGATTTTGGAAATGCTCGGCCCTTTGTACTCTTTTTCTTTTTTTAATAAATGGTCAGGGGATTTTTCCCCCTGACAGACTTTCCTGGTATAAAAATACAAGAGGAAATCGTAAGAGTTAACTTAATTTTCAAAGGGTTAAATCTAAAATATAAGGTTAATTTTACAAACTAAACATGTATAAAACCAATTGGTTGAGAGTATTTCAAAAAATCCTCCTCTTATATTCTATTTTTATTAGTTTTTTATCTTTTGAAACTAAAAATAATTTTATAATAAAATAATATGTCAATACCTTCCTAAAGTGCCCCTCCTCTTCCCTTATAAAAATTCTTCTCCTCCTACAATTCCTCACACAACCTTGAGCGTTATATCTCAACCAAAACCTACCAAATTTCTCTAATAAACATTCTTAGTTAACTTTTTGAGATCGTTGTTTTCCAAAAAATCCATAGCGGGTGTCCCTGAGAAGGGATCCAAAGGAAGTCCAACAAAGAAGAGGTAATTGCTTTACCAATTCAATTCAATTTATTTTCTTCTTCTACTTACTCTTTCTATGTTTATTCCTTACTAAAGTAATAAATACATAATATTATACATTCTGAGATGTTATTATAATTATGATACAACCTTTTACCTCCTTTTTCCATCATATGAATAACAATACCACCATACGTGTGTACGTAGGTCTTACCATCTCCACGTCGTGGTGTAATTTGTTAATAAAAAATAATTTATTAAGATGGGTATAATAATGAGTATAATGGATTTAAATAATAAATTTAACATTATAATTCTTCTTTATAATTAATATACCATCCAATTACATACCAGTTAACCATCAAGATAATGATATTGTCGCTCGTGCGTGCATAGGGCCGATCGTCTCCACGATGCAGTGAGAGTCATTCTCCATATAAAAATTTAAATAATGATTATAAAATTTATATGATGAGTAAAAATAATAAATATAAACTTAATTTCATGAATAAAATATATCTTATGCATAAAAAATTACTTACATGGGGAAACAGGAATTGGAAAATGAAACAGTTAAAACCCAAAGTAATAGTAATGTTGACATACAATTAAAAAACGATAAAATAGGATCGTATATTATATCATAAATATGGATATGGTCCTGGTATAATTTAATATCATGATTTAATGATTCTATAAGAGGGTCACACCCTCATCTAATGAAAAGTACAAGGTGAGGGATGATTTTTCAATATCATTTTTATTTGAGATTGTTTATATGTAAGTATTTACTATGGTTATATTTATCATACATTTCCATGTTTTCTAAGAATATTATCATAAAATATTTACTATTATTATATGTATATTTAAATTAATTTTTACCTATTTTAACATTAATTACATGATTTGGAAGGAATCCTTCTTACGTTTACCATATAAGGTACTTTTTTACTTTTTCAGAAAAAGTACGAGAATAATGTTTTTTTAACTTATACGGATAGAACTAATTTTTTCATTCTCATAACACCTTATTTCAGTGAAGATTCCTATACAATATTTCATGTTTATTTTTGACTTAATTTTTTTTCTTTTAAAATTTCATGGTTTTTTTAGAAAATAAAATCTTTTTATGAAGAAAGGATATTTTCTTCAAGAATTAAGTTCAAATGTTTTGTCAAAATTATTTTCCATCTAAGATGGTGCTCTTAAAGAGGGTTATGTTTATATCCACATTATTACTGTGATTTTATTGTTTTAATGATGAAATGATATTTTATATGTATTATTTTATTGTGGAATGATGTTTAATAAGTCCATTTTATTTCTTAGGTTATGCTATGATGAACGATTTATGTTTTTGTGGCACATGTAAGAAGGATTTTATTATGAGATGGGTGGGACCCATATCTCCCTCTAATGAATTGGGTAAAGATTTATATCTCATGAGATAAACATGACTGGAATGGAAAGTAAATCTCGTTTAGTAATACATGGCTGGAATGGGAAGTAAACTCGGTTCATTAATGGACTTTGTCCACTATGATGGTCTTGGTAGCAATGCATTGGGTACTATGGAAATCATATTATATTCTTATTATTTTTCGATAATTACATGTTTTATGCCAATGATATTCTATCATGGTTAATATTCCTTAATGATCTATCCATTATGTAATTTCTAGATTTATTCCATTACTCAATATTTTTATGTTTAAACATTATGTTCATGCTTTTACGTTCAAAGTTTTATGGTTTGTTTTATTTTATCCATGTTTACCCTTACTGAGAATTTTAGCTCACCATTTTTATGTTTTCCTTTCCCTAGGATATAAATAATGGTTTTAGGTAGGAAAAAGGGGAATATCTGTATGGGAGATGTTGAAGATATTTCACCATGATTTTAAGATTATGTTTCAAGTTTCCGAAGATGCTAAACTAATACGGTCTTTGGGTGTATGTTTGTGTCGTATATTAAGTATTCCAAAAAATAATTGTAATGTCCATGTATGTCAATACAGGGTCTCTACAAGTGTGAACACATATGATGGAATATGATCAATAAGTATATTCAAATCTTTTCAATGAAGTTTCTCCCTATAAATTCTTTGGAGAGAACATCTTTTCTTCTCTAATTCCATTATGTTTAGCAATTTATGGTAATTTAGATTTTAATGTTTGTTTTTTCTTAATTATACATTTTATTTTTTTTATTGAATTCCATTTCATTCATACAACATAAAATAGCAATAATAATTAGTTCTTAGGTGAATTAGATTAATTAGGTGAACGAACTGAGAAATCTCCTCAAGTGAGATGACTGTATCAGCTACTATGTTGCACTAGGAAAACATTGAAATTTTATTTTTCCATGCCCTACAATAGGAAAGCATCAGAATTGTCATCGTTTCCGAGGATCCAATTGGTATTTTAATTATTTATTCTATTTTCACATTGTAAATAAGTTTTCATTTTTTATTAAAAAAACCATAATTTTTTTCCATGATGTATCCAAACTAAAATTATTTTTCATAGGAAGATTACTTGTAGGTTCAATATAAAGAATAGAATATTGATTATAGTGACCTAAATGGTCAGGTGAAAAAGATGAGTGATGATCTGGATGACTTGGGGAGAGAAATGGAAAGAGAATTTGAATATATTTATGCATTAATTGAGCATAAAGAACCAGAGCTATATATGGGTGATAAAAAATATTTGAATATCTTTTGTAATGAGTGTGAGGAACTAGTTTCTCTTCGTAAAGAAGAATAAAAACTGGAGATTCCCAATTTTAGTGAATAAATAAAATTAGGTTAAGGATGCACATAAATTACATAAATATCCCAACCATTTTGTGAATAAGATCCAAGATTACCATTATAAGCTATAGTGGATTAATGATAATGAATAGTTTCTTGTTGAGCTACATGGAAGAGATAAACAATATTTTGATAAAATTTGAAATAAATATATGGTATAACATGATCTCCATGATCCTTAAAAATTATAAGATCTAGTACCATTTCCTATCACTCTATCCATAGAAGATGAAGATACCACCAACGTAGCGGAATTTGAAGAAAGGATAGAAGATCCCGACTACCTACTTTCATCCTCTGAGATTCACCTTCAAGAGGCACTTATCACTAACTAAGTTATTGAAAAATAACCAACACACAAAGATTATAATTTATTAAACTCTATATTTTCTGATTTAATTAAATTTAATTTTAATATCACACCCTTTCTATTTTTAATTATTCATATTCAGAAAACTCTTATTATTCTATGGAGTATGATGAGGAAAAATAAATTTCACCTCTTGAGGAACACCTGGAGCTACCTAATTTTGATGAAAATGTATTTCAGTAATCCCATGAAGAAGTCCAAGTAGATGATCTTGATGAAATAAAGATATAGTCTACTCACACTAAAAGGGGGGATATGATTCACATTCCCCGTGTTTAAATTCATTCAAATTAAAAATACATTCTATCCCAACTTTTAAAATTATAATTTATTTCACTCACATTAATCCAACACTAGAAAATAAAGAGGATGTTTCACAAGTAGAATCCATGGGATAGGATTACCCATAATTCATCCTACCCCTACCATGGAAACTATACTTAATTATGATAGGGGAGGATCTAGTGTACTCGATCCATGGATCATTCCACATAAACAAAAAAGAATAACCAGATAGTGAAATCCACATGTGGTGGTTCAAGTCAAAGAAGATACACCCACCATATGATTAGGGGTAATAGCTGGTACTACCTATCTATAGGTAGTAAAATAATCTAGGGCCTACTTGGGGGGATCATACCATGATTTATATTTTCATTCTTTCTAGGAATTTAGATTTTAATTTAATTTTTATTATTATTCTTACATGTATCTCACTCCATCTTATCTTATTTAGTTTAAATTACATGAACCTTATCCCTAATTGAGTAATTTTATTTTGTAGGTTTATGATGTTATAAGGAATCCCAAAAAATACAAGGAGGAAAGAGGACTAGGCATCATTTCAAAGGGGAGTTCACATTTATTATTTATCTTTCAAACTCTTTACATTTTTGTCCAAAAACATGTTTTGAGGTTTTAACAGATATTGTATTCCCACACTTCGATTTATGATTTACTTCAATTATCTATGAGACATGAGTTTCGTAGAAATCATGTGATTACATGTTTTTGATTTTATTATTAATGAGATTGAATGAGTAAAATGGATAAATGGATGATTAATTTATATCATGGAAATTAAAATTAGGACTCGTGATTTGAAGGAATGATTTGATTAATATTAATGAAATTTTCCAATTATTTTTCATGCTTTAAATTTCTGAAATTCATATGACTTGATTTTTAATTTTTATTCATTCCTTGAGTTATTTTACAATATCATATTCCCATTCTTGGGAGGATTTATAGACCAAGTACTTCTTATTTATTCTTAAGCATATTTCATGAGTGATCATGGGACATGTCACAGACCAGAACATGCATTTGATCATGTAAAAGCTATGACTATGTAAAAACATGTTTAAAATTATAGTGTCATCTTTGGAAAATCCATTATCCTTAAAATACCACCTCTAAATTAATCCATCTTCAAACCATAGAAACTCGGAATTACCATGTTAGGGATTCACCATTTTTTAAGCCATTTTTATCCATTCCTACCCTCCTCTTAATATTTTCATGGTATTTTAAAGTTGAATTTTTGGGGAGAAGGGAGTCATGGTGTAAGTGATAATATAAATTGTAAGGAAGAATTGTTTTGGTGATACTTTGGGTAATAATAATGGTCATTTTATTCATTCATTTTACTCTATTTCTTTCCCCTCTTGGATAAAAAAAGTTAAAATGAAAAAAAATCAAAAAAAATGAAATAAAAATAGGTTTTGGTTTGGGAAAACAAAAAATAACCATTACTAAAGAGACGATTTTTATCATATGTGGTCAAGTGACCGATTTGAGGTCAGTTTCAACATACATTTTGAAAAATAAAAAACATCAAAAAAAATATTTTGAAAAATATCTAGAGGGTACACAAATCATTAATTATGCTTATTAATTTGATGATGACATTACTTTGAGTTTTGGGAAAGTGGGAGTTGAAAATTTTAAGGGGACAATTTTATTAACATTTTATTTTTTGATATAATTCATTGTACTTAAGATATTAACTTCCCCCTTGAGAATTAATTTTTAGGGCACCAAATCCTACCAACATTAAGCCTTATATTAATTTAAACATTTATTGCATGTACTCATTATTCTATGTGCCTTTTATCATTAAAAAGTGGGAAAATAGTTTATTTAAAATCCTATGGATAAGGATAATGTTATCATGATATAATAATGACACCAATTTAATTGTATCATTTTATATGAATGAAAATATTCAAGTGAGGTAAATCACCACATGGCATGTTTAATAATAATGAATTGCGGAACTTAAATGAATGAAAAGGGAAGTTCCGTCATTTTTTAAATGGGAAAAGTATAGTACATGAATTTATTGTTTCATTGAAAACTGTTAAATTGAATTCTTATTTTATGTCAAAATTGATAATTTGATTTGACATTGATAATTATTTAATTTTATTGCATTGGAATTTGAATATTGGTAACATTAGTGCCCTCTGATTTTCAATGTTGATATTTTATGCTTGAGGAAATGCATGGCTTAAGGGTGGGGGAATTGATATAGATAATATTTTCATCTTTTCTTAAATGTTTTTAAATAATTTTATTCCTTTAAATTTATCAATATGAGCTTATATGCATCAATTTTTGATTTTTGGTGTGTTTTGATAAAAAAAAGTAAAAATTGCTTAATTCTATAATTTTAACAGATTTCAATCACAAGGGTATTTTGAAAATAACTTTTAATATATTATTAAATTTGAGTGATTATTTGTTTAGGATTCCTTGATTTAGGGGATTTAACATTTTTTTTCTAGACCAAGAGCCGATTCTAACATCTAGAGGCCCAAAAATTAAATCAATTTGAAAAATTGTTTGGGAAGACACCATGGACCCCACATCCCAAAATGAGGTAAAATTAGGGATAAAAACCTACATAATAAGGTGATTCAACTGGGATATTTAATAGGACTCATATGAATGTTTTACCAAGAAAACGTTAATGGAGTTATGAAATCCTTTAAGTGGTAATTGAATGATTTACATTTAATGAATATTTAGGGAATTCTCATCTATAAAAAAACATCCTCAGTATTTATTCCATAACATCCTAGATATATATCAAATTAATGTGAAATATGGAGTTATGATAGGAAATTAAATATCTATAATCCTATAATAAGGTGCCTTTGGTTTATTCAAAAATATGGTTGATGAAATGGGAGAAAAATGTTGGAGGATAGATTCTGGAGGGGAAGCTATTGCACCCATTTCATTTCTTATTTTATTTGTATTATTATTATATTTACTTTAGTTTTCCTTTAAATGAAATTTTAATTTATTTTAATTTAAATAAATTCTAATTCATGAATTGTTTTTGTTTTTATGTTCATCTTTTTCAGCCTACTTTTTTCTTCATTCTTCATCTTCTTTTCTTTTCTTCTTCTCATCTTACCATCTTGAACTCTTATACTCATGATTATGAGTAACTGAGCTGAGGAATATCCTTAGGGAGTAATCCAATTCTTGAACCTATGGCCATGTTTTTATATTATTTGAGTTAATTCTATTGATAATTTATAGTTTTTGTAATCCTCATTGTGGTTTTCTAATGTTTAACTTCTTAATCAGCAACCATTTTCCCTTGATTGAGGAGGTGGATGGAGGGTGTGATTGGTAATCTCTAAGTAAAATTTTCATTCATAACTGGGTTATATTGAGGTGTTCACACATATGATGTAATGTGTTCACTAAGTGTATTTGAATCTGGTCGATGAAAGTTAAGAATAAAGTTCTCTTGGGAGAACTTCATTTATTCTCCAATTCCATTCTTTTTAGCATTGCATGGTAATTTATTATTGAATGATAGTTTCATCTTATTTTTTCATTTCATTTATTTTATTAATTCCATTTATTTAATAAAACATAAAAAAATAGTTCTTCGGTGAATGAGAATAAGTAGGTAAATAAACTGAGAATGCTCATCCAGTGAGACGACCCTGGTCAACAACTATGTTGCACTAGAAAAACATAAAAAACTACTTTCTCCATACCCTACGACTAGAGTGCATTAAAAATGGACCTATGATAGGCATGTGTCAACTTCTAAAGCTATGAAACATTAAAAAATTTGTTCATAGCACTATACCTTTGTGGAAGATCTAATCAATACACCACCATCCCAATTCTCTCCACAATGTAAAATGGTCCAACAAACCTAGGTGCCAACATTCCATGTTACTGAATACTATGATGACCTAATCCTGTAGAAAACTGAAGTAATAAATGATCTCCCCTGTAAATTATAGGGGTTATAGAATTCAATCAGTATAATACTCCACCTACTCTGATCAATATATATATATATATATATATATATATTCTAATCAATTGTACCTTTTTTTATGTCGCCTTTATAAGACTTGGTCTCAACAACTCAAACTCACCTTCCACCATCCTTTATAAAGGTTATCTTCAAGTCATACCATAAAGTTCCTCATATAGTGCTATCTAAATAGTCACATGATAACTATTTTTATAGTAAAAATCAATGAGTGTTAAGTTCTTCTTCTAAGACCCACCAATGCCAAGGACGCATGCGTGCAGTATGTCCTCTAGCACCTGAACATCCAGAGTATTAATTTTCCTTCTTAAATCATCAGCAACACTATTTCCCTTCTTCATTATATATGCTCATTAAATGTAAAAAATACTTCATATACTCAACCCATCTTCGCTTCTAGAGAATCAATTTTCACTGTAAAAAGATACACTTTAAGCTTTTATGGTCAACGTACACAGTAAAATTCCCCCCCAAAAGATAATTCCTACTACACTTCAAGGCATAAACCACTACTGCTACCTCGGGGTCATGAGTAGGGTAATTCCACTCATATGGCCCCAATTGTTTGTGACCAATATTCCACAACTCTATCTACCTTCATTAAATCTATTCTATTTCTGATCCCATATGTATCATAAGACATAGTATACTCCTCACCCGGATCGGGTAGGATCAAGATCAGTGTCGAATTAAAATGATTCTTTAACCCCTATAAATAAATTTCAAATTCTCTAGGACACTAAAACTCGATACCCTTCTTATCCAATAATGAAATTGGTGCTTCCAAATGGGGAACTTTTTGGACAGACCACTAATAATAACCTGCTAACCTTAAAAAGATATGGATATAAAAAACATTCTTTGGTTTTCCCCAAGAAACAACAACATGAAATTTCTCTAGGTCAACTCACACACCTTACTCAGAGATGATGTGAACCAATAAATAGACCTAGTTAATCCATACTTTAATATTAGATAGATTATTATATAGATTATTCTCTCTAGAATACTTAATACATTGTTACGATTTTAGGCATGATCGTCATTAGTCTTAGAGTACACCAAGACATCATCCAAAAAAACAACCAAAAATTGAACTAAGTATGAGTAAAATATTTATTTTATCAAGGACATAAACATAGTTAAATCATTCATCAGCCCAAATAGTTTCATGATGAACTTTTATAGTCCATACCTTCTTCTAAAAGTAGTCCATGATATATTAGAAAGTATAAATATCAACTGATGATTCATTGATCTCATATCAATATTAGGGAAAATGCAAGATCCTCTCAACTAGTTAGAGAGATAATATATATGTGTAATAGAGGATACTAGTTCTTCATTGTAATCTAGTTCAACTTCTAGTAATCAATATACAAATGAAACATCCCATTAGAATTTATATAAAACAAAAACAAAGAAACCAAATGAAACTTGCATGGATGGATAAATCCCTTATCCATAAATTCTTCAAGCTAATCCTTAAGCTCCTGATCTCCATTGGTACCATTTTATAAGGTGTAATAATGACCGGTTCATCACTAGTCATGAGATAAATTGAAAAAACATAATCCCTCTCAGGTGGAAGCCATGATAATTCTTTAGGAAATAAGTCCACTATAGGGGAAAATACATCGTTCTTTATACCCCTATCAAAGTGAAAAAAGTCTTGAAACCTAGCTAGTGATATCCCCCATTTAATAAAGTATGGTTCACTTATGAACTTCCTAGATATCCCACTCTCAACTATGAATGTAACTGTTACCCTCTGGAGATGTAAAGGTCGCTCTCCAACTGTAACAATCAATATGTTCTCGGTATGATACTAGCCAGTCCATACATAAGATCAAGTAAACCCTGAAACTTCTAGTATCTAAATATCCGTAATAAAATGGTACTCTCTTAAATTGAGATAACACACCTTACATAGATAGATTTCCATTGACCATACTCCCAATGGTGTGTATACCATCATAAACCCACTCACAAGCTCCATTGTTAGACTTCAACCATTCAAAATTTGAGAAGATATAAATGAATTAGAGACTCTTATATCAAACAAAGAACTAGATAGTATAGATGCTATTAGAATATAACCTATAACTATCAATGGTTCTGCCTTTCTATCCACTAATACAAGCTGAACTACATGCAACTATCATGTCTCTCTGCCCTATACTATCATCTGAGTCCCCTGATCTAGACCAATATACTATTACATTCTCTCCTTCCATAAAGTAACACAACTAATACCTCATCTACCGTGGATATAATAACACCAAATTCCATACTAAGATGAGGTATAATTCCCCTTTCTAGCACTCTAATTTGGCATGGTTCCTCCTTCACTTCTCATTAGTCGAGGGTTCCTACAATACCTTTGTAAGTGATACAACCTATTGAGGGATTGAAACTCCACTGGTGATCATGGAAAATGGATAGGAAGTTTTCCCAACATACCACATTGGTGGAAGTATATTAATTTACTCCTTTTATTGATTAATCATTCTTCCTAACCACTTTTTTTCCATTCCCCTGGTTGAAATTTTTATAGTGACGACTCCTACTCTCAGAAGATGTGTCTACTGGTCATCCAGAAAAAACAATTTATGTTTCACTTGAAGAATCCATGATGTTACCCACTAAAATTGGATCCTGATTCACCACCATGGAAAACTTCTTTAGTAGAAAGATGTTAACCCAAGACTTAATCTCACATTTAAGTCCATCTTGAAAACATTTCACTGTAGTTTCCTCATCTCCTTCCAACACTGGAACAAAGTACATCAAATTGGTGAATCAACCAGAATAGTCCATCATGAAAATACTCCCCTGGTTAAACCACATAAACTCTATTTCTTTCTCCTACCACACCATATATGGGTAAAATTATTCTAGAAAATTATAAATTATTTCTTTTCATACCATGATCTCTAGATACTTATCTCAAATCTGAATAACACACCCATTCTTCGCTTGACCACATAACATGTAAAACAAATTTGACACTCTTATATATATAATTCTCTAACCGGTCATGTATTTTCTGGATATACTCAATCCAAAACATAGTTTCCTTAGGTCCACCTTCTTCAGTGAAGGTTGGAGGGTGCTGAAACTAAAAATCTTAATTCAGGTCAGACGTATTACACACAACACGCCCTATGTCCCTATCCATGAACTACATAATGTGATAGAATTTCTCATGTAACATCTCTCCTTATCCTTCAATCAAGACTATCAGAGCCTTAGGTTCCACTAATGGAGGAACATTTCAAGTCATGTACTTCTTTTTTCCTATCAACAAACTTTGTCATGGAGGCATATATCTACACACATATAAGGATGCATAACACATCATTATCACATTTATATAAGAGGAATTCACATAAATATATAATAATTCATCTCTCAAACTGTGAAACATGGTCAAAAATGATTCATTATCACATTATTCAACCATCCCTCACTTGGTTTATGGTTAACATTGTGTAAAACACTTTCCTATGTCAATTTTCTCATTAGACAGTCATTTTTTCCAATAAAAATTACCACATTTAGAATCATTTTAAATTTAAAAAAATTATTAAGCACCATTTCATTTTTAATATAATCAAATAAGGAAATTCATTATCATTATAATTAATTTCCCATAACCTTATTTTTTTTGTGTGCCTAAAATCATGCATGTCACATAAAATCATGAGTTCATAAAATGATGCATGTATACTCAACTTCAATACCTTATTGGGCCATGAGTAAAAATATCCCAAAATAATAACATCAGAAAACATGTACATCACACAAGGTGAAATAACATCCAACTGTGACAATAAAAATAAATAAAAACAACCCCAACCGGGGTACCGGGGTTTGCCCCCATATATTGGTTAGCTACTCCCATGAACAATCTTATGATCAAGGATTGACTCATCCTAGTCTCCTTGATAGATTCCCAAATAATAATACATCTCAAAACATCCTTTGATAACACTTTATAATGTATCGTCATGGGTGTCACATGTTGGTTCCCCAAGATGATTAGTTATGTGACCACAAGCATACCTCCACATATGCCATAGGTTTTCGACTAGAAACAATGGTCTATATGTGATGTAAAGAGACTGCACCCTCTTGATCAAAATATCACAATAGAATAAATCAATAAAAATAGCCAAATGATAATAAACAATAATCAAGATAATATTATAACCAATAAATACCAACCTCACATAATAATCCCACATCATGGATAAATGACCATAAACCAAAACAATATGTATGGAAAGCCATAATAAGTGCCAAGTGTCAAATAAAACCCCAAAATTAAGACGCACTAAAAACTTTCAATCATGTCCTAACATCATATGTAGTTCCCTTATCCATGCTCCATCTTGAATACCAACTCATCCATCTAATATTGGAATATTTACCTTATTTTAACACGAAAACATGAAGACTATTCGAGTACTAATCAGATAGCTGAGTAGGGTCTGATTAAAACTCAAGAGGCCACCACCAACAACATCTAAAATGATGTACAATCGATAATAGTGTATGCGGTTGTATAAATAATAAGGAATAAATAATAAAGTAATTATTTCTCTCATTTAATATTCTTTAATTAACCATATATGCCCTGAGGTTCACGGTGAAACCTGAACCAATAATACCCGCATTAGCCTCTGTTAGAGTCTTAACCACCCACAAAAGGGATAACACATTTCATTCTATCATGGGATTCTTTAATCATTTAATTCCAATTTCACATTCATATAATAGTGGGTAGAGTAGTAGTATGAAACACCATGCGTATTATGATCATAAATCCAGTTCCCACAACTTAGTAATCAAATGAAAATAAATATATATCATGGGGGCCTTGAGTGGCCTTATGCCATCCTATGGGCATTCCGAGTAGCATTCCCTATACTAAAAATCATTCAAAAATATGAAATATCATGGTTCCACAATCATAACCAATTTATCAACCATTTCTATAATCTATTATTCAAAAAAAATCATAGTTTCATTTATCAATCATATTCACAATCCCATTTGTCCAAAATGCTTATTTCATAATTTATAATTTCAATTATATTTTCATGCCCTATGTGTTTCCGTCAAATCTGGTCTCAAAATAATCATTGGGTCTAATCACAACCTTGACTGGTTTCTCAATCATAAGGGAAACAGTTAATTAAATCCATTTTAAATGAAATTTCTCAATGTGGAAATTGAAATTGAACAAATACATTCACCAAAATATAATAAAGACAATGGGGATTTCTAATTAGATCACATGCCTCAAGATAATTGAAGAATATTATCCAAACCACAAACCTCAAATTTATTTTTAAGATCAATTTCACAATGACCAAAGAGATCTTGGATTAAAACTTATGACCATGATCCAATGAAACACAACTATAAAAACCTAGATCTAAACTCTTTCCAATGGACGGAAAAATACCTCTTCTTCTAGAAAGATATATAGAATAGAGAGGAAACCAAATAGAAGATATTATATACTAGAATATTGGTCGTTTCATTCCAGTGGATCTTTGATTCCCATGAAAAGTGGTTTATATAGACTTAAAAACCTCCAGAGAGCTTCAAAATATAAAGGAGACCACATTAGGTCCAATAGGGTAAAATGGGGATAAAAACTGGAGGGTTTGGGAATTTTAATAAAACATTTAGGGGATTAATATCCCACATGAAAGATTTCATGGGTGGAGGTGCACTCTTTTCCAAACTGTGTTCCTTAACCATGTTCCCCTACACATGGGGTTCATGGTTTCTCCTAAGTGGTACACAGTTTGAAAAATCATGCACCCACCTTGAAACTCCACTCTATTTAGGGGTAATAGTTTTGTGAGGGAGGCCACATGTTTGGCTAAACTATGACCCAAATTTGCACCAGCCCATATGACTCAAAAAAAGGGGTTCATGGTTTCTTAGGTAAAATCGCATGTTTTTTCCTAACTATAAGTCAAACATGCAAAACCCTACGGGCTTCCAAATTTATTTAATTTCACCCAAAACAACCCAAAATTAAAACCCAACAATTGAATAACCAAATCAAGGGTATAGAGTACCTAAAATTGAGCATGAGGAGTATATAAAAAAAGTCAGGATCATACACCTGCTAACCCTTTCAATGTTTCTAATATATCTTATCTTCCAGTCATAGTATCATTAAACAATGGTTAAACAATTTTTTTTGTACATTCAATACCCACATATATTTATTATTTAGGAAACACTATTTTAGAAAATTAATATGAAAATTTATATATTTATAAGAATCATATATGTTATTCAATGTGTATAAGTTTTCATTATTTATTTTTTTTCACCTATGAAAAATTTGATTTTCAAGACATTGATCCCTTTTACACCAAAATTATCTATATCATAATGATAGGTTAGAAGAGTAATATACTCCATTGTAGACAAGTAGTCTGTAAAAAACTCTAAAACATCTTCATAAATATACTTCTCAATAATAGTGGCTTCTAGTGGATATGAATTCATAATATACCCCTTAAATATCTTCATATACCGTTCAAAAGGATATATAAAACATATATATACATTACCACATTACTTAAAATATATCACCAAATGAACCATTAAATGTGATATTATAACAAAAATTGATGGTAAAAAATCCATATTAAGTTGAAAGGGTTTATACACTACATTATTATATAATTTTTTCAATGAATTTAGATCCATCACTTTGTACTATGTAGGTGGTGATGCAGATGATGATGTAGATAGTCAGTGATGTAGGAATGATGACGTACGCATGATTCTATAATGGGATTTCTAGCCATTATGATGAGACTTTGGGACATGTAATGGGATTCATGACCACCAAGTCTTCAGGATAGAATCTCTCTGTAATAAAGTTGTGGGTATGGTGGGTTATCTTTTGGGAGGTTATGACCTTCAATTAAAGCATGTTTATGTGCATTGAGTGTGTTTTTCAATATAATTATACCATTGAGTAGCTATTATATATATTTATAATTGCCCTAAGGAAATTTTGAACCATTTAGGCATGGGGAAAAATAATTTTCTCACCCTTAGATGATGTATTACAAGCAGGATCAAATATGTTCATTTTACTTTAGGAGTGGGAGATAACTCCAAATGTATTCCCATTGAAATTAAATCCAATATTTATTTGAAATAATAATTCATATTTCCTTTAATATCTAACAACTTTCAAATCAAACTATGACAAATATTCTTCTCAACATGTATTGCATTGATGTTGTGTTTGATCTCATGAGATCTCTAATATGGAAAATCAACAAGTGTTAATCATCTATTACACATATATTTTTAGTAACAATAATTTGTGCCTTTCCAAATGTAATATTAATTTTTTTCCCTCTCTCAAAATATTGATCAGTTTAAAAAGGATTTGGAGTGATATTAAATTATTTCAATCCATTTAATTCCTTTTTTAACCTTGGATAAGATTGATTCAGAGGAAAAAAATCTTCGATGAACCATGTACATTATTTTCTTCCCATGTTATAGTTTACAAAATGAAGTACCTTATTTATAAATTGAACGTGATTTATAGACCTTAATACTATATCCAAAAAAAATTATATATACTAGTAATTCATTTATAGTAAAAAAAAAATTGAATTAAATTGGTAATATTTCACTTTATGAGAATCATAAACATTGATACCTTCCTACCATAATTGTATCAAATCACCAATTAATGGTGAAAATTAAATATCAATATCATTTATAAGTTTTTTTCTAGAAATAATTAATATCAATATGATTTATTTCATCTTCATACAAAATTCTAGAGATAAGTTATAAATTACTAACTAAATTATACAGAAAAAATGTTTTCTATTAAGGATTAAATATGGATTCATTCCATTTTTTCATATCCCATGTTTGATATTTCTAATATCATTTCCAAATTTAGTAAATTATAGATCAATTTTCTTTTATTGTGGACAATTAGCTGGATGGCATAATTTTCCATCATATATTCTCTCATCTCCATGACATATTATCATTTTTACCTCATTTTAATTTCTATATAAGTGTTTTATATGATGGAATATATGAATATAATAAATTTCCATACTATGATTTTTGTTACTTCAACTAATATATTAATCAAGTATTGATTTTTATTTCATCTTATATTTTGATGTCATGTAATTAGGATACTCTTAAAGACCTTCATGTTCCTTCCAATTAGAAAATAGTCAATAGGTTAGGCATGTATATTTTTGTACTCAAATATCATCTAAAATAATAATTTTTTTGTTATAATTTGATTCTGTAAGATCATTTTCTTTATAAAGTGCATATTTCAATGGTTGTATCAATTCAATAAAAAAATTTCACCCCATCCATTTCCAGATTTTAGGTTCATCTATCTTCACACCGTTGATAAAATAGAAATTTTTTTAAACCTAGATATAATGGTTTTCCAGTATCACAATATAATCGCTCAATAGATAGTGTTTTCTCAATTTCAACTACATCAATATTAGTAATCATTTCATCAATTTGATCAAAACATTCATTTAGAAAATCACCATCATCATTAGATCTGGAATACATCCAAATTTCACCATGCCAAATCCAATTACTATAATTCAGATTAAAACCATATAAAAATAAATGACCTTTGATATATATTCTTTAAAAATTTCTCAAATTTCAACATCTCAAACATGGAAAACAATAAAAGGTCATTTTTTGGAACATTTCAATTGGAAATTTCCAAAAAATAATTAACCTCTTCCTAATATTCAATACTTGTTCGATGTGTAGTTATACAATTATGATCCATTTTCTACTATAATAAATTTTATGTTTTAAATATAAGTTACATTATTTTGAAATTTAAATTCAAATTTACTTTTATAAATAATAAATTAAATAAAAATTCAAATTCTTTACTTTTATCATCATTTTTCATTGTGTAATGAAACATTATTAAAATCAATTTATTTTTTTAGAAAAATAAAAAAACAATAAATATAAAATAAATATTTGATTATAAAATAGTGATAATTTAAAACACATAATAACAACCTAAAAATTAAATAATTATTGTTTTTTATAAATAAAAGATACATTTAGAATAAAGAATTTATGTATAAACATGGAAATAATCAACCCACATATTAAATAACACATAATTACTAAAAATAATGATAAACACTAGAATCAATTTGATATTACAATTATAGATTATTATAAAAATTAACTACATTAAAAGTATATAATTAGGTTTAGTAATGAAAAACATAAACATAAACTTATCAAACCACATAAAAACATTGAACAACTAACAAAAATATAAAAATTTTCTCTAAAATTATGATTATATTATATTTAAAACTAGATGAATAAACATAATTTATAAATATAACAAAACAAATTTGAACTTCAAAAAATTTATCCTATAAAATAAAAAATTTCACTATTTCCCATAAAAATTAATTCTCCAAACAAAATTATACCTATTAAATCAAATTATTTTGGGTAAAATAAACATTTCTCATAAATATGTTACTCAATATTCAAGTATGAAACCAAAAATGATCACTTATTATTATTTATTGATAATTCAAACACCATGAAACATATTTTTTAACCCTATTCCTTATTATTAACCACTAAAATACGTTTTGAGGTTGTGATACTTCATTCTAGCTCTAGCCAAACTCATATAATCTGTATATTTAATAATTTTTTCAAAAACAAATTAATGCGTCCAATTAAAATAATCCTTATATTTTTATAGGATCCTAGTTTTGTAAACCCATATTACACCATTTTTTTCCAATGATTAGTGAAAATTCAAAGGTCACACTAAATGCATCATAATGCAATTCATAAGTAACCCTTAGTAAATAAAAACAAAAATAAAGACATTTAACAATGATTCCATCATTCAGATACCACTAGTAACTATTTAAAAAAACACAAACAATTACTCCATGAATAAAAAACCTTTTAGAATTAAGGATGAAAAAAATTAGAAATAAAGAAATCCTAGAGAGGACTAAAACTACAGTTGATAGTGGATAAAGAAGGATGATGTGGGTTTATAGTAGTAGCCAATAGCAAACAGTCATGGAAAATAATGGTTGAGGTTGGATGACTATCATATGATGGAATAACAATGGTTCGAGCCATTATGGGTGGAAAATCAAAATCTAGACACTTGAATAAATAAAACAAAAATCATGGATCTTGAAATTTTAATAAAAAAATTAATGTTTTTTAATATTGGATATTTGATTACCAATGTTAAGATATAGCTTTCAACACCGATTATTTTATAAAAAATGTTTTAAACAAAATTTTTCATTTTCAACATCATTTATAAAATAAAATATGTTCAAAACTTTTTTAATTCTTGTTTCAAATAAATGATGTGAAAACATGTCATCAAAATTTAAATTTTCACTAGCGATCCTACCAAGTTTTTGGTCATGGAATATTTGAAATGGATCTAAAATCATGGTCCTTCCTTTAATTTCAATTATGTACTCCCTCTTCATATACCTCTATGTGAGTAAAAATATCCGCATATTCCTCTTCTTAATTATGTTCTTTGATTGTATATTCTTTTTTAGCATGAGTTGGTTTTGTAATGATGACATTTACGAATGTGGAACCTTTGGTAAGAAATATAGATTTTCTTATAAGAGTTATATATATAATATGAGAATATTTCTTCATAATGTATGATACTATACATGATTTTAAGGTTAAGAATTTCCCCATCTCTCTAGCTTGGTATATCCTCTAAGATGTTGCAATTATAGGGGTTACACTTCTAACTTATCATATTTATATTTTCATGAGTTCCACATGTTGTGGGATCCCATAATGAGGACATATATATTAGTTGATGATCTACCTTATTAGTGAGTGGTCTATTGAATTAGTCACCAAGGCTATATTTGGTGAATTATAAGCCTTCTATATAATGGTGATAATAAATTTTCTTTGGAACACTATTTAGATACACTAATGGGTCTCATATATAATGGTAGAGGAATGGTAATGGGATTTATATTTTGTTAAAATTATAGGTTTTCCTCAATGGGTCAAACTTCTAGGTTACCTTTTCTAGATGAACAGGTCCGGAATAGCTTCCTCTATAGAATCAAGTGGAATTATAGTCATACCATGATGTCAATAAATCCCCTTATTGGTTGGTGAACTCCTGTGTATCTCTATGATAACTATCTATCCATAAGATACTTATTCATCACTCTCTTATATGTATGAATGGTAGTAATTTTCATTCTCCATGGAGAGACTACCAAGTATGTTTTACCCTGATATTGGGGTTTCTCTCCCTTTACTAAATTTTTAATATAGGGTCAACCTCACTATCCTAAACCCATTAAAACATTCATAAGTAATTTAGTGTGTTAGAATAATCCCTTAACAAAGGTAATCCCTTTCTATTTCATTCACTATATGGTATTATAGATGCTAGGTGGGTGGAAATGTACATTAGTACCACTAATTTGAGGTAGTTTTAGCAATGTCAATGGAATTGGTTTGAAGTCCCACTAACTAGTATTTCATGGAAACCGTTGGTGTTTTTTAATTTCCCTTATGTTTATTAGAAATAATAATTCCTCAAATTATATTCATCTTGGATTATATTTTTATTATATGGGAGATAAACAAAAAAACCATATGTGCAGTATCACTAGAAAAATTAATAGTCAAACAATGTATTTTTATGTAAAGGATTTCATGTCAGGTTAACCATTTTGGATTTCAATGATTTCATTCTTGTGGGAATGTGTTGGTAATTTCATATATATTGTGACTCTCCCTCTTCCCAATGGTAGGTGGCGTCAAGTATCACTAGAATCCATTTTATTAGTTCATAGGATTGAAAGTTGAATCATCTCATAAAGATTTTTATTATCTAGTATGTAACTCTCTGGAAGATTTAATTCATGTTTATGAAATCCTTCTTGGCAATGATATCAGTTACCTTTTCATGAAATTGATTTTTTGATAATATAAATTTTATTGGATGTTTCACATGGGAATTATATTATATCAATTTTGATCAATGTTTTTTATTTTCAACTTTTTAAATCCATATAATAATTCACTTTAGATTTTATTAACATATTGGGATGTATTGGGATATGATGAAAGGAGGATAGTTGTGTTGTGATAGGGGGATTATTACTATAAAAGGGTATTCCTACATATCCAAAAAAAGGAAATAAAAACCCACATAGTATTATTCCATTTTACAAGGAACATCATACCTTTTATGTTCATGTTACAAAGCCCATAGTGGGTACTTTTAGGGTTATGCATCTGTGAACAAATTTGTTCCTTCTATGTTTTTATATCTTGGACTTCTTCCATGTAATTTGAAGTAATATAGAGTGGACAACTATATGAAAGGTACCTAGAAAAGGTTTTTTTTGGTACATTCATCAAAAAATACCCTTCTAGTTTAATCTATAATATTATACTTATTTAGGTATTTTAGGAAAACAGTATGATTTTATCAACTCAATGTGTTATAGGGAATCAAAGAGGATAATATCAACTTAAGGTATTTGAGGAAACCAAGAGGAGAATCTTGACTTGAAACATTTTAGGAAACTTGTTGAAGGATATTGACTCAGGGAGTTTTAGGAAACTGATAAAATTATCTTGAATCAAGACATTTTAGTTAACTAAGATGGGTATATCAAAACAAATAATTTTTAGAAACCAAGATGAGTATCTCGAATCAAGGTGTATTTGAAAAGAAATACGATTATCTTAACACAATTAATTTTACGAAACCAAGAGAAAAATCTTGAATCAATGCATTTTAGGAAACCAAGAGGAGTAACATTACTCAAGGTGTTTGAAAAAACTAAGAAGTGAATCTGAACTAAAGGTATTTAAAGAAAGAAATATGATAATATAAACACAAGGTAAGTTTTAGAGGGTATTATTCATCAACATCCCAGATAAGAAATGTTTTGAGAAACTTATTACCCTCCACAAAATATTACATGGAGTTGGGATTTTTTAAAGGTGGGTAGAATGAGCTAAAATATTCATACATTCCACAAAATATTTAGTTTATAGAAGAGGATGTTTTTAAAGAATAAGGGTTTTAAATATATAAAAGTATTGAAAATAAGGTAGAAAGTACTTTTGAGATGCACCAATTTAACATAATATTTGTTTTATATGAACAAATGGGGTCCACCAAGGGGTATGGAGTTTTAAGGTTGGTTTCCATTTTAGTTTTATGTAGTAGGAAGCCTTCCATGAAAAAATTACATGGTAAATACAGAATCATTTACATAGGTCTTATACGAAACATAACATGAAGTTTTTATATAGAGGAGATATTTCCATGATGTTTTTTATGTGGAGGGTGACTTACAACTTCAAAAAGGAATTTTAAGTGTTCTTTATAGAATTATTCTAAAATATTGGAAAGGATTTTCCCACAAACTATGTTATTTCCCAGAATTCATGCTCTGAATATTCTCTCTATCTTCTAAATCGCATGTCGGGGGGTTTAGATGTAGAAAACAATGCATAATTTCTCACTCTCGAGTATGAAAAACCACAACTAAATAAAAAAAATATGGTCATGTGAGAATCCTACATTAACATATAAAATGATTTCATGGATGAATAAGAGTCTAGAACTATATAGGATTATCATCATATCATTACAATTGAATTTCTAACCATATAAATTTCAAGTGGATGTATATGAGATATTTTTTACAACCATAAATGAAAATTTGATATCTATAAAGGATCATCATGTTCACGAAAAAAATGAAAACTACGCACTTAATTGTTTTGAAAACATAAATAAAAAATGTATTTCGATCAAAAATGCTGAATATACTAAATAATAATTCATGGATAGCATTATTTCTACATGGTTGACATTCACTGCCTATTTTAGAGAGAATACACAATTAAAATGTCTATTAATTTTGATTTCAGAGTCTTTTTTTGTTTCACAAGCTATAAAATTAAAGTTTACAAATTAATTTATGACCTCAGTTATTAGGTTTGACTATATCATCTGTTTTATAAGTCTGAAAAATATTTATAATACCATTAAAAATGGGTGTTATATTTTTGAAAATGTTTTCATTAGTAATTGATGAAATATATAGACCACCTTATGTGGTAGGTTCTCACCACCACATCACCTAAATAGTAAAAAAAATTAATGAATCTCCATAC
Organism: Viscum album; assembly: GCA_963277665.1. Classification (NCBI taxonomy): domain Eukaryota; kingdom Viridiplantae; phylum Streptophyta; class Magnoliopsida; order Santalales; family Viscaceae; genus Viscum; species Viscum album. Next base: position 1,912,510,942 of record OY728127.1, read on the forward strand.
CTTAGTGAGTGAGTGGTCATGCGGTACATCGATATCCCATTTAAATCATTATCATGCATGGAGATACTTTTTTATCCAAACTTGACTTGTGTTATCTGAGTGGGGAATGAATCATGGATTCCATGTCAACGATTTTGGAATACATTTTTTAATTTCAATAGTGAGTCATACCAAATGTTAAACCAACTGATACCACTTTTTGTGATAAATTTTTTATAATAATTGATTAAATAATTTTCATTGTTTGTTAAAAGTCATCTCCTGCTTCCATATAAGGCTAATTAGCATTTAAATCATTAGTAAAAACTTTTCTTAAGTTTTTATGGACCTGGAATCACTTATTGGTATACATTATAAGATTATCCTTTAAAAATTATTTAGTAACATGAAAATAGTCATATGGTACCACTCTATTAGATTAAAAAAAGAAAATATCCTTGAATATATCAAATTATCTATCAAGTTAACCTCCTTTTTTGGGACCAATAACCACTTGATATGTTCTTAATACCACTTGTTCACTTCCATGTTTTTATTGATACCAATTTATAATTTTTATAATTAATTAAAACCTCTTTATATCTAGCTCAAGATTAATACCACATGAATTATAGATTAGTTATACACAACATTCATTAATTTGAAACCAATTCAAATTCTAGATTAGGCTTTGATATCTATTGTGGTTTCCCTATGATCAAATTTGTTTCCAAATTATTCCTTACTACCACTTTAATTTTTTAATTAATTCACTCAATAGATCATATCTCCCCCATAAACCTAAATTTCTATAATAATAGTTATATAAATTATGTTTATGGGGAGAGGGGTAATGCTTGAACATCATCAAATAGGGGAATGTGGTTGGTCATGATAAACTAGCCCTTTTCTTACAACTTACTTGAAATCATTATTAATACATATTATTTGAATTAAACCACTTATACATACTTATTTATAGATATTTTTCATTGAATCATATATCATTGTTATCCTTTCATTAATTTTGTGACTAATCCCACTTGTATTATTTTCCTTATTTGATGCATCATCATTGTTTCCTTTTCTGTGTTTCCTTACCCATAAGAGGAATTTCCATCAGTCTTCCTCACTTTCCTTGTATTGGTGTTGGTGAGATTGTTCGGTTTCTATGGATTGAACAAAAAAATTAAGAAGTGTAATACATTATAGACCACACATCACAAGATCTACCATGCTATAAAAACTGAATCCATGTGTAATATAAATTATGAACATACACCTTACACTAATGTTGGGCAATGCTTCTATCTTTGATCATATGATTTATAATGATCACTATGGAATATCGAAATTAACTTTCCCTTAATGGTGTATCCATTAATAATCTTGAATCATCCAACACTTGGGAATGAATCTCCTTAAAACCAATTTATACTATCACTGTGGGTGGCAAAAGGAAGATAATGAGAGAGATTTAGTATTTAGAGATTGAATAAGAAATATTCTTTATTGGGTGAGAATAGCCCTAACTTACTTGTTAATCCTCATTTATATAATATTGGGATACACACCCTGATCCCCATACATTTAATCATATATTATGAAACATATGAGTAAATTATTTTGGTTACAAACATTTAGTTACTAATGGATAAATTTAATCATCCCAAATATTTAATATTATGAAATATAGTAATTATATCCTACGTAGAGGGGAGATTTAAAAGTTAACTATTCACATTTTTTTCATTATCAATCATATGGTTTAATATGAATCATATGATATGATTGATCAATCCTTAAAAAAATTTATTGTACTATTTGATAGGAATGGGAAATATCTATACGATATCACTATATCATATTAAAGGATATGACCAAAAGGTATGAAATATTCATTTTTTCATGGATATCATACAATAGGATATCCCTTATATCATATCATATTATATATCCTAAATAAATCATATGCATTTAGGCTTTACGGAATATCTACATTAACCTCCCATCTACAAAAAAGCCTTATAGGTTTTATTCCATTTCACCTTATATTGTATCACACATAAAAACTTTAAAAACCATGTCCAAATCCCATTTTATATATCTCCCAAAACACTTATGGAAATATATTATCAACTTTAATATGTATCACATCATATGTAATTCCTTTTGAATAGTTATCCAGAAATACATTTGGATAAACTCGAAAATAATTTTAGAGTGGATATATGTTTTTCATAAAACTCAATCCATATTCAACCAAAAATAAAGAGTGAACTTAGGGGCCTTTTTATAATTGAATGAAAATATGAATTCTTAAATTCATAAAATAAAATAAAGAGTTTCCTATATAAAATCAACAGTGTTATTCAATTTATAAAGGGATTTAGCCTGATCTCCATCAAACATATGTATCTAAATATTTATTTACACCATATATATCATATAAAATCATATAGAATAATATAATACCTTTTTAAAAGACATATAATGACTATAAGATGTTAATTATGTAAGTATCATATAGCCTCCTCATATATTCTTTATTCTCTAAGTATAAACTAACTAGGTTGATAAATATATTACATTTCATTCATATAAGTGGATAAGAAAGTCATATGCCTCCCAAGTGGATAATTACATCATATTTACCATCTATGTATGGCCATAAATTTTCATTGGCTATCTTAATTTTGGACCCAAGTTTCATAAAAATAATATGAGAGGACAAATCTTGTCTTAGTTAAGCTCCAACTGATGACAAGATCATCAATTTAAACAATCACCCCTTTATTTTTTAAGCCTAAAGTATTGAATAAGAATGGAATAAAGTATTAAAGTTACTAATATAGGTATCACTATAACCATAGGTATTGGTATTCAACATGAAACAAACACCACATGCATAACAAAGACATAATGTCAGATAATCCATGTGGTATACTTGGTGGGTCATCTAGCGCACAAAACTTGTTTTGTACAACATAAAAAAATTCATATATATATATATATTATCTTACCTATTTTAGCCTAAAAATTTCTTCACAACATATAATAATCCATAATGAACATTAGTTAGGTACTACTCAAAGTCATACTTTTAAAGGTAAATTACTATTACACTTCACATAAAATATACACCCAATGTGAAATAATGATAAATTTTAGATTGTACTATGTATAACATGACACATTATAACCCCTTTAAAATAACAAAAAAATCATAAATAAGTTCACGTCAAATCATATCACATATGATGGACTACTCGAGATTCATTATATTTACTACACTTTTTTGGTTTTATTAAAATCATTACGTCTCTATGTAATTACAACCATGTATCTATGTAAACATTTAAAAAACTCTCCCACTAAACTCTTTTAGTGAATGAAATATATAAAGAATTTATTCTTGAATAATGGTGATACTTTGGAATATTATTCCTAGTTTTCAACATATTTAGTAGTTATTTATCTTTAAATTCACAACATAAAATGTTAAAATGTTAATAACTTCTTTTTTTACTTATTATTCTTTCTAAGTTCACCATCATCAACAATATTGGGACCTTTTCTATTAAAATTTTACCTCAAAATATTTTTGTATCTAATATAACTATTTATACCAATATTTTACTAACATACCCCAAACTATTTAGGATATTAAGTGAAATTCACTTTGTATTATGTATGTAATAATATTATATTTATTGAATTTGAACTTTTATAAATGCAAGAATACTTCCAATCACCTCTTAGTTCCAATTTTCTATTTAAAATATCTTTCTATGATACATAAACTTATTTTTATTATGAAATAAAACTTATTTACCTTAGTGGTAATATTTAATAAATAAAATGTTATATCTCTATATTATATGGTATTCATTTTTTTAGAGTATTATTATGAAAAAGATGTTATTATTTTAAATATGCTATGAATGGTTGTTGGGATAAAATCACTCATATTTTAATTAATATCTCGGATAAACTCTTTTATCCTTTGTAAAACATTTTTATCTTTATATTTCACTAAAAAATGTTATCTAATTTAATGAATCATAGACCATGTGAATAAATCCACCATTTCATTTTATCCATATAAACTATTTGTAAACAAAAAAAATCAATTATCATATTATATAAATAATTTTAATAAACCCATCCTTTATTTATATCCATCTAGGCATGAAATATTCATTTTCATTCCACTCTTTAATGTTTCAACTCATTAATTTATATTTTAAATGAAATCTATAAGATCTATAAATTATTTAATTGATATTTAAATATTAAACACTTATAAAAAATTTAAAATATAAATTTGATATCATATACCATTTAAAATTGATGAATTGATTTATATCACATTGGTAGGTGACATAGAATTTATATAGAGTTTACATACTCCTTTAGGTATCCCAAAAAATTCCATAATATGGAAAAAAATTCCTTCTTTCCTAATGCTACCTTTGAGTTATAATGGCCATTATTTTCTATATAAGGAATCATTTTTTGGAATTATGACTTTTATTCTTCTCATTTGAACTTTTTAAAAAATTGAATTCTCAACATGATAATAGAAACTTATAGATCACATGCCTAGTTCAGTTATCATAAAAACATTTAAAAAATAGGTTATAATTTTATCAAAACTCATTTTCATTATTGAAACATTTCAAATAGTTACTACATAATTAATTAAATAAGAAGAACAACCGTTAATGAAACCATCACTCTCTCCAAGTCATTTAACATACTCCACCATATTGAATATATGTTTGGAGAATAAATATAATTTTTTATCATGCATATAATGATTTTGAAACGTTTAGTGAGTTTATTTATGCTTCTCATAACCATCTAGATCAACTTTTGGAATAAATTCAACATTTGGTTACTTGAGAAGGTATTTCCCATAACATGTTGAATTTTTTGTTTCTTACATAATAATTATTCTTATGTTTTAGTACCTGTCTAATAGGTTTCTTACATTAATATTATCCTCTCTGTAGGATTAATATCAATGTTATTTTTTATGATGATAATGAAATCATATCTATTTGTTAGTTTGAGTAACTCAATAGGGGGTTTAATTTAGTACCTAATAAATTTTTTTCTAAAAACATGTTTAAATAAAATCCTCAAATTAAAAAAAAATCACCTAGTTAATAAAAATAGTGGTTTGATATAAGTTTTTTATTTTTAAAATATTTATCAAAGATTTATTACTTCTCAATTAAAACAATATTTCTAATTAATTTAACTTTGGAAATAAATTTACTCAAACAAATACTTATATAAACACTAGTTATGATTAACTATCAAAAAAAATTGTTCTTAGTTTGAAAATAGATGTAATTTAAATCTTTTAAATGAAGAAAACAAAACATAAACACATAATTAAATAAAATAAGGGGTTTTTTCTCAATAAAATATTTAATCCCCTCCAGTTGGAAATCACCTGCTACCAAGAATACGATATAAATACAAATTAATCCACAACCTAGATCAGGAATCCAAATAATAGCTTACAAAATGCCCTAGCCACATAGGGTCTTATTACACAATAACTATGGGAAGATAAACAACATAGACCACATAGGTACATATTCCAAAAATACCATGGGTATACAGACGAAAGGGGATAGAAGAGAATAACAAGTATTCTCTAGTTCTACTATATGAATCAGTGCTTGTTGATAAATAGAGAAAAAAATACACTACATGAATGTAAGGGAAGAATAAAAAAAGAATGAAATAAGATATAGAAAATTTTATTCTAATCGATCTATAAATCCTGATATTCTCAAGTTCCCTCAGATGTGAATTGGATGGGAGCTCAAAATATTTATCTGAAAGTAGTTGGAAAATAGATCATTACGAAACTCTCTTTTTTGAATGTTGGAAATGATCTTAGACTTTAATGAAGTTCCCTGTTTCACAATAGAATTTTCATATAAATGTATAATTTAAGTTACAGTGTGATGATCCTCCTAGTATTTAAATAATTCACACAATTCTTCATCATATGTTCACTCTTTCAGCACTCACTTAAATGAGGGAGTCTTCTTTGAATATATGAAACTATATACATCTATTTAAGAATAATCATACTAATATTCTAGATCCTCGATTTGAGCGTTGAAATTATCTTTAATGTATCCTAAAATAGTTAAGAATATAATATTCAAATAACCATTTTCATTATTTTCATTAATATATCCATTGAATAATTTAATTCAAAGGTGGCAGAAAGGTAACGATATCGCTTCTGGCGGTAATACATATTTAGAGGCAGGAGATATGTGGTGGTAACTCAGCATGGATGTGAGTCATTTAAACTAATGATGAGACATCTCTAGAGGTGACTACTCAAGGGGGTGAGTCATTTTAACTAATGGTGAGACATCTCTGGTGGTGATTTAGTCTGGTGGTTACTTAGCCAGGGGTAGCTCTAGTCTAGCGGTTAGACATTCTAGTGGCGAGACATGTCTAGAAGAAACTCAAAATTGGAGGTTAGATATTCTAATAGTGAGACATTTCAACTAATGGTGACTTATACTGGTGGTGATTCATGTCTAGAGGTGAGTCATTTTAAACTAACAGTGACTTATTCCAACACATATCCAAAAGTTTATCAAATTTCCTTACAAAATAAAATGTTATCATAAAATAGTAAATTCATTATAAAAATAATAAACAAGATTTGAGAGAATTAAAATATGGATGTTCCAATTTTCCCCCTCCCATTTTTGTAGACCACAAATCCTAGCATTTTTCTAGGATAAACAGAGATATACATAAATTAATTTAAAGGATAACATCTTGCTTAACATTTCAAATGTAAAATGTGAGATAAAAAAGAAATTATATCAAATAAAAATAAATTTTGTATCAGTTTGGAATAAATGATAAATGTACTGAAATTGTATCATAGGTATGATATTAAATTATAAAATTCATACAAATAATATGTACCAAAGAATAACATCCAAATAAATATGGTATCAAAGAAACAAGCCAGATAAGTACATCTAAATGATTAAGGTATCAAAGATAAACTTGGTGGAGAATTTAAAACATTAAAGGATATAGAAATGAGGTAACAAAGAATAATTTAACAAGGGTTAATAAAGTATTCAAGGTAAAATAATTTAGTGTAAAAGAGGTAAGAAGTATGGTATCACAGGGAAAAAGAAATGAAAAGGGGTATTAAATTCCATAACTCAAAAATGTAAAACAATAGACATGAAATACATATATAAGATTAATAAGTATCAAAGAGAAATATAGTATCAAAATAGAAATTATAAATGAGATAAATAATAAGGGATATATTCTATTCAGAACAATTTTTTTATTAAATCCCAAAAATATGCAAGTAAAAATATTATAAAAATCCCTCCCAAAATACTAGTGTAAATCTGAGTCAATCTCATGTCTATAGGGAGGATCGGTAGGGAAATTTCCCATATTGGTAAAAATAGTGGTAGATTTAGAAGCTGAGGATGTTATGGCAATGGAAAGATGCACTAAAAGAAGTTTGAGAAGCTCTTTGATAATTAATGGCCTAATATTTTGAATAATTGAAAGGCTAAAACTGAGGAGGTAAAGGGTCTAAATAAGGATAATAGTTGAAGGTTATCATTCATATATCCTCAAAAAACCAATATCGTGCTGGATAAAAATATAAATGGCTTCAAATGGTTGAAAAAATCCATGATAATATTTCCTTATCTCTCTATAGCACAAAAAAAGTATTTATTTTCCTCCATTAAAATATTAAAAAGAGGTTCCAAAACCATCAACTAATCAAAATGTTCCTTGAATGACCTGATGAAATTTCTCATATTGATATTCTCAACAAAAAACTTAAAATGTAAATTTAGATCATGTTTGGTATACACCCAACAAATGTAATATTTAATGGACATTGTGATGGTTTCCCTCTCACTTATAGACTCATTTAATAATTTCATTACTAGTTTTTATATATGATAACCATGATAGTGAATCCTCCTTACATCCTTTTATTGAGTATGACAAACATCTCCAAAAATCTCATGAATTTCCTCTCAAACTATAGACTAGATAAACTCGAAATCCACTGAAACTGAGGGGGTGGAGCAGATGATGTAGAATCCATAAAAGGTAACCTTTATAACCACTCCATCATATAATCTTGAGTGGTAGAAAATTATAACCTCAGCACTTCCATAAGTGACTTCATAGGATCCATATCACTTTCTCATCTATGCTTATCAATCTATACTTCCTGAATATGGAAATTCCTCTTTAGATTTATATAATATAAAAAAATCTCAAACAAGTTACTAGCATCTGTCTCACTCGGCTGGGTGACTAGAGGTTCTTGAGACCTCAAAACTATACCAAAATCAGTAAGAATACTCTATCTAGAATATTCTAAGTCTACACTCTAAAAAAATATGAATTAACTTGTGAATAAGGTGGAGGTAGATCAACCTCTATAGGCTCTAGTCTAATAGAAGAAGTCTCTAAACCAAAATCATGAAGTTCAACAATATTCTCAACTTCATTAACTAAGGATCCTTTAGGATTTTTCCTATCTCTATCAGATATAGTAGATCCACCATATTTTTGTGAACTTTTCCCACAATCATCTGAACCATAATATACTAATCCAATAAATTTTTAACTTGGGGAAGGCTCTCCCTTATAGGATACCTCACCCTCTTCCTTAGAATAACCCTTCTCTTCATCATATTCCTTTTTAATATCATTGGACTATGAATAATACAAACCAAGATAAAAGTATCTTGGGAATTTCTCTCAATTAGTATGAGTAGCGGCAATTGTTATGGAACTAGGGGAATATACCCCCTCAGTAACAATACTAGTCTCGATTCTTAAAAAAGATGAATTGTCACCTGGGTTCTCTAGAACTGATCTCTCTAATGGATCATATCTGGATAAACCATGTCTTTCAACATCTATAGGTATAAGTGATCCAAGTCTCTTAATAGGCCTATCTGATGTGCCAAAACCAATAGGGGATGGATGATTTTTCTGGATCCTCTCATTATCATGATCATGATCAGGTCCTCCATCATAACTATCTTCATCACCATTACCATATTTTCCAATTTTCTCATCAGAAACCTCCACATCCTATTTAGAATATATAGAATAATTTCTTTTATCCTCATATCACTAGAAAAATATATCTCATCATTAGAATCTTCAACTTCACTCAACAAAACTCTCTCAGATAGGGGAAGATATAGGATGACTAGAACATCCAAAAAGAAACAATAGGGATCTTTAGAATATCAGGGTCACTACCATCCTCAATAGATGCATCAACCTCATTATCTTCTACCTCATCATATTACTCCACTAACTCATATGGCTCTAAGATAGGATCCACTAAATTTTTAGGACTAATAGGATGATCTATAGGATTAAAATTCTCATAGATCATATAATTATCTCCAACCCACTTCTTCATCCAAGGGTTCTAGATATCTCTCATACTTCTATAAATAACAATTATCAAGAATAAATCTCCACATTTAACTTTATCTCATTCATATTCATCACTCCCAAGTTGATCGCATCCCCTCTTTTCATATAGAATAGAAGGTAAACGTACTAATATCTCTTCATATTGGTGTTACCTTTCCATAGACATAACAATTTCTAAAAAACATAAATAGAATCTTATATTCACCCTTTAACTCAATAGAATTAGGTCTTCTTAGAGTTTCATCACCTATAAACTCTATTAAGGATTATTCAGTAAAGAATGGATCAGATACACTAGGTATCAAAACCTAATAATCATAGAACACTCCTCCGTGAAGCACATTGACAAATAATACCAATTACTTTCAAGAAAGGGTGAACTCTCTATCATCCATAATACTTTGAATCATATATTTATTCTACCAAAAACCAAACTCAACGTAATGATAAAAATAATGAATCTACATATAATAGAATGGTTTTTCATTTCAAGAGAACCAATCTACCCAACCTTAGTCCTAGACACCTTTAGTACTAATAAATTATTGGAAACAAACCACAACACATCCACCAATTTGTTGGAAAATACTATACAATTCACCAATTGTGGGTTTCTTGGTTCAATGGATGCACGGATCAGTTCTACATTACATCTCTTCACTAGCCTCAATTCCTTAAGATAAGACATATAATGGTGATTAATCCTCACTATTGTAGAAAAAATATAATGAAACTAGGGTTTAAGAAGGATAAAGGTTGAGAGAGAAATAGGGAAGCTGGATTGACTCAAAGGAAGCAGGTGTGAGTGAGAGTGACTCATATTCAAACTTAAGGTCTGGTATTTCTTTTAGGGATTCAAAATAATACAATATAATAAATAGAAGAAAATAGAATAAAATAATAATTTAATCTAGAAAATTAGTAATAGTAGTAACACTTGAATCATAGACTGGTTACTCATCCAATGTTGACTTGTCCAATGGTGACTCGCCAGCCGGGACTTGTCAACGGTGACTCGATAACGGTGACTCATAAATAGTGACTCACCAAAGATGAATTTTCAATGGTGAATCTCCAATGAAGACTCGCCAAGCGATACTCATCAATGGTTACTGTCCAACTATGACTCTCCCATGATTAGACTAAAAGACATTTATCATACCTATTTCATGTTTGATTTGGCACAATATCTCAGAACTCAATGGTTTTGTGAAAACATTAGAAAGATGATGTTCAATTCATATGAATTAAAGATTTATATCACCCTTTTGAAAATTTTACCTCAAAATTGATGTGTTACATAAATTTGTTTTTATATAGAGTGAGACTTGATATTCTTAGATATTTTTATAGAACTTGTGTTGTCACAATTTATAAGAACATTCTTGAATTGATATCTATAGTCTGGTAAAGTGTATTTCATCCACAAAATATATTCATAAAACTTCCAATAGTTATTTAAAAATATTTGGTAGCAGATAGTGAAATTGAATTTTTATTCTTACTACACAAAGATACTAGAGACTTTCCCAAAAGATAAAATTTTTCAAAGGTTATTATTCTATCTAACATGAAATTACCAAAATTAGAATCTGAATAACCAATTAATTCAAATAATTTTCTTCTATGATAGAATAGTCCTATATCAGTTATACATTTGAGGTATTTGAAAATCCTTTTAACAAAAATTAAATGAGGTTATTTGAAAATGGGATCACCTACACACATTAAACATAATATTAGTTCAAATAGTAGTTAAGTAATGTAAACTACCAGTCATACCTCTATAATTGGTTTGATCTACTAGATATTTAGCATCATTAAGATCCATCTTAGAAGCGGTACTCTTGGGAGTGTCACTGCTTTTAGTGCTATACAAAAACAAAAAATATTAAAAGGTATTTATTATACTTAATTTGATTTAAATTAATTCTATATTCATTTTAGAAAAAACTTAAAACCAAGAAAGAATTTATGTTTACCCATTAAAAACATTTCTAATTCATTTTGCACCATCATTGAGAAATCAATGAATATATAATTTTTAGAATATCTGAAAATAATATTATCAATATTGATTTGAAAAACTAAAACATATTTTGAAATTATTTTTATAAAAACAGTATGATTATTTATACCTTTTGAAAAAAAATTATAAATTATAAAATATTTTAGACTATCATAATAAGATCTAGGAGCCTATTTTAAACCGTAAAAAGATTTATTTAATTTAGAAACATGATTTGGAAAAAAAGAATTTTGACATTCAAGGTGTTGTTCAATAAAAACATCATAAACTATATAACCATTTAAGAATGAACTTTTTACATCCATTTGAAATATTTTAAAATCCAAATTTCATGCACTGGAAAGAAGTATTTTTTATGAATTCAGGTATAGAAAATGGTTTAAAGGTTTCCTCATATTGAATACCTTCTTCTTGAATATACCCATGTGCAACCAACCAAGCTTTATTTCTAACTATTATGCCAGATTCATCAAACTTCATTCTAAACACCCAATTAGTTCCAAAAGTGAGAGTTTGTATAGGTATCACTACAAGTTATAAAACATTATTTATTTCAAACTTATTATGTTCTCATTGCATTCCCACCACCCATAATTCATCATTAATTTAATCATTTATGTTCTTACGTTCAAGCTGTGACAACAATGTATGATGTTTAACCTGATTTCTAAGAGAATATCTAGTCTATATACCTCTTTTTAGGTCTCTAAATACATTGTATATAGGATGGTATTTAATATTACTAACATCTCTTTGAAAATAATGTATTTTTATCTCCTAGCCTTCTACGTATTCATGTTCAGGTTATGAATGTTCGTCAGAACTGGATGACTTTTTTTCTTGTTTTTCATAAGTTTTAGAATATTTGGTATTAATATTTAGAGTTAAAAATCATCCTAAAGGTTTTATAAAGGTTTTTTATGATCATGTGGATCTATTTCATCAAACTTGACATGAAAAAATTCTTCCATTTCCCGGGTTTTTTTTTGAGAAACCATTTCACTGGTTATCTTATTAAAAACACTACAATTTACTGGAAGTTGAATAACCAAGTAAAATTCCTTCATCACTCTAGAATAAAATTTTTAGTATTATCAATCGTGTTAATAATCATAACTTTGAAACCAAACACACTAACGAAATTAACCTTTTGATTTATAATATTCTATAATTCATAAGGTTTTTTCTTAAAAGAGATGTATAATTAAAACACAATTAATTATATAAGAGTCTATATTCATATCCTCTTCCAAAAATTGAATAGGAAGGTCAGACTCACTGATCATTGTCTAGGTTATTTCATAGAGTGTTCTATTTCTTCTTTCTACAATACCATTTTATCATGGGGTCTTATGAGCAGAAAATCTAGGATTATAGAAATTTTGTGAGAAAAAAATATTCAAAGCCTGTATTTTTTAACTCGTATCCATGACTAATTCTTAAATTTTTAATCCTAATTCCACTAATATTTTCTACAGATTTAGAATACTTGGTAAAATAAGATCAAAACTCTCTTTTTTGAGCTAGAAAGAAGACCCAAGTATACCTAGAAAAGTTATATACAAGGACATAAACATATTACTTCCCCTTTAAACTATAAAATATATATGGTCCAAACATTTCCATGTAAACAAAATATATTGGTTTAGAAGTTGAAACATATTTATTGGATTTTAAAGATATCTTCTTTTGTTTCCCTTTTAGACATGGGTTAAAAAAATTCATATGTGTAACACCCCGACCCCATTTACCTAGAGTCAGTGCATTATTACATAACATTGGCATGATCATTAAAGATCAAGTCTCGAAATACCGTTTAGTTTAGTAGCCTTGGAAACACTAGATACATTCATAAGATTTACATTACATCATAAAATGAAAACTACAAAAACATATTGTCTCCACACTCATATCCCCTCATACTATCCCTCCAGGTCCTTCATAAAGCACTTCTTCACATCCCGGGAAAAATAAAACATAGAAAGGGGTGAGCTCAGATTCCCAGTAAGGATAACAATATAGCGGAAAATTTCAAAAATAAGCATTAACATTTAAGGCAATGTATAACTAAAACAAAAGCCTTTTCAAATTTAACTTCACCATAATATGGCAGAAATAAAATAAATTAATTCCATTTAATTATTCACATGGATATTCTACTAGTCGAATAATCACATGAAATATCAATAACCACTTTCATAATGAAGGAATGCATAATCCTAGACTATCATAACCACATAGTCAAGGCCTCGTGCCAAGACAACAAATAAGATTTTGTCAAGGCCTTATGCCAAGACACTAGTTTGTCTCATGAGACCTACTGATACATCGAGGATCTATAGCGGGCTCCACCAGTCACTTATTAAGTCCAATGCATTCTTCATATGAATAGGTTTAAACATAACATAAACATTTGTATTAAAACTAACATACGAAATGTCAATACTTTCTCTATAAACCATGAATGGTATTAACACATCCACAGCCAAACATACCACAAAACCTTCAATACATTATGGATGTTTTGTATCATAATAAATCAACTTCCAATAAGCTTAAAATCCATCAAAGGATGTTGACATAGATGAAATCAAAACTATTTGAGAGAAATATCTCTTTTCTTGAAATCATTTAAAAGTCTAATAATTATAAAATAAAACATTTACTTTGAAAATATACTTATAATCTTGTAAGGTATAATTCAATGATTTTATAATGGCGTAAAATAGCCACACCCACCATATAAGTTAAAAAGACATTCATACCATAATTTTGTCGAAAAGGTTAAAAAGGACCTTATTTGAAAAACAACGGAAATATTCCTTTCAACCCATTTTATAAAAATTCAGACAAGGGTATAAATTAATTTAACCAATATTCTATTAAATAGTAAAAAAATTTGGAATACATTTTTAAGAAACATGGATGTGGATGAGGTCCTAGTAGATAATTACGTATAAACAACCTCGGATAATGAAGAGATTGTGAAATAAACCCTTACCTTGTAATTTTCCTTGGTTGAGGGTAGGTTAAGCTCTTATATAATGGTAAAATAATTGTTATTAAATTACACAAGAATCATATACATTAATATGAAAGAATATAAGATCTTTTAACACTGCTTTGTTAATAATATCTTAGTATTATCGTCGTTTTGGGTGTTAACTTACTCGTTTTATTTTATATGTTTTGTTACATAAGTCGTGTTTGTTATGGATAGGTTGTATATTTTTCATATACAGAATTATATCAAGTCCTTAAACATTATTTTCAATCATCAAAAGAGAATTAGACTTGCATTGATACGATGGGGAATGAATCTCATCATGTTTGTGGAGACGGTAGTCCATACGTACGCACGAGCGACAATATCATTCTTTTGATATTAAAATACAATATAATTGGATGTTATATAATATATAAAAAATCATTATCATTTTATATTTATTATTTAATTCAATTACACATCATTATCATACCCATCCAAATAATAATGTTTTGAATAACAATTACACCACGACGTGGAAACGGTAAGCTGTACGTACACACGTATGGTGACATGTCATTCAAAGGATGGATAGAATAATGAATATGGTTGTAACCTATTTATAATAACATCACAGTATATGGAATATACTGGAGTTATTATTTTATAATGGAAATAACAAATAAATTAGAAGTTGAAGAAGAAAGGAACTTGAAAGAGGGTGGTGAAATCATTACCTTTTCTTCAGGTTCTTCTTTTTGATTTGATCAAAAGGGCTTCTTACGATGGCTTTCTGATCAAAATAAGGCCACTAGGTTGAATTTAGGTAACTTGGTAGGATATTTGGGTAGAGTTTGGCCGAGTCAAAAGGCTTTGATGGTTCTAATTAGAGGGAAGGGGAAGTGCCCTTTTACAAGAGAGGTGAGGGGTACCTTTGGAAAAGCTAGACATATTATTTTATAATAAATATATATTCGGTTTTAATGGATCAAAAGTGGATTATTTAAAGTTTAAGGTTGGGATATATCAAAAACCACTCAAAAATTAGGTTTTAGACAATTTTGTGTCACTATATTAACCTTATCTTTTTTATTTAACTCTTAGTTAAATAGTTTGACATTTACCATGCCTCTTTGTATTTTTATATTATATAGTAAATAAACTTACTATAAAATTCCTAGGGACCCCCAAGTGGTCCATTAATAATACACATATCATTATATAATTCCTTTTTCTAAACCTTAGATTTTTAGGAATAGAATATCAATTAATAATATAATATTTTATTTAAAAACTCCTTTATGTCAATTATGATACTATTTAATAATTGATTTTTTTAAAGTAATAAAAACATTATTAATTCAAAAAAAATTCATTTAAG
The DNA here is from genome assembly GCA_963277665.1 of Viscum album. NCBI lineage: Eukaryota > Viridiplantae > Streptophyta > Magnoliopsida > Santalales > Viscaceae > Viscum > Viscum album. The sequence continues at coordinate 1,912,526,830 of OY728127.1, forward strand.
AAATCATAACATGTCATATTAACCAATAAATTTTTTTTATGTCATCAAAACTTTCAAATTATATTTATTTTAACATTTATAATACTAATTATTTGATTGTTTCATTAATAAGGAAAATACTGCAACATTGTTGTGTCATAAATAAATTTAATTATTCAATGTATAAAAATTATAAATAAAATAAAATTATGTAGGAAATATTTTTATCTTTCTAATTAATTTTTATAGTATAAAATATAACATATATAACTCTATGTAATAATTATTTTTCTAAAATATATATGCTTATGACATTTTTGTATTTACTTTGACTTAATTAATATAAAGTGTCATTATCACTTACAAGTGGATCCATGGGGTCCCAAAATCGACCCAAAGATTTACATGGTCGAAAATGTATCAACCAATAGGGTAAGGACACGTTTTAGGGTAATTTATTATTATTATAATATTAATTTTTACCCTTATTTACAGGATTTACCCTTTTACCATGGTAAATAAAATATTTACCGAATTATTCAAAATGTATAAAAATAAAAATTACTTATTTACACAATTTGGACATCCTGATTATAAATATGGAATCCATTTTTCTAAATTCAAATCACCGAAGTGGCAGAAATTAATTTAAAATTAATTCCTGTTGTCAAAACAATATGCGTGTTTTTAAGAAATAATAACTATCAAAAGATTGGCACTTTCTTCTGTCCAGTTTAAATGTGAAATTATTCCCAATGAACAACATTGTATTAAATGGTAAAAATATAATCTAATTATACTCTAAAATCACTCAAATTCATAATTTATCACTATTAATTATTTCTATTAAAAAAAGTTGTTTATAATTAAAATTTAGTAATTTTCACTATTCATCAAAATATAAATGATATCCGAAAAGTACCAAAAAATTTCCCTAAGCTAATTTCGATATTCCAAATACAAAAATGAAGCCAATTTTGAAAGATAAAATGTATAAAATTTCAAAAAGTGGGTATTACTATTCATAACGGCTAGTTTGATTGGTTGTGGTGTGTGTTAGAACTCAAAGTTGCGTACAACACACGCTACTGTATTATTCAAAGAGAAGCGTATCGTGGAAGCTTGGGGTGTTACATTCTCCCATAATTCAAATAATTTCATCCTAGAAATTTCTATAATATGACCGCATAAAAATACTCGAGTGGTTCTTCATCATAAGTTCCTCGGGTTCCTATGTTTCCTCTTCCATCTTATGGTTTCTCCATAGAACTTTTACCAGACGAGTCGTCTGGTTTCTCAGTGTTTATTCTCTCGTATCAAGAATCTTGAAAGGATATTTGCAATAAGACAGATCTTTTTCCAGTTCTAATTCGTCATAGGTGAGTACATGCGTTGGTTCAGGAATGTATTTTCTCAATAGTGATACGTGGAACACATCGTGAACTTTGGAGAGACTTGGCGGCATTGCCAAACGGTAAGCTACAGAACCAATTTGTTCTAGAATTTCTAATGGTCTGATGTACCTGGGACTCAATTTTCCCTTCTTACCAAAACTTATAACTCTCTTCCATGAAGATACCTTCAAGAAAACATGATCTCCTTCCATAAATTCCAAATCCTTCCTTCGGTTGTCAACATAGCTCTTATGCCTACTTTGAGCTACTTTGATGTCGCTTTGGATTACCTTAACCTTTTAAATAGTTTCCTCCACCAGTTTTGGGCCTATGAGTTTTTTTCACCAACATCATCCCAACAGGTTGGGTGCGACATCTCTTTCTATATAATGCTTCATATGGTGCCATCTGAATACTCGAATGGAAGATATTGTTATAGGAAAATTCTACCATAGGTAAATATTGATCCCACATACCATGAAAGTAAAGTGAGCATGATCTCAACATGTCTTCTAAGGTTTGAATAGTCCGATCTGATTTTCCATCAGTTTGAGGGTGGTAAGCAGTGCTCAAATGAAGTTCAGTATCTAGGGATTTCTGAAGACTTTTCCAGAATCTTGATGTAAAACAGGGATCACGATCCAAAACAATTGATAGGGGTACTCCATGAATCATCACAACTTCATTAATATATAGTCATGCTAGACTTTGAAGTGGCAAATCTTTTCTTATAGCATGAAAATGTGCTGATTTGGTAAGATGATCAACAATGACCCATATTACATCGTTCCTTCTAGGAGTCTATGGTAGTCCCATGACAAAGTCCATCCTAATATTATCTCATTTCCACTCAGGTATGGGAAGAGGTTGCATAACTCCTCCATGGTATTGCCTTCCAACATTCACTTTTTGACAAACCATACATCTTTAGACAAAATCAGCTATCTCCCTCTTCATGTTGTCCCACCAAAAATATTCCTTCAAATCTCTATACATCATAGTGCTACCAGGGTGTATAGAGAAATTGGAACTATGAGCATCATCCAACAATTCCCTTTTTAGATCAGGTATATCGGGAACAAAAAGTCACTTCTCAAACATCAAAATTACATCTTCATACACAAAGTCACTCAATATCCCATCATTATCCACTTTAATCTTCTTTTTAAACTCTTCATCGTCGGTCTGAGAACTCTATATCCTTTCCAGTAAAAATGGTTTTGAAACCATTTGAAAAATTATTGATGTTTCACCTTCCATGGTGATTCCCATATCCATATTTTCTACATTCATGTATATAGGATCCTTTTCAACTCTCATCTTATTCAAAACTCCATGATCCTTTCTACTCAAAGCATATACTACCTTATTTTCCTTCCCCAAGTGGTAGTGTATCATGCAATCATAATCCTTGAGTAGTTCAAGCCATCGCCTTTGCCTCATGTTGAGTTCTTTTTGTGAGAAAATATACTTCAAACTCTTGTGATCAGTATAAATCTCACATTTTTTACCATAGAGATAGTGTTTCCAAACCTTCAAAAAATATTACAACATCTAACTCAAGATCATGAGTATGACAGTTCTGCTCATGAATTTTCAGCTGTCGTGATTCATAGGCAATAACTTTATCATTCTACATAAGGACACAACCAAGTCCTTTATTCTATGCATCACTATAAATAACGAACCCATCATTCCTCGATGGTAGATTCAATATAGGAGCATTTACTAATCTTATCTTCCGTTCTTCAAAACATTCTTCACACTAATTTTTCCAAACAAATTTAACCCCTTTACGTGTGATCATTGTTAATGGGTTATCCAACTAGGAAAAATTCTGGACAAAACGTCGATAATAACCTGCTAAACCAATAAAACTGCGTACCTCGGTTATACTCATTAGTGTTGGCCATTATTGGATTTCTCTTTTAATAGAAGGATCAATAGTTATTCCATATTTATAGATAATATGGCCAAGAAAATAAATATCATGAAGCTAGAATTCACATTTTCTAAACTTTCCATATAATTCATGTCTTCTCAGAGTCTTCAATATAATGCTCAATTGATGTTCATGATCTTTGTAGCATTTGGAGTATACCAAGATATCATCAATAAATTCCACCACAAAATCATCGAGATATTCCTTGAAAACTCTATTCATTATATCCATGAATACAGAGGGTGAATTATTCAATCCAAAAGGCATTACTGTAAACTCGTAATGCCTGTACCTGGTTCGAAATATTGTCTTCGGAATGTCTTCCTTATTCACACACAACTAATCGTATCCAGATTGAAGGTCAACCTTTGAAAAGTATTGAGATCCATGCAGTTGGTCAAATAAATCATCAATACAAGGTAGGGGTACTTGTTCTTTATTGTTACAGCATTGATTTCCCTATAGTCAATACATAACCTCATAGATCCATCTTTCTTCTTGACAAAAAGGATAGGGGATCCCCATGGGGAAACACTAGTGAGAATAAATCCTTTATTACTCAATTCCTATAGTTGTTTCTTTAGTTCAACTAATTCCATAGTGGAAATTCTATAAGGGGTCTTCGATATAGGCCTTGAACCAGGAATTAAATCAATGGAAAACTCAATTTGTCGTTCTGGAGGATGTCTAGGTAAATATTCTGGAAACACATCTACATATTATTTCACAATAGTAACATACTCTATTTGAACATTACTTTCCTCACACATAGTTATTTCATTCTCTTACTCCCTGATAATTGAGTTTAGTTAAGCTACTAGGGGTGGATCTAGATAATAATCAGGTGGTAAAAATTCTTCTCTAAAGATAAGGTGTTCTTTATCATCATTATCAAAAATTGTAACCTCATTATTATTACAATAAATATTTACATCATGGTCCAAAATCCAATCCATAACAAGGATTATATCAAATTAAATCATGGTTATGACGATGAGATCAGCAGATAAAGAACATTTATGTTCTCTAATGGGGACTGATTCACAAAACTTTGTTGCAATGATACTTCCCATAAGATTTTTGACTAACAACTCCCTTGTTAAATAAAATTGGAAATATCTAAAAAAAATTAGCAAACTGGGAAGATATGAAACAATGTGATGATCCAGAATCAAATAATGAATTTTCTAAACTTGAGGAAACCATTAAATTACCTGCCACCACGTCTTTTGGAGCTTTTACCTCAGTAGTAGTGATAGCATAAGCTTTTCCTTGATCCCTTGGCCTTTTCTAAGGTAAGTTCCTCAGACACTTAGGACAATCATTTTCATAATGTACCATCTCCCTGCAGTTGTAGCATTGAACATCGGTAACTTCTTTCTTCCCCTTACAATCAAGAGCTTGGTGGCCTTTTTCACCAAACTTGTAATAGACTCCCATTCAATTTAAGCAAGTATCGGGGTGTTTCTTCCCACATTTACTACTAGGAGGATATTCAAATTTTCTATTCTTCCCCTTATTTCCATTTCCAGAGTGATCAGCAGATCTCTTTTTCTATTGCTTTTCTTTAAAGTCATAAGACTTATAGAATTAGTTTTCTGTCTTGACAGCACATGAGACAATATATTTGTACGATGAGAAAGATTGTGAGACTAATGCTTGATAGAGAAATGGTTTTAACCCATCAAATAAATGATCAATCTTACTCCTTGGGTTACGTATATAATCTGTTGCATGACTCGCTAACCTTGTAAAGTTAGCCTCATACTTTGTGACATTCTCGTCCTCCTTTGGTCTCAGACTCAGAAATTTCCTTTCCATATCTGCTTGATGGTCACAAGGATAGTATTTTTTAATAACAGCTCTTTGAACTCCCTCCATTCTATATTTGATACTTCATCATCTTCTTTTGTGTTTTGAATCAATGACCACCATTGGTCAGCATCTCCAGTGAGGCAGTAAACTGCCATGATAACTTTTTCCCTTTCACTACTCCCCAAGGAAAGGAATATTTTCCCTAAGTAATTTATTCATTTCTCAGCTACTAATGTATTTTTACTCCCATTGAATGTTGGTGGTTGTTTCCTCATGAAGCGATATAACATTGATCCTCCACGCTGTGGATCTGGGTGCTCCATATGGGTAAGGTTATTATTCATAACCTGAGTGAGTTTTCCTTGTATGTTGATTAGATGATCAGCACCAGTTGCATCACCAGCTCCACTATAATTATCTTGAGTAGGAGAGAAATCCATACATGGAGTGAATGCATTGATATGGCTTCCATTTCTTCCACTAGGCTCCATTTCTAAACAATGGCATACACTAGATTTGTTTATGAATCGCAATACATAAATCCAAACTTATAAAACACTTAACATAAATTGAACAGTTTATGGATATAATCCATAATCATAAAAATGTTTTCTTTGAGTAATTATATACTCATAAACCCTTCATAATGGTTTTTAAAGAAAATGATAATTATCCTAATCATATCCCTCTGGTGTGTCGTCACCCAGAGTACAGCAAGGCCCATTGTCGTGCACCAATTCCCATTCAATTCTAGATCAAAGCGGTGTTTTTAGGTTTTACCCCTAGGTACATCTGTGCTTGAGCTTCCTCTACCTGCTCGTATCCAGACAGGGATGTATTTCATAAAAAACTCACAAAAATATCTAAAATACCAAAATTCTATGAAGTACTTCTACACTAATCCTCAAAGTCCATCTTAGGTCTACGTGCTCTAATCAGAGTTTATCTAAATCTAACTTCCAAGGTTTTTACTAAACTTCCTCTGATACCAACTGTAACGCCCTGACCTCAGTTACCTAGAGTCAGTGCATTATTACATAACATTGGCATGATCACAAAAGATCAAGTCTCGAAACACTGATTAGTTTAGTAGCCTTGGAAACACTATATACATTCATAATGTTTACATTACATCATAAAATGAAAACTACAACAAAATCTTGTCTCCACACTCATATACCCTCATATTATCCATGAAGGTCATTCATAAAATAGTTATTCACATCTTGGAAAAAATAAAACATAGAAAGGGGTGATCTCAGATTCCCAGTAAGGATAATAATATAGCAAAAACTTTCATAAATAATCATAAACATTTAAGTCAATGTATAACAAAAACAAAAGCCTTTTAAAATGGATCTTCACCATAATATGGAAAAAAAATAAAATGAAGTAATTCCATTTACTTATTCACATGGATATTCTACTAGTCTAATAATCACATGAAATATCAATAACCACTTTCATAATGAAGGAATGCATAATGCCAGACTATCATAACCAAATAGTCAAGGACTTGTGCCAAGACTACAAATAAGATTTTTTCAAGGCCTTGTGACAAGACAATATTTTGTCTCATGATACCTACCTATGCATCGAGGAGTTATAGCAGGCTCCACCCGTCACTTATTAAGTCCAATGCATTCCTCATATGAACAAGTTTAAACATAACATAAACATTCGTATTAAAACTAGCATATGAAATGCCAATAATTTCTCCATAAACCATGAATGTTATAAAAATAAAACATTCACAGTCAAAAATATCAAAAAACCTTCAATACAATATGGATGTTTTGCATCATAATAAATCCACATCAAATAATCTTAAAATCCATCAAAAAATGTTGACATAGATGACATCAAAACTATTTGAGAGAAATATCACTTTTCTTAAAATCATTTAAAATTATCATAATTATAAAATAAAACATTTAATTTGAAAATATACTTATAAGCATGTAAGTTAAGCTTCAATGATTTTATAACAGCAGAAAATAGCCACACCCACCGTATAAGTAAAAAATACATTCTTTACTTAATTATGTCGAAAATATTAAAAGGGACCTTATTTGGAAAATGACAGAAAGATTCCTTTCAAAAAATTTATAAAAAGTCAAAAAGGGTATAAATGACTTTAACCCACAGTATAGTAAATAGTAAATATGTTTTGGAATAAATTTTTAAGAAACATGGATGTGGATGATAAAGAGGTCTTCGTAGTTAATTACGTATAAACAACCTCAGATAATGAAGAGATAGTGAAATAAACCATTACCTTGTACTTTTCCTTGGTTGAGGGTAGGTCAACCACCTGTATAATGGTGAAATAATTGTTATTAAATTATACAAGAATCATATACATTAATATGATATTATATATGATCTTTTAACATTGCATTGTTAATAATATCTTAGTATTATCATCGTTTTGGGTGTTAACTTACTCGTTTTCTTTTATATGTTTTGTTACAAAAGTCGTGTTTTTTATGGATAGGTTGTATATTATTCATATAAAGAATGATATCAAGTCCTTAAACATTATTTTTAATCATAAAATGAGAATTATACTTGCATGGATACGATAGGGAATGAATCTCATCGTGTTCGGGGAGACGGTAGTCCGTACGTACGTACGAGTGACAATATCATTTTTTGATATTAAAATAATATATAATTGGATGGTATATCATATATAAAGAATCATTATCATGTTATATTTATAATTTACTTCAATTACCCATCATTATCATACTCATACAAATAATAATGTTTTGAGTAACAATTACACCATGACGTGGAGACGGTAAGCGGTACGTACGCACGTATGGTGACATGTCATTCAAAGGATGGATATAATACTGAATATGGTTGTACCATATTTATAATAACATCACAATATATAGAAGATACTGGATTTATTATTTTATAATGGAAATAACAAAAAATGAAGAAGTTGAAGAAGAAAGGAACTTGAAAGAGGGAGGTGAAATCATTACCTTTTCTTCGGGTTCTTCCTTTTGATTTGATAAAAAGGGCTCCTTAGGATGGATTTATGATCAAAATAAGGCCTCTAGGTTGAAGTGAGGGAACTTGAAAGGATATTTTGGTAGATTTTGGCCGAGCCAAAATGGTTTGAAGTTGTTAATTAGAGGGAAGGGGAAGTTACCTTTTATAAGAGGGGTAAGGGGCACCTTTGGAAAAGCTAGAAATATTATTTTATAATAAATTCATATTCGGTTTATAATAGATCCAAAGTGGATTATTTAAAGATTAATGTGGGGATAGGTCTAAAACCACTCAACCAATAGGTTTTATACAGGTTTGGGTCATTATATTAACCTTATCATTTTGATTTAACTCTTAGTTAAATAGTTTGACATCTATCGTGCCTCTTTGTATTTTTATATTATATAGTCAATAAACTCACTATAAACATCCAAGAGACCCCCAAATGGTAAATTAATAATAAAATATCATTATATAAGTCCTTTGGCCGAACCTTAGATTTTTAGGAATATAATATCAATTAATAATATAATATTAGTTTTAAAAACTCCTTTATGTCAATTTTGACACTATTTAATAATTGATTTTTTTAAGTCATAAAAACATTATTAATTAGAACCAAATTCATTTGACAGATACTAACATGTCATATTAACCAATAAAACTTTTTTATTTCATAAAAACTTTCAAATTATATTTATTTTAACATTTATAATACTAATTATTTTATTCTTTCATTAATAAGGAAAATACTGCATCATTATTGTGTCATAAATAAATTTACTTATTAAATGTCTAAAAATTATAAATAAAATACCATTATGTAGGGAATATTTTTAGATTTCTAAATAATATTTATAGTCGAAAATATAACATATATAACCCTATGTAAAAATTGTTTTTCTAAAACATATATGCTTATGTTATTTTTGTATTTACTTTAACTTAATTAATAAAACGTGTCACTATCACTTACAAGTTGATCCATGGGGTCCAAAAATCGACCCAAAGATGCCCATGGTCGTAAATGTATCAAAATATAGGGTTAGGAAACTTTTTAGGGTAATTTATTATTATTATTACATTATTGTTTACCCTTATTTACTGGATCTACCCTTTAGCCATGGTAAATAAAATATTTACCGAAGTAATTATTCAAAATATCTAAAAATAAAAGTTACCTATTTACACAATTTATAACTCCTGATTCTAAATGTGAAATACATTTGTCTAATTTCAGAACATATAAGTGGCAGAAATTAATTTAAAATTAATTCCCGCTGTCAAAACAAAAAATGTGTTTTTAAGAAATAATAACTATCAAAAGATTGGCACATGTTTATGTCCAGTTTAAATGTGAAATTATGTACAATGAACAAATTTGGATTAAATGGTAAAAATTTAATCTAATTATACTCTAAAATCACTCAAATTAATAATTTGTCACTATTAATTATTTCGATTTAAAAAGTTGTTTTTAATTAAAATTTAGTAATTTTCACTATTCATCAAAAAATGAAAGTTATCCGAAAAGTACCAAAAATTCACCCTACGATAATTTTGATATTATGAATCCAAAAATGATGTCCATTTTAAAAGATAGAATGTATAAAATTTCAAAAATTGGTTATTACTATTCATAATAGCTAGATTCATTGGTTGTGGTGTGTGTTTGAACTTGAAGTTGCATACAGCACAAGCTACTGTATTATTCAAAGAGAAGCATATCGTGGAATCTTAGGGTGTTACAATATGGGAATTCATGTTTAGGAATATCTTTTACTAACCCTTTCCTAGTTAGCTTTCTAAGCGACTGAATATTTAAGTGTCCTAGTCTCCTATTCCAAATCCAAGATTCATTATAAAGTGAACTTAGATAAGAAATATATTGAGAAAATAAGGAATCTAAATTTTCTGAAAAAACATTTTCATTTCTCAAAGTAGTAAAATTTCAATCATTTTTAGAGTCGAAAACATTGAAAGAATTATTTTCAAATTTCTCATAAAAACCATTATTACATAACTATGAGATTCTAAGTAGATTTTACTTCAACCCAACTATAAATAGTACTTTAGAAATTAAAACTAAGTTTGAATTACCAACTTGGAGAGGGATAGTTATTATCCATTTGGAATTATCATTGAATGTGACATGTCCACCATCCAAATTAAAAAAATTGAATCATAAGTAATATCTTATCATGTTTATAGAATATCCATTGTCCATGTACCATAGGTTCTTACTGGAGCTCTTCAATCAAGTTTCCTACAAAAAAATTACACCAAAAATAATTTTGGAACCTAACTCTTCTTGGGTTTAGAAATTATAATAATTAATGATTGAGGAACCCATAATTACATAATAGTTTTACTATAGGAATATTTTAATCTTTTTGAAATAAATATTTTTTTATGTCCAATTGAATAAAAACTGGTAGCAGATTTTCCAAAACATGATTTAGTAATAAAACTATTCTTGATAATTCTCCTCTATCTAAATCGATAACCTAATCCAATAATTTACTTAGGTGTTATCTATTTTCCAAGAATTTTTGTGAAATTATTTCTCCCTTTTGTGAATAATTATCAATATCTCTAAAATTTCCAATTATGTGATTTTAATTCATTATTCTCTTTTAACAGTGCGTCATTTTTCTCTTTTTCAATAGCAATATTAGATTTAAAATTAGTAGATAAAGTTTGTTTTTTATTTATAATCTTATACTTATCCCTAAGATCATTAAATTTATCTTATAACATGTTACAATACTCAAAATTTTATTCATTATTCATTTTATCATCATTATATTCATCTTTATAATGATTTGAAATATGTGCTGGATAAGAAGGAAAAACATTAGATACATCAGATGTCATTGTCATGAAACATATGTTTTCTCTATCATGTTTTTAATCTTTGGTAGTGTCTGAATCACATGATATATATTTAGATTCACTTTATGTTTCCTTCATTCCATTATTTTAAATTTTATCCTTGTCATCATACTTATTTTTTATATTATTTTGGGTAATTCAACTTTGACATGCCCTTTTCCCTTACATTCATAGCAAACTATTTCATTTGAAGTGTCGTCTCTCTTCCAGTACTTATTCCAATTTCTTATATCTTCATATTTACCCTTGTATCTTGGTTTCCAAAAGAACATATTTTTCTTATAAAACCTTCTAAATATTATGGCCAAAAATTTTATCTCTTCATCACTATCATCATGTGATTCTTCATCACTTGAGATTTCTTCTTCAACTTTTTCAATTTGTATTGAGGTAGTGGACTTGAGTCCTACAAACTTCCTTTTAGTTTCATCTTTATATTATTAGTTAACTTTAAGTTCTCTCTCATACATCATAAACATTCCAATCAGAACCTTTATATCTAATTTACTAATATCACATTATTCTCTAATTGACACTGATATTTCTCTCCATATTTATAAAAGACACCTCAAAACGTGGATGACTTAGTCTTTAAAAAAAATATGATTCCAAAATGAGTGCATTATATTCATGATCTAATTAAACCTGAGATACATGTCATAAATAATCTATTCAATTTTCATCTTAAAATTATCATATTTAATAGTATAAGTATTTAACCACATTTGTTTAACTTTAGAGGTTCCATCATGTGAAACAGCTAAAGTGTCCCAAATTTTTAAAAAAAAATCATGTAGATATTTTATTGAATTTTTCATCACCCAAAGCACAATAAAAAACATTCTTAGATTTAAATTTATTATTATAATCAGTTTTAGTTTCGTTATCGCATGTATTTCTAGCATTATTAGGTATTATATATTTATCTACAATAGTAGTCCAAATTTAAAAACTCACTCTATCAATATAAATTTTCATCTTGATTTTACACTAGAAATAGTTTTTTCCATTAAGTAATGGAGGTTCATTTCTAGAAGAACCTTCTTGTCTATTATCCATAAATATATCAATTTTTAAATAATATAAATTTGAGAACTTTTAAACATAACTAAAATCTCAATTGAAAATATATTTGAGAAAACTTTGATATAAATTGTTCTTCAGAGTCTGTAACTCATGAGGGGGGAGAATTGTATACCTAATAAAATTTTAGTTAAAAAAAAATTAATAAAATATCCCAATTAAAATAAATAGCCCATTTAATCAAAATAGTAGTTTGATATAAGTTTAGTCTTTTAAAATATTTATCAAAGCTTTATTACATATCAGTTAAAAAAATATTGGAAATTACTTTCTATTTTGAAATCAATTTACTTAAGAAAATCCTTATATAAAAACTAATTAATATTGATTATAAATTTATTTGTTTTGATATTATTTTAAAAAAACTCAATTTAATGCTCTTAAATGAAGAAAAAAACATAAACACAAAACAGAATAAAACAAGGGGTTCAGTCTCTAGTTGAGACACAATCCCCTCCACTGGGAAATCACCCACATCCAAGAATATTATAAAAATATAATTTTATCCACAAACAAGATCGTGTATATAAAAAAAGTTTAAAAGCTTTCTAGGACACATAGGGACCTCATCTACAATAGTCGTGGGAAGATAGACAATACATGCCACATAGGGACCTCTTCCAAAAAATTTGTGGGTATATAGATGAAATGAGAAAGAAGAGAATATATAGTATTCTCTGGTTCAATTACAGGAGTCAGTTTGTGTTAATAAATTGAGAAAACAATACACTGGTCAAATTTAAAGGCCAAAAATATAAAGATAAAGAAATAATATATATAAAAGGTATTTCTATTTGGTCAATAAAGCCTCATATTCTTGAGTGTCCTCATATGTGACATGGAGAGGAGCTCAAACTATATATCTGAAAGTAGCAAGAAAATAGATCTTTGAAAATCACTATTTTATGACTATAATAAAGGATCATGATATTAAATGGAGTTATTTCTTTGAAAGTAAAATTTCAGTAGAAATGTAGCATGTAAGTTCCATTTTTATGATCCTTATAGTATTCATCAAGTCATGTAATTGTTCATCAAATGTTTTCTCTTTCAGCACTCACTCATATGAGGGAGTCTTATATTGTGGTTCATTCATTTAATAATAATCATCCAGATATTTGGGATACCATTACTAATCTCTAGCATTGACTTTAATGAATATTTAAATAGTTAATAATATAATAATAAAATACCACTTTTCAATAATTTCATTACTATAGCCGTTGAAATTTTTAATTCAAAATAAAAAGAACAGTGATGTTGGCTCTTTTAGAGGTAATACATCCCTAGAATTAATATATATCTAGCGGTGAGTCATTTGAACTAACAATGATTCATCTATAATGGATACTCATCCTGGTAGTGATTCATTTTAAATAATGGTGTGACATCTCTAGTGGTGAGTTAGTCTAGAGGTGACTCAATCTAGCAGTATCTCAAGTCTAGTAGTTATACATTTTGGCAGTGGGACAAGTCTAGAATCATCTTAGCTCTGGTGGTCAGACATTTTTCTGGTAACATATTTGAACTAATAGTGACTCATTCTTGTGGTGAGTCATATGTAATGGTGATTTATTTTGAACTAATAGTGACTCATTCCAACACTTATCCAAATTTTCATTAGAATTATTTACAAAGTAAAATGCTATCATAAAATAGTGAACTCATTATAAACATAATAAACCTGTTTTTTGAACCTTAAAATACCGAGATTCCAACAATATCTATAACATAATATTTAATCAAATGAGTAGGAATTTTTACTTTCATTTAATAAAGACTTTTATTAAATATGTTCCCACTAAGATGATGACCCCTTTAAAATTTATCATATTAATTAGTTGGTAAAGATCTATATTTTACTAATAAATGACCCTATTTTGTCAAGAACCTAATCACTTTATCAATTTATGTACACAATAATGTCAATTATATCACATATGTATCTTGGATAGTTGGGTGGAAAACATATTTTCTAATCAATCATATGGATAAACTCAACATCGTTACTATGGTATCCTAAATCTTATAGTTTCTCTACCAAGTGTAATCCAAATAAAATACAAAAAAAAATTCACATAACTATTAGGGTCACCTCATTACTTTGTTTCCTTCTATAAAATATCTCAGGGGAGCCCTTCTTTGAAATGAACCAACCCAATTGAATGATTAAGGTCTTGACAGGTGTTTTCTTTGGAAGTAATCTAACACTTATTATTTCAAAAGGGATTTAATACCACCATATTATCATGGGTATTCCCTTTATATGTATTCGTGATTCTAATAAGTTAGTTAAAACTCTTATTCCTTCAAACAAAATCAATATTTTTAAACCTTATTTATATTTAACTCTTTACACATCTCATATATTGTGTTACTAACTCAAATCCAAAGCCATCTACTTTCATACATATCCGAAATCTTAACATGAATAAGGTATATGAGATCCTTTCCTATAGAATATTTGTATCATATAAAGTTAAAAATCCCTTTAAGATTAATCTTCAAGTAATAAATACTCAACCCCCACTTTTCTAGGAAATACAAAATCCTATAGGCCAATGAGCAGTGAAACCCCAAGTCCCTCTACCCAAGGATACTTTACTCAATATAGACATAAATTCCATAATTATTATATCATATAATATGTATGAACTATAATTAACGACTTAGTTTAATCTCATAACCTAATACAAGATAAATTTAAGGTATAACAGAACTAAATCAATTATCAAAGCTATCATGTAACTCCTTTGATGCATGTATGAAGGTTTATAAAGGTATTTTAACACTTTAAACTACATATGTTCATAATATAAAATTATATTCATGGATAAATCAGGGAATAAACAAAATAAAATAATAATTCATAAATTCAGACATAAGATATACATTTATAAACAATTCATAAATAAATAAATTATACATACTTTGTAATTTATCAATGAACTATGAAAATTCAATAGTTAGGTTAATATATATTTTATATTTATCTCTAATATAAACAACATATTATTCTTTTATTTGGAATTTTATTTAACTAAATCATATTAAATGAAATAGAAATAATTAATATTCAAAGTCTATTATGTAATTTTTTTACAAAATATAGATATAAAATATTTAATATTATATAAACCATGATCATGTCAATGATAAAAACATGTATTGATATGGTTTAAATAATTTTTCAAATAAGGATTTTAATTCAAACAATTAAAATTTAAATAGTTATCGATGATTCATAATTTTAAATATAAAATATTTTTTATTTTTTCTTTATTTTTTTACTTAGAGTCACTTTATAAATTATACTTATAATTTATATATAAACATGTTATTTCTAATTTATTTTTCACTCCTAGTAATTTAAAAATAATTTAATGTTAATATTTAATATTGTGGAAAATTTATTTATTAAATGTTTCATTAATACTTTATAAATTATATAAATATCCCAAAATAAAAAATTTCATAATTTATAAATTACGTTACCAATTTATTGTTGAAAATTTATAAAATTTAAATTTTACTTTATTTATTTTTTTATGATATGATTATATCATAAGTGGTAGAATCCCCAATTATCTATTATGTTTTATAATGGATATTATTTGTCCTATGATATCATCCTTTGGTTCTTGGAAATCATATTTTATGATATTTCATATATCATAACTATGATACAATACTCTATTCTTTTAACAAATGTAATAAAAAATAGCATAATCATACTCTATGATTACCAATATCGTATACTATGATATGTGTACAACTAAAGGATTTACACTATTTCACCACTTATGATGTCATATTAGTGGGACCAAATCACAACTAATGATGTTATATATTCTAATTCCAATCATATAACAAATTAGATATCATATTTTGAAATAAATAATATGATATCATAAATTACATAAAGATTATTTATTTTTAAAAATAATTTCAGAAATTGGATGCATGAAATTTACCTAATACAACTATTATGTCTATAATTATTGAATAAAAAATTGTTCTAAGTAGAAAATGACATTATAAACCCCAATACCAAGATCAATTGTTCTATAAAATTGAAACCATGTGTGATATAAATGAATAACATGTACCTTATGTAACGACCTGAATCCAGAGCCCCTCCACTGGTGCCCCATACCCGGTTCTCCACATGACCGCAAGCGCATTTCCCCAAATGCCAGAGGCTGCCAACTAATAGCGAGGGCCTTGGTGAGTCGGTGGGGAAACTATGACCTCATTCAGTAAAGTATACAGCGAAAAAACAACCAAACACAATAGCAGAAACAATCAACAACATACAACAATTTAAGTGAACAACGAAAGCAATGGATGCATAGTAATGATGCAACATGGTACATATGTCTATGGAAAGCAGTAAACAAACCAACGTGTTGAAGTAAAACTGAAAAAAAATGTGAAAAAGAAAAAAAAGTAACCTCCTCAGCATCGCAAACCTCGGATCGGTCCCATGCTCTCAAGCTCCAGTGAATCATGAACCCGAAGTAGAAGGGTGCTTGCCCTAATCTATACCTGGAGCAACATAGTCTTCTTGGGCCCAAAATCATGGCCCAAACAGGGTGTGAGATACAATCCCAGTAGGAAATCACCCAAATATTTGTGCCTAACAGTCAATGAATACATGGCAGTAATAAGAAAAGAAGCAATAAACAGGAACACAAGCAGCTACAATCAACAGTTCTAACAAAAGAAGTATACAAATAAACAACTAGCAACAAAAGAGAAAAGGAAACCCTCTGGGTAGATTTCACAGCCTAACCTCTATGGTTCAACCTATAAGTACTAGCAACCCTCTAGGAGGCACACACAGTATCACCCCTTCTGGTTCAGCTATGAAATTTAAATAATAGACTCTCTGAGGAAGCACTCACCGTCAATTCCCTCTAGAGTCTCGTATCGTACTAAAGGCTCTCTGGGGAAGTACTCAACGTCTCATTCCCCCTGTGGCCCGTGTCGAGGAAATATAGACTCTCTAAGGAAGCACTCATCATCAATTCCCCCTGTGGTCTCGCATCGTATTTAAAGACACTCTGGAGAAACCCTTACGTCAATTCTCCCATTGTTCTACTACTCTAGGTTCTCACAGTCTTGAGTGAAAATAAACATGCATAACGTGCGTGTATCATCCAAGTAAACCTCAAGAACTACTTGGCTACCATTCTAAGGCCCAACAGCAATAAAATAAGCAACAGTTCCACTATCCTACAATTGGGCATAGGAACTGGAAAACACAAAAAAGTAAAACAAGAATGGAAAAGAAATATGAGCACACAAAAATTACTCTACTCACAAGCATAAACCTCTAATACAGCAATCAAGAAATGTAGGCAAACAGTAGGGGTAGAACAGGAAACCCAAAATTCCCCACCCAAGAGTATTTGAGTAATTTGCACAAAATACTCATCTACTTTCAACATAAAGGCACAAACCACCTACCTCGATCCTAGGAGATCGATATACATGAATCAAGACAATTTATTCCCCTTATAACATCGTAGATTTGAGAAAACGCACAAAACAATCAACCCATGATAACTCGGAAAGGAAGATGAATCAGAAAACGAAGCTCAAGAAGAAGGAAGATCTTACCGCTGTGATTCCAATGCAATCGACTGTGCTCAAATCGGATAACGGATGAGAAGATGGGAGCTCGTAGAAGATTCGGTCGTACAGGTCGCTCTTGGATGAATGGGGCCTAGAAGGAGGTATTTCTATGCGTCAGGCATGACCCCGGTCCATTTAGTGAAAAAAAAAGGAAAGTACATGGGGTGTAATTTTAGATTACATGGCACGTACTGGGTCATTTCCGTACTCCTCCAAAATCGGCCTCCACGTCATCCCTACACACCGTGTGTGTGGACCGGGCATGGACAGCACACGGATTCAAGCCGGAGAAGAGTACACAGTGTGTACTCAGAAATTACACGGTGTGTACTTCAAAAATTTCCAGAAAGTTCATCTTTATTAAAAACTCCAGAAAAGGGTAAAACATACCTGAAAAGAAGATCTGGGTTCTTACAAACTTCCCCCTTTAAAGAAATTTGTCCCCAAATGTCCCTAATGTGGCATTGAAGAAGAATCATCAAATAGCTTCGGCCACTGCGATCGTACATCGGCCTCCCTTTCCCAAGTCCCGCCCTGTACTCGCCCGTGCTGCCATAGCACCTATACCAGAGGAACAGACCGCCTACAGAGAACCTTCATAATATGATCGAAAATTTGGATGGGATGCTCATCAAATGAATCATCTTCTTCAAGTTCAACCTCCTCAGGCTTAAAGACATCAGATGGGTCCGAAAAGTAATGTCATAGTTGAGAGATGTGGAAGACACCGTGCATGGCCTGGTACCTCTGGGGTAGCTGCAGCCAATAGGAAACCGTCCCAACCCACTCCAAAACCTCAAATGGCCCGACGTACCACAGTGAAAGCTTGCCCTGTCTCTGAATCCTCTTGTGTCCCAACCTCAGTGCGACACACAGAAAAACCTGATCCCCGACCTCGAACTCCAGAGGTCGTCTCCGCTAATCAGCATAAGACCTCTGTCTAGACTGAGCTGTAGCCATCCTCTTCGGAATTAGCTCTATCTACTCTGAGGTCTCCTGAATGAGACGAGGTCCTAGCAAAGATGCCTCTTCTGCCTCTAGCCAGCATAAGGGTGATCATCATGGCCTACCGTACAAATCCTCGTAAGGTGCCATCTGAATGGTCACCTGGAAATTTTTCTTGTAGGAGAACTCCACTAGAGGAATATGCTTCTCCCAAGAACCGCCAAAGTCTAGAATGCAGGCTCGGAGCATATCCTCAAGCACCTGGATCGTGCGCTCGAACTGGCCATCAGTCTGGGGATGGTATTCTGTACTTAAAAGTACATGTGTACCCAAGGCCTTCTGAATCCCTTGCTAGAACCGAGAAGTAAAGTGTACATCCCTGTCTGAAACAATAGAGTGTGGAACTCCATGCAGATGAACGATCTCTCGGATGTAAATTCGTCCCAGATCATCAACACAGAAGGTCTCCTTGATCAGTAAGAAGTGGGAAACCTTTGTGAGTCTGTTGACAACAACCCAAATAGCATCGTTCCCCCGAGGTGACCTCAGAAACCCAGTCATTAAGTCCATCACAACATCATTACACTTCCACTCTGGAATGGGTAACTACTATAAAAGGCCTACTGGTCGTTGATGCTCTGCCTTCACCTGCTGGAAAGTAGAGCATCTCATGAAAAAAACCAGCAACATCTTTCTTCATACCTGGAGAACAGTAATGGCTATGAAGATCTCGATACATCTTGGGGATGCCAGGATGATCTTCCCAAACTGAGGAATGAAAATCCCACATCAGCTCCTCGCGTATGTCTACTGGCACCCATACGTGTCCCTGGAAACGCAAGATCTCATCCTCGACCACTATCCATCCAAGAAGAGGGTCATTGCCTGACACACCCTCCTACAGGACCAAGCCTTCTGAGTCTGATAGCTGCCTCATTTGTACCCTATTAAGAAGTGTAGAGGTAACAGCTATAGAAGATAGGAAAGTCTTTCCCTCTCTATCATGCACCTCCAGATGCATCTCAGAGAACAGATCCATGAGCTTCCACTCACTGCTGGCCTCCTGAACTGCATGAATCTGAGTTCTCCTACTCAACGCATCTGCCACTGCGTTGTCCTTTCTTGGTGTATAGGCGAACTCAAAATCAAAAGACTGAAGATAATCGACCCACCTGTGTTGTCTCAAATTCAGATCACGCTGAGTGAAGATATACTTGAGACTCTTGTGGTCGGTGAAGACCAAAAAGTGCTCTCCCAGCAGATAGTGTCTCCAACAATGTAGGGCATGAATAATAGCTGCGAACTCCGGATCATGTGTAGGTTATTTCCTCTCATGTGGCCTCAACTGTCGAGACCCATACACAATGACTCCATATCCCTACATAAGAACACCTCCAAGCCCAATACCTGAAGCATCACAGTAAACAATGCCGTTCTTGCCTGGATCAAGAAAGACTAGTATCAGTGCTGACGTCAACCTCTCTTTCAGCTCCTGAAAGGCTAACTCACAGTAATCTGACCATAAGAACTTTGACCCCTTCTTGGTCAGACCCATCAAAGGTGCTTCTAGATGAGAGATGTCCTGAATAAAGTGTATGTAGTATCCATCCAGCCCTAGGAAGCTCCGTACCTCAACGACGTTCTTCGGCTTCTCCCAGGAAACTACAGCTCTCACTTTCTCTGGGTCCATAGATACTCTTGACTCTGAGATGACGTGACCCAAGAAGTGAATCTAATCCATCCAGAAGTGGAACTTTGATAGTTTAACATAAATCTGATGCTCTCTCAGTGTACTCAGAACGATCTCAAGATGTGTGGCATGGTCTTGTCGAGTGTGAGAGTACACCAAGATATCGTCCACGAAGACCATGATGAAAGAGTCCAAGTAAGGATGGACCACTTGGTTCATCAGTGCCATGAAAAATGCTAGTGCATTTGTGAGACTGAACAACATAACTGTAAACTCCTATAGACCATACCTACTCCTGAAGGCTGTAAGAGGTATATCTGATGGTCTAACGCGCAGCTGATGATAACCGGACCTCAAATCGATCTTCGAGAACACCCGAGCTTCTCGAAGCTAGTCAAAGAGGTCATAGATCCTCAGCAATGGATATCGGTTCTTGACCATCAACTAGTTCAGTTTCCGATAATCCACACAAATCCGAAGGGTACCGTCTACCTTCTTTGCAAACAGGACAGGCGAACCCCTAGGAGAAGTACTGGGTCGGATGAATCCCTTAGCCTGCAATTCCTCTAACTACTTCTTGAGCTCCTGCAACTCAGAAGTAGCCATCATATAAGGAGTAATGGACAGCGATGTCGTTCCTGGCACGAGCTTGATAGAAAAGTCAACCTCACGCTCCAGAGGCCAACTTGAGAAATCCTCTGGAAAGACATCCCTGAAGCGATCCACCACTGGAGGAAAGTCCAACTGCGGAGTCCCCTGATCATCTAGATAAAGACTAGCAATTTCAATCGTCACCCTTCTTAGCCCATGATGCTCGAGTCCTGCTCAACACGCCAGAACATCCCATTCGCCTCTATGAAGAAAGGATTCACCCTCTAGTGAAATGAAACTCACTTTGCGGCAATAACAGTCGATGACTTCCTGGAAGGGAACCAACCAGTCTATCTTGAGGATAACATAATAACCTGTCATCTCTAGTAAATAGAGATCTCATAAGAAACGATACCCTGAAACCTCTAGAGGGAACTCTCTACACTGGAATACACTAGATGTCCTCGTCCCCAAAGGTGTGTCTAGTGTCAAAGAGTCGGCAGAAGAAAAGACATAGAGCCCAATGCTCTCCACAGCAGCAACAGAGATAAAACTATGTGTAGTGCCAGTATCGAAAAGGGCTGAAGATAAAACGGAGGATACTAAAACCATACCTCGAACTTTAGAAGGGTCGAGATCCTACTCCTGATAGATCTGCTCCACAGCGAAAGACTAGCCTATACCACGGACCTGCGCCCCTGGCTGCCCACTCTGAGCTGGTCCACCCTACTGATGCTGAGGTACTGCTGGCTGACCGCCACGGCCTTGACATCCACCTCAGCCCGAATGGCCGGAAGAACTTCAGTTCCCCGACAGGTGAGAAACTAATGGTGCTTCTCTTGAATGAGGAGTCATTGAAGAACCCTGGTCACCCGCTGCTGGTGAGAAAACCTGGCAGAAATGCCGAATATGACCCATCTTGCTGCAAGATCAGCACTCCATGGGGTCTCTCTGGCACTGCGGCCTCATGTTCCATGACCGGCCACACTGGTATCATGTCACCTGACTTCCTGATGATGCCTCACACTTCCTCGGATCACCGCGCATAGACTCTCTACGACACTTCTTGTTGTCATAATGAGGAAAAATAGCTCTGGAAGTAGAACCACCCTAGCTTGCAGCTCCAGAGTCTTTCAGATTGCGCTCCGCGATCAGTTCCTGGTTGACGATGGAAGTGATGGAAGTCAGCTGGAAGATGTTCACTTGCGATCGGATCTCCCTCCCAAGGCCATCCTCAAACTTCCTTGCTACGAACACCCCACTTGCATACCAGATGGGGGTGAAACGTTGCAGCTCGGTGAAGCGAGAGGAATACTCCCTAACAGAAAGAGTACCCTGCTCTAAGCTCGTGAACTCTCAGGCTTGATCGGCCCTCAGGGTCTCTGGGTAGAATTAGTCATAGAACACACGTTGGAACTCCTCCCAAACCATTTCCTACTGTTGACCTGCCTGTGATATCACGTCCCACCACCTCTTGGCGGAGTCTCAGAGCATGTAGGTGGCGATCTTGACCCGCCTCTCCGGAGGCGTCTTCATATGCTCGAAGATAGTCAGCATGGCTTCCAGCCATGACTCTGCAGCCTGAGGTCCTCCTTCCCCCGAGAACGTGGGAGGATGTTGCTTCTGAAAAACTTGTGTCAAGTCTGCCATAGTTGTGGCAGGAGGCGGCGCTCCCTGGAAGGCATGCATCATCCTCATGAAACCTTCCCTGAACTGCGCATCAGCACCTGCGACTGGTATAACAGCCGGTGCCAAGGCTGGACCGACGGGAGGATCGGCAAGAAGTCCCCAATCATCCCTATCTGGTGTCTGATCACTGCCTGACGACAGACTTATGACTGGAGGATGTCTCAAAGTCATAGTTTTGAAAGATCAAAAGTACACCTTAGAACGGAAAAACAAGGATAGAGAACACAAGAGTACAAAACGGGAACAGGGGAAGGAAAACACACAAGTTTACAAAACATGATTACATGGAGTGTATAAAAACTACACGGTGTGTCTTCTTAATCCACTGACATGGGCATGTACCCCTGCTTTATAGGTCATGTAACACCTCAAACTACACAGCGTGTTGACCCCAACACACGGCGGGTACTTGAAAACTATTCCCCTACCTGAGTTTCCTTACACGGCTAACCCACATGGTCCAACTTAACCTGAGACTACACGACGTGTTCTTAACAAACACAGTGTGTACTAGACGAGGCTTCGGTAGCCCGTGTTTGTTAAGCACATGGTCATCTACATGGATGAACCTTACACGGCGTGTATAGGTGAAGGTGACACCATCCTGTGTTGTTCACGACACAGCCGGGTACCTGAGAAAGACTACATGGAGTGTGCCTGAAAACACATGACGTGTCTAAGAGAAGGCCATGATGACCCGTTTTGTTCTTGACATGGTCGGGTGCCTGGAAGGGACTATACGGCATGTTCCGTTACAACACGGAGTGTGCTACTCGAGCTTCCCCAACTCATGTTGTTAGTGACATGGTCAGGTACATGGATTATTACCACACAGTGTGTACCTAACATACACGACATGTTTCGAAAGTTACTTTCACGACACTGTTTTTTGCTCACACAGTCAGTAACATGGCCTGAAAACTACACGGTGTGTATCCAAAAAGTACACGCCGTGTATTCTGGGTTTTTCTGGGAAGTAGCTCAGAAACTGCACAGAACCCCAGAAACACTAAAAACAAGGCAAAGAGGTTCCAAATTCCGATTTGTGAGGGCCCATACTCCCGGTGAATCAAATCTTGGAATCTCCTATAGTCACATACAAGGGAAAAACAAACATCTCTCTAACATAACAGCAGAGATTCTATCAAGCATATATCACAACAGCATGCATAATCTACACGAATTCTATCACAACAGCATGCAATCGCTAATGCACCCTAGATGGCATGGAAAGAATGAATGGCATGTGATTTCTAGAAGTGACTATATGATGCATGAGATTTCATAACCTTATCTCATTGGGTTGCAAGAGAAATAAAACCAAAATATCAAAACAATAACCACACAAGTCATGTGAATCACTCTAGGTGAAAACATATCAACCATAAAAACTCAAAACCAGCAAACTGAAATTAACGAGGTAGCATGGCTTTTCCCTGTACATGGGTTAGATACTCCCGAGAATAGCTTAATACCAAGTACCGAGTTCATCCTATCCCTGGCTAAAGTCTCCAAACAGTAAAGCAGGAGAAAAGAACTCCTCTAATACCACTTTGTAACGACCCGAATCTGGAGCCCCTCCACTGGTGCCCCATACCCAGTTCGCCACATGACCTCAAGCATTTTTTCACAAATGCCAAAGGCTTCCGACTAGCAGCGATGTCCTCGGTGAGTTGGTGGGGAAACTATGCACCCATTCAGTAAAGTATACAGCAGAAAAACAACCAGACACATTAGCAGAAACAATCAACAACATACAACAATTGAAGTGAACAACGGAAGCAATGGATACATAATAATGATGCAACATGGTACATATTTCTATGGAAAGAAGTAAATAAACCAACATGTTGAAGTAAAACTGAAAAAAAAAGTGCAAAATAAAACAAATTAAACTCCTCAGCATCGCAAGCCTCGGCTCGATCCCATGCTCTCCAGCTCCAGTGAATCAAGAACCTGAAGTAGAAAGGCACTTTCCCTTATCTATACCTGCAGCAACATAGTCTGCTTGGGCCCAAAATCATGGCCCAAAAATGGTGTGAGATTCAATCCCAGTAGGAAATCACCCAAAGATTTGTGCCTAATAGTCAATGAATACATGGAAGTAATAAGACAAGAAGTAGTAAACAGGAACACAAGTATCTACAATCTACAGTTCTAAAAAAATAAGTACACAAGTAAACTGCCAACAACAAAAGAGAAAAGGTAACCCTCTAGGTAGCTCTCACAGCCTAACCCCTATGGTTCAACCTATAAGTACTAGAAACCATCTAGGAGGCACACACAGTCTCACCCCTTCTAGTTCAGCTATGAAAGTTAAATAATAGACTCTATGAGGAAGCACTCACCATCAATTCCCCCTATAGTCTCGTATCATATTAAAGGCTCTCTGGGGAAGAACTCAACATCTCATTCCCCATGTGGCCCGTATCAAGGAACTACAGACTCTCTGAGGAAGTACTCATCGTCAATTCCCCATGTGGTCTCGCATTGTATTTAAAGACTCTCTGGAGAATCCCTTACGTCAATTCTCCCTTTGGTCTACTACTCTAGGTTCTCACAGTCCTGAGTGAAAATAAACATGCATAGCGTGCGTGTATCGTCCAATTAAACCACAAGAACTAATTGGCTACCATTCTAAGGCTCAACAGCAATAAAATAAGCAATAGTTCCACTATCCTACAACTGGGCATGGAAACTGGAAAACGCCAAAAAGTAAAACAAGCATGGCAAGGCAACCTGAGTGCAAAAAGATTACTCTACTCACAATCATAAACCTCTACTACAGCAATCAAGCAAAGCAGGCAAATAGCAGGGGCATAACAGGAAACCCACAATTCCCCGCCCAAGGTAATTTGTGGAATTTTCACAAAATACTCATCGATTTTCAAAAGAAAGGCACAAACCACCTACCTCGATCCTAGGAGATCCATATACGTGAACCACAATGATTGATTCCCCTTAGAACATCATAGATCTGAGAAAATGCACAAAAAACTCAACCCACGATAACTCAGAAACGAAGAGGAATTCAGAAATTGATGATCAAGCAGAAGGAAGATCTTACCACTACGATTCCAACGCAATCGACCGTGCTTGAATCGGAGAATAGACGAGGAGACGGGATCTCATCAAAGATTCAGCCGTACGGGTCACTCTCGTATGAATGGGACATAGAAGGAGGTATTTATGTGCGTCAGGCGCGACCCCAGTACATTTAGTGAAAAAAAAGAAATTACACGGCGTGTACTTTTAGAGTACACGGCGTGTACTGGGTCCTTTCCGTACTCCTCCAAAATCGGCCTCCATGTCATCCCCACACACTGTGTGTGTGGTCTGGGCATGGCCAGCACACAGCTTCGAGCTAGAGAAGAGTACACTGTGTGTACTCAGAAAGTACACGGCATGTACTTCGAAAATTTACAGAAAGTTCATTTTTCATAAAAACTCAAGAAAAAGGAAAAACATACCAGAAAAGAAGATCTGGGTTCTTACACCTTACACGGATAGTTGTTAATGCTCATGTCTTCAATCATATACTTGATAAAGATCACTAAAGAATAGATAAATTATTTTTCCCTCGAGGGTGTGTCCAATGATCAACTAGAATCACATTATACTTGGGAAGGAAGCTTCTTGCAACCCCAGTATTCTAGTACTTCATATTTTAAAGGGAGGAGAATGCGAGAGTGAATAATTTAGTGTCTTTTTTAGGCAATCATAACCCCAACTCAATCGTTTATCCTCCTTTATAGAGGATTCAAATGCACTCCCCAAAACCCAATCATTTACTCCCATATAATGAAACATATGACTAAATAATTTATGTTATAAACATTTTCTTACCACTGTAATAATGAAATATACCTGATCATTTCCTCTTAAGAAAGATAATAATTATATATTACATGGATGGAATATTTAAATGTTAATTTTTATCATTTAGTTTTCATTATTAATATTAGGGTGTAATATGAATTGTAAAACACAATTCACCAAGAATTATGATATATCATACCATACTATTCGATATTCAAGGTAAGTCATTATATAATATCCTTATATCATATTGAATGATATATCCACAAGGCATATATTATTCCTTTATTTCAAATATATCATGCAATGTGATATCCCTTATATCATATCATTTGATAGAGCCTAAATACATCATATAGATAGAAAATTTAGGGAATTTATCCATCAATAACCATTTAGGTATGCTTTATGTTTGTTCTCTTTAATAACCATTAAGAATACTTTTAATTTATTTATCCTTGGTAAGTATTTATTTTAATACCTATCATTATTTTATTCACCATGGGATGATTTTGTAGGACCCTAGAGCACCCTGAGAGGGGAGGGGTGAATCAGGATGTCAAATTTTTCATCTAAAGTGACAGATCTTGTTCCCACATTTGTAGGAACTTGTTAAAACATGTCTGTTGTAATAGTGTAGTAATAAAACATTCACATGAAATAAGACAATGCATCAATTTTACTTGGTTCGCCACTAAGGGCTAGTCAACAGAGCATATGCCAATGGTGTTTCATTTGTACCAACGTCCATTAAACTTCATTAGTTATGGATTAAAAAAATTCAGACACAGTCAATTGGTTCTAGGTACTCTGCCTTTACAAGATTTTAGGGATTGCTCATAGTGTCCCTCATAACACTTCTGTTGAGCAAAATATTCTTCTTACATCAAATTCATGAATTTATTTCCTTGAATTCACTAATCAAACAAACTAGATTCCCAAAGCATAGTAGAACAATACAATGACACTTGTGTGAAACACCTACCCTTGCACATAAGAATTGGGATTTCCATGCATGATAGCTTTCGTGCAACACTTACTTTTCACACAACCTTTATCTTTCATGCAGCCACACCATAAGATTCACTTTCTGTTTAAATACTAAAGGAATTATTTGCACTCAAGATTTTATCTCTACTTCTTTTATGCGTTAAAGTCTTTTTCGTGGTAGAGGAACCCGATCTTTGTTTAGAATTTATAAGTCTTACATGTGGGTTGTTACCTATTTATAGGCCTTGATGAACCTACGTGCAATTTTCTAACACATCTTCATCGTTTCTCATAAGATTGTTTCCAGTCAGGAAAAACCCCTTTTGATGTCACATTGGGCGCATAAGATTATTCTGCAAAACCTCATCTTTCACACACATTTAAATCTTTCAGAAACTTTTTTTCTTTTCAAAATTTTGATACAATGACCCCAAAACAAGACTTTTGAAATTTTTTTCAACCCCCCCCCCCCCCAATCTTGCGTAAAAATACCATTTCCAAAAATAATTTTCTCTATTTTCCAATTTATGTACCAAAACATTTGGCGAACACTACGAAATAACATGAACTTCAATTCTATTGTATGCTTGAACTATATGATACATTTACTTGAAAACTTCCTAATATTTTAATAAGGATTGAAAAAAAACACAAACCATAAACCATTTACAGTAAAGAATAGCCTGGGTTCCAAAAATCTCCCCCTTTGTGTTTGTTGGCAATCTGTAGATAAATTCAATAGAACACTAGCCACAATCAAGCCCTAATACGCAAGAATCAACTCAGCCAATACTCTAAGTCTATGTGATAAATTCTCATGGTAGAAAACAATTTGTGGAATATTGAATTTGGTTCTCCTATTTTGGAAATCATAAAGATGTCCAAGTTATTCTATCATGGTGTCATAAGCATTACATTCCCTAAACAGTTTCCTCCTTACACTGAATTCTCATCATGTGAAACAAAAGAATTACACGTCCTGAGATATTTCTTCATCACACTGAATTTTCATCATTCTCCATTCTACTATAACTAAAAAATCATTTCATCATCTTACTTTGTACAATTTAATTTATTCCTCCTCCCCCATTGGAAATAAACCCAAAGAACAGTATTTGTACATTGGAGAGCTCAAAACACACTCCCCATAGATTTTATATCCCCTACAAACCTGTATCACTTCCACAGAAATATTGAAAATAGTTAACATAACTTTGGATAGGGGAATTTTATATCCTCCTCATGCACTGGGAGGTGGATGAACACTAAGGTTCAACCGATGTTTCTCAAACACTTGTGCTTCTAGTGGCTTCATCAGAATGTTATCCATTTGTTCATCAGTTCCAATGTGATCCATTCTAATCATGCCTTGTACAACTTTTTATTTTATGAAGTGATTCCTTATTTCAATATGATTTATACGAGAATGTTGAACAAGATTATTTGTAAGATCGATCATGCTCTTGTTATCACAGCGAATCACCATTGGTTTTTTTATCTCATATCAAATATTTTTTAGTTATTTCTTCATCCAAAATAGCTGAATGCATGCCTTTGTAGTTGAGATATCCTCTTCTTTAGTAGTATTGAGAGATGTTATTTCCTGTTTCTTACTCAACCATCCCACACACTTATTTCCAATGAATAATTTTCTACCACTTTTGGACTTTCTATCCACCACATCTCTAGCCCATTAAGCATCATAAAATTCCAATTATTAATTATATCTTCCTATAAAAAAGTGTAAGCCATAATTGTGAGTACCTTTAATAAACATCATGATTTATCAATATGAACTATACGGTTGAGATGATCTTCTTAGCCATGATTCTCTATTTGTTTCAATATTCATGCTTGAACATCTGAACATATGTTCTAATTTATGTATGTGTGGCATGGATCGCTTCACATTCTCTTATGCTTTGCCTATATAATTGTTCTTATTAATATCCATAATGGATGATACATTCTTTATCCTATTGAGGATTTCTTCTTACTCTGGTATTAAGGTTAAATATCCTTCTACAATGTGACCAGATTTCATGCATCTCCCACACATAACTTATTTTACATGAGTTTTTAATTTTTTTTATAAAACACTCATGAACTTTTTCCTCATCGGGTGGGGAATTTTCTTTTCATTTAACACCAACCATAGATTGTGCATAAAGTTTATTCATACTTTCGAATTCTTATGTCCAAATAAACAAAATTTCATTAGGAACTATTGTATCATGTTTAGATCTTTTGCATGGTTTCAATTTGAGTTTCATCCCTCTTAGTATTTCTATTATATGAACTACCCTTAAACTTCGTGGATTTAAAATCCAAGGTCTTATCAGCTTCCCTACTTTAGATCTTCTTAGAAGAATTTTTGTTCACAATATTCTTCTGATTTCATCCCAATGTAGATTCATCATAATATTCCACTATTTATGGTCTTATTTTATTATCATAAATGAATTTATGTTAAGAGTATCATGTACTGGCCTTGTGACCACTGCCATTTCATATAGCCCAGGTGTTATCAAGCAGTCCAAATCTATTTTTAGTAAACATATGCTTCTGGACCTGGGGATATTGTTTCTTTATCTCTTGATTCCTCCCCCATGAGATAGTCTTATATTGTTCTTTTAAATTTTGAGGATTGTACCAATAATTTAATCCACAATTCCCAAATTTGTTATAGCACCAACATTGACCCACAAATCTTGATTGATTTATATCCCTTGTAAAAGGTTGTTGGCTCCTCTTCATGACTTGTTGAGCTCTCTGTTGGAAACCATATTCTATACTCTTTTTCCTATCCACACTAGTCATAGTGGATGGTTTTTTTTATATCCTTTATTCACCTATACTTGTCTAATATTTGTCTTACAACCTCCACTATTCATGATAATAGTTTTATAGGTATTAAAATAAGATGGTTTGGATGGTAACTATTTCATCTAAACTACATGAGAGAGATAATAAAAAGATTTCATGTTCCTCATATCATATGTTAGAGGTCTTTAAACTATAGAATCCTCCATTGAGAATTGAGTGGAAATAGTAACTATTTCCTTCTTTTGTGAAGTCTCAATATATGTCTTCTTAATATTGAACTATTGGGCTTCAATGTCAAGACGTTTCCGACTGATGATGATTTTATGATCTTAAATCATAATTATATTTTCTTCAAAATTTGTATTCACTCTAAAAACATCTTATTCATGTAGATTAACTTTGTTCTAAATCAAAGAGTCTTGTTCCTTGATCTTCGGGGATATTTCATCCAATTGTAAACCCTTTTCATCGGTTTTATTTTTCAATTTCTCTTCAAGTGCACCGATCTTTTATTCAAGATTATTTTTGAATCCCTCTTTCTCTTCAACTTATTTGATGTATTTTTAGGATCTTATTTCAAGTTCTCTCTTTTTTTCATAAAATTATTCAACCTATATAGAGATTTTTATACATTCAATAATTTTTTCCTTTAAGCCCTTTTCCAAAGAATCAGCTTCTCCTTCTAGTTTGGTGATCTCTGCCTTCATATATTGAAAAATTATACAAACAATGAGAACTATTTATTTGTGAATATCATGAAGATATTTTTTTTAATCATTCAATTTCATCTGAGGTTGTAGATTTATCAACATTCCCACAAGTTCTAGGATCTTTATCTTGAGAACAACTTTAAATGTTGCTAACACATACCTTCTGGTCACTTTAATTTTGTGATTTACATGAGGTAGAAAGGTTGCCATTATCATTTTTGTAATACAAAGGAACCTTCTCTTTACACTCCAGGACTAAAATATCTTCATTTTCAGAAAAGAATTGAGAACCATATACTACCTCTTCTTTAGATAAGAGGAACTTCTTCAATTGTATCTTCTATTTCTTTTCTCTATTCATCATGGTCTTACTGGCTACAGACTTATACTCTAAATATTCATCTAAAATACACTTCATTGATGACTT
Source organism: Viscum album (assembly GCA_963277665.1). Taxonomy (NCBI): domain Eukaryota; kingdom Viridiplantae; phylum Streptophyta; class Magnoliopsida; order Santalales; family Viscaceae; genus Viscum; species Viscum album. The sequence goes on from OY728127.1 coordinate 1,912,558,274, forward strand.
AGGAAAGAAAATAAAATTTTCAAATGAGAACCACTTTGTTGTAGATAATCCAAAATAGGTTAACCTTCCCTCTGGTACGACTTGTAGGACCCCAGAGCACCCTCATTGGGAGGGGTGAATTTAGGTGTCAACTTTTTATTCTAAAGTGATGGATATTATTCCTACATTGGTAGGAACTCATTAAAACCTATATACTGGAATGTTGTAGTAATAAAACATTCACATGAAATGGTACAACACAACATTTTTACTTCATTCACCAATAAGTGATAGTATAAAGAGAATACACAGATGGTGTTTTGGTCATACCAAAGTCCACTAATAGTCACTAGTTGTGGATTACAAAAGTTCATATACAATCACTCTATTCCAGGAACACTGCCTTTACAAGATTTCAGGGATAGATCACCACATCCCTTGGAACACTCTCATCAACTTCCCCTATCTCACTACCTTGGGAGATGTATTGACTAGTTTATCGACTTGAAGGTCTCTTCAATATTTTTGCATTGAAGTCATTTTCTTTGCCTTGTATGAGACACTTCTTGTATCAATGTCCTGAATTGACTCCCTTGAATTCGCTGATCAAAAAAACTGAATGCTCAAAGCTTATTAGAAGTATACACAGACACTTGTGCACAACACATACCCTTTTGTGTAAGATTTGGGATTGTCGTGCAAGATGGATTTCACACAACACTTATTTTTTACATAACCCTTATCTTTCGTGCAGCTACACCATATGATTCACCTGGTCTTTAAAGACTAAAGGAATACTTTTCACGTAATATTTGATCTCTACTCCTCTTCCCCACACAAGTCTTTTGTGCGGTAGAGGAACCCGATATTCATTGAAATAAAATAATTATTCCATGGGGGTATTCACCTATTTATAGGCCTCGATAACCCTATGGAAATGTTTTCAATTCATCTTCATCGGTTCATGTAAGATTCTTTCTGAAAACACAAAACCCCTTTTGATTTCGATTGGGTGTGTAAGATTCATCCATGAAACCTCATATTTCGGGCACATTTAAATATTGCATGCACTTTTTAAATTTTCCAAATTTTGATATAACGATCCAAAAAAAGTCTTTGTGTGAATTTTTCCAAACCCCTTAAATCTTGTGTGCAAATCCCTTTTCCAAAAACACTTTTCTCCATTTTCTAATTTTTGGACCCAAATAATTGGAAAACACTGGGAAACGACACCACATTAAATATTGTTGTCTACTTTAACTATATGATTCAATTACTTAAAAACATCCTAATCTTTTAATGATGATTAACAACAAATACAAACTATACACCATTTATATCAAAGAACAGCCCTGTTTCCAACCGTTTCCCACTTCTTCATCCATATTTTATTTTTTCCTTTCAAGAAAGAGGATGTGAATAATCTAGAATTGTTTCATGAGGTGCCCTTAATTACAATCCATCATCACTTTCCTTTATCCAATGGAATATGTTTTTTCAGTGTAACATATTTTTATTCTTTCTATTCATGAATACCCCTTAACCAAGAATGAGGTTTTTCTTCTTAGTGCCACCATCACTTGTCCTATCATATTACCTCTCTATAATTCTTTTATTAATAACTCAAAATAACTTATGATAAAATCTAACATCATGTATTCATGTATCAATTGAGATTTTATACCACATCCTCTTCCACCATTGAGTGATTTGGCTTCCAGACACACATCCATGTTTTGTTCCACCATACCTTGGTAAATGCACTTCAATTACACTTTTCAGGGAATACCACTATTTCCATATTTGTAAAAAACATTCCACTTTATCAATGATTATATATTTACAACTTTGTGGACCTCACTTATTATGGTTGTAATGGGAGTAATCTCTAACATTCAACCACCACCAAATAGTATTTTTATTAAGGTAAAAAGCATGAAAGAAGAACGAAATAAGAAAAATGAGGAGAAAGGATGGAGAATAAAATATCATGAAGTCTAGAATTAGTAGATTACATGGTAAATCCCTCTAGTTGGGTCCACACATTCCGGGATAAGGGATTCTTGTAAGAACCAGGATCTTCGTTTCAGGTACGCCTTTCCTTTTTTGGGAGTTTTTGAGAAAAATGGAGTTTATGGAAATTTTTGAAGTACATGCCATGTACTTTATGAGTACACGTCGTGTACTCTTTTCCCGCTCAAATCCATGTGCTGGCCATGTCTGGGCCACACACACGGTGAGTAGGGATGATGTAAAGGCCTATTTTAGCGGAGTACAGAAAACCCAGTACATGACGTGTAATCTAAAGTACACGTCATGTACATTATTTTTTTCATTAAATGTACTGGGGTCGCGCCTGACACACAGAAAGGTCTTCTTCTAGGTTTCGTTCATCCGAGAGCACCGATGATCCGTGAATCTTCGATGAGCCCCCGTCTCTCCATTCGTTCTCTGATTTGAGCATCGTTGATTGTGTTGGAATCATAGCAGTAAGTTCTCCCTTCTACTTGAGACTTGTTTTCCAATCCCTCCTATTTCTCAAGATATTGTGTTTTATGTGTTTCAGATGTTTTCTAAGATCTATGACCTTCTAAGGAGAATCTATCATCGTTGTTCACGTATATCGATCTTCTGGGATCAAGGTAGGTGGTTTGTGCCTTTCTGTAGAAATACTTTGAATATTTTGTGCAATTTTGCCAATTCCCTTGAATGAGAATTGTGTGTTTTCCTATTTTTTCCTTGATTTATTACATGCTTGCTTGATTGCTATAGTAGAGGTTTACCCTTGTTAATAGAGTAGTTTTTGTTGTACTCTGGATTTTTGTCGTACTTTCTTTGAATGTTAGGAGTTATGCCAGTTGCCATGCCTAGTTGTAGGATAGTGTAACTGTTGTGTTGTTTTTCTACTGAGCCCTAGAATGATAGCCAAGTAGTTCTTGAGGTTTATTTGGGCGATACACGTGCGTTATGCATGTTTATTTCACATCGGACTGTGAGAAACTAGTGTAGTAGACCATAGGGAGAATGGGCGTAAGGGCTTCTCCAGAGTGTCTTTTAATACGATGTGAGACCATAGGGGGAATCAACGATGAGTTCTTCCTCATAGAGTCTGTAGTTCCTCGATGCGGGACACAAGGGTAATGAGATATTGAGTGCTTCCCCAGTTAGCCTTTAGTACGATATGAGACTATAGGGGGGATTGATGGTGAGTGCTTCCTCAGAAAGTATACTCTTTGCTGAACCAGAGGGGTGAGACTGTGTGTGCCTCCTAGAGGGTTGCTAGTACTTGTAGGTTGAACCATAGGGGTTAGGCTGTGAGAGCTACCAAGAGGATTAGCTGTTTTCTACTTGTAGTTGGTTGTTTACTTGTGTACTTTATATGCTAGAACTGTGGATTGTAGCTATTGTGTATTTCTTGTTTACTGTTCCTGTACTTTACTTGTCATGTATTCATTGACTGTTAGGCATAGATATTATGGTGGTTTCCTACTGGGAGCTTGTCTCACACCCTATTTGGGCCATTCTTTTGGACCCAAGAAGACTATGTTGTTGCAGGTATAGATAAGGGAAAGCGCCCTTCTACATCCGGTTTTTGACTTGCTGTGGAGCTGGAGAGCATGGGACCAATCTACGGCTTGTGATGCTGCTGGAGTTGCTGTTTTTTAGTACTTTGTGTTTAGTTGTATTTCAGCACATTGTTGTGTTTGCTACTTTCCATAGATACTTATACCTGCTGAATCATTATCATCATTGGTACATATTTATTTTTCTGCTGTTTGGTTACAGTTATGTATGTTGTTACTGCTTCTGCTATTGACTGTTGTTTTCCTTACATTGTATACCTTACAAAATTATGGTATAGTTTCCCCAATAACATACCAAGGCCCTCGCTACTAGTTGGCAGCCTCTGTCATTCGGGGAAATGCGCTTGATATCATGTTGTGAACCGGGTATGGGGCACCAGTGGAGGGGCTCCGAATTTGGTTCATTACAAAGTGGTATCAAAGTGATTTATTTTCTCGTGAATTACTATTTGGGGCCTTGATCTAGGGATTGGAAGGATTTTGTACTTGGTATTAAGATGTGCTCGAGAGTAGCTAACCCATGGACAGGGAAAAGCCATACTACCTCATCAATTGCAGTTTGCTGGTTTTGAGATTTACGGTTGATATGATTTCCCCTAGAGTGATTCAGATGTCTTATGTTGTTGTTGTTTTGGTATTGTGGTTCTATTTCTATCACAACCTGATGAGATGAGGGTATTCCATCTCATGCATCATATAGACACCTGTTATAAATCACATACCATGCATTCTTTCCATGCCATCTAGGGTGAATTAGCGATTTCATGCTGTTGTGATAGACTTTGTGTAGATTATGCATGCTGTTGTGATAGATGCTTGATAGAATCTCTGCTACCTTGTTAGAGGATTGTTTTTATTCTAATTTTCTTAAATGGATGCCAAGCTTTGATATGTGGGGAGTATGGGCCCTCACAAATCGGAATTGGCACCTTCTTTCTCGTTTTTCAGTGTTTTCTGGGCTTCGATGCAGTTTCAGAGCTACTGCCCTGAAAAACCCAGAATACATGGTGTGTACTTTATATATACATGTCGTGTAGTTTTAAACCATGTCACTAACGGTGTGAAAAGAAACATGGGTTGTGAAAAAATCTCCAGGAAAATGTTGTGTATAGTAGATACACGCCGTGTAGTAGTGAGTGTGTACCCAGCCGTGTAAAGAACAACACGGGTCGGGGAAGCACGTGTTATGTATAAACATGTCGTGTATCATTGTTCTCATTACCGGGTCGTGTCATGAACAACATGGGATGGTGTACTCGTCTTCTATACATGCCGTGCTTGTTCGGAACACGCCGTGTAAGGGTCAGTCGTGTACTTGGCCATGTCGCCAACAACACAGGTCCGGAAAAATCTTCAATTACACGCTGTGTTTGTTCAGAACACGTCATGTAGTCTCAGCCGTGTGGCCAGCTGTGTAACTGAAAACATGGGTTGTTGAAACCGTGCCTATTACATGTCGTGTCCACTTAGAACATGCCTTGTAGTCTTAGTTTAAGAAGACCATGTGGGTTAGCTGTGCAAGGAGACACGGGCAGGGGATTGGAGTTAAGTACATGTTGTGTAGAGTTTATACACATCGTGTAGTCTTGTTTTGTAAATCATGAGTGTTTCTTTCTCATGTTTCCTTTTTTACTCCTTGGTTATTTGTCCATGTTTTCCTAATCTAAGGTATGTTTTATCTTTCAGAGCTATTCCTCCGAGACGTCCTCCGGTTGTATGGAAGTTGTCAGGTAGTGATCAGATGCCAGATATGGCTAATCAGGGACTTCCTACCGATCCTCCAGTCGGGCCAGCCTTGGCACTGGTTATCATACCAGTTCCAAGTGTTGATGCGCAGTTTAGGGAAGGTTTTATGAGGATGATGCAGACCTTTAAGGGATTACTGCCTCCTACCACGACTATGGCAGACTTGACGTGGGTTTTCCAGCAGCAGCATCCTACCACTTTCTCAGGGGAAGGAGGAACTCAGGATGCAGATTCATGGATGGAAGCCATGTTGACCATCATTGAGCATCTAGAGACGTCTCCAGAGAGGCAAGTTAATGTAACTACCTACATGCTATGAGACTCTGCCAAGAGGTGGTGGGATATGATCTCATAGGATGGTCGTCAGTAGGTTATGGCTTGGGAGGAGTTCCAGAGTGTGTTTTATGACTAATTCTATCCGGAGACCCTGAGGGCTGATCGAGCCCGGGAGTTCATGAGTCTAGAGCAGGGTATTCATTCCATCATGGAGTATTCCTCTCGTTTAACCGAGCTGTAGCATTTCACACCCATTCAGGATGGAATTGGGGTGTTCTTGATAAGGAAGTTTGAGGATGGAATCATGCGGGAGATCCGCTCGTAGGTAAATATCTTCTAGTTCACTTCCATCACTTCCATCATCAACCAGGCACTAATTGCGGAGCACAATATGAGAGACTCTGGATCTGTGAGCCAGGGCAGTTCTTCTTCCAAAGCTATTTTTCCTCTAGATGACAGCAAGAAGTTTCGTAGGGAGTCTACACATGGTGATCCGAGGAAACAAAATGCATAATCAAGCAGCTAGGTGATATGATACCAGTGTGTCCGGTCAGGGAACACGAGGTAGCAGTGCCATAGAAACCCCGTGGAGTGCCGAACTTGCGGCAAGATGGGTCACCTTCAACGTTTCTGCCAGGTTTTCTCACCAGTTGATGGTGAAGGGGGTTCTTCCATGACTCCTCATTCAGAAGCAGCACCACCAGTTTCACACCAGTCGGGGAACTGGAGTTCTTCTGGCCATTCGGGCCAAGGTGGAGGTTTAGGTTGTGGCAATCAGTCACTGGTCCTTCAGCTCCAATAGGGAGGTTCAGCTCAGAGTGGTCATGCAGGGTCACAGGGTCGCAGGGCAGGACAAACCTTTGCGGTGGAGCAGGCCTATCAGGAGCAGGATCTCGGACCTTCTACAGTTTGAGGTACGATTTTAGTAGCCTCAGTTTCATCATCAGCTCTTTTCGATACTGGTGCTATGCATAGCTTTATCCTTATTTCCATTATGGAGAGCCTTGGGCTCTGTGTCTTTTTTTCTGCTGATTCGTTGACACTAGACACACCTTTGGGGATGAGGACATCTAGTGTACGCTAGTGTAGAGAGTTCCCTCTCGAAGTTGTAGGGTATTGTTTCTTATGGGATCTCTATGTCCTAGAGATCACAGGCTATGATGTCATCCTCGGGATGGACAGGTTGGTTCCCTTCCAAGCAGTCGTTGACTATTATAGCCGCAGAGTGAGTTTCGTTTCACCAGAGGGTGAATCTTTTTTTCATAGAGGCGAATGGGATGTTCAGGCGAGTCGAGCAGGACTCGAGCATCATGGTCTAGGAAGGGTGACAGCCCAGATTTTTAGTATTTATCTGGATGATCAGGATACTTCGTAGTTGGACTTTCCTACAGTGGTGGATCATTTCAGGGACGTCTTTCTAGAGGACTTTTCAGGTTTTCCTCTAGAGCGTGAGGTATAATTCTCTATTGAGCTCGTTCCAGGAGCAACACCGGTGTACATTCCTCCTTATAGGATGAATACACCTGAGTTGCAGGAGCTCAAGAAGCAGTTAGAGGAGTTGCAGGCAAAGGGTTTCATCCAACCTAGTACTTATCCTTGGGGTTCGCATGTCCCGTTTGCGAAGAAGGCAGATGGTACCCTTCGGCTTTGTGTGGATTATCAGAAGCTGAACCAGTTGACGGTCAAGAACCGATATCCCTTGGTGAGGATCGATGACCTCTTTGATCAGCTTCGAGGAGCCTGTGAGTTCTCAAAGATCAACCTGAGGTCCGGTTATCATTAGTCTCACTTTAGACCATCAGATATACCTCTGACAGCCTTCAGGAGTAGGTATGGTCTATACGAGTATACAGTCATGCCGTTTGGTCTCACGAATGCACCTGCAGTTTTCATGGAACTGATGAACCGAGTGTTCCATCCTTACTTTGACTCCTTCTTCATGGTCTTCGTGGACGATATCTTGGTGTACTCTCACACTCGACACGACCATGCCACACATCTTTAGATCGTTCTGAGTACACTGAGAGAGCATCGTCTTTATGCTAAACTCTCGAAGTGCCACTTCTGGATGGATCAGATTCACTTCTTGGGTCACGTCATCTCAGAGGTAGGATTATTTGTGGACCCAGAGAAAGTGAGAGCTGTAGTCTCCTAGGAGAATCTGAAGAACATTTTTGAAGTACGGAGTTTCCTAGGGCTGGTTGGATACTACAGATGCTTCATTCAGGACATCTCACACCTAGCAGCACCATTTATAGGTCTGACCAAGAAGGGGGTGAAGTTCTTATGGTCAGATTCTTGTGAGTCATCCTTTCAAGAGATGAAGGGATGATTAGCGTCGGAACCGATACTAGTCTTGCCAAAGCTAGGAAAGAGCTATACTATCTTTTGTGATGATTCAGGTATCAGACTAGGCGATGTGCTTATGCAGGGAGATGTAGTCGTTGTGTACGGGTCTCAGCAATTGAGGCCACATGAGAGGAACTACCCGACGCACGATTTGGAGTTAGCAACTGTTGTTAATGCCTTATGATGTTGGAGACATTACCTTCTGGGAGATCACTTTGTGGTTTTCACTGAATACAAGAGTCTCAAGTACATCTTCACTCAGTGTTATCTGAATCTGAGACAGTGCAGGTGGGTTCAGTATCATCAATCTATTGATTTCAAGCTTGCCTATACGCCGGGAAAGGGAAACGCAGTGGCAGATATGTTGAGCAGGAGAACTCAGATTCAGGCAGTTCAGGAGGCCAGCAGTGAGTGGCAGCTTATGGATTTGTTCTCTAAGATGCATCTAGAGGTGTAGGACAGACAGGGACAGACTTTCCTATCTTCTGTAGTTGTTACCTCTACACTACTTGATCGGGTACGGATGAGGCAGCTATCAAACTCGGAAGGCTTATTTATGTGGGAGAGTGTGTTAGGAGAGGACCCTCTTCCTAGATGGACAGTGGGCAAGGATGTGATCTTGTTTTTCCAGGGACACGTATGGGTGCCAGCAGACATGCATGAGGAGCTGATGTAGGATTTCCATTCCTCGGTTTGGGCAGTTCACCCTGGCATCACCAAGATGTATCGGGATCTTCATCTCCAGTACTGGTGGACAGGTATGAAGAGGGATGTTGGTGGTTTTTTCATGATATGCTCTACTTGTCATAACGTGAAGGTGGAGCATCAGTGACTAGCAGGGCTTTCACAGTAGTTACCCATTCTGGAGTGGAAGTGGAATGATGTTGCGATGGACTTCGTGACCGGGTTGTCGAGGTCGCCTCGGGGGAACGATGTTGTTTGGGTTGTCGTCGACATGCTCACGAAGGTTGCTCACTTCTTTCCGATCAAGGAGACCTTCGGTGTCAATGATCTGGGATTACTTTACATCAGAGAGATCATTCATCTCCATGGAGTTCCACACTCTATTGTTTCAAACAGGGATGTGTGCTTCACCTCTCGGTTCTGGCAGGGACTTCAGAAGGCCTTGGGTACACAGGTACTTTTGAGTACATCATACCATCCCCAGACTGATGGCCAGTCCGAGCACACAATCCCGGTGATTGAGGATATGCTCCGAGCTTGCATCCTAGACTTTGACGGTTCTTGGGAGAAACATGTCCTTCTTGTCAAGTTCTCCTACAACAACTGTTTCCAAGTGACCATTCAGATGGCACCATACGAGGCTTTGTATGGTAGGCCATGCCGATCACCCTTATACTGGCTAGAGGCAGGAGAGGCAGCTTTGCTGGGACCTTATCTTGTTCAGGAGTCCCTAGGGTAGATAGAGTTGATTTGGAAAAGGATGGCTACAGCACAGTATTGGCAGAAGTCTTATGTTGATTAGCGGAGACGTCCTCTGGAGTTTGAGGTCGGGGATCAGGTTTTCCTGCGTGTCGCACCGAGGTTGGGACACAAGAGGATTCGGAGGCAGGGTAAGCTTTCACCACGGTACGTCGGGCCGTTTGAGGTTTTAGAGAGAGTTGGGTCGGTCACCTGTCAGTTGTAGCTACCCCAGAGGTATAGGGCCATGCACAACGACTTCCACGTCTCTCAACTCCGACGTTACTTTTCAGACCTATCTCATGTCTTTCAGCCCGAGGAGGTTGAGCTTGAAGTAGATTCATCATTTGAAGAGAATCCCATCTGGATTGTTGATCGCAGTACAAAGGTTCTTCATGGGTGGTATTTCCCTCTTGTACGGGTGCTATGGCAGCATGGGTGAGTATAGGACGAGACCTGGGAGAGGGAGGCCGATGTACGATCGTAGTGGCCAGAGCAATTCGGGAGTTCTTTTTCTACGCCTTGCTAGGCGAATTCGGGGATGAATTTCTTTAAGGGGGGAAGTTTGTAAGAACCCAGATCTTCGTTTTAGGTACACCTTTCCTTTTTTAGGAGTTTTTGAGAAAAAATTGAGTTTCTGGAAATTTTCAAAGTACATGTCGTGTACTTTATGAGTACACGCTATGTACTCTTTCCCTGCTCAAATCCGTGTACTGGCCATGTACAGGCCACACAAACGGTGTGTAGGGATGATGTGGAGGCTGATTTTAGCAGAGTAAGGAAAACCTAGTACACTTCTTGTACTCTTAAAGTACACACTGTGTACTTTTTTTTCATTAAACGGACTGGGGTTCGCCTGACGCACAGAAAGGTCTTCTTCTAGGTTCCGTTCTACTGAGAGCATTGAGGATCTGCGAATCTTCGATGATCCCCCGCCTCTCCATCCATTATTTGATTCGAGCATCATTCACTGTGTTGGAATTACAGTGGTAAGTTCTCCCTTCTGCTTGATCCATGTTTTCCAATCCCTCCTATTTCTTAAGTTATCATGGTTTATGTGTTTCGGAAATTTTCTCAAATCTACGACGTTCTAAGGAGAATCTGTCATTGTTGTTCACATATTTCTATCTCCTAGGATTGAGGTATGTGGTTTTTGCCTTTCTGTAGAAATTATTTGAATATTTTGTGCAATTTCGCCAATTCCCTTGAATGAGAATTGTGTGTTTTCCTATTTTTCCCTAGATTGATTGTGAATAGAGTAGTTTTTGTTGTACTCTTGATGTTTTCCATACTAGCTTTGCCTATTAGGAATTATACCAGTTTCCATGCCTTGTTGTAGGATAGTGGAACTGTTGTGATGTTTTGCTGATGAGCCCTTGAATGATATCCAAGTAGTTCTTGAGGTTTATTTGGGTGATACACGTGCTTTATGCATGTTTATTTCACACAGTACTATGAGAACCTAGTGTAGTAGACCATAGGGAGAATAGACATAAGGGATTCTCCAGAGTGTCTTTTAATACGATGTGAGACCATAGAGGGAATTGACGATGAGTGTTTCCTCATAGAGTATGTAGTTCCTCGACGCGGGCCACATGGGGAATGAGACGTTGAGTGCTTCCCTAGAGAGTCTTTAGTACAATACGAGACTATAGGGGGAATTGACGGTGTGTGCTTCCTTAGAAATTCTACTCTTAGCTGAACCAGACGGGTGAGACTATGTGTGCCTCCTATAGGGTTGCTAGTACTTATAGGTTGAACCATAGGGGTTAGGATATGAGAGCTACCCAGAGGATTACCTATTTTCTACTTGTTGTTGGTTGTTTAATTGTGTACTTTATATGCTAGAATTGTGGATTGTAGCTGCTTTGTATTTCCTGTTTACTGATCATGTACTTTACTTTCGATGTATTCATTGACTGTTAGGCACATATCTTTGGGTGGTTGCCTACTGGGACCTTGTCTCACACCCTGTTTGGGCCATGCTTTTGGGCCCAAGAAGACTATGTTGTTGCAGGTATAGATAAGGGCAAGCACCCTTCTACTTCAGGTGTTTGACTTGTTGTGGAGCTAGAGAGCATGGGACCAAGCTATAGCTTGTGATGCTGTTGAAGTTGTTGTTGCTTTAGTACATTGTGTTCAGTTGTATTTCAGCATGTTGTTTTGTTTTCTTCTTTCCTTAGATACATATACCTGCTACATCATTATCATCATTGCTACATATTTATTTTTCCGCTGTTTGGTTACAGTTATGTATGTTGTTACTGCTTCCGCTGTTGAATGTTGTTTTCCTTACCTTGTATACCTTACCAAATGAGGGAATTGTTTCCCCAATAACATACCAAGGCCCTCACTGCTAGTCGGCAGCCTCTGGCGTTCGGGTAAATGCACTTCAGGTCGTGTGGCGAACAGGGTAAGGGGCACCAGTGGAGTGGCTCCGGATTCGGGTCGTTACAATTCCAAACTACGAAAAATAAAAAAATGATCATCCTAAATAGCCATAGATGCAATGAAGCTTGAAACTTTGTTCCCCTCGCACCATGTTTGAAGGATTTCTATGTGGTTATTAATGATATTCACGTGTCTACATATGTGATAGGTGATAGACCAAGGGTGGTGGTAAGTTCGTACAATGAGTTATGGATAGTCAGGGAATTTATTTCAATCATTATGAGCTTGATTTTCCTTTAGGTATATAGATCAAGACATTTGAGATTGGCGCTAGCCTTAGAATAGAGTGAGTAACCATTACCAAATAAAGTTGTGAATGTGAGGATAACTAGGCCTTTTGGGTCCCGGATGATGCATCCACCCCACATGGCACCCATTTTACAAGACTTTTCAGTATTAAGGTTAAGCCTATTTAAAAGGGGGTTCCAATAGATTCATCAACCCTGGGGGGGAAGTTGAGGGTGGGAGAGTGATCTCTTGGTGGCCATAAGATATCTAAGAGAAGGGTCACATTCCAGTTTTGAAAAGACAGTCCACATATTTCATAAATCACTTAGTCTTTAAAGAATGATCCATCTTAGAGCTTGGTATTCTCTTCTAACAAGATTTTTCTCCTAGAATAGTATATACACCTACATCCAGCTTCTAAGATAATGAATCATTATGTATTCTTGAGGTATTTGTTGTTTTTTCCCTAGAACTATAAATTGAGAAAGTTGAATCCCATTTGATCTTGAGAAGAAAAACCAATGAACTCACTAAAGGATCACAATAATGTGCTCTCCCAGTCACCTTCAAAGAATAAGTGGTCCATAGTTTATTCATAGAGAACACTGAATCAAGTTCACCTAGACAAAAGATTTATACCTATGCACTTGATGTGACCATCTGTAGAGAGTTCATGGTTCCTGATGTTCCATATAAGGAAGGTGAGTTTTGTAGGGATATCCTTGCACCTAAAAATATCACCCTAACTATCCTTGATATTTGGAATGTGGATCAACCTATAATAATCTTTTACAGATAAGGTCTCTGATGAGTATCCCATAAAATCACACTTGACATGGTTAGAGTTCAGAAAATTGAGGTTGAAGGTATCCTGATGTTTCTTATCTAGAATATCTTGGATTCATCCCTGATAATTACTAGCCTTTCTTAATTTTATGTCTGGGGTAGGGAACCCTAAAAAACCAAGTGTGGTGCCTGTTTAATTAACATACCAAAAGTTGATATTGCCCCGGATGATGATCTGGAGTACGTGACACTAAAGTGTTGGGATGTAAATATAGATTATTCCCCATAAAGAATATATTTTCTTATTCACCAATCCTAGATATTTCCAATATTTTCCACTATGAACTTTTCCCATAATGACAAGTGATCAATAACATCCCTTGGTAGTTTTCAATACAAATAGTGAATCTTTTCAGAAATGATTCTTATATTGATGTCTCCCTCCTTCATCGATCTCTTGTTCCTTTTCCATCAATCGTATGGGTTATTTCCATCATAATTTTCAACCCATATGAAATACGAAATAATATTTTTGATAACATTGTTGACAGCCTTCGACAGTTTAATGGAAAGTGCATGCATTAGAATTGAGGTGAGGACATTGTTGATAAGATTAATCCTTCCCTTAAATGATAGGAAATTATTCTTCCCATTATTTATATAGTTGGGGAAACTATTTAACGCCTTCTCAGAGTTCTAGACATGAATCCTATATTTGGATTTTTGGGAACCCAAGTAGATCACTTTGAATCTTTATATTTTAACTTTTTCTTCCAATGGATTCTCTCAAGACCAATTATTTATTATTAAAATTTTTATTCTATAATTTTTTTTTTCTGTGGATGAATATTTAACTCCCTGTATAATCCTCAATTGATCTACCTCCTTTTTAAAATATTGAATCTCATCTTGACCACTAAAAGAAAATTCAGAAGATGGATAACTTGATATAGTTTCTACTTCTTCCATGTTATCACCCTTCACTCTAGTCTTCATGGGTGAATCTATTATTCCATATTAAAAAAGAAACTTCAAAATATAATTAGTTATATATATATATATATCAATGGTATTATAATCAATCATCATAATTGGGGTTTCTATCTTCTTGGGAGTCTTCTTCTTGTTACTCCTCTTCTTACCTTTGGGAATTATGTAATTTTATCTATTTTTTCAATGATAACTCATCACCACCATTTTAAAAATATTTTATTGAGTTAGTCTCCATAACATCATTAAATTACATGGATTTCCTATAACTTTACACTAATTTGTATCATATATAATATACACAAACCTAATGAACAATATTCTTAAGTAGAAAAATGGTTATTCCTATAAGAAATCTCTTTTGTGTCTCTATGTCTTGAACTATTTTATTTTTCATTATCAAATATGGATCATGATGTATATAATTCACCAAACCATCACTATAAGCCTATAGAAAGTAATGTATCCAAAATTTTTATCGATTAAATTTACTAATATTAAAAATAGGGTGACTCATCAATGATACCATGAGTGCAACAAAACCAAAAAAAATATATATAATGTTAAAATCCAAATCATGACCTTTATTTTATAATATCACTTATTGGGAACAATGTATTATGAAATTTATATCAAAGCACTCTAAGAGAGCATGAATCATGGTGAAAACCAAATTAAACTTTTCATTAAACTTTAACCCTCACTTTTTGAATATTGCACCCTCGTTAGAAGTAACACATTCAAAAAATTTCAAAATCGATTTCTCTTCTGTTAAATAAAAAACTAAAATTTAGAGATTCAATTACATGAACACAAATTATTTCACTTGGTTCACCCACATTGGTATATGTCTAATGAGTATACACATGGTGATGTGTTATGGTACTAAAATCCACTATACTCGCTATTCGACAGATAAAAGGTCTTGTGATGTTCACTCTATGCCAAAGAACACTTTTAAATATTTATTGAATATTAATTTCTCTCCCAAGAGACACTCATTTTACTTCCTTCTTTACATAATTCTTTTATTGACTTTTAGGTATCTCCCAGATCAATGTATATAACTAAATCACTATGAATATTCAATCCTATATTTGATGTGATGTTGAACTCAACATTTTTACACTTCTTCTTCTCCATGGATAGATGAGATCAACTCCTCATAAAGAGTTTGTAATGTCCTGGATTTTTTCCATGTATTGTTTTTAATATTATATGGACATTATTTTGAGACAAGGATTTGAGACAGCGTGCAGTTCTGAGGCCCGGTGAGCCTGGAACAAATGTATGAATTTAATTAAATAATTAAATAACGTGCGCGTGTGGTTTTCCTAAAAAAGTGGAATAACTCCTGAATGGGTGCTTGGATCATAAATCTATGAGAACCGTTGCGTTCAGAGTAGCGATTTTACCTTAGGTGATTCCCAACATCCGTCGGCGCAGGTCGGTGGTGAAATCTAGTTTTTGGATGTAACTGTAATAAATTTTTTAATAAAAGTATTTTATTAAATCTTGTTGAAGTGAATATCTTTTATTTTTTAAAATAAATACATTGCGCAGGGGTCCAGGGTTACAGACCTCATAACCCTGAAACCCTTGGAGGCTTTGGAGGCTTTAGAGAAATCCTCCAAACACGACGACGACGCGACGATCAGATCTTTTCCAACGAACACCGTAGATCCAGGTTGGATGTTTGATTTTGATTTTACTTTCCTCGTTCTTGATCCCTACAACAAACATGGACTAATCCGTGAATAGATTAGCCCACGGAACAATCGTATTTGTGGGATGGGATTTTGTGGGGATTTTGGGGATTTATTCTTGAAAGTTATTTTTTGGTTTCATTTATCCTTCTAATGGTGATGAACGAAGATCGACACAAACATCGATCTAGGTTTGTCCCTCTTGATTTGTTGTGCCTTTCTTCCCCAATTTGTCGCGTTCCTCATGTGCATTCTACTCGTTCTTCACGGTGATATGAACGATGTATCGTTGCGCATCTGTTTTGCGATGCAACGATCCCAAATTGAAAATCTGGAATCGGTACAACCCCATGGAGGTTCGACTACGGTTTCAGCGGACGATTCGGAGCAGATCAAGAGATAATAACTTTTGGGTGTTCTTCCTTCGGATGGATCATTGGAGGTTTACGACCCGATCAAAGGCCCAAAAACACCCGATTCAGTGTTTGTATGATGGGACGAACCAAGATATGAAGTATCAAGATGAAGGTAAGAGAGATCACAAATGGAGATTCGGCCGAGGCGTGAGGAGGAAGATGACGGTTCTGGAGAAATCCCGACTACACGGTGTGTAGTATGGGCTACACGGCATGTGTTCATCAGTGGACCACCTGGAATTTACTCCGGGAGTACACAGAAATGGGTTAGGTACACGGCCAAGGACATGGCGTGTATACCCCTCCCCAGCCAGACCCAACAAGATACATGGGATACCCCATGTACTGGTACACCGGCAGAGCGACATGAGTTGAGGCCATGTACGGGCACATGGCCAGCATACACGGAGCGAACCCCGGACACTCGGACACAGAGTGTAATCCTTTTACAAGCTGTGTATTTACATTTTATACAACAATCCTAATGTCCCAGTTCATTTACACGGGTAGTACCTGGAGTCATGGAACATGGCGTGTGATCCTTCTACACGCCGTGTAGTTGAGTTTTACACAGCTTGGATGGATGACACGGGCCATTTACATGGGCAGTACCCAGAGTCAAGGAACATGGTATGTAACCCTAATACATGTCATGTAACCTGTTTTACATGGGTTGAGCCATTTGTCTTCCGTGACTTGGGCTAGTTTTCTTAGGTTTCATACCCTTGGTCTTTCCCTTGTTTGTTTTTGGTATCATTTCCTACGTACATGAGTATGATCCCTTCAGCATGACTTCCTGAATAGAGGTGTTGGAATCCCCTCTGTGAGACTTAGATCTGGATCCTCTATTCCTTCCTGGTAACCTAGGTAGAGTTCTTAGTATCGACGTGGCCTACATTACCCGGGCGCTAATCCTCTACTTAGCGGATTTGTTTAGACTGAGTTGTTCGAATCACCCCATAGTTGTTGGTTGTGATCCTCATCTGAGCATCATATTCTTAAGTACATGTGGAGTGAGTTCTCCCAGAATGTGTACTTTGTATTTCTCTCTTCAGACCTAGGAGCATGTTCTCCTTGATGCGTGCTTCGTGGAATCTTTGAGCTGGATCTTAGTGGTGGTTTCGTGATAGTCGATCGTGTATGATTATATCTGGATATTCATGTTATATTTTCTGTAAACATATATTTTCTAGATCTTACTATATCATTCCTTTGTGGTATTTCCTTTTTTGTATTTTTTTGTGGTTTTCGGGGTGTCCTACGGGGTATTGTTATACTCACCCCTGCACGGGCTTTGCCCGCATGTGTCGTGTCTTGTGCAGACGAGTGAGCCTTTGATAGGATTATAGGTGGACAAAGACCGGATGGTGCTCAGTGAGATCAGGCAGGCCGAGGTGTGTTCCTAAGGCTATAGATTGCAGTCCCATTACCTTTCTTTACAGGTTAGACTTTGTTGCAGACTTTCTTTTGGTGGTCTTTAACTTTTGGCCTGGGGTTTTACATCATTGTACTTTAATTTCATGTCATACTCTATTGGGTGGGATTTTAGTGTATGCATGTATTTTCATTTTAATTAGTTTTTACTTTTCAGCTTTGTGGGCATGGATATGTGTGTGTGTGTGTGTGTGTCTAGGTTTATAGGAAATGCCTCCCATGGTATTGACATGCCTACTCGGTGCTAGTCACCAACACCTAGCCTATTGGAGGTGGGCTTGGGGAGTTGTTGCATGGCCCCCACTAAAACAGGTCGTGACATAGTGGTTTCAGAGGTGGTCGGTTCTACCTTAGGACCAAGAGTATGTGAGTTGGTTTGGGGAAACATTGTTATGTGTTTTGAGTTCAGATTTCAAGTCAGGGACCCCAATGTTGGTGCGGGCAGCTGACATATCCATACACCAGGACTCTGATAACTTGCTTTTCGACTTAGAACATGAGAACACTAGTTTTAGGGGAAAATAATGGTACATGCATCATATAGGTATGGGTTGTGGTTTCCATGTCCTTCTTGAGTCAGCTCTCCAGATATACTCACTGACTTTGATCCATATTGTTTCTTTACAGGATGCCTCCGTGATGCACACCCGCTAGGATCCACCAGATTGATCATGAGGTTGACCCCCTCTGTGATGAAGCTTTGATACAGGGTCCAGATCCCCCTATTTTACCTTCAGGTGGTGTGCCAGTTATTCCACCACCTGTGGAGCAGTGTTTAGTGCCTGTTGTACCAGTAGAGGAGGAGTGCAGGATGAGCGCACTCCACGAGTTTCAGAGACACAGACCCCTCAGGTTCTGAGGCGAGTCTGACCCTCAAGCAGCTGAGGACTGGCTTGAGGCAGTGTCCAGAGTCTTCTGTTTGGTCTGGACACCAGCAGACCAGATGGTGATCCTGGCAGCGAGCCTTCTACAGGGCTCGGCAGGGCGATGGTGGAGTTTGGTTATCTAGACTCACGACGAGGCGACTCTTGCATGGTCAGAGTTTGATCATCTCTTCAGAGAGTAGTTTTCACCGGTTACCCTAAGATAAGTATGTATATAGGATATTATTTAGCTTCATTAGGGGACCATGATGGTGGATGACTATTCATTGAGGTTTACTGACCTCTCATGGTACTCGATGGATATGGTCAGGGATCAGTACTTCAGAGCTCGGACTTTTGAGCGAGGCTTGCGTAGAGATATCCAAGATAGCATCATCCCTATGATCATTCCACTTATGATGGGGTGCTCGAATGGGATTTGGTGGTCGAGAGCTTCTTTGAAGAGCAGAGACAGCCATCAATTGTCCGTAGTGAGCGAGCTGGAGCAGAGTCCTTGGCAGCAAGGAGCCGACGTCAGGGACCCAGGCGTGGGAGACATTTTCAGAGGAGATCCCATGACAGATAATCTGTTGTATAGGGTTTGCAGGGCGCATCTAGCTATCATAGAGAGAGAGAGGCGATGCTACTCATATGATGGAAGGGGACATATCACTCGAGATTCTCCGACTCGCCATACTAATGACATGGGAGCAGTTGATAGACCACCGAGGCAGAGGTAATGTGTGGAGCAGACAGATCTGCGGAGCGGCGGACGTGGAAGAGGAGCTGGGAGAGCAACTGGAGGTGGTCGGTATTTTTACCCTTTACCACCACCCCTATGAGGTCCACCACAGGCTCATGGAGCTGGTGGATAGAGGCAGGGACAGCTGCAGGTAGTGGAGGCTTATGACCCAGGTACTCCCAGAATTATTAGAGGTACAATCTGTGTCTTTTCTACTTTGGATGTCGTACTAATAGACACATGTGCTAGTCATTCTTTTCTGGCTTCTTATTTTGCTTGAGACCTTGAGATTCCAGTTGAGCCGTTGACTCGACCCTTATGCTTAGAAACACCGACTAGAGAAGATTCAAAGATCACACACCTTTGTATACAGTGTGACCTAACCCTTGGAGGTGAGAGTTTTGGTTGTAACCTCTTGGTGGTAGCATCGAGGACTTACAATGTCATTCTTGGAATGGATTGGATATCCATATTTCATGCCCAGATTGACTATTTTAGGCGAAGTGTGCGGTGTGTCTGCAGCGATAGAACAAGGTTCTCCTTCATCAGTGAAAAAGAGACACAGGCAGCGCAGGATGGACTTGTGCATAGAAAGGTACAACCAATTTCACATCAGTTAGCTTGCCTAGCCCTTGGCGCAGCAAATGCTATGAGTTTCCAATTTCCAGCAGTAGTGGCTGAGTACAAGGACGTCTTTCTAGAGGATGTCCCCGGACTACCTCCTCATCAGGAGATAGATTTCTGCATTGATTTGCAACCCGGGACGACACTGATATCAGCATCATCATATCGGATGGCTCCTGCAGAGCTTCGTGAGCTGAGAGTGTAGCTGGAAGACATGAATAGGAAGGGTTTCGTGAGACCTAGTGTTTCACCCTGGGCGGCCCCAGTGTTGTTTTCCAAAAAGGCAGACGGGAGCTTGATGTTGTCTGTGGATTACTGGCGCTTGAATCAGGTGACCGTGAAGAACTGGTATCCACTACCGAGGATCGATGGCCTCTTCAACCAATTAAGAGGGGTAATATGGTTCTCAAAGGTTGATCTATGATCAGGTTATCACCAGTTTCGAGTACGAGATGAAGATATACCGAAGACAGATTTCAGATGTCTCTACGATCACTATGAGTACTCGGTGTTGCCCTTCGGCATGATGAATGCCCAGACAGTTTTTATGGGTCTCATAAACCGGATCATTCAGCCCTATCTAGATTGATTCGTGGTGTTCTTCATCAATGATATCCTTGTGTACTCTGCGTCTGAGTAGGAGCACATGAGGCACCTAAGGATGGTTCTATACACACTCTGAGAGCACCAGTTGTATGAGAAACTCTCAAAGTGTCCATTTTTGATACAGAAGGTCCACTTTTTGGGAAACTTTATCTCGACAGATGGTGTAGCGGTGGACCCAGCCAAGGTAGAGGCAGTGTTAGCATGGGAGCCACCCTAGAGTGTGATGGAGGTGCGGAGTTTCCTTGGGTTTGTAGGATACTATCGGAGATTCATTCCTGATTTCTCCAGGATTTCAGCACCCATGACATCTTTGACCCGAAAGGGGAAACCTTTCGTGTGGATCGAGAGATGCTAGTAGGCTTTTTAGTAGGTGAGACAGAGTCTGACGAGCGCCCCTATCTTGATACTACCAGAAGAGGGTGTCGAGTATGTAGTGTTTTCCGATGCCTCAGGAACCGGTCTTGGTTGTGTTTTGATGCAGAGCAAGTGGTGATTTCTTATGGCTCACATCAGTTGAGTCCACACGAGCAGAACTACATGACCCATGATCTTGAGTTGGCAGTGGTAGTCTTCGCATTGAAGATGTGGCGACACTACCTGATGGGCGAGTGTTTTATCGTCTGCTCTGATCACAAGAGTCTCAGATATATCTTTTCTCCAAAGGATCTGAATTTGAGACAGAGGCAGTGTCTTGAGTTCCTCTAGGATTATGACTTTGAGATCGTTTATACTCCTGGGAAGGGGAACGTTGTGGCAGATTCTCTCAGTAGGAAATCCAGTTCACAGTTGTTGTATTAGGTGATGAGGTAGTTGGCCTCTTTACAATTATCCTTCACGGATTGTGTCACAACCCGACCCTACCCGGGCTCGAGCCGTAACTACCCCAAGCCCGCCTCCATAGGCCAGGGGATGGCGACCACCGCCGAAGGCACAATAACTCGGGGAGGCCTTTGCCTAAGTACCTGTACACACACACGCAACAAACTCAATGCAATAGTGCAGAGTAAAAGAAAAGACAAGTAAAGAAAAGGGAAACTGCTATATATAAACCACAGAGTGCATCGACCTCTACAAGTACAAAGTACAAGCTGAAAAGAAAAGGGGCAAAACATGCGCCCAATCAAAAGTGCCACAACCCGAAAACAGGTAAACAAAAAGAAACAGATGATGGGTCTCCCACCTGGAACCCGACCATGACCACCGCACGTGGTCCAAGCTCTCAAGCTCCTACGCTTCACCTGTCCGTCGTCTGCAAGGGCACACCAAGTGCGGGCAAAGCCCAAGCAAGGGTGAGTATAAAAATACTCAGTAGGATACCCCGAAGGCTCGAGGGAGAAACAAAGGAGGTACCGAAGGGTGATCAGTAGAGCGAACAAGGAAAAGTAGAGGAGTACAACTGGAAGTGAAGTAAAGAGTCCAGCTCAACCCAACAAGAGAAAGGAAGTAGACTCATCCAGGAACAAGGAGCTGGAAACAGTGAGAAGATGAACTTCCCGTCGAGTATTCGCTACCTATAGCAGGAGAGTAGACTCATCCAACCACGAGAAGATAGACACAGAAAGCACGTGGCATACCCCGCGCGTCTTCTCCTCTCCTGAAGCGAGAGTAACCAAGCCCAAGAAGGGGGTACTCGAACAAGGTATATACATATCCTTATGCTCAAACGAGAAGCCCGAACAACGTCGCAAGGGGATCTCCGTCCCGTAGCTCAGCCCAAGAAAAGAGTCGCCAACAGTCCCAGAGGTAACACCATCATCGATGCCCAGCATCCCGCACGTCTTCCCTGAACCGCAAGCTAAGGGGCTCAAACCACCGCACCTCGACACTTTCCTCTTTGGGCGGCACTGACTCGCCCGCATGGTTTTAGGTCGCGTCGCAAGAACGCATCTCGGTGGGGAAAGTGCCCCTCATACTTGAGAGTTCTAGGGAAAGTCCAACCACACCTCATCACTGCCCTACAGTCGAGGGGTCTCCTCAAAGTCAAGCTGTTCCATCACCGACCCGTACAACCAAGGGTCCCACTCTGGTAATCACGGAGGTAAGCCACAGACTAGCCTAGTCGAGAGGAATGAGTCTGGAATGCTAACAGGGGTCCCACTGCCCAGCCCCGCTGGAGGGTAATTCATAACCAGATATTGAGTGACCCACTGTCCAGCCCTACTGAAGGGTAAACCATAATACATCATCCGGCAACCCACTGCCCAGCCCCGCTGGAGGGTAGACCATAACACATCATCCGGTGACCCACTTCCCAGCCCCGCTAGAGGGTAGACCTGGAATAAGTTGACAGGCGGCCCACTGCCCAGCCTTGGTGTAGGGTAGACCTGGAGCTAGACGACGGGTGACCCACTGCCCAGCCCTGCTAGAGGGTAGACCCTAAGAGGCCGTCGGGTGACCCACTGCCCAGTATCTGCTGGAGGGTAGACCCTAAGTGCGTCGGGTGACCCACTGCCCAGTCTCTGCTGGAGGGTAGACCCTAAGAAGTCAGTGAGCAACCCACTGCCCAGCCCTGCTGGAGGGTAAAACAGAAGAAGTTGATGAGTAACCCACTGCCCAGCCCCGCTGGAGGGTAAAGCTCAGAACTGCTATGGCCATCTCTACTGGAGGTTACAACACTGGCCAAACGAACACGGAGTGGGTATCGCGCAACCACCCAACTCCAGAATAACTGTCCCAAAAGTGTTGCAGTGTCTGCTCCAGCCCTGGGTGTCATTAGCACCGCTACCGGCCAATCCATCGAGAACGAAACCAGGGGGAGACCACTCAACCCTGCTGGTCAACAAACGAGCACAGAGCCAGGGGAAGAGCTCCACCCTGCTGGTCAAACAAACACACAGAGGGACCCTCTACGCCGCGAGAGGTCAAAGTACATAAAGCAGAACACAACATGCACTTGGGGACCACACGACGTGTGGCCCCGAGTCAACCCCAACCAAGCGCATGAACATCTCAGGTACGAACCACATGTACCTCCAAGCACTCTCGTATACTCCCAGAGTATACCACGTCTCCAGCCCAAGGGCTATCGTGCACACGGCACCCAACGTCAACGCGAAGGCATGACGTAACATCTCCACCTCAAAGGCCCAGGCAGGACCAACCATATCAGTTGAAGCATTTACATCACTCACACGGGAGTGCACGCGATCACTCACCAAAGTTCCGCTACAAGCAAAGTAGGGCGAACCACCACTAGAGCACCTTTCATGCTTCCACATTTAAAAAGATCGTGCAAGAGTCTTCGTATAGCCAAACGGATCACACCGTTGTAATCTTTGTGGAAAAACACGCGAGTTAGACTACTCACTCGCCCGAAACGATCAACAGGTGGAAAAGGTACTATTCACCGTAACCAAACTCGTGTGGGCCCACCCCAAGATCCCGAAACTGAACCAACAGATCACACCACTGTAATCCCCTCGGAAAAAACACATGGGATTGAGTACTCAATCGCCCAAAACGGACCCCCGGTGAAAAGGGAACTATTCACCGTAGCCGGGTCGGGTGGGACCCACACCACGTCCCCGAAAAAGGTCGGGCGAACTGCGCCACCACAATGCTCTTGAAAAAGCACGTCAAAAGCACTACTCACTTGAGTGCAACGGATATCCGGAGAAAAAGGTGCATCCCGGAACACCGCACACGAGCGGTGCCACGTGGGACCCGCAACCCAGTCCCGAAACTTGACGAACGGATCGCACCGTTGCGATCCTCTCGAAAAAGTACACGAAATGGAATATTCACTTGTCCAAAACAGTCGTCTGGTGATAAAGCTGAAAATCACCGTCAACTCCCGAAACGGCCCTCGCGGGGCCCGCACCATCGTCCGTAATTTCAGCGGGCAGACTGCACCAACGCATTGCCCTTGGAAAAACACCCAACATCGACTGCTCGCACGCCCCGAACGGACGTCCGAGGAAAAAGTCACTAAAAGCTGCATGCAGCTCAAAAGACGGGTCGTGGGGACCGTGACTCAACCTCGGCTTAATGCTCGAAACCACCCTGGAAACCTCCGCCTCGGTGCCAGGGTCACAACGCCACTGAAGGCACTCAAAACGGACGACGGACGCGTCCGCGCCGCTCAAAACAAGAAACTCGGGGAAAACGCTCGCCCACATAAGGACATGTCACGCCTTCGGGACTCCTCGTTTCGGGAATTAAAAATTCCCGAAACCATCTCAAACCATTCCCCACGATGCAAGGTCCGCGCTGCCGCTGACGGCGCGCAAAACGGACGCTCGTAGCCCGAAATACGAGCGTCCGAAGACTGAGGGGCAAAGCCCCTTGGGCCGGACCGGCCGGTCCGCCCTGGTTGGGCCGGCCCGCGGCTCAGCCGCGGGTCCGGTTCACCCCACCGCGGCCAGCTGGCCGCGGCTTGTTTCTACCGACCGGCCGCCTCGCGGCCGGTTGATGCCCCACAGCGACCCGCGTTTTGTCGGTCGCGGTCGCTGCACGGGGGTCGCGCGCTTCGCGGCCCCCCTCTCCTCCGCTCGCCGGCGCCCGCGGCCGGCTTCCGACAGCCGCCGCCGCCTCGAAGCCCCGGCCGACCGCCCTGCTCTGCCCCGCGTCGCCCTGCGCCGCCGCCATCTGCCGCCTTCAACCCCCGCCGGAAAATTTCCAAGGACCACCAGGAACGATCCGATAGTCCAAATTTCGATCCAGATAGCTTTCCCGAAAGCTCGGGATGGGATCTACGCAACCACGGGATTTTTTCGAGGATCCAAAGGTGCGGTTGAGCATAAATGAGGATTTAAAACGGGGAAGGGGAGGAAAACTCAAATCCGCCTACCTCGTTGGGCTTCGCCCGGCGCTTCCCGCGCGATCCGTCGTGCGCCACCGCACCTTGCCGGAGTCGCCTCGCCAGAGCTCGCCTCACCAGATCTCACCTCGCCAGAGGTGAAGGAGGGGGAGGAGGGTTTGAGGAAGAAGAAGAAGAAGAAGAGGGGGGTGTTTAAGTACAAATCACTTAAACGCCCGCCCGACTGCCCCGAACCCGAACTCCTGACGGGGTCAGGATTTAGCCTCCCCTAGGCTAAGAACCACGCTCTGAACGCAACGACGGTCTCGGAATTTTATTCCAAGACCCCGTTCAAATGTTATAAAATTTAACGTCCGAAGTCGCTAAATTACGAAAACGCCCATGGGGCCATTTTTCACCAACGGCCCGCGCCCGTGAAACTTATACCCCTCCTAGGGTAAACGGCATGCTCCGAACTCAACGGTACTCTCGGGTTTCCAATCCGAGCCACTGTTTAAGAGATACTAGCATTTCTCCATTAAACGAATTAATTACTTAATTAATTAATCTGTTTAACGTTCCAGAAGATGGAGAGGGGTCCAAACATCCCGCGCCGACAAGTTTTATGTCGTTCCTAGTGTAAAAACCCCATTCTGGACCCATCCGTACACTAGGATCTCTGATTCAGAACTTTGTTTTGGAGTTATCGCATTTATTTAGCACTTACAGTGTGAACACACTGAAAATTTAATTCCGGCCACTCCGGGGCTCGGAATCGCACGCCGTCTGGGGGCGCTGCTCTGGAATATCATCAATAATATTCCAAAGTCTTTCTCAGCAAAAACCGGGTTCTTAAATTATTCCATCATTCAATCTTTTCATCCCCGAAAAGCAAATCTAGGGAGAAACACATGGTACTAAGCCCGCACCTGGCTTTCCGTACCCAAAATAACCCACTCATAGCTCTGTGTCACCGCACACAGACCAATGGATTGATCTGTCCATGCGAGGTCGTCCCTTGCTGGTGTAGTGCACCCACTCCAGACTTTGGGGTTAGGTCAAGGCGGTAGAGAACCTCGCCATCCCTTTGCACGGTCTCAAACGGCCCGAAGGCCCTTGGGGGTAGCTCACCTCCCCGGTCAAACCTCTACATCGCACGCCGCGACTGGAATCACCGCCCGCACCTGGAACAAGGCCCGGTGATTTCCTCCTTCAGAATATCCATATGGTGAAACACCCAAGGATATCTGGTCGCGCAAGATTCCACAGTCTATGCTCTCTTACACGCTCAACAGGCGAAGGATCCAACACCATCGACTAAAGGAAAAAGGTCTCACGCCTTTTACCTTACCAACACAGGGTTACACCTGACGCCCTACGTCACCCTGGTAACACCTAAAACAAGGAGCAGGGAGAAACGTCTTTCACACGCAGAGCCTATCAATTCTTCTGCAAGAAGTAGAAGAGTCACAATGGGTACCTCTCACCATCCCGTGCTCTGCAGGATCGTAGACATCCAAAGATCACGGCTACCCGCGGTCCCAACTTTTAACTCCCAGAGCCTGATGTGGACCGCCTAGTGGTGATGGGGAGATCTTGCGAAGCCATCCCCCACTACCAGCTCCCCCCACACCTCTTCTAGCACCACCTCCCTGGGTACTACTCTGATCACGGCGCTGCCTCTGCCGTGGTGGTGCGCCTGCTTCCTGCCTGAAGCTCTCAGCAACTCGGGTTGGGCAGTCTCGTGCCAAGTGACCCGCCCGTCACAATCATAGCACTGGTGCTCTCTGAGCTTCCCTGGTGCCCTCTGGCGCCACTGTGGTGTACGACCATGGCCCAGGATCCACTCATGGTAGGTCATCCTCGGCTGAGGCCCTGCACCTTTCCGCCACAGTGGTATACGACCACGTCTCTGAAACCGGCAGTGGGAAAGCCACCTACATCGAGGTCCTATCCTCCGGTGCCTGCTAGCAACGACAGACATCCCGGATCCGTCGCGCCCACTTCCACTACCAACCGCAAAACATGACAGGAAGCCCTCTGTCACCAGCACCTGCTCTAGCACCCCGACATATGTGGAAATGCCCAAGGGTACTATGAAAGAACGAATCTCTCGGCGGAGACCCTGCTCAAACTTCCGCGCTCGGAGGTTGTCGTCATGGACCAAGTCTGGGTAAAAGCGTGCATGGTCTGCAAAACTAGCCGCATACTCGGCCACCGTCATCCCTCCCTGCTGAAACTGAAGGAGCTCCTGAATCCGAACGGAGCGCAAGTAGGAGGGGAAAAACTCCTCATGAAACAACAACTAAGAGTCGCCCCATGAAAGAGACGACTCATCAAGGAACCGAGTCACCAGACTCCACCAACGCCCAGCTAATCCACAAAAAGGGTGGCTGCCAAAGCCACTCTCTGATCTGTCGGCATCCGCACAAGCCTGAAAAGGCGAACCACTGCCTCGAGCCCAAACCTCTACTGCCTGAGGGTCTGGCTCACCACTGAACCTCAGCGGTCTCTACCACTGGAACTCACGGAGCGCACTCAACTTGCGCTCGAGCTCAGCCTGCTCTACTGAAACTGCCTGCTGCTCAACAGGTGGGGGTGCTGCCACCAGCCCACCCGGAGAAAGGGTCTCGCATGATGGGTCCTGGACTGTGGCCTCGTAGCTCATAGGGTCGTCGTCATGAACCAACGCTAGTATCTTGGCTGGCTGTCTTCACAGAGACATCCTGAATATTATCAAGGAGTGTCGCAGTCAGATGAGCATATATGTATATACCACAACAACAACTATGGGGAGCTGACTCAAGAAGGACAGTCAAGACTCAGTCCTATGTGATGCACAAACAAATTCCCTGCAACAAGTGTCTCAGCATGCCGAGGCGACAACCGGGATATTAGGGTCCTCGTGAATGGATACGTCGGCCGCCGCACCATCACTAGACTCCCTGGCCTGAGAGCCGCTCTCGACACACGTTAACACTGTTTCCCTAAATCCCAACCAATTCCTCTTTTTGGGACGTCCGAACAGCGTCCCAAGGAATGAACCACCTTTGATACCACTTTGTCATGACCTGACCCTACCCGGGCTCGAGCCGCTACTACCCCAAGCCCGCCTCCATAGGCCAGGGGATGGCGACAAGCGCCGAAGGCACAATAACTTGGGGAGGCCTTTGCCTAAGTACCTGTACACACACACGCAGAAAACTCAATGCAACAGTGAAGAGTAAAAGACAAGACAAGTAAAGAAAATGGAAACTGCTATATATAAACCACAGAGAGCATCGACCTCTACAAGTACAAAGTACAAGCTAAAAAGAAAAGGGGAAAAACACGCGCCCAACCAAAAGTACCACAACCCAGCAACAGGTAAACAAAAAGAAACAGCTGACGGGTCTCCCACCTGGAACTGGGCCATGACCACCGCATACGGTCCGAGCTCTCAAGCTCCTACGCTCCACCGAAGTCACGCTCCACTTGTCCGTCGTCTGCAAGGGCACACCAAGTGCGGGAAAATCCCAAGAAGGGGTGAGTATAAAAATAATTAGTAGGATACCCCGAAGGCTCGAGGGAGAAACAAAGGAGGTACCAAAGGGTGAGCAGTAGAGTGAACAAGGAAAAGTAGAGGAGTACAACTGGAAGTGAAGTAAAGAGTCCAGATCAACCCAACAAGAGAAAGGAAGTAGACTCGTCCAGGAACAAGGAGCTGGAAACGGTGAGAAGATGAACTTCTCGTTGAGTCTTCGCTACCTATAGCAGGAGAGTAGACTCATCCAACCACGAGAAGCTAGACACGGAAAGCACATGGCATACCCCGCACGTCTTCGCCTCTCCTGGAGGGAGAGTAACCAATCCCAAGAAGGGGGTACTCGAACAAGGTATATACATATCCTTATGCTCAAATGAGAAGCCCGAACAACGTCGTAAGGGGATGTCCATACCATAGCTCAGCCCAAGAAAAGAGTCGCCAATAGTCCCAGAGGTAACACCATCATCGATGCCCAGTATCCCACATGTCTGCCCTGAACCGCAAGCCAAGGGGCTCAAACCACCGCACCTCGACACTATCCGCTTTGGGCAGCACTGACTCGCCTGCATGGTTTTAGGTCGCGTCGCAAGAACGCGTCTTGATGGGGAAAGTGCCCCTCGTACTTGAGAGTTCTAGGGATTGTCCAACCACACCTCATCACTGCCCTGCAGTCGAAAGGTCTCCTCAGAGTCAAGCCGGTCCATCACCGACCCGTACAACCAAGGGTCCCGCTCCGGTAATCACGGAGGTAAGCCACAGACTAGCCTAGTCGAGAGGACTGAGTCTGGAATGCTAACAGGGGTCCCACTACCCAGCCCCACTGGAGGGTAATTCATAACCAGATATCAGGTGACCCACTACCCAACCCTGCTGGAGGGTAAACCATAATACATCATCCAACAACCCACTGCCCAGCCCCGCTGGAGGCTAGACCATAACACATCATCTGGCGACCCCCTGCCCAGCCCCGCTAGAGGGTAGACCTGGAATAAGTTGACAGGCTACCCACTGCCCAGCCTTGCTGGAGGGTAGACCTGGAGCTAGACGACGGGTGACCCACTGCCCAGCCCTGCTGGAGGGTAGACCCTAAGAGGTCGTCGGGTGACCCACTGCCCAGTCTCTGTTGGAGGGTAGACCCTTAGTGCGTCGGGTGACCCACTTCCCAGTCTCTGCTGGAGGGTAGACCCTAAGAAGTCAGCGAGCAACCCACTGCCCAGCCCCGCTGGAGGGTAAACCCGAAGAAGTCGATGAGTAACCCACTGCCCAGCCCCGCTGGAGGGTAAAGCCCAGAACTGCTCTGGCCATCTCTACTGGAGGGTACAACACTGGCCAAATGAACATGGAGTGGGTATCGCGCAGTCACCCAACTCCAGAATAACTCTCCCAAAAGAGTTGCAGCGTCTGCTCCAGCCCTGGGTGTCACTAGCACTGCTACTGGCCAACCCATCGAGAATGAAACCAGGGGGAGACCACTCAACTCTGCTGGTCAAAAAACGAGCACAGAGCACGGGGAAGAGCTCCACCCTGCTGGTCAAACAAACACACAGAGGGACACTCTACGCCGCGAGAGGTCAAAGTATGCAAAGTAGAACACAACATGCACTTGGGGACCACACGACGTGTGGCCCCGAGTCAACCACAACCAAGCGCACGAATGTCTCAGGTACGAACCACATGTACCTCCAAGCGCTCTCGTATACTCCCAGAGTATACCATGTCTCCAGCCCAAGGGCTATCGTGCACATGACACCCAACGTCAACGCGAAGGCATGAAGTAATAACTCCACCTCAAAGGCCTAGGCACGACCAACCACATCACTTCAAGAATTTACATCACTCACACGGGAGTGCACGCGATCACTCGCCAAAGGTCCGCTACAAGCAAAGTAGGGCGAACCACCACTAGAGCACCTTTCATGCTTCCACATTTAACAACATCATGCAAGAAGATCCGTACAGCCAAACGGATCACACCGTTGTAATCCTTGCAAAAAAACACGTGAGTTAGACTACTCACTCGCCCGAAACGGTCAACTGGTGGAAAAGGTACTATTCACCATAACCAAACTTGTGTGGGGCCCACCCCAAAATCTCGAAACTGAACGAACAGATCACACCACTGTAATCCCCTCGGAAAAACACACGGGATTGAGTACTCAATCTCCCAAAACGGACCCCCGGTGAAAAGGGCACTATTATCTGTAGCCGGGTCGGGTGGGACCCACACCACGTCCCTAAAAAAGGTCGGGCGAACTGCACCATTGCAATGCTCTCGAAAAAGCACGTCAAAAGCACTACTCACTTGAGTGCAACGGATATCTGGAGAAAAAGGTGCATCTCGGCGTACCGCACACGAGCGGTGCCACGTGGGACCCACAACCCGGTCCCGAAACATGACGAACGGATCACACCGTTGCGATCCTCTTGAAAAAGTACACGAAATGGACTATTCATTTGTCCAAATCGGTCGCCCGGTGATAAAGCTGGAAATCACCGTCAACTCCCGAAATGGCCCTCACGGGGCCCGCACCATCGTGCGGAATTCTAGCGGGCAAACTGTGCCAACGCATTGCCCTCGGAAAAACACCCAACATCGACTGCTCGCACGCCCCGAACGGACGTCCGAGGAAAAAGTCGCTAAAAGCTGCACGCAGCTCAAAAGACAGGCTGTGGGGCCCGTGCGTCAACCTCGGATTCAACGCCCGAAACCACCTTGGAAAGCTCCGCCTCAGTGCCAGGGTCCCAACGCCACTGACGGCGCTCAAAACCGACGTCGGACGCGTCCGTGCCGCTCAAAACAATAAACTCGGGGAAAACGCTCTTCCACTTAATGAAACGTCGCGCCTCTGCGACTCCTCGTTTCAGGAATTAAAAATTCCCGAAACCATCTCAAACCATTCCCCACGACGCAAGATCCGTGATGCCGCTGACGGCGCGCAAAACGGATGCCCGTAGCCTGAAATACGGGCGTCCGAAGACTGAGGGGCAAAGTCCATGGGGCCGGACCGGCCCGTCTGCCCTAGTTGGGCCGGCCCGCGCCGGCCGGCCCGGTCCGCACAGCCGGCCCACGGCTCAGCTGCGGGTCCGGTTCACCCCGCCGCGGCCAGCTGGCCGCGGCTTGTTTCTACCGACCGGCCGCCACCGAAGGCCCCCGCCGCCTCGAAGCCCCGGCCGACCGCCCTGCTCCGCCCCGCGCCGCCGCCGTCTGCCGCCTTCGACCCCCGCCGGAAAATTTCCAAGGACCACCGGGAACGATCCGGAGGTCGAAATTTCGATCCAGATAGCTTTACGGAAAGCTCGAGACGGGATCTACACAACCACGGGATTTTTTCGAGGATCCAAAGGTGCGGTTGAGCATAAATGAGGATTTAAAAAGGGGAAGGGGAGGAAAACTCAAATCCGCCTACCTCGTTGGGCTTCGCCCGGCGCTTCCCACGCGATCCGCCGCGTGCCACCGCACCTTGTCGGAGTTGCCTCACCGGAGATCACCTCGCCGGAGCTCACCTCGCCGGATCTTGCCTCGCTGGAGCTCGCCTCGCCGGAGGTGAAGGAGGGGGAGGAGGGTTTGAGGAAGAAGAAGAAGAAGAGCGGGGGGTGTTTAAGTACAAATCACTTAAACGCCCGCCCGATAGCCCCGAACCCGAACTCCCGACGGGGTCAGAATTTAGCCTCCCCTAGGCTAAGAACCACGTTCTGAGCGCAACGGCGGTCTCGGAATTTTATTCCGAGACCCCGTTCAAAATTTATAAAATTTAACGTTCGAAGTCGCTAAATTACGAAAACGCCCCTGGGGCCATTTTTCACCAACGACCCGCGCCCGCGAAACTTATACCCCTCCTAGGGTAAACGACATGCTCCGAACTCAACTGTGCCCTTGGTTTTCCAATCAGAGCCACCATTTAAGAGATACTAGCATTTCACCATTAAACTAATTAATTAATTAATTAATTAATCCGTTTAACGTTCCAGAAGTAGGCGAGGGGTCCAAACATCCCGCACCGACAAGTTTTATGTCGTTCATAATTTAAACACCCCATTACGGACCCATTAGTTCACTCGGATCTCTGATCCGGAACTCTGTTTAGGAGTTATCGCATTTATTTAGCATTTCCAGTGTGAACGCACTGAAAATTTATTTCCGGCCACTCTGGGGCTCGGAATCGCACGGCGTCTGAGGGCGCTGCTCTGGAATATCATCAAGAATATTCCAAAGTCTTTCTCAGCAAAAACCGATTTCTTACAGATTGATATGAGGGAGCGTACCTTCAGTCGATGTTTTTTACCCCTCCACTCTTATAGGGAGTCAGGGAAGCACAGCTTGAGGATGCTAATTGTGATACTCTACATGCTCAGATATCTATAGGTGATACTGCTGATGGATATTCAATATATGGGGAGCATGCTGTTCTTATCAGAGGGCACACAGTAGTACCAGTGATGTTGCGGGAAGAGGTTCTGAGGGAGTTCCATACATCTCCTTTGGTAGTGCATCCAGACGTGGAAAAGATGTACCAGGACCTCCGACATCAGTTCTGGAGGCCAGGAATGAAGAAGAGTGTTGCAGAGTTTGTTTCTCGCTGCCTTACTTATCTACAAGTAAATGCTAAGCACTAGGTTCTGGCAGGTTTGACTCAGCCCCTTGAGGTGCCAGAGTAGATGTGGGATGGGATATCGATGGACTTCGTGTCGGGTTTACCATGTACATCCAGGGGACACAATTCCATTTTGGTGATCGTTGATCGACTCACCATGTCGGCCCACTTCCTACCAATATGGGAGAAGAGTTCAGTAGAGAGCTTGGGACACCTCTATGTGCAGGAGATAGTTTGACTTCATGGAGTACCATTAACGATCGTCTCAGATAATGATTAACGTTTCACGTCCTGTTTGTGGAAGGGATTTCATGAATCTTTTAGGACTCCGTTATGCTTGAGCACAGCGTTTCATCCTCAGATTGATGGTCAGACAGAGCGGACCATCCAAGTCCTGGAGGATATGTTACGAGCTTGCATACATGACTTCGGTCATAGCTGGGAGGATCACCTACCACTGGTGGAATTTTCTTATAACAAAAGTTATCATTCCACTATTGGTATGGCACCATTCGAGACTTTGTACGGGCGACCTTTCAGGTCACCACTTTATTGGACTGACCCAGTAGATCTAGCACTCATGGGCCCAGAGATGGTACGAGCTACTACAGAGAAGGTGCAGGTCATCCAGGAGCGGATGAAGACTACACAGAGTCAGCTGAAGTCTTATGCCAATAGGAGACTGATACCCTTAGAGTTCTAGGAGTGAGACCATGTGTTCCTTCGAGTCTCACCTCGACGGGGATTACAGAGATTTGGCCGAGGTGGAAAGCTATCTCCAAGGTTCATCAGACCTTTTCAGATTCTGAGTAGAGTTGGTGAGGTGGTGTACTTCTTGGCTCTACCTCCTCATATGGACCAGGTACACAACGTCTTCATTATTCCACATCTATGGAGGTATGTGCATTATCTATCGCATGTTCTCGACTGGGGAGATCTGGACATCGATGATGGAGTGACCTTTGCTGAGTATCCAGTGGAGATCGAGGATCAACAGGAGAATATCCTTCGTGGGCGAGCTATTCCCTTGGTGCATGTCTGGTGGTAGCACGAGAATCTCCAGGAGAGCACATGGGCGGGGGAGGCTCAGATCTGTATGTAGTATCGACATATTTTTTAGTAGCCTTTGTTTTGGATTTTCGAGGATGTATAGCCCTAAGGTAGGTATGATTTAATGTCCCGGATTTTTTCCATGTATTAATTTTAATATTATATGGAAATTATTTCGAGACCAATTTTTGAGACGGCGTGCAGTTCTGAGGCTCGGTGAGCCCAGAATAAATGTTTGAATTTAATTAAATAATTAAATAATGTGTGTGTGTGTGTGGTTTGCTTGAAAAAGTTGAATAACTCCTGAATGGGTTCTCAGATCAACAATCTGAGGGCATCGATTCATTCAGAGCAGAGACTTTACCTTAGGCAAGGCCTAACATCTTTCGGCACAGGTCGGTGGTGAAATCTAGTTTTTGGACATAACTGTAATAAAATATTTAATAAAAATATTTTATTAAATCTTGTTCCAGTGAATATCTTTTATCTTTTTAAATAAAGACTTTGAACAGGGGTCCAGGGTTATAGACCACATAACCCTGAAACCCTTGTAGGCTTTAGAGGATTTGGAGAAAACCTCCCAATGCGACGATGACTCGGTGATCGGATCTTCCCCAATGAACGACATGGATCCAGGTAGGATTTTTTATTTTGATTTTCTTTTCCCCGTTCATGATTCCTATGATGAATGCGGACTAATCCATGAACATATTAGCTAGTGGATCGATCTTATTTGTGGGATGGGCTTTTGCGGGGATTTTGGGGATTGATTCTTGAAAATTATTTTTGGTTTCATTTAGCCTTCTAATGGTGACAAACCAAGATCTACACGAACATCGATCAAGGTTCGTCCCTCTCATTTTGTTGTTCCTTTATTCCCCGATTTCTCATGTTCCTCATGCGCATTCTATGCGTTCTTCACGGAGATATGAATGAGGGATCATTCCACATCCGTTGTGTGATGCAACAATCCCAAATCAAAGATATGGCATCGGTACAACCGTGCGGAGGTGCAACTGCAATTTCGGCGGACGATTTGGAGTGGATCGAGAGATATTAGCTTTTGGGTGTTCTTCCATCAGATGGATCATTGGAGGTTTATGGCCCAATAAAAGAACCAAAAACAAACAATTTAGTGTTTGTATGATGGTACGAAACAAGATTTGAAGTATTGCGATGAACAGAGGAGAGATCACGAATCCGGAGATCCTTCCAAGGAATGAGGAGGAAGACAACGGTTCTGGGGAAATCCTGGCTACACCGCGTGTAGTATGGGACACACGGTGTGTGTTCATCAGAGGACCACCTGGCGTGTACTCCAGGAGTACACGGACACGGGTTGGGTACATGACCAAGTACACGGCGTGTATACCCCTCCTCGGACAGACCTGACTAGATACACGGGATACCCCGTGTACTGGTACACGAGCAGAGCGACACGAGTTGCGGCCGTGTACGGGCACCTGGCCAGCATACACGAAGAGAACCCTAGAGACTCGGACAGGGCATGTAATCCTTATACACACCATGTAGTTACGTTTTATACGACAAGACTAATGACACGAGCCATTTACACAGGCAGTACCCGGAGTCAAGGAACACGGCGTATAACCCTACTACACACCGTGTAACCTGTTTTACATGGCTTGGGCCATTTCTCTTCTATCACTTGGGCTAGTTTTATTAGGTTTCGTACCCTTGGTCTTTCCCCTGGAGGTTTTTGGTATCATTTCCTATGTACATGAGTATGATCCCTTCAGCAGGACTTCCTGAATAGTGTTTTTGGAATCCCCTCTGTGAGACTTAGAGCTGGATCCACTATTCCTTCCTGGTACCCTAGGTGGAGTTCTTGGTATTGACATGACCTACATTACCCGGGCGCTGATCCTCTTCATAGTGGATTAGTTCAGACTGAGTTTTTTGGAATCACCCTATAGATATTGGTTGTGATCCTCATCAGAGCATCATATTCTTAAGTAGTTGTGGAGTGAGTTCTCTCGGAACGAGTAATTCGTATCTCTCTCTTCAGACCTAGGAGCGTGTTCTCCCTGATACGTGCTTAGTGGAATCTTCTAGCTGGATCATAGTGGTGGTTTCGAGATAGTCGATCGTGTATGAGTATATCTAGATATTCTTGTTATATGTTCTCTAAACATATACTGTGTAGAGATGACTATATCATTCCTTTGTGGTATTTACTTTATTGTATTCTGTGGTGGTTTTTGGGGAGTCCTATTGGGTATTGTTCTACTCACCCCTGCACGGACTTTTCCCGTATGTGTCATGTCTTGTGCAGACGAGCGAGCCTTTGATAGGATTCTAGGTGGACCAGGACCAGACGGTGCTCAGTTATATCAGGAAGGCCGAGGAGTGTTCCTACGACTATGGATTGCATTCCCAGTACCTTTCTTTATAGGTTGGACATTTTGCAGACTTTCTTTTGGTGGGATTTTACTTTTGGCCCAGGGTTTTACATAACTTTACTTTAATTTTCAGTCGTGCTCTGTTGGTTGGGATTTTAGTGTATGCATGCATTTCCATTTTCAGTAGTTTTTACTTTTCAGCTTTGTGGGCATGGAGATGTGTGTGTGTG
Organism: Viscum album; assembly: GCA_963277665.1. Classification (NCBI taxonomy): domain Eukaryota; kingdom Viridiplantae; phylum Streptophyta; class Magnoliopsida; order Santalales; family Viscaceae; genus Viscum; species Viscum album. The sequence goes on from OY728127.1 coordinate 1,912,594,975, forward strand.
TGTAGGTTTATAGGAAATGCCTCACATGTTAGTGACATGCCTACTCGGTGCTAGTCACCAACCCCTGGCCTATTGGAAGTGGGCTTGGGGAGTTTCGGCATGGGCCCCATTGGGACAGGTTATGACAGAGTTAATTCTATGAACTCCACAAAAAATATTCACAATAGTTCAAAATAACTCCTCTAGATGAGAATAATTTCACACTATAATTATTCATTATTTTAACCCTCTTAATCATCACAACAAGATATATTAATAAAAATATTTAATCAAAAATTATTCCTTGAAAAATAGGAATAGTAATGAATTATTTTCCTCTTAGATCTAATATTATGTATGTAGAACCAAATATCTCTTTTTGGTTCTATCCATTGTCAATATTATTTCCAGAACATAAATAGTAGTTTTTATAAGTTCTTCCAAAACTATAACCCTTAAAACAACGGTTGGGATCAAATATCTTATATCCCATATTCATATATATTTTCAAGTCTACTATAGTTTTTTATTGTGGTTAAATTCGTTCATAAAAGTTTATTATATCTCCTAAAAATCAATCCTTATCTCTTCATTTTGAAATTAAAAAAGAGTATGTGTAAAATAAAATTCTATATTGATAACAACATGATGAAAAAAATTATGGTTTTACCACATTTGTATCTTAACATTTTGTGGTATTAAATCACTAATTATGGTTTTATGAACTTTAACCACCCATAACGCATAAAATTAATACATTATCTATTTCTTATTCTCATGAAATCGTGGGAAAATTTTTCCCAGATATTTCAAGACTAAAATTTGTGTCAAAATGACCACAATATTTATGGTGCAATGCTCCATTCCATAGAAACATCAAACAATATTAGGGTTCCATTTTCTCATCATAATTCATACTTCACCAAAAAACCTATTTTATTTTGGAGTGATCTAGATTTCAAGTTTCCATCCTGATATTTAATTATGGCATTGAAATAATGTTGTGATATTTCTGTCTTTTCTCATATCCTAATAATTCATGCTTATATAATGTCATGCACATTGTAAACTAATATATTATACCATTATAAACTTGATCTGTGCTAAAAAATTATAGGGTATTTATTGCATAATAACCTTCCATATCTTAGTGCATCCCATGTACTAAAACATAAAAAACACTTTACCTATTCTAAATCCAATTATTCGTATGTTTCATCCAGTGCAACAAGGTAGAATATGTTGTAACATGTTTATCTAACATTTAAACTTACACATCATCTATTATAGTGTAATGTATGATATTGTACTTTGATGTTTTCTTCCTTTACCAAAAACACTTCCATCCTTCTCCAAATTCATTCTCTCATGCACATACATCTTTTATTACAATAAGAGGTTAGAATAAAAAAATAAATATTCATCATAACTTCCATCAATTATAGATCAATCCACCATTCTTCATGAAATCAAAATCTCCTCTAATATTCTAGGCCACATTCAATTTTTCTTTTCCACACCTCTATGTAGTCCCTATGGTGACATAAATCCTTTAAATCCTAATATTTTTTATTTATAAATGTAATTTAATTCCATTTATGTTAATGTAAGACATCCTTCACAATGTATTCCATGGTCTAATAAATATATTTTTTTTATAATATAACTTTTGTGTTTCTTCTTGAAAAACTCACAATGATTAAGATTTATCTCTGGCCATTTTGTTTCCCTTATCCTTAGCACTTGTTTTCTAGGTTTTTAGTGATTTTCTTTAAAAACCAATTCTAATTTAGCTCATGTTTTTAAACCTTTTATAATTAAATAAATTCTCAAAACAATTCATACCAATTTTAGATCATTGTTTTTCTTCTCCATAAAAGAAATTTCTAAACTAAAGTCTCTTCTTTGAAAAATTAGTCCCCCAGCACTTGTCTGGTGTGGTATGAGGTTCAGGAGATTTAGGCAACACATCAAAAGGTCAATTCCTCAAGAGCCTTTGTTTTGGTTATGTTTTGTTCATAGAGTAATTTTAGTATATCTATATTATATGGGTATAAACCTTAGTTTTTGTTTCATTTAAAAACATTTTTTCAAAGTAACCAATTATTTATAAATAGATTTATTATTATTTCCCTTCTCCTTAGTAAAATATTCTACATGATGATTTATCATGAATCCCCATTCAATTAAATTATTATTTTACTAAGAGTGTAATATAGTGGAAGAACCTAGGGTCGATCTTTTAGAGGCTGCTTACATGCACTAAATTTTCTATTGTTTCTATTATAAATCTTGAATATTATAAAACTACTAAACTAATATAAATGGGTAGGGGGTTTTAAATTAATTATATATATATATATATTAAATAAAAAATGAATTTAAACATAAAAAGGGAAAAAATTATTAGGAGGTCATACTGTTTGAAATCATTATTCAAAATGGTTCTCGATATTCTATTCAATGAGGTGATCAAGACCTATCACACCTCACCTTATTATTTGAAATTTTATAACCCCATATTGGGACCTATGAATATAGAGAAATTATCTTCTAAACATCATCTATGATACCTCTTCACTAATCATAAAAATCTATTCCCTACACCACCATATGCATGACACAAATAGTGAAGGGAAGGGAAATGATAAATGAGAAGAAGAATTCAGTGGAAGAGAATACAGGGAGATCGCTCCCCATAATAAATTATACCACCCCCAAAATTCCCATAATTTAATAAATATATTGAAAATTAATCTCAATAAAACTCAATAAAAACACAATTACCTACCTCAAACAAATTTCATGGTTAGTTATCTATTTTTAGTGGAGTTGAGTAGGGAACATGGTGGGAGAAACACATAAATGTTAAAATGAGATAATGAGGTATGAAGAAGAAGAAGAATATAAGTAAAAAAGTATAATAAAAAATAATAGAAACAAAAAATATTCATAAAATGGCCATTAAAGTTTTAACTACTTCAAAAGGGGGTGAAGTAAAATTTTATAGGGAGAGGTTGGAACATTTTATCAATAGAATTTTCATCTAAATGTTAGCATGTGTTATACCACATAAATGACTGAATTATAAAAAATGGATCTTCATTAATGTTTTTCTTCTATTCTTTTCTTTTGAACCTAATAAATTTCATCATGATTGACCAATAATTAATGGTGTTATGTCTATTTTATTTTGGAAATTCAATCTTTCTAGGTGATTTTTTTTATTCGAAGTCTCTACTTTCTCGTGCCATTATGACCTTAAAGGAGGTCGAATCAGGTGGGTCACAGTGATAAAATATGTTTCCTCTATTGTTCTCTATCATCAAATAAAATTTAAACTTCATTATTTCATACCTATTTTATATATATTCCCATCTTTAAAAGAATCCATATATGTGCACAGATTTTGAGGCTCAGATTATGAGCTTGTTTTGGGCCTCCAAATGATGGATTGATATTTGGGTCCAGAAGAATAAAATAAATACCAAAATGCATGGAAGCATAAAAATTAATTTTTAAATTTAAATTAATTTATAAAGAGTAATAGCTAAAATACAGAAAAAAATTAAAATAGATAAAATCCCAAATTATTCCATTTTTTCAATTAAGCACAAAATAATTATGAAGAAAAAACAAGAAATTTTTTTATAATAACACTATGGTTGGATTATAAAATTTTAATTATAGTAAAATATTTATTAAAATGTTCACTTCATCACAATCATGAATATTATTGATAACCTTATATTTCCCCTCAATATTCAGCTTATAATTAATAACTAATTTAATTTTCTATTAATCTGTAGATTGATATTCCAAAAATATAGCCACCTAAGGGATTTATAATTAATGTTTCCCAATATAATCTGATTAATAATTTAATAAAAGAAAATTATTTATTCTATTATTTTTATATCAATATTTTTTTGTACACCTTCAAGTTCAACCTTAAGATCAATAACTCCTTCCAGTTATTTTTATTTTTTATTTTTTAATGAACTTTTTTTATTATCACCATAATTACATCCATAAAAACTATTTTTAACTTTATTATATTTATTTAAATTAGGTTTCAATATTTTCTTATTCTTCTCAAACAATATCTTCACTAAAACTTTTATCCAAATGTGTTTTTTGATTTTTTATTTCATATAGGGGAAACTTCCTTTGTTGATTTTGTGGGTAATTAAACTCAACATCACTACCTTAAATCCTCCTTGAACAAATTTATATTATGTTTTCAACCTCCCCAAACTTAAATCAAGAAAATAATAGATTTTTATCAAATATTAATTTAATACCTTGGAATTTTCATTCCACCAATTATTGAAATTCATTACTGACATCTTATCTAACCTACCATACATTTGTATCAAGTTTCTTTGGGTTTTTAAAAAAATATCATTTTTTGAATGAATAGATCATCCATCTAATTTCACATGCATCTGTTAATAAACAAGACTAATTTTAAATTCATTAGGTAAAATCTTTGATAAATTTATTTCTGAAGTACTGAAATATTTGTATTATACAAATGTGAATTCACCTTATGATAGTTTTTCATATTAATAACATAATTTATCCTTGTACCAAATCCTTGAATGGATCCAAAAACCTCTATGATACAATTTACAAAAACATCATGGTTTTTTTCAGAAATATATTCAAATCATGGAACTTGTTTTTGAGTTCCTGTAAATTTTCTCCATTAACATTATTGTATTATTTATAAATGTTGTCCAACATATCCCAAATAGCTTGAATAGTTTCTATACTAATCATTTTCATGTATAATTGACCCAATAAAACTTTAGATAATTCATATTTTTTATTTACCTCATCTTTGAGAATTTTCTTGTTAGTTTTGGTCAACAACATATTAGTGGGATAACTTTATTTTATTCCATGGATTACAGGAAAGTAAACATAAATAAATATATATAATAGATGTGAACCCATATGATTATTATACATATGATAATTATATTTATTAAATATGTTAAATACTTATTCATTTATAGTGTTCTCCAAGTCAAATTTAACTTCATATAGATTCACCAAGAATATAATAATTTTTGAATTTGATACCAATTTTTAAAACCACAATACTGAAACACCATAAGAGGTGGTGAATTAGGGTGTTAAATTTCTTGTATGTAAAATGGTTTCTATCCTTCTGAGGGAAACTGTAATAAACATATATTTATTTTAAATCATTTTTATAAATAAACATTAAAACTCACAAATAATCTCACAGTTCTAAGAAATAGAAGTTTAGTGTTATTGAAGAATAGTTAAATAATAAACTTATTACACATTATTACTTTATCATATTTCATAATATTCTATACATAATACTTACTTATACACATATTCCTGCATATAAATTTCCGAGAGAACACAATATAAAATAAGGGTTAATTTAAACACTAAATAAGGGAAAATTATCAATAATCCATTGGGGGTTAGATCATAAACTTGTGAAAAAAACATAAACAGAGGAGAAATGTATTATTAAATGAGGAATATAATCATAAGATAAAATATTATGAAATTATTAAATATCGTAATGAAATGAGATAAAAGAATCATTATTAAATCATAAATATAAACCATGGATTCGAAACAAATGGAAATAATCATAATCCATGGAAACATAAAATTATGTCATGGAATAACATGAAAATGTTTTATATCCAAAATATGAGGCACATCATTAGAATTATGGCACAAACCTAATCATAGAAAAACATTATGATAAAACCCAATTGTGATAATGAATTGTAAACAAACTTTAATCATGTCCATGATTTAATAATTTGATCAAAAATAATTATTTCCATTCCTTTCACTATCTTGTGATTTATAAAACTATAACCATTACATTACATGGTCATATAAAAACCGTTGAAAAAAACGGGTTTCAATATATTTCCAACTATTATTTCATAAAAAATGGTATCATGAATTCATTAGGATGAAACCAAAAATAAAATATACCAAAAATATTATTTCATAAGATAATTTTGAGTGTGATAAATAATATTAATTCATAGGTTATATATCATATAGAGTAAGATGGAAGTGAAATGAAAAATATTTCTGAAAACATTTTTAATGTTGTCATAAGAAAAATAATTACAGCTCTAGAAAATAATTTTTTTGAAGGAAAAGATAAAACATTTAAAAAATTAAACCAAAAAATTATTTTAATTAATGGAACCTCTTAAATAGAAAATCTGATTAAGCTAATAAATATGGAGTGTCAGATAAAAATCAATGCATGAAAAATAAATTTATTTATTAATTTAAAATATCAATAGTTAAACACACAACATTGAAACAGATAAAAAATCCTAAATATAAAAAAATATTATAGGATTTAAATAATATTTTTGTTTTCAATTATTAAATTAAACATTAGTGGAAATAAATAATATGTACATAGAAGAGAATGTTCCATTAGAAAGTATAGTAATTATTCTTAACAAAGTACATTTTTAAGGAGGAAATTTTTCAAAGAGGAATATTTTAATGTGAAAATATAAATTATATATTTAAAAAGTGAAAAAATATATATAATAGATAAATGGTAGAATAAATAAAACTTTTAAGATATTATTCAAGGAAAATATTTTATGATTCAATGAAAAAAATTGAGTTGATAAAAACCCTAAACACAAAATCATTCTCAGTTGGATGAATTATAACATCCTATATAATGAAAATAGACTAATTAATAATATATTAAATAACCTAATTAATATTTATTTCTTTATTTATAATTTTTTATTTTTATTTATGATATAATACTTACTTATTTTTAGTTAATATCAATTATTGGTAATAAGGGGTTTTAATTTTTCCATGTTTGTTTCGATATAATGGATTTGGTTTTCAGAAAAAATGTATAAGTTATTATTATCTAGAATGGTAAAAATACTATAAATAGAAGTTCCATAATGGTTTAAAAATTTCCATGATCATTCTATGGAATTGATTAGTTCAATTCACAAATACAAAAATTAAAATGTGTTTGTTTTGATAACATGTATTGAAAAAAGGTTTTTTGTTGATATAGAGTTTAAATCATAATGATCCCATTAAAGAAGAAAAAAATTATATCAGTCTCAAATATTACTATATATTATGTTTCCATAATAATCCATGATAAAAAAATCATATCATCGTGCATGTAAGCAGCTAAATCAACCAAAACACGAACATGATATAATTAAATTAATAAGTATGATTATATAATGATTTTATCATCGTTATAAAGTTATGAAAACATCCAAATTTAATATTTATTATATAAAATTACTATTATTTATAATTTTATGCTCATTTATGATATAATCACTATAACATCGTTCACGTAGGTGGTAAAATTGACCAAAATGGGAGCATGTTATAATGTATAAATGAATAACAGAAAGATATTTAATAATGATAATATTGCTTATATAGAATAATGATTATTTTAAAATAAAATTAATATAGTGATAAATATGATTTAAGAAAAGTTAGAGTAAGAATAAATGGAATAATGATAAAATGTGAGAAAATACTTATGTATAAGGATTTAATCTTCTCTTGAAATCCTTATTGATTTAGAAGGGATTTGGGAAATATATAAGAAAAAAGAAGCTTGAAATGTAGTATAGGATTATTTAAGAAGGAAATTAGGTAGATTAGAGTGCACAATTCTAATTTTTGGAGTGGATTTAAATCAAAGGTGTAAGGATCCTTTAAAAAGTGAGTGGAGTGGTAGTCTTGTAAATATTAAGAACTTTTAAATATAATAAATGAATTTCTCAAGTAAATTAGATAAAATTTTGTAAAATTTAAAATATAAGATAATTTAAGGTCTAAATCCCCTCAACCAATAAAATTATAAAATGTGTTAATGAAAATTTTGGCCTTGTCTCTTGGGTTAACCCTTTTAACCATTTTAACCCTTATCATGTTGATAAATTTTTACCACTATAACTTATTTCTATGCCCAAAAATTTAATTGAACTCGTTAACTAATACTAATATTTATTATTAAATATATTTAATCTATTTTACATGATTCAATTTATAAAGGTGGTAAAAATTAACTTCAACATAAGTATGAAAAACATAATGAAAGACAATTTTTTTTTAATAAATTTAATTTAAGAAAAAAATGATTTTACATAAAAATAATCTATAGAATTGATTCTCGTGACACTAATTGGTTTATTGATAAATAAATGTGATTTATGTTACATTAAATCAAACCAAAAATAAAATATAACCATTTAATTAATTAATTAAAAAAGGATAAAATATATTTCGTTTATTATAATAAAATAACACTTATGTTTCAAGGTGTTGAACATAGATATATAAATAGAAAACAATATTTTTAAATACTTTATTTCACACCTTGGAATAAAAAGTTTTATAATCAAAATGTTATATAAAAATTTAATTCATTATTATATCATGATGATTTCTTAAAAGTGATAGTAATTGTAAAAGTGTATTGTTCACTATTCACTTTAAAATGAAGCTTCTTTGAAATATCCTAAAAATTCACCTTAAGATAATTTTTATATAATTAATTTAAAAAAGATACACATTTTATCAAATTAAAATTCTAAAGTTTAGGAATTTAACTTTTAAATAAAATCATATAAAACATAGAAAAATATTTATTAAAGAATAAAATTAGTTATTTTGTTATAAGTGGTTACATTTATATTTTTTATTTTGTCCTGATTTTAAAATTGTGGATATTTAATTATTTAATAATTTTGAATTTCAAATTTTTATTATATTAAAATAGGAGTAATTTAACTTTTAAGTACATAATCAACAAAACATTATGAGTGAAACAAAATTTACACACTATGATTGTAATTGTATATAAATGGCCATTATACCATTCTAAAAATAATATTATTGAAATTTTATAAGCATTTTATGATAATAATACACTATAAATAAGATTCATTACATTTTTAAATATTTTTAATGTTATTTTATTTTGAAACATGTTACATTATGTGTTAAAAAGTGGTTTTTGGAGAAATGAAAGATGTACAAAAAATATATTAAAAACCATTTTTAAATTAAATAAAATATAATGTAAATTAAAAATTCATGACAAAGTATTATGTTTTATTTAAAATGGTATTTGACCATAAATCACATGTTTCACATGAAATTTTATATGAAATTTATTTTAATATGTTATAATGTTGTGACTATGAAAACATGTATCAAACTATGTTAAACCTTAAATTACAATGTCTAAATTACCATGATGATTGAAAATAAAAAATTTAATAGAAGTAATTTAGTTATCAAGTAAATATATATATAAAAAAATAATCATGAATATAGTGAAAAAGATATAAGTATAAGTAAATAAGAAATCGAATATGGTAGAAGCCCAACTTGTAGGCTAGTTTCTGGTGATGCCCCCTTCGACAATGGATTCGAGGCCCACAAAATCACCAAATGTGATGGGTTTTCTCCCATCCTGTGGGATTCCCCTTTTCTTAAAAACATTTTAATGAATAAAATTACATTATACTTGAAATTTTTATAAAATAAAATAACTTTTGAGAAATATATGTACATAGGTTCTTAGTTAATATTATTTAAGAAATGAATTTAATTTTTACCAAAAATAATTTAAGAAAAATAAAAATAAAAATGTTCACTATAAATCTAAGGTGGTACATTCTATCCCCTTAAATAAATCATTTCCTCAAAATTTTGATTGCCATTATTGATGAGTATTTATAAGGGTATTTTTAAAATATTCATTACTCGAGGTATATTTTTTAATTAGGTATCTACCATACTATCTAGGGTGAGACTAAGAAACTCATATATTCCCCAATCATTTTAGGAGATACCCATCATTAATGGGTATTAAGACGCATATAATGGAATTAATTTTCCTAGAGGGTTCATTGTTATCCTTGTATTGATGGGTTAATTATAGTTTGATCTGAAATATGAAATGTTATTTCATTATTGTGGTAACTAATATAGTTTAATGGATTTATCTTTTTATTTTATGTTATGAGATAATTTCAACCTTTAATCATATATCTTTTAACTATGAATTTTTTAGGCTGAGTTTTAGTGGTTTTAGGTGGGTTTCAGATAGTTTTAGATGCCTTTTTTAATAGGCATGGTTTGATCATAGTTTTTCAAAACTATATTAATTATCTATGAAATTGTGTTATTAGTGGAAGTAGCTCAAGGGTTAGCATGTGGTTATGCTAAAAGGTTTGAAACACCAAGTGGACTCAACTAACAAACCATGTGACACCCTCCGATGGAGAACTGCATGGTTTTCACACGCTTTGAAAAACTGTGTTCCCAAACTATGTGGGTTCCCAAGAGAGGTAGGATGCCTCACACGGTTAGTGCATAGTTTTATAAATGTTATGAGCAACCCATGTTTACATGAATTAAAGATTTGAGAATCCCCTTTAATATCCATTAATTCCCTGTTTTAACCTATTCATTTTTCTACATGAATCCCTCTTGAATCATGAGACTCCTTTATCCTTCCTTCCTAATTGGACTAAATCCCTTATATTTTTATTTATTTTTGGATAATCCAATTTGATGATGAATTAATGGATCGTTGAAATAAGAGTGGTGGATTCAATGTGTCAATGAAATCCCATTGACTAGAGAAAGATAACTCTTGAATAGTGGACATTTTCGGGTAATTTATCATAGATTGATCAATTGTTCATTGACTATACCCAATGATCTCTTCTAGTTTTAATGAGTAATTCTTGATTTGTTCTTTAATTGATAGTGAATCAGGTGAATTGTTGTCCTATTCTTTGATATATCTTATAACTAGTTCCATTGACAGACTCTATGAGGTATATGATTCTAGAACTATCCTTCTTGGTTTGTAATCTCCTCGGTTCACTTTTCTAAACCTCTTATTTGATAAATTATAACATGATATAGTAATCCTTTATGTACAAACTGGTTTTTTGGAGGATAAAAACATGATATGGGATTTTATCCATTGATGAATATTTTATTAATCCATCAATAATAATGAGGTGGGAAGTTCCTAACCATTTGGGACACTTGTATACTCTTTCTTCCTTGATGTGATACTTGTGTTGTTAAAGCTTGTTTGACCATGTTTAATTATGGTCACATGTGTGTGTGATCATAGACCATGAGACCCATATATGATGTATGATTCCCTGAGTTTTCTACAGTATCTTGAATGAACATGCTTGATGTTTTTCTCATTAACTTTTATAATGCTAATAATTCTCATGATGACATGATATATTTAGTCTTTATATGGTCTACCCATTTGTGTGTAATTACCATGAATTTGGAAGTATGTTTTGGTACTTCGAATAGGTAGACCATCGTGTTATGGTTATCCCTTAGAGGGGGAGTACACATAGCTTACGTTGATGATGGTGACATACTTGGTCACATGGTATGGGTTTGATGTCCTTGTAGGTAAACCCTTAGTAGCAGCAGTGGGGGTAAAATGGACTTGTGGCCTGACCCAAGGCATAGACGGTGTTCCAAGGCCTTGAGGCCTGACCGTTGATAGATCTAGTATATTATGGGAATGTGGATCGATCTAAATTAATTATTTGAGTCTTTTAAGAGACATGTTACAATCCTTGGGGCTTTATCTTGATCACCTGTGACATTGTTTTGATTATCCTTCACATATGGAGATGAAGTAGGTATATCCGAGGATCGTGGTGGCTTAGTTTGCACATGAACACTCGGTACATGAATTTTATTCTAGTGTTCACATTTTTCCTTGTCTTTGTATGAACCTATTATACATATGAACACATGTTATGGACACATTGGTGGTTCCCTATTGGGTTTATAACTCACACCCTACGTGGGAATAATGTTTCACATGCAAGATTTATGATTCAAGATCAAGATAAGGACAACAGGCTTGTGGTAAATAGATAAGTTGTGGATCATAGATATGGTGGCAGTCCTAGGACATACTCTAGATTATTTCCTTAGTATTTTCTTATTTTTATACGTATACCTTGCATACTATGGTTTGGATTACCGCATTCGGATCCTGGTTTATTTATGTGTATGACATAGGATTCATTTTATATTACATTATGACACTTAGTCTTCCATTATATTTTTCAAATTGTTATTGTTATAATATTTATGGTTTGTAACTATTATTACCGAGGGTATAGTATACCAATTGATGGAGTTCATACCCTCACTACTAGTCAACAACATCTTCCATATAGGGATGTGTTCGAGAGGCTTTGTGGCTCTCCAGATCAGACCTGATGGTTTGGGGTAGGGTGTTACAAAATGGTATCAGATTATATTTTTTCACTTTTCTTATTTTTTATTCTAGTAAATGGTAGAAAATTGATATGTTGTGTGGGACTTGGGTAGGGGAGTTTCCATGTACCTTGCCAGCTCATGTGTAACATACCTCTGAGTTACCATGATATGATTTTCATTACAGTTTTATGGAATTTGAGTTAATTTATTATCATGAGTAGGAATGTGGGATAACATTTCATATATATAATATATTTTTATGCATAGTAGTTATTTAATTAAATGCCATGATTTAATCTATCTATTAGGGATAGAGCTGTATTCTTTATTGAATGATATATTTATGTTCTCTATGGTTATGATATATCTATTTGGGAACAAATTGGTTGAACTTGAGAATGTTATTTTTATTTTTATATATATGATTGTGAATAACATGCAGGTACATAGAGAATTTTTTAGTAAGAGGTGTGTTGTTCCTTCTTGGTGTGGGTATCCTCCTAGGATAGGTTTCTATAAAAGTCCATTAAGTGTACCTTCTAACTAATTAAGTTTTTCTTATATGAAAATTGTTGTATGTGATCTAAAAATTCATTTGGAATTTTATAATACTCTTACTCGAAGGATACTAATGGTACCACCAGATTATGTGAGCCATGATTCTAACATTAGGGAGAATGCCCCCAATACACTACCAACTGTATAAGAGGAAACAATGATCATTCTCTCAAAATCATTATAGTGGCACATTTAGTGGTCTCACCCCATTATAGAGTCCTTTCACTTATATTTACCCAAGGAGAAGTGGAACTAAGGTCCATCATCGACTATGATAGAGAATTTTAGATCCATTATCCACCATCTTTTTAGGAAACTGGAGGACTACATGATATAGAGGACTGGGTATCTATCATAGAGGGTTTATTTGAACTCATTGATATACTTGTGTAAGAAAAAATGAATTTGGTAGGGTTTATGCAAAATGGACCCACCAGGAGATGGTGGTGTATGATGGGATAAGATGAAATATGTGAGGGTATCAGTTGGGAGGCCTTCAATGACCTATTTATTATAGAATTATTTCTTAAGATGCTGAATTTGGACCAATTTCATGAGTTCATGGAGATAAAAATTGATTCCATTATGGTATCCACATACTCTACTTGTTTCAAAAAACTACTTCATTTCACTCCCCTATTGACCAAAATGAGGCATATAAGGCTAGGAATCTTGAGATCGATCTTCATCCTAATATTAGATTCTTTGAGTTTCGTCCTACTGTTTTGCTTATAGGTTCTGTATAAGACATTACCAATTCAAAAGGGGATAGATAATGATCAACCAATTATTCTTCTTTTATCATTTAACACTCAGGTGGGTATACCTCCTACTATTATAGTAAGTGTATCTCTTGGTAGAAATAATAGGAAGACTAAGGATGTATTACTAGGTAGTGGCAATTAGGTTGAATATAGTATAGCTTATTAACCCCCATTCAGAAGGAACTCCAAGGTTCTTCAATTATGGGAAGGTTAGACATTACCACATGTTCTGGATTGTACCTCAGTGCATGTGTCAATAATCTGGAAAGATGGGAAATCCTTAACAATTATTCTATTTAGATTTTAGGTTGGGTATCCATAGGGGTATAGTATAAATGTTAACTAAGACCCATGTATATAGATTAGTTCCTCGGTAGTAGGCTTATACGATGATGAAATAAGCAATTCATGCACCTTAGGGTCAAGGCCATGGATATAAGGCAGGATGAGTGTATGTAGTGAATCATTTTACAATAAATGGTGTTGAGAGGCCATCTACTATTTGATGTAAAGTCTTTATAACTTAGATATTATGAACTTTTTTGTTTTGATATCAATGTTTCAGAATCCTTTATATGATGAAAAGTTATTGATGTAATTGACTTTCTAGTGGACTTATCTTATAAATTTTTTCCTTTGATACATCGTTGGGAAAGAAAGTGGATTTTAATTATTGATATCTGGAGTGTAAAATATCTATTTTTAGTTATGAAAATATGTGGGGATTTATGATTTTTATGATTATAATCTTTGATTTGATTCTTGTAAAGGGATAAATTACAAGTGATGGATCCTATAAAGAATGTTATAGAAGATGGGTATCATTTACTTCACTAAAAGGACATAAGTTTTTAATGACCAGTGAGTGGGATGTTGAGGATATAATAATGGGACATGATGTCAGCTAAACTGGTGCCATCATAGCATAGGTGGATAGCTTATCTCATACATAATAACCTGTGGTATCATCTCTTTATTTTACTCTAGTTTTAGATCTCTATCAGGGTGTATTCTCAGATTACATTCCAATTTTTCCCCCTAATAGAGAAGCTTATTTCATGATAGAATCCATTCCATGTTCATAGAACATTTCAATAATACATTATCGTTTGGAATCGATTATGTTTAAGGAGCTTAAATTATATCTTGAGGACTTGGAAATGAATGTTTTTTCAGGTTGAGTACATAACCATGGGGTGAACCTATTTTATTCACCAAGAAGGCGGAAAATAGTGTTTGACTCTACATATATTACTGAAATCTAAATCATGTGACCATAAAGAATAATTAACCTTTTCTGTGGATTGATAATCTCTTTGAGAGGTTTTGAGGAGCCTGATGGTTCTCCAAGATCTATCTCTAGTCAGGCTATCACCCATTGCGAGTTAGACAGGAGGACATTCCAAAGATGTCATTTAGAAGTAGGTATGGACTATAAAAGTACATGGTGATTACATATGTACTGGAAAATGCATTGGTGGTGTTCATGGATCTCATGAAAGAAATATTTCATCCACACCTTAGCTCGTTCTTTATGGTTTTTTGGATGATATTATCATCTACTCACCAACTGCAGAGAATTATTCCATACATCTCAAGATATTCCTATAAAAACATCAATCACATTATTGTTTTTTCAAGATATTAAAGGGATTCATTTGGATTCGTGATGTGTAATTATTGTTTAATGTGGTTTGTGAGGCCAGAATATTAGTGGACCTGAAGAAAATATATGTTTTGGTGTCCTATACACGTCCTTGGAACGTGTTTTTGTAACACCCTATGTTTTTTTGAATTATTATTTTTTGAATAAATTAATTTTTTTGATATATTTTATTACACACAACATTGAGTTTAGCTTGTATTTCACACAACATTGAGTTTTCACAAAATAGTTATATATTATTAATATTATTCAAATACGGTCGTTATAACCAAGATTTAAAACATAGATATATGAATAATAATAACTAATTTTTAAATATTAATTATTTTTTTTATATAAAGATAATATATTGATAAAAAAGTGATTAATTGTTTAATAAACTCCTTATGTGTTTCGAAAATACTATTTTCTCAAAAAAATATTTTTTTAACAATAATACAATTTATTTTTAACACTTTTTGAAAATTTATTTGATAAAATAAACTTAATTTATGAAATAATCATATCAAAATTAGCTTATGGTGAATTTTTGAGAATTCTCAAAATATGTTATTTTTGGATGAAGAGTGAAAATAATGAATTTTAATTACAAATTATATCCTCATTTAAATTATTTATAAATTAAAAAAACAATATTTTCATTTTTTTCAATTAAAATTATTTCAATTATATTTCTATTAATACAATTTAGTTAATTTTAATGATTTAATATTGAATTTTGATATAAAAACCTTAAAAAGTTTTGAATATTTTCTATTTGAAAACTCGTTTTCCCATCGCCTCTGTGGGGATATTTTTAAATTAAAATTTTTCACTTATGTGAATTTAATTTATAAAAAAGGATTACATATTCTTAATAATAATAATTTATATTATCTAATAAGTTCAACTTAATTTTTACCAAAATGGTTTGTGAAAATAGTAAAAATCAATTACCACAGTTAAGATAAAACTAACTTTACTAGGTTGCAACTAAAAATATAAGGGTTAAATTGGTCTAAAAATTTTCTAAAACCAATTTTATGGAAATATTTCTTCATTATCATGTCTATGTATCGATAATAATCTATTTTTGGACCTTGATACATGATAAAAATGTGGGTAAATATTTTCTTTTTTTAAACAAAATTTACAAGTGTGTCAATCACCTCACTTATAAAATGACACCTCATATCCTCTCTTATACACACATTTAAAACGTTTTGTTTCATCCATTAACAAACTAAATCAATTTCCAAATTCCATAATCTCATCCTATAATCCTTATTTTTCTTATAAATCCAGCATTTTAAGGCTTTTTGTGCAAACCTAAGGAGGTTACCTGAAGAAGAGGTAACGTTCTTCATCAAGTGTTTTTATTTTAATTATTCCTCCACCTCATTTAATAATTATTCAATAATTATGATATAATAACTTCATTATATTCCATATAAATATATATTTTTTATTTTAATTTAATTTCCTACAACTATCTCTACTTCCATAAAATTGTTTATGAGATCATCATTCATGTGTACGGCAGACTACCGCCTCGCAAACTGATGTCATTAATTTTTTCAATACCACATATAATGGATGGTTTTAATGAAGTATTAAAGGTTTATATATTATATTTATGATATTATTATACTTCTTGAATTATTATATCACTCATATCCTCATAATTTTCATTCTTTTTGAATATGATAACATTGCTCAAGTGTATGGTAGACTACTGCCTCATGAATCGATGTGATTCGTTCATGCTTTACATGGAAGGTTATAAGGATGGGTTTAATTAAAATATGTAATATATATGAAATATAAATTATTATGGAATGATAATATATTATTTATCTTTATTTGTTTTAGTACTTCGATAAAATGGAAAGAATGTTCATGTTTCGTATGGCCAACCGTCTCTATGAATGGTGTATTTCATTTTCAATATTTAACTTTTATGGATTAATATAAATAAATATATGTTGAATATATATTATATTTATATATAATGTTTATAATTTTTGATATTATTGAAATATGTTAAATGTAAGGGGATTGAAAATAACGAATTAAAACATGCATGAAAAACAAAGCAGTTGTTGTTGAAAATGTGACTATAACATGGAATTATTAATAAATAGGTAATATAAGGTCATAAGAGAGTAATATATGTTATCATATATAGGATTATTATTCTATAATATATTTATAATAAAATTATATTTATTATATAGGATTTTAAAACATGTACGAAGGAATTCAAGACTTATGTTAAGTGATTTTTTTCTCAATTTTTTTCTTTGATACATATGTTATGTTATGCACCTATCTTCTTTTATGAGGTGTACAGACCCTTTGACATATAATTTAATTAATTTATTTATTCTAATAAAATTTTAGGTTTCATTTAATATTATTTATTCATGTGGATTACAATTCAAAATTGCTAAAGTGGTAAATATTTTATGTTATAATCTCATCATTTATTAGGATTGTTTATTATTATGCTTCTAATGATGAAATATTTTGATCCATTTTTCAAGAAAATAATGTTTTTTATTTTAATATGTTTATGTCATGATAATATATTTTATCCCTTAATTTTCATCTCTTTATGTACTCAATATTTCAACAAAAAAAATTAATAAAAAATTATCTTTATTTATCTCTTCAGTCAAAACCCCATTTTTCTTCCAAAATATTATTTTATAAAAATGTTACTAATTTTTTTGACATTATTAAAATGGTTTATTAAAGACATATTTACCAATTTTTTACATTTTAAAAAAATTATAATGTAATATTCATGTCATTTTCCAAACAATACCTCTTTGGGTTTTACTGGAAATTTGAAAAGGAACTTTATTTTAACATGTACAGAATGAATAGAATTTCCCACAATTATGGCCATTATTTTATTTGAAAATTAGTTTATAAATTTTAAAATTTATTTTAAAATAAAATTATTTCCAAAATATTTTATTAATTTTTTGTTTTAAAAACATATTTTCAAAGAAATTTTATCTTCCTCAAGAAACCTTCCAAGTGATTTATCCTTGAAAATAATTTTCCATATAAGATGACATAAATTGACGTAATTTATGATTTTATGGGTATATGAACCAATTATAACATTATTATTCTTTCTTTGAATGTTTTATTATGACCATATGTTTATGAAACTTTTTTTCTCTTCCATGGGTTGTACTATGATAATATTCTTGTGAAACCAGCTTCTTTCTCCATGTGTTATGCAATGATTAAATTATGAAATGATAAAATTATTAAGAAACCTATATCTTTTCCATATGTGATTATATGATGAAATTTTTATGAAATCCATTACATTTCATGTTCTATTATATGATGAATGTTTTATGATATTGTGGCACACATATATATGATTTTCATTATGTGATGGGTGGGACTAATATCTCCCTCCAATGTATTGGGTACATATTTATATATCATGAGATAGATAAGACTATAATGGGGAGTGAACCCTATTTAGTAAGGGACATTTTTTGATATGATGATCTTGGGAGTGAACCTTGACTACTATGGTTGTTTGGGGAGTGAAACCATTCCACTATTATATCCTTAACAGTGATCCTTGACTACTATGTAAATGACTTTATATGCTTATTTTTATACCAAAAATCAATTTCTTATTCCAATTTTATGATCTCATGGCTCATTTTTGTTGATTTTCTTATGATAAATGTATTATTAACCTCTAATATTTATTCCATTACTCAATATTAAATCTTTTATATGCAAGGTATATTTTTCAAATGTTATGATCAAGTTCTCATGACCTTATTATCATGTTATGCTTAAGTTTATTTCTTTTTAACCCTTATTGAGCATCCAAGTTCACCTTTTCTTATGTTTTAATTCCCCAGGTTATGAATAAATTTATTATATTTGATATATATAATAAGGTTTCTAGTTATGAAGAACATATTGGGAGATGATGTAGTTTACCTATAAACCATTTTTTTATGTTTTCATGTTTCCCAAGGAACAATACATTTATGATCCTTAGGTGTGTTTTTGTGTATTGTAATAAATTTTCATAAAAAATGTTGTAATATATATGTATGAAAATCACGGGTAACTAAAATTTGATATCTAGATATTTATGGGATTTGGGTAGCATTATCACTATTTTATCGAGGAATTCCTTCATTTATTCATGCCCATGATTGGCCTCACAAAGAAAGGAGAGAAGTTTTAGTGGTTAGAATTATATAAAATGTATTTTATTAAGATAAAGAGGAGGTTGAATATAGATCCAATTTTGATTCTTCCTAAACCCAGGATCGGGTATGTAATATATAACAATGCATCAGGAGTTGGTTTTTGGTAGTATTGATGAAGTGGGATTGGATAATAGCTTATGGATCACTCAGTTATAACTCCATGAGAAGAACTACCCTACCCATAACTTAGATATGGTAGTTTCGTTTTATGATTTGAAGTATTGTAAACACTATCTCTTTGGAAATAGGTTCTTTTCTACATAGAATGAAATTTCCTCTATTATATATTCACACAATGGGATCTAAATTTGAGGTAAAGGCCCTAGGTAGAGTACCTAAAAATAGTCAAATTTGATATGGCCCATACACCAAGAAAAGGTAACATCATTTTAGATGTTCTTATCCATAATACATAGGTATCTAATAGGCTTTGTCAATGTCCTTCGAAGGAAAAAATGGTGCCTAATGATCTTGTTGGATGAATGGAGAACAGATACTTTTGAGAACTAGGGATTAATATTGTATTCTCCATTAGTGATCACATATTATTTAGCATATGGGGTAAAGGATTTTTAGGAATATAACCCATAGTTTGTTGTAATGTGGTAACATATATCAAGTGGTGACCCAATACTTTGGTGTTCAATGGGAGACAATGATGTGATCCTATTATAAGAGATAGTTGTAGTCCCTACTACCATCAGGGAAGATTTGATGATATTTTTCCATTACTCAAAGTGTGTGGTGCATCTTGTAGAAACATAGATGTACCATGATGTTAGGCAGTAGTTATAGTGGGTAGGGATGAAGTGGGACATTTCTAGATTCATTTCTTAGTGACTTAACTACTAAAGTATAAAGGGAAATAAAAAACATCCTTATGGTTTTCTCCAGCCACTTTATATTCCCATGTGGAAGTGGTAGGATGTCCTAATATAATTTGTGGCATAGTTACCTAAAAACCTAATGATCTATGGTATTGTTTTGGTGGTTGTAGATCATATCACTAATGTGGCCCATTTCTTTCCGATCTGAGAGACCTTTTCTATGGATGATTTATGAAAGACGAATTTTTGTGAGATTACTAACTTACATAGAGTTCCCTTGAGTATTATATCTAAAAAATATGCACGGTTTACATCACATTTTTTCATGGTTTATAGAAGTCCTTAGGTACTCATTTGAAGTTGTTCATAGTGTATCATCCACTGACTGATGGAAAGTTGGATAGGATGATTATGATCATTGAGGATATGTTGTGGGATTTCACACTAGATATTAGTGGAGCATAGGATGAGTACGCATACATGGTGTAGTTTCTTTATAATAACAGTTACCATGACTCTATCCAAATGGATCATTTTGTGTCTTTCTATGTTCATTCATGTCGTTCACCACTATGATGGCATGAGGTAGTAAAGGAAGCTATTTATGGAATCAAAATCCATAGATTTAGAGTATCTTGATAGACATTTATTGATATCGATCTCATATACTTTTATGTTAAAACTAATTCTCATGATGACATTTTTTAGGTCTTTATATTCTATACCTTTTTATGTGTAATTACCGTGCCATTGGAGGTATTGTTTTGGTACTGGAAACCGATAGACCATCATGTTATGGTCATCCCATAGAGGGGGAGTAAACATATCTTGTGGTGATGATGATGATGATAGACCTGAGTATAAGATAGGGTCATAATGACCTTGAGGCAGAAACCTTGGCAGCGGTAGTAGGGGTACAAATGACTTTTGTCCAGACATAAAGAATATATAGGGTTTACAGATCTTTATTACTAACCCATGATTGAGTTACGATACAATGGACTTGTGAACTAATCTGACTTGATGCCTTGATACTACTGAGATAAATGTTGTTAGACTGGTGAATTTCACTTGATCACCCCAGAAATCCTTTCGATTATACTTATGGTATGGAGCTTATGTAGGTACAATCAAGGCTCATAGTGGATTGGTTAGCACACCAACATTAAATACCATAAAGTTATTCTTTCTTGCGTATTTATCTTTATCATGGAATTTACATATTATGCTTTTGAACACATTTAAAGGATGAATTGGTGGATTCCTACTAGGTTAATTACTCACACCATTCATATGGATCTTGATGTTCATGAATACAAAATGATTCTAGGTCTAGGTAAGGGAATGGGGATCAAACAAAATAGCTAGGTTGTAGAGAGTGAAGCTGGTGTCTGTATTGGGAAAAAACTTAGAGTATTTCCACAATGGTTTATTTATTTATCTATATATACCTTTTATACTCTAATTTAGATTTCCACATTGGGAGCCTTGTTTATTTATTTTTATGACATGGTTTCTATTGGTTATTACATTATGATACTTAGTCTTTAATTTTATTTTTTTAATGATTGTTATATTTAATATATTTATAGTTTATAGATATGATTACCAATGTTATAGTCTCCCCACTGATGAAATTATATCATCTATTGCTATTCTGCAACATCTTACATATGAAGAGACGTGCATGATGTTTTGTAGCTCTCTGACTTAGATCTGATGGTTTGTTTTAAGGAATTACAATGGAGTATATGTGGAGATAACTTTTCATTTCCAAAATCACATCAAATTTATCTAAAGGAACAATAATATGTTTTTTATAAGCATTTGTCCATAAACGTCAATATAGAATATAATAATCATTCAAAATGAATTTTCCATCAATATAAAATTATTTTCATGGTGATTTTATACACTTAATTTACTTAATAGATATATATTATAGTGGCTAAATCCAAAACCCAATAAGGAATCCATAAAACTAATTTGGTGGATAAGCATGCCTTAATTATCATAATCTACTTCAATAATTTTCATAATTTAGGCCCTTCCTTGTTCCCTTGGTCTAGGTGGTTGTTGATTATTTTCATTCTTATTATCCCTTGTATTAAGGTATTTACTAGGAAAATTATCAATTTTTCTACATTTAAGGAATTGAACTATTGGTGGTAAATTAGGATTCAATTTATTTCCCTCGATCATGTTAACAGGACTCTTCATTATTCCTTGTAAATTAGTTACATTATGCCCTCATTTTTAACAAATAAAACATATTCTATATCCTTTAAGTCATTTACCTTGGAGGTTCTTCCAACATTCTTGGAATATAGGAAATTGAATCATTTTCCTCCATGGTATTTATCACCAGAAAATTTCTAAAACTTTATTTTCCTCTTATTTGGATATTCAACTAAGTTCGTGTTCTTGACTATTATTTGAGATATCTGATTAGTCATAACCACAATTTTCTCACTCCATCTCGTAACCCATTTAGATACTCATGGGCGTAATCATTTCATTATCCTTCACACCCATTGTAATTTTGATCTATCTTGGTTCTATCCATTTACTAGAATAAATGAAATTTAAAGATAACAATTTCATAATATTTTAAAAAGTAAAACTGTTAACTTAAAAGGAAAAAAAGAAATATGTAACTTAACTTATAAATATTTAGGCTTCAATCCATATTTTCTAGGTTCATTTCCACTTAGTATATCAAACTTAAATATATTCAAATACCTCATAATGGTTCATAAAGATAATGTGAACTAACTAAATCATATCCCCTAGGAGTTTCAAACCAAGTGTTAATTTAAGCCTCTATTTCATGCACTAGGTAAAGATTTAAATAATACCCAACCAGCCTTTACAAGGTTATTACCCATATTTTCATCTATTCTAGATCATGTATCTACTTATTTGTATCCAAACATGGATATAATTTCTAAGAAACCACAAAATCTCTACATTACAAAAACTTCAGGATAGTATCATATAAATAGACTTATCTATAAGGTTTTCACTAAATTTGTCTCAATATAATCCCCAAAAATAACTACACCATTCTTTGATACCTACTAAGGTGACCCAAGATAAACATGTATTTATTTTACTTCATTTCCATAACATAAACATTACAACTCAAAAATAATCCCATAATCCCAAGAGAAAATGGTTTAGTGTTTTTGAGCACTAGATACGTTGGAAACTTATTACACAATATTACTTCAAAATAATTTAAAATAAACTCTACATAATACTTCATTGTACACATTTTTCTTATAGGTAAATTTCCTAGATAATAGAAAACTAAAGAAGGGATGAGCTTAAACACTCAGTAGGGGGAAATTATCAATGATCCATCATGGGATAGATTATAAAATTTTGAGAAACGATGAATCAAATGAGAAATATCTTATTAAATGGGTTTTGAAATAATAATGGAAATCATAGGAAATAATAGAACACCATGGGTAATGACATTAAATAGAAAATCATCATTTAATCCTAAACATATACAATGGGTGGGAAACAGATTAAAATAATAATAATCCATGAAAAAATAACATTAGATCATTTTATAACATGGAAATATGGAATAACCCAAAAATTAGGCACATCATGATAAATTTGGCACAAACATAATCATATGAAAACATTGTGAAAAAACATAATCCTTCTCTTGGTTTATGAACAAACTTAATCATGTATATGCTTTAAAAATATGAGAAGCATAATCATGCCCACACCATTCATTATCTAATGAGATATAAAACTTTAACTAATGCATTTGATGGATATATTGGACTCCACCCATAATTATATATACATATATGTTCCACATGAAAATAATCATCCATCATATCATAAATAAAATTTGGAAAAATGAGTTTTGTATCATTCCCAACTATTAACACATAAAAATGGCATCAAGAATTATATCAAATGAAACCAAAAATACAATAACCATAAAATTTTATTTTATAATAGTATTTATAGAGTAATAAATAAAAATTATCCATTGTATATGGGTCATATATAGTAAAATAAAAGAAAAATACAAAATCTGTATCAAAACATTTCTAACATTTTCATAAGATATGAAATTATAATTAACTATTCACAATAATTTTTGAAAGAAAAATAGAAGAATTTGAAAATTTTCATCATAAAAAGGATTTAAATTAATGTAAACTTGAATATAAATAATTATTAAGATAATAAATGTGGAGTGTTAGATAAAACCCTCTGCAGGAAAAAATTCCCTTATTTTTTAAAAATACTACATTATTAAAAAGAATAAAAATACACATATTTCTATAAATTAAAATTAAATATTTATATAAAAGGAGATGAATAACATTTGGATTTTAAAATAATAAATAATAATATTTTATGGAGGAAAATATTTGTACAATTATGTGAAAGTTCAACTAGAAAGGATGGAAATTATTCCTAACAACATAACATTTTTTGGAAGGTGGAAATTTATCAAAGAGGAATATTTTGATGTAAAAAACTATAAATAATCTATATAAAAGTAGAAAATATCATATATAATGTATAAATTGTATAATAAAGTAATTTTTGAGATCATACCCAAGGAAAGTAGTTTAGGACTCAGTGAGTGAAAATTGAGTCGATGAAAAACCCTACTGTGAATTTATGGTTCGTCATACATGTTCTAACATCCTAAATAATAATCATAGACTAATAAATAATATATTAAATAAATTAATTCAAATTTATTTACCTTTTTAATAATATTTTATTTTTATTTTTTATATAATTTTTACTTTTTAGTTAAGATTAATTATTGGTAATTAGTGGTTCTGACCATTCAATGTTAATTTTGGTATAAAGATTCTTGTTTTCGCTCCACATTTATAAGTTATTATTAAAATTAAATATAATTTTTCTATAAATATAATTTCTATAACGGTTTATGGATTTACATGGTAATTATAATGAACTCTTAGGTTTAATTTGAAAATAAAAAATTTAAAGCATATTTATTTTGTTGACCATTATCAAAAAACATTATTTATCAATATTGAGTTCAGATCATAATATCAAAATTATAGAAACAAAAAACAAAACATTTTTGGTGATTTAAAGTCATATATTACAATAAAATAATTTTTCTTAATCATCCATAATAAAATATTTCAATGTATCATTCATTTAGGTGGTTAAACCGACTAAAAAGAGCATGCTAGAATTAATTGAATAAGTATGATTATGGAAGGATTTTATTATTGTATCATCATTATAGAATTATGAGAACAAAAAAATAATCATTATTATACAATATTAATAGTATTTAAGATTTTATAATAATTTATGATATATTCATCGTAACACCATTCATGTATTTGGTAAAATCAACCCAGACAGGAGCGTATTATAATGATTGAATGATTAAGAATAGTCTATTTAATAATGGTAACATTAATTTTATAAAATATTAATGATCTAAAAAACATGATAATATAGAAATAAATAAAATTTAAGAATTTTTATAAAAATAATAAATAGAAGAATGATAAAAGAGGATAATGTACTTACGTAGAAGAATTTAATCTTCTCTTGAAATCCTTTTTAACTTAAAATTTATTTGGAAAACATATATGGAATAAAAGGTGAAATAATAGGTGATGATTATTTTTTATGGAATTGAGGTATATTAGTGCATATAATTCTTATTTTTTCAGTGGTTTTGATGGGGTATTGAAGGATCCTTTTATAAGTGAGGGGGTGTCAGTCATGTAAGAACTTTTAAATATAATAAATATTTGTCTCTTGGGAAGTGGGTCCAATTTAGTTAAATATTAGATATATAATAGTTTAAGATCAAAATATACTCAAAAAATCAATTTTTTTAGTTTTTTAGTGTTAATTGCATCTTTATCTCTTAGGTTAACCCCACTTTTAACCATTTTAACCCTTATTGTGGTGAAATTTTTTTACCATGGTAACTTATTTCTATTCCAAAAAAATGGGTTAACCTCATTTACTAATATTTATAATGATAGTTCCAAATATGGAATCCATTTTATAATATTAAATTCCTAATGGTGATTAAAATTAATTTTAATATAATTATGAAAAACAGAATGAATGGTAGTTTTTTAATGTCAATTTAAGCATAAAATGATTTTAGAGAAAAATAATGTATAGAATTAATTTCCATGAAACTTATTGGTTTTTGTTTAAAAAAATTCTAGTTTTTGTATAATTAAAAGTAATCCAAAACCGAACATAGCCATGTAATTACTTAGTTATAGAAAAGGATAAAAATTGGTTCTTTTATTAAAATAAAATACCACTTATGTGTAACGTATCAACTCAAGGGGCACTTAAATGGTGCCTTGAGATGGTGGGTCACACAACCTCAAGCACGCCACCCCATAATCTAGAGACTTTTGACAAGCAGTGATGGTATAAGGTGGTATAGTGGGGAGATTATACCCTCATATCAGAGTGACACAGTGATAAGAATAAATAAATAGTAACATCCAAAGCATAGTATAATAGATGGAACATCAGAAAAAAGTATAATAATCAACATTTTAAGTATAAAAAACCAAATAATTGTAATAAAAATAAAAATATAAATGCGGATTCATATACATGATGATGTCATGGAATAATGATGTACAAAAAGATTAAATAGGGAATACATAGTACTGGAATATACATCATGTGATACAAAAAATAAAAAAGGCCAAAAGACAGCTCTACTAGAATCATGAGCATACACTCATTCTTATGCTCTCATGCTCTAAGTTATAATCTAAACATATAGAGCATCAATGATAGGTTTATTTCCCTTATCCACACCTAAAGTCATGAAGTATACTTAGATACCAAACGTGGCCCGAGTAAGGTGTGAGATAAACTGAGTAGGCTACCACCAATGGTGTATAGAATAGTATAGCCAGTTTAAATAGTGTAACCATGTGAAAATATAAATGAGTAACAAAAATTTATTAAGAACAAATATCAGCTAGCTTAGGTTCCTATGGGATACCTGGAAGACTCGACCTTCTTTAGAATAGGTCATAAAGTCAAATCTGGATAACCATGTGTATCCATATTTATGTATAAGTAATCATAAATAATATGTATATATGTATATTCACTAAATATGTGAGGAAATATATAGGAATATACGTGGATACTAGGTGCTTGGTGGACTTGGGGCATAACCCAGGCATCCATAACTATTCTAACAAGATATAATTTCCAACATTGAGTACAATCCATGAATCTCATATGAATGAGAGATATTTTCCCATCACTCGAGATGGTGGTTGATTCATGATTTCCAACACCCAAAGAAATGGAATGTGGAACATTATTCCCATAATCCAAATTAAAGTATAACGATGTGAGACATCATTCCCATCACCCAATATAATGGAGTGTGAAACATCATGCTCAACGAGCCCCTAAACTATTGTTTAATAGCCAATAAACATAGAATACTAATAATAATAGAAATAATAGTACACCTACAAAACATTTATAAACACATAGCATAATTAACCAAGGGTGCATAATTAATTTAATTAACATTTATAAATATATAACATGTGGTGTGTCTATTCCACCCACATCCATTCATTTAATTTATTCCTTTTAATTTATTAATAAAGGAATATCTCAATCAATTCCATCCAAACCACTTATATGGTGGTTGGTGAATTAATCATTTACATTAAAGAGGGAATTTAATTTAGCACTCTCATAGGAGTGGTATTCAATAAGGTAGGTATCCTATAATCATTCAACACTATATGTGGGAGTAATTAGACATGGAATAATTATTCAAAATAGGTTTGAAATATTTAGAAAATGTATGGGAAAGTATTGCATGCATCACTATGTTGAAATACTATGAAAAACACTTAAACTTTTAGGAAATATTTCTATACCACCTAACATAGGTCTATAGATGACCACTTGTTAGCTATTATCCTTTTATTTAAATAATAACATAAGAAATTTCTAAAATAAGAAAATTCCCTACAAATAGGGAAAATTAGATCACACCAAAATAGCGCAAGTTATTGAAATATAAACTATTATAAGAATAAATATGATTAAGGAGATTACTATTGAAAGTCAAATGCTTCCAATGGAATTGAAATAGAATTATGTACATGGGACTTATCAAAATTCATAAGAGAGTATAAGGGGGAGCTCATGGGAGAGGCATGTTTTTCCTCTAGAGGAGAAATGAGGGAGGAAGATAGATTTTGAGTTAAAAACATTTCAAGGGTTAAAAAATAAAATCTCCCTCAAAACTGGGTAACATGGTTTGGATAAATGGTTTCCCAAACTATGTGTCAACTGTGTGGCATCCACTATCCATGAACCCCCCTCACACGGGCTAGATACACCGTTTTCATAACCGTTTGTAGTCCAGAAAAATGACACTATTTGGAATGTATTTAATTATTCATGGTCTTGCATCCCGACTCACATGGTTGAAAATAAACCATCTGGCCTCTTCTGTGCACTGGGTACCTCACACAGTTGAGTCACACGGTTCGCACTAACCATGTACTAACCGTGTGCCACGTTATTTTTGTCCAATTTCAGGGACTCTGGATTCCAAAGAATCCATGGATTATCTCAAAACATTCCTTAAGGCATAGGGAATGTTTTCCAAGAAAAAAAATACTTCATACTATAAAAATTGAATCATACCTACATGAGAAGTCATGTCATTACAACCTCTCTTCCTTAAAACAACTCATCCCTAAGTTGGCTTTTAATGAGTAATGAGGTATCATCTGAAAAAATCTATGGCTATTAGGCTCTGAAATCAACTTATTACTCCCAGGTCTCGTCTGATTTTCAGACATGATTCTATAGCACCTGTACTAAAGTAAATGTCCTACCTCAGAGTGTCTTCATGCTTCAATCCACAATACGTAGTTGGTACTCCTCAAAGGAAGAAACCACATCTAACTCAACCTCATCAGGATGTAGAACATGTAATGTATGTGGATAATATTAATAGAGTTGAGAGACATGAAAAATATCATGCGTAGATCAATATCTCTAAGAGAGTGTCATCTAGT
This sequence comes from Viscum album, assembly GCA_963277665.1. Taxonomy (NCBI): domain Eukaryota; kingdom Viridiplantae; phylum Streptophyta; class Magnoliopsida; order Santalales; family Viscaceae; genus Viscum; species Viscum album. The sequence continues at coordinate 1,912,624,447 of OY728127.1, forward strand.
AATCTACTAGCCCGATTAAATCCAAATCCTCAAAGGTTCCAATGAACCTTGGTGAAAGATTACCCAACTAATTAATTCATCGATCACTCAACCATAGACATACTTTCAATAAAACCTAGTCTCTGACCTCAAATTCAAGAGGTCTTCCATGGTGATTGGAATATTAATATTTTTTGGACTGAGTTTCCAATATGTGATTCCAGATCAACTGTACCTACTCTATAGTCTCCTAGACAAGACATGGTCCAAAAAAGATGCAACATATACCTCTTACAGGTATAAATTTGGTCAATCATAATGATCCATATAAATGGTATCCTAAAATTTTTTATTATAATAAAACAAGACAAGGAGTATGTTTTTTTTCAATAACCCACAAAGTTAAGGAAACGTGCATGGAACATTTCCTCCAACACCAAAATTGTATGCTCTGTTTATCCATCACTACTAGTGTGATAGGCCATGCTCAGAAGTTCCTATGTACCCAAGGCCTTCTGCAGCCCTTGAAAAAGCTGAGATATGAAGTGAACATCCCTATTAGATATGATATATTTGGTATCTCCATGAAGATGGGTGACCTCTCAGATGTACATCTTCCCTAGATCATCTACTGAGAAGGTCTCCAGAATAGGTAAGAAGTATGTGACCTTTTTCAACCAATCAATAACTACCAAAACTATATTGTTTCCTTGATGAGATCATTGAAAACATATCATGGATTTCATGGAGACATCATCCCACTTACACTCAGGAATAGAAATTGACTATAAAATCCATTTTTTTGCTGATGTTATGTCTTCACCTACTGAAAAGTGGAACACCAAGTGATGAATCTAGTTATCTCTTTTTTCATACCAGGCCACCAATACTAACTATGTAAGTCTCGATACATCTTGGTGACACCAGGATGGACTTCCCAAGATGATGCATGAAATTCTCACATATGTTCCTCTCAACTATGTTATGGTACCCATAGATTTCCATGTATGAATAATGTCTCATCCTCATCCACAGTCCTATCATAAGATGAATATTCATCTAAGATACTTTCCCTTAAGACAAACCCCTAAATATATGTTTGTTTCCTCATTATCACATGTTCCATAAGGTTAGAGGTTATTTCAAAGGCTTTGAGGATAGTATTCTCATGATCCTACTAAACCTCATCATGCATCTCTGAAAATAATTCTAGGAGCTACCACTCACTACTGGCCTCCTAAACCACCTATTTCTAAGTATTCCAGCTCAGAGAATTGGCTACTGTATTTACTTTTCCATGTGTATAGGAAAGACTGAAATAGAAGGATTGTGGATACTTAACCCGTATTTTCTTTCTCATATTCAGATCATGTTATTTGGAGATATACTTAATACTTTTGGGGTCCATGAACACCACAAAATTATATCTAACAAAATAATGCCTCCTATAGCATAAAGCATGCAAAACTAATTCTATATTGATGTCTTCCAATAGGTAATTCTACATGTGAGGACTCAAATAACAAGACCCTTATATTATAACTCGCTCATCCTACATCTTAATTTCCCCCATCATGATACCTGAGGCATCACAGTAAAAAATATAGATCCTTCTTGGTTCTAGAAAAATTAGGATCAACACTAAATTTTATTATCCCATAAACTCCTTAAAGGATAATTCACAAGCTTCTAACCACTATAATTTTATACCATTCTTATTCAGTCCCATAAGAGGTTTTTTAGGCATAATAAATCATATATGAGGCATCTGTAATGTAATGACTTGAACTATTACAAAAGAAGTTTCTCTTTTGGAATTTAATTAAATGTCTTATTATGTAATATGGTTATAGAAAACACATTCACTTCATTATTTATATATTTGGATTTTAAAATATCGTTAAGTATTATCATTGTTAATATATCCATTAAATAGTGATCACATTATTAATAGAAATATAGGGATTTAACAAATCCAATTGACACAGAAAAAGGAAGTGATGGTATCATCTAGTAGGAGTGTATCATACAAAGGCCATTTATCATAGCTTACAAGGGAGATAGAATCACTGGGCTTTTCCCTTGACCAATAACAATTAAAGATCCAATATATTAATCATGATAGAAACCAATTATAAGGGAAGTTCAAGCTTATCAAGATCGCAGCCCAAACTATGTTTGTCAAACGCCCCCATAAAAGTCTCACCATCGTGCACCTTACCATTAGGGCATATAAAATTGTAATAAATGGATATGTTTCAAGACCATAATAATATAAATATGTATACTATATATTAATAATAAAATTTTTTCTATATTTTATTGTTAACTTTTAAATTATTTGGATTTTGATTTAATTATACACAAATTGTATTTTCGGGTATTATTCAAATTCAATTAAGAGATTTATTTTGATGAATTAATTGATTTTTGAAATAAATATTATTTTATTAAAATTTTATTATTAAATAAGTTATATTAATTATAAGTGTTCATATAATTTTTATGAAGTGAAATGTACTTTTTATAGGGGTTCAAAAACTACTATTCTCAAAAAAACCATCATTTTTCAATAAATGTAGAATCTTATGTTAAAATTGAAAATGAACATATTTAAAACATTATTTAGATAAAATTAATATTATTTTTGGAATCATATTTTCAAAATTATCTAACAGTAATTTGTTCATAATTTTTTGAGACAGTCGAATTTTCGGGTAAAAATTAAACGCCGTATAAATATATAGTATGTTTTATGAAATAATAATGACCCAAAAATGTTGCAATAAATACTATAATGGTTATATTATTCCGAATATATTTTTTCCCTTTAAATTACTTTATTTTATTTTTATTTGGTTATTTTTATTAAGCCTTTATATTCCTCCAAAACATATAATGTATTTTATGATTTTAAATTCATTTCGTTAATAATGTGACTCACCTCCACATAATAAAGGGTAATATTTTAAAAATTTCGACCCATTTCCTAATAAAATAATTAAAACCTCTCCAATTTTTCAAAAAACATGGCCAAAACCATGTGAAGTTTTGTGTTTTGAAATATTTTATTTTGTATAGTCCAAAACCAAAATATTAATTAAATCCCTTTATTTTCCTATAAAAAACCACCCATTATCCCACTTATCTTCAATAAAAATACTTTAAACATGACTTCACTCTGACTTCCTCCCTCTATAATCCTCATAGTGTTCCCCTAAGCTCTCATGAATCCCTTTTCAAGATTTAGGTATCATACTCTTAGGGTAAGGGATCCTCTCTTTCTCACTTTTTATTCAACAATCTATTCAATGTTAGGCCCTTTTATTTTTATTTTAATAATGATGGGGTATGTTTTCTCACCCCTCCCATACATCCATTATTATTTCTAAATTATTAAATACCCCTTTATCGCTCATTAATCTCTCCAAAAAACACTTGTTACCATGGCAAAATTTCATAAGAGTTATTTCCTTTCTCATTTTTATCAAAGATTGATTATTTGGTTATGCAATTTTATTTTCAATTACTAATGATGGGGTATGGTTTTTCACCTCTCCCGTACTACTGATATTACGTATAGATGATGATATAACCCTTTCTCTATCATTAATCCCTCCCATATGCACCCGTTACGATGCTGAAATTTTGTAAGCATCCTTTCCTTTCCCTTTTTCATTAAGATTGTTTATTATGATATTCCTTATTTTTCTAATTCTAAATGTCTATACATGTCCTTATAGGTATATTTTAATGTAAAATTCACGTCAAATTTATGAGAAACACATTTCTCTCTCACCAACCTATTTTCTGAACTTGTAAGTGATGTCATTTTGCTATAGAATTTTCACTGCAATTTTTCATGCCAAACCAAATGTGTAGTGAATACCATACCCATTTTTTATCAAGGTTGTTCAATTTTATGCACATATACCATTTTTATTAGGTACTTACATTTATTTATTTTACACTCCTTGATCTTGGAATAATCTATGATGATGAATTCATCTATGTTTTAGGATCTATGTGGAACACTTAATCATGAGAATGAAATGAAAGCGACAGGTGCTCTTAGATTTATATAGTGCTCCAATGCATTGGGTAATGTTTAGTATCAAGATGCATCATGTTGAGATAGGGGTGTACCTGATTCCTTTATCTAACTTTTTCCACCATGAAGCTTTGTAGTTTTATCCTTGACCTATGTTTATGATGAAATGTTTTAATTTGTTGCCACATATCCCATCCCATAATTATCATGCCTTATTATTCATGTTACTTTATTCTTCATTGATATACCTTACCTAAAATTTATTATTATCTTCATGTTATTCCATATTAATTCCATTACTGGTCTTTATGGATCACCTCTTTCTTATGTATTTCCCCATGTTATCCAATATAGTTTTAAGATCAATCATGTTAAAGAAGATTTCAATAAAGATGTTTTAATTAATGTTTAATGTGGAAATTCAATGTACCTAATTCCCAAAGACAATAGCCTTATGAATAATTTATGTTTTATAAAGTTTAATTTTATGTAATTAAATTATTTATAAATGTTTAATAAAGATAAGGGTCATTATAGTTGGTATTAGAGGAAAAGTTTAGTTATTTTTGGGATTAGGATTAGAAAACACTAGAAAATCCCTTAGAGATAAGACTGGGTATAAAAATACATCCTTAAAATTTTGGTGAGTATATATTAACAGTATTATCAAGAATGTAAATCTCTATTTGGATACTAAAAGTGGATTTGGTTCTGTAATAGATGTATATAGGAGTAACAACTCCAACAAGGTGTTCTAGGCCTGACTCGGGGTAACCTGGTACACAAAAATGGGCCTTTCAGTCCACCTGGTTTAAAACTCTCAGGGGATATTCTTTGGTAATTCATAAGATCATTACCAACCATAATTAAGGGATAAAAAATCTCATAATAATATATGTTATGAAATATATCATGGATAACCTAGATTGAATCTTAGATATTCATAAGTTATGAAAATACATGTAATTTATAATTTATCTATTAAATGTCATTGTATTCTCCTTTATGTGTTTAATAGTTTGAAAATAATCATCCCTAATTTTCCTTTAATTATATCCAATGAATATAAATAAGGGGAATTGGGTAAACAATCAATGTGAAGACTAATGTGATGATTGCCCCAATGAGATACTCAACTTGATGGGAGAAGGAATAACAGATTTCATGATGATACTTCAAATCCTTTTTTCCCATTTTCTGAATAAACCACTTTAAGGTTAGTGGGAACTTCACAATACTCAATATCAAATTTCAAACACCCCAAAAATTAACCCATTGAAGCTTTAAATTCCACCCTTAAACTTCAAATTTCAACTTCAAATTTCAAATTCAAAAAAAAAAGACTCATCATTAAAAAAACAAAAGTCACCTTGGGTTCACCTTGAGCCATGCTCCCTGAATCGCAACCCTGGTTCTCAATCAACCCATCGTCGCATCAACATCTATAGGAAACAGAAACCAACGGAGCATATCATCACTATCATTGTAAAGAACAGAAATCCTTAAAAATGTGTGGGGGGAATTCTCCCCAGAACCAGCAAACATAACATCTGAAAACCACCAACAAACGAAATTAACATCACCTAGATCTGCGACCTCCTGGAACACCACTGATGTAGGAACGGGCGTCGTCAAGCAAGAACACCAATGCTGAAAATTTTATGATTGAAAGATCTCAAGATAATATAAAGTCTCAACCATCAAACCATAACTAGCCAACTAAAAGAAAACTCCACCAAGAACCATAAAAATGAAACAGAGGGTCAAAGAATAAGATTACAATGCCAGCAGGACTTCCCAGAATGTCAGTAACTGGTCGAACCACACCTCCCAGATCTCTTAAGGATTCAACACACCATACTGATTTGGAAGGGGTGTTGGATCTTGAAGACTGGGTATAGTTGAGAGGTCTAAAGACAAACTATCCACTTCCGTCGGTGGTGGAACTTCCATCACTGACCATAGAGAACAACCCAAAGGACTTTCATGGAGCCGAATAAAAAATTCGAAGAAGAAACAAGCGCTATGAATAGAAAACCACAGAAGAAGATATCAATGAAGCAAGGATAGGAGGAGGGGGAGGGAAAAGGGAAAGGGAGACGATGTTGTAAGTGGCATACATTCCTCCATTTCCTAAAATTCCGCTGAAGGAAACCCTAGCGTGGAAGGGGTGAGGGAGAGTAGCCGCTCTAAGGCCGAGGAAAAATCTCCATGATGATACTCTCTTAGTTGACTCAAGTTCTAAATAGGAATATAGATCAATAGGATCATCCAATCCCCCCAAAGAGAGTTCAAGTCATAATTGAGAGCTTTATGTGACAAAGGCCTCTTAATTTCAATAGATCATCCAATCCATTAATCACCGAACAATGAATCAACACTATTGAGAAGATATTATCCATACTTCAATGCTATGAACTAGAGAAGGTTCATTTTATTTTTTATCATATGGAAGGTTAATATTATCAATAAAGTACATTGATCAAAAATACAAATCCTTTATAATATATTGAAGCAATGGTGTGGAAGGATTTCTAGGAAAAAAGATTGATAAATTTTTTCCCCACACTCTCCATCTTAAAATGGAAAGGTAATTCCTTTCCCTAAAGAAAAAATATAGAAAATATATTGGGGAATATAAGGAGAACATCACAATTCTTCCATGATATTCCTCTAGATTTATTTTTACCCCTAAATGAAATGTTGATCTCTTCTTTGGTGGACTAAAACCTAGCCTATGGAAATCCTTAGAGATCTATGACTTTGATAGCTATGAAGAAATTGTCCAATGTGACCTAAAAGTTGAAATGGAGATCAGTGAATCATAGGGGTATCATGGGGATAGGAAGAAAATAGTGTTGATCAATTATGGAATTCCTTTAGATAGATCTAATAGAGCCAATAAATTCCAACACCCCACTTGTCAAAGGTGTATAAAGAAGCACCGCACAAATTTCTTGAGGGGTAGAGGAAATTATTTAGGCTTGGGAAGGAAGGGTACCTAGATAGTGATTTATGACATGAGAAACCTACTAATGAGATAAATTAAAGGAATTCTATAGTCAAACCTCGTCATATTGTTCATTACTGCAACTATTAGGAATCATGACATTTTTCAAACTGATACACTAAGTTGAGGGTTTTCAGAGACAACCAAAAACCTCCAAGGAAGAAAGGGAGTGATTTTACCATCACTACCATTGAAGTGAATCCAAAAAATGAAGTGGTTATAGGTATGCTAGTTACTCATTCAATAATAGAGAACATACTTTTTCATTTAGGTTCTAAATATTCCTTTATATCATGAATGTTTAACAGAACCATTCAAACACCACACAAAAAAATGGAAGTAGAGATTTCAATGAAAATAGAAAATGCAGAAATTATTGTATCTCGTGTTAATAATTCCTCCCCTGTCAATGTTTGTAGGATGAATTTACTATAAAACATTTTCATACTCCCTTTGGTGGAATTTTATGCTATACCAGTCATGGATTGGCTTTCCCTATAGAGCCAACATAAATTTCAATGAGAAGGAAATCACTCTCCATATTTTGAATCATACTTAGATTCTATATAAATTCAAGGGGAAAGATGAATCTTCTTTAGCACTGTCATCTCAATCATGGATACTATTTCCCTATGAGAGACCATATATAGATCAAATGATTGATTTTAAGGACAATATCATCCATGAAGACATGCCCAGTGTGAGGGAATATGTTGATGTGTTTCCTGAGGAATTACCTAGTCTTTCTCCTAGCTGAGAGGTTGAGTTTTTAATCAAGCTTATACATGGAGAGTTACTATTATCCATGATTCCATATAGAATGACTATTTTGGAACTTTAGGAGCTGAAGAAATAACTATTGGTGAATCTAAAAAAAGGATTCATATGTCCAAGTGCTTCACCATGGGGTGCACCAGTCCTCTTCATCAAGAAGAAGGATGGGAAAATGTACCTTTTCATCAATTATGGTAATCCCAACAAGATCACAACAAATAAAAAGTATCCTCTGCCTCAGATTGATGAATTTTTCAACCAGCTATGTGGATAATAATACTTTTACAATATGGACCTATGGTCAGGATATTAGCATGTTTGGGTGAAGAAGGAGGATATCTCTAAGACTTCTTTTTGTACAATGTATGGTCCCTATGAATTCATAGTAATCACTTCTGGACTCACTAATTCTCTAGTAATATTCATGTAGTTGATGAATAGAGTCCTTAGATATTACCTCAAAAAAATTGTGGTAGTATTTATAGAATATATTCTAATATAATTCAAAATTATAGAGGGGAATGAGGATCATTTGGATATTATTATAAAGACATTGAGAAAGAAAAAGATATATGATAAATATAGAAAATGTGAGTTCTAGTTGAAGGATGTCTCCTTCTTTGGGAATATCATCACAAGCAATGAGATATTTTTAGACCCTTAGAAAATAGAATCCATTGAATCATAGAAGTGGAAAATATATATGATAGATATCTATAGTTTTATTGGGTTAACTGGGTACTATCTCTGATTCATGAGATATTTTTCGTGATGGTCAAACCCTCTTACCAAGATAACTCATAAGGGTGTAAAGTTTTATTTTAATTATAAATATGAAGAGTGCTTCATAGAGTTGAAAAGGATTCGTATCCCCGTGCATGTTCTCAAACTAACAACATGTGGAGAGATTTTCAGTGTATTCAGTGATGCTTTAAAGAAGGGCCTAGGATATGTAATGATGTAAAATGAAAAAGTCATTACCTATGATTCGTGTCAGTTGAATGTTCATCAACAGAACTACCCAACATATGATCTGGAGTTGGCTGTAGTTATTTTGGCTTTAAAAATTTGACAGCATTATCTCTTTGGGGAGAAGTGTAAATATATATATATATATATCACAAATGTTTCAAGTATATATTAACACTGAAGTAGATGAACATGTGACAATGAATATGGTTAGATCTAATAAAATACTATGATTTCCCAATTCACTACCATCCTTGGAAATTGAATAAAGTAGTAGACACTCTAAGAAGAAAGGATTTGGAAATTCTTTCATTGATGAGAATTGAGAGGGATTGGATCTTCTTAGATTTCAATAGGATGAAAATGTGAATCCTAATGGAAGGAACATCATCAATCCTTTCACAAATTGTTTCTCAACCTTCTCTTCTAGAGAGGTTAAAGGATACTCAAATAGTTTATGTTGGAATTTGGAAAAATTGGACGCTATAAGGAAAGTAAAATCCTTAGAGTTTAATTTTAATTATGAATACTTTGGCATATTTGGGTCAAGACTATGTGAACCATCAAATATTGAGTTAAATAAGGAGTTGGTGTATGATGCACATAGATCAACCTTCTCGATCCACCTAGGAAGCACAAAGATGTATCGAGATCTCAAAGAACACAATTAGTGGCACAATATGAAGAGGGATATCCCAAAATAAACATAAATATTTCTTATATGTCATCATGTGAAAGTGGAAAGGAAAAAAACCAAGGGGATGATGCAACCATTACACAAACCTACATTGAAATGGGAAAACATCACCATGGACTTTTTCACTTATCTTCCAAAGAAATCAAGAGGGAATAATTCTATATGGTTTGTGGGGATCATCTTAAAAATACTATACAATTCATTGCAATATGAGAAGAATTATCACTGGATCTACTTTTATGGATATACATTAAAGAAGTGGAAAGGCTTCATGAAGTACCACTATAGATTGTATTTGATCAAGATCCAAGATTCACCTCTATATTCTTGAAGAGTTTTTAGTATGATCTAAATACTAATTTGAACTTATGAATGTCCAATCACCCTCAAACTGATGGAAAGTCTGAGCGGACTATCCATACACTTGAGGAAATATTATGATCGTGATCAATGGAATTCAAAGGAGGATGAGATCAACATCTTCCTCTGGTTGAGCACTCTTACAACAACAGTTTCCACACGATAATCCAAATGTCTCCTAATGAATCCCTTTATGGGAAGAGGTGTAAGACAACATCTTTTTAGGATGAAGTAGGGTAATGAAAACTGCTAGGTCCTAAAATGGTCAAGGAAGTGATGGAAAAGTTTAAGACTATTTAGAACCACATCAAGGAATCTCAAAGTAGACAAAAAATATATGTTGAAAATCATCTACAATAACTAGATTTGACATTGGAGACATATAATTCCTTCGCATATCTCTGGGGAAGAATGTGATGAGATTTGGGGAGAAGGGAAATCTTATTCCAAGATATATCAGCCCCTTCAAGATCCTTGATCGCATCAGAGAGGTGGCTTATCAACTTGAACTCCCACCTATCCTATCTATAGTTCATGATGTATTCCATGAATCACTCTTTAATAATTATATACCTAACCCTTCACATGTACTCAATCATGATGTGGTACCATTGGAAAATGATCTTTCCTATTAGGAGCATCCAATGAAGATCTTAGATTATAGAGACAAAGTTCTACAAAATAAGACAATTCACCCTGTAAAAGTATTGTAGGGAAACCAAAAGTTTTAAGAAGTAATGTGGGAACCAGATGAAGTGATGAAATAGAATTACCCTGATCTTTTTTAAGGGAGTGAAATGAAAATTTAAAGGGAGAAATTTCCCAAGGGGGGAAGATGCTAATGATCCAAACTGTTATAAATGAAGTTTCTCTTTGGGATTTTAATTAAATGTCTTATTATGTAATATGGTTATAGAAAACACATTCAATTACATAGTTATATAATTGGATTTAAAAGACCATTGATAATATTACCATTGTTAATATATCTATTAAACAGTGATCACATTGTTAATATAAATACAGGGCTTTAACAAATCCAATTGAAAAAGACAAAGGAAGTGATGGCCTCATCCAGCAGGCTTGTACCCTATGAATCCCATTTATTGGAGCTTATATGGGAGATATAATCACTAGGATTTTCCATTGACCAATCCAAAGCTGATATCCAACAACTTAAGCATGATTGATACCATTTACGGGGGAATTTCAATATCATCAAGATCACATCCCAGACTATGTTTGTTGAATGCCCCTATGAAAGTCTCAACATCGTGAACCTTACTCTTAGGGTTTAATCTAGTGTAATAAATGGATATATATCAAGACCTTAATTATATGAATATGTATATTATATTAGAATAATTATTCTTTCCTATTTTTATTATTATTTTATAAATGATTTTGAATTTGATTCAATTTGACACAAATTGTATTTTAGGGTATTATTAAAATTCAATTAAGGGATTTATTTTCATGAAATAATGTATTTTTTAAACAAATTCTATTTTAATAAAAAATTATTAAATATTATTTATTAATTATAAATTTTCATATACTTTTTATGAAGTGAAATGAACATTTTATATGTGTTCAAAAATTATTATTGTCAAAAAACCATCATTTTTCAACCAATGTAAAATATTATTTTAAAATTTAAAATTAAAATACTTAAAAAATATATTTAGATAAAATTAATATTATTTTTGGAAATAGAATATTGAAATTATCCAACAGTGAATTTTTCATAATTTTTTGAGATAGTCAAATTGTTACGTAAAAATTAAATACATTAGAGATATATAGTGTGATTTATGAAATCATAAGGAACCAAAAATGATGCAATAAAAAAATAATGGGTATCTTCATCCAAATAAATGTTTTTCTCATAAAATAATGTGATTTTTTTTTGTTTAGTTAATTTTATTATTCCTTTATGAATCTAACAAAACATATAATTTATTTTATGATTTAAAATTAATTTCTTTAAAAATGTGACTCACCTACACATAATAAAGGGTAATATTTTATTAATTTATAGCATTTTCCTAATAAAATAATTAAAACCTATGAAATTTGGGGAAAAAATGGGAAAAAACATGTGAAGGTTTGTGGTTTGAAATATTTTATTTTGTAGAGTCCAAAACCTAAATATTAAAAAAATCCCTCTCTTTTCCTATATAAACCCACCCAATATCCTACTTCTCTTCACTAAAAATCCTTTTAACATGACCTTATTCTACCCTCCTCCCACTTTAATCCTCAAAAGGTCCTCCCAAGCTCTCAATAATCTCCTTTCAAGATTTTGGTGTCATAATCTTATGGTAAAGGATCCTCTATTTCTCACTTTTATTCAAGAATATACTCTAGGTTATTCCCTTTTATTTTTAATTTTATAATTATGGGGTATGTTTTTTCACATCTCCCATACTATATTTATTATTTATAAATAATTATATGCTCCTTTATCTCTCATTAACCTCTCCAAAGAACACCCGTTATCATACTAAAATTTCGTAAGGGTTCCTTCTGGTCTCATTTTTATTGAAGTTTCTTTATCTTTTTATGCCATTTTATTTTAAATTAATAGTGATGGGGAATGATTTATCACCTCCCACATACTTCCATTATTATGTATAAATTATTATATTCCCCTTTCTCTCTCATTAATTCCTCCCATGTACACCCGTTTCCATGCTGAAATTTTATAAGAATCATTTCCTTTCCCTTTTTCTTCAAGATTATTTATTATCATATACCTTATTTCTATAATTATAAATATGTTTAAATGGAATTCCATGTCACTATTACTTTTCAATTAATGTCCAAATGATGAAAGACCCATTTTCTCTCACTAACCCATTTTATAAACTAGTAAGTGACGTTGTTATGCTACCGAATTTTCACCAGGATTTTCTATACTAACCAAAATGTATAGTGAATACCATACCCATTTCCTTTCAAGGATATTAAATTTTATGACCATATATATTTTTATTGGGGACTTTCATGTATATATTCTAAACTCCTTGAACTTGTAATAAATTATGATAATGAATGAATCCATGTTTTATGATCTATGTGGCACACTTAAACATGAGACTGAAATTAAAGTGAAAGATGTGAAAATAATTATATAGCACTCCAATTAATTGTGTAATTCTTAGTATTATGATACATAATGTTGGGATAGGGGTGTACCTGATTCCTTTATGGGACTTTTTCTACCATGAATTCTTGGAATTTTAGCCTTAACCAATGTTTATGATGTAGTTTTTTAAGTTATTGCCACATTTCCCATGCCATGATTATCATTTTATATAATGACATATTATTAATTTTACTTTATGAATCATTGACATACCTTTTTTAACATGTAATATCATCTTCATGTTATGCAATGTTTATTCCATTATTGGTATTTTTTTCTCACCCCTTTCTTATTTTTTTCTCTAGGTTATCCAATGTAGTTTTAAGCTCAAGAATGTTAAAGAAGTTTTCAATAAATATGTTGTAATTATTGTTTAAAATTATAATGAAATGTACCTAATTCGAAAATACACTATAATTATAGATCTTTTGGGTTGTATTGACAGTAATTTTATGTAATTAAATCATGTATTAATGTAGAATAAAAAGAAGTTTTGTTTTATTTAATACCCAGATATCCCTTATAATCTCTATATATAAAAGATGTTATTAGGCTACTCTTAGGAAACTATATCTCTCACCTTCTATGGCTCTACTCATACTCCTAAATATGAGTTTATCTAACCTACAAAGTTGAATTTTTCAATCCAAAAGTGGCATTTAGTGAGATTTGTGTAAGATGGTCCTATATTAGTATAGTCATCACAATCACAATATATTGGTCAAGTGGTTTCAAGTTTAACAATACACTAAGATGTCATTAAAAAATACAACCATGAATTAATCAAGGTCTGGGTGAAAAAACTGATTCATCGTATCCATGAAAATAGTAGGAGAATCCATGAGACCAAATGACATTACTAGGTACTAGTAAAGGATATAACTTATCTAGAAATTTGTACAAGGTATATCTGAATATACGTCACATAATTGATGATATCCTAACCTCAGATCAATCATTGAGAAAACCCTATCTTCTTAGATATGATCTAAGAGTATTTCTATTTATGGTCGTGGATACCAGTTCTTAACCGTAAGCTGTTTGACCCATCGGTAATCCACATAGATAATGAAGGTAAAATCCTTATTCTTGGTAAAAAGGAATGGTAAACCCCATGGATAAGTTTTAGGGTGTATAAAACCCTTATCATTCAAGTATTCGTACTGCTTCTTTACCTTCACAAACATTGTAGGTTCCACCTTTTCCATAGTAATGGATAGTGGTGTCACTCCTGGTACTAGCTCACTAGTGAATTCTACCTATATCACTAGAGCTAGCCTACAAAATTCATTAGTAATGATGTCCCTAAAATGATCCACCATAGGATAGAAAATAGTGGGTCATAACTACTGATCATCCAAGAAGAGACTAGAAATATGGGTTGTCACTCTTTCTAGTCCTGGATGCTAATGTCCAGCTCGAGATATATGGAAATCCCATTCTCCCTTGTGGACATGTCTACCTCTCTCTGGTGATATGAATGTCACCCTCCAATGATAGTAGTCAATATAGGATTGATAAGTAAATAACCATTCCATCCTAATAATTATATCAAATCCAATCATGTTGAGGATGAAAAGATTCCATATGAAGAGATATCAACCTATCTCAAGGGGAAATCCTTACATTGGTGTAAAATATTTGATGGGACACCTAAAGTGGTTTCATGTGTCATGACACCATAGAAATAATCTATCTCGATGCATAGACTCCCCATAATCACCTCATATATAAAATAATGTGATGCAGCTATATCAAATAAAGAATATATTAATGTATAAGGTACTATAATAGTACCTAAAATAGAAAAAGTTCAGGTTCTCTATGCCTCCGACATAGTTTTCACTGTATGTAACTTTCCTATATCGTACCCCTAAGTCACAACATGACTACCCTTAGCATGACAACTCTACTTATGCTTCAATTCATGAATCGTATTCCCTCTACCTCAACCACCACCTTGGCCTGAGTGGATGGTGGTATTCCAACTACCAACTTGGAGAGATAATACTAATACCACTCTAGAATATGGATTCGCTGTCAACCTCTCTCACTAGGTACTAGTGGAAAAGTCCTACATAAGAACTAAATATGCCATATCCTATTGTAGCCTCTGCACTCCATTTTATCTCACATAAACAGAAGTTTTCTATGTCCCAGCAACCCACACTAGTGGCATAAAAGTAAGCTATCAGTATGAGTTGTTGGACTGCTTCTACCACTAAGAGAAAACTTGAAACGATGCTTCCTTCTTCAAGAAAAATAACTTCTGGATCTGGTTGTTGAACCACCCTAGATCACACCATCATCTTCCCTCATATTCTTAATAGTAATGAGGGAATATTTAAATATATCATAAAAATGGTCAACCAAAAGACGTTTTCCTATTATAGGATGGAATACACTATCCCATCCTTAAATCGACTGTCAGTCATGAGCTCATCACCAGGTAAGGTCAATGTATAATGTTGCAGCTATATAAAATGATCAGAATATTCCATGACATACATGACTTCCTACTACAAGTTCATGAACTCTCTAGCCTGATCATCCTTCAATGTCTATAGAAATAAATATTCATAAAATACTATCTGTAAATCCATCCAAATCATGTCTCAATGTTGGTCTACCTGGGTAATTAAATCCCACCATTGCTTTTTAGAACTACGTATCATATAGTTAGTGAGCTTAACCCTATGCTATATAGTAATTTCCAGATGCTCGAATATAGAATGTATATCCCCCATCCAAGACTCTAGAATGAGTTGTGTTATCCCATGAAATGGTGGGAGGATGTTTCTAATGAAACTCTCAAATAAACTCTTCCATAGATAGGGAATTTTGATAAAATCCTTTCATATTTTTCATCAAAAAAAAAAAGAAAAATCTCTTAAAAGTGGGTGTCTTTTACCATATCAGGAATAGAATGTTGTTCTATAGGTCACACTACGGGAGGTATCACTAGTGGCTCAGGGCACACTACCTCATGTTCACCATCATCACCACCTTCCTAGATTACAACTCAAGTCTATCATGATCTCCTGATTCTAAAATGACAATCACACACCATAGAAGATAACTTGGAAGATGAAAAGTTTGCAGATACATAATATGACAGGCATATAGCCTTATAATTGAAAAATTCACACCTCACTTCTTACTCTAAAATCTAGGTCTAAGAGATAATATAAGGAACATAACTAGCCATAATAATTTTAAGAGACACCCAAAATACCCACTACTAAGGTCAGGTTTGTGTATAGGTCTTATATAACATAGTATAGGTTCCAATATATCGATTTTAAATTGATAGGTATAGAGGAAAATACCCTTTACCATTCAATGTGAATCCCATTTCGTTGTAAGCTTTAAATGTAAAAGTTTAAATTTGATTTAGTTTATCATATTATATATATATATATATATATCATGGTCTATTTAATTACATCACCATTTTCCATTTATAAAATTCATAATCATTATAAATTGAAATTGGAACTTCATTTAACTCCAACCTAACCATTACATCTGGTGTAAGGATGTAAAATTTCATATAAAATGATTTGATTACATGAATCATTATTCATGATTTATAGAAGTACTTTATCCATTAATCACCATTGGAATTCAATTAACCCAATCAACTATCATCATTTCAGTCTATGGAACCAGTAGGTCCAGAACCCACAACATGGTATAATTTCCAAATTAAGGTTCCATCACAAATATATGTGATAAAACACCATTTACATAGATTTAGTATCTTTAATTAGTCCAATTATGTTATCCCTATAGGAATCATTTTTACATTTTCATATATAATAATCCAGGCACTAAACTATATGCAGTCGGAAAATGCATGAAAAAAATAGATGTGGCATGAAAAAAATACATGGAATATTATTCATAATGTGTCTATAATGATGCATGAGATGATTATTCCTTTCCTTACTAGTCCAAAGAATTAACTATGTATCAATAACATCAATAATAATAATATCACAAAGCATGTGTTTCACCCAATAATGAAATCATATCGACTGTAATAAGTGTAATCCAATAATAGCAACAACCCATCCCAGGTAATTTGGGTTTCCCCTATACATGGGTTAGCTACTCCAAGTCACAAGCTAATTACCAAATTCCATTATATCTTAGTATCATGTCAAATACCCTAAGTGTAATATAAAAGTAAAATGAGAGATATGATATAGCTTTGTAATGTCCCAACCTTGGTCCACTTAAACGATGCCCTGATCTAGTGGGTCACATGGCCTCAAGAACACCTCCCTGTATCTCATATGCTTCTGACTAGAAGTGATGTTATAAGGTGTTATAATGGGAAGACTATACCCTCATATCAGAGTGTCACAGTGGTAGGAATAAAAAAATATAAATTGTGGGAGCGTAGTATAATATATGAAACATTAGAAATAAGTATAATAATCAATTATAAAAGTATAAAAACTAATAAAATATAATATAAATAAAAATATAAAGGATAATTCATATACATAATGATTTCATGGCATATTGGAGTGTAAAAGGATTAAAAAGGGAATACATAGTATCAGTGTATACATCATGCTATACAAAAATACAAAAGGGTAAAGGATAGATCCACTAGAATCACAAGAATATGATTGGTCGTATCCTCCCATGATTCAAGATATAAGCTAAAAAGATCTATAATCCATGACATGGCTCTTTCCCTTATCCACACATATAGTAATTAAGTCTTCTCAGTTGCTGTAAGAATCCTGAGTAGGGTGTGAGATAAACTTAGTAGGCAACAACCAATGGTGTCTAGAATAATCCATCCAATGGAATAGGTTCGAATGTTTGATATCAGTAACCATGTGTATCCATATATACATATAAGTAGTCATATATAATATGTATACATGTATATAAAAAAAATTATGAGGACATATATTGGTATATATGTGGATACTATGCACTAGCTAGACTCAGGGTGTAACTCAGATGTCCATAACTAGTCTAATGAGATATAGGATCCAACATAGGGTACAAGACCAAAATTTCATATAAATGTGAAATATATTTTCTATCACTCGAGATGGTGGGGTGAGTGATCATGCCCAACACCCAATGAAAGGTAACATGGAATTTCATGCCCATCATCCAAATAGAAGTATAACAGTGTGAGACATCATGCCCATTACACAACATAAGGGAGCATGAAACATCATTATGAATGAGTCTATTAACCATTTTTCAACGTCTAATAACTATTTCATGCTAATAATAATATAAATAATGGTTTACCTATAAAACATTTATAATCACTTATCATAATTAACCAAGGGTTTATAATTCAATTAATTAACATTTATGAATATATAACATGTGGTGTGGATATTCCACCCACTTCAATTCATTTAATTTATGAATTTAAGTTTTTTAAGAAAGGAGGATTAAAATTAAGGCAATCCAACCCACTTAGATGGTGGTTAGTCAATTAATCATTTACATTCAAGAGTAAAATTAATTTAGAACACACAAAAGGGTGGAATTCAATGAGTTTGGCATCCACTAATCATTCGATATGATATATGGGGGTAATTAGACTTGGAATGATTATTTAAAAGTGGTCTTCCACATTTGAGAAATGTTTGGTAATGTCTTGCATGTGGAAATATGGTGATATACTATTGAAAACACTTAAACTTTTGGGACATAATGTTATACCACCTACCTTGGTACCAAAGATGACTACTCATTAGGTAATATCCATTTATTTAAAGAAGAATGGAAGAAGTTTCCAAAATAGAAAAATGCCTTGAAAATAGGGAAAATAATCTCACACCAAAATAGAATAAGATATGGGAAGATAAACAATGATAGGAATAAATATTATTGAGGTTCTTACCATTGCGGATCCAATGGTTCTGATGGTGATGAAATCAGAATCCATATATGGGAGTTATAAAAATACCTAGGAGAGGAGAAGGGGTGATAATGGTAGAGGAATGGCTATCCACTAGAGGGTAAATGAGGTAGGAAGTGGAATTATGAGTTAAAAACCTTTTAGGGGAGAAAACATAAAACCACCCTCTAAAACTGGGTCATATAGTTTTCCAACATGGTTGGTCAAGATGTGAACCAATCGTGTTGTCCCCACTGTCTAAGAAAACCCCTCACATATGCTAGGTGCATAGTTTTCCTAATCTTGTACAAGCCATTGGACTCTATTAAGAATGTATACAATTTTATATGGTCATGCGGCCCAGCTCACACAGTTGCAAACAAACTGTGTGGCCTCTCCTATTCACTAGTAACCTCACACGGTTGAGTTATACAGCTAGTACTAACCATTCAATAATTGTGAGGCTCACTCTGTTTGTCTAATTTCTAGTACTCTAAGATCTGAAAAAGCCCCACACACTCACAAAACCTTCCTTAGGCTATAAGGTTTTTTTACCATGATAAAAATAATAATTCAAACTAGAAAAAAATTATGCATACCTTCATGAGAAGCTCCATCATTACATTATGTTTAAAGGTGTTAGAAATAAATTTATAAATCAAATACAATATTATTTTTTCTGAATTCATTTTACTCTTTTAACATATTTTTTCAAGAAATTTTTTAAAAATTTCTTAAGTCATTCTTATGTCATAATGACGTCATACATTTGATGGTAATGGTAGAGCAATATTTTTCATTATTTTCCTAGAAATTAATTGTTTTAAAACAATCAAAAAAATACCTTGAAGATAATTTTGATGTCACGAATTTAAAAATTATGTCCATTTTATAAAATTCCTATTCTAAATTTTAGGAATTCAACTTTTTAAATGAAATCATATAATATATCGAAAATTTATTTATTAGGAAATAAAACTATTTCTTTTGATTTGATTCATTATTTTTATATTTTTTAGTTTCTCATAATTTGTAAATTGTAGATAGTTAATTATTTAAACATTTCAAAAAATTAAATTTCTTGAGATTATTCTTAAAAATAAATATAATTTATCTTTTGAAAAATAATCAAGAAAATAATTTTAGTGTAACAAACTTTATACACAGATTTAAATTGTATTCCAATGACCATTTTACCATTATAAAAATTATATTATCAAAATTTTATAATCCTTTTATAATAATTATACATTATAAATAAGTTGAATTGAATTTTTAAATATTTAATATTTTTATTTTATTGTGAAAATTGTTATGATATATATTAAAAAAATTAGAGTAATAAAACATGTACACATAATAATCTAAAACCATTTAAAAGTTAAATAAACTATAATGTAAATTAAAAATTTAGGATAAAGTATTATTTTTTGTGTAAAATGATATTTAACCATATATAACATGTTCAACATAAAGTGTTATATGATATTAATTTTAATATGTCATTATTTAATGACTATGAAAACATGTATCGTACTATATCAAACCTTGAATTATGTCTAAATTTCCTTACTGATGTAACGCCCCGACCCGAGTTACCCAGAGTCGGTGAATTATTACGTATCATTGGAATGATCACAAAAGATCAAGTCTCAAAACACCGATTAGTTTAGTAGCCTTAGAAGTAATAAATACATTAATAAAGTTTACATTACATCATAAAATGGAAAACTACAACAGCATTGTTTCCATAGTCAACACTGAGATCCCATAGACTATCCCAGTAGGCCAGTCATAATATACTTCTTCGCATCCTGGGAAAAACAAAACATAGAAAGGGGTGAGCTTAGATTCTCAGTAAGGATAACAATATAGTGGAAACATTTATAAATAAGAATAAACATTTAAGGCAATGTATAAGACTAAAACAAAATCCTTTTAAACTTTAACTTCAGCATAATATGGAAAAGATAAAATCAAATAATGCCATTTACTTATTCACATGGATATTCTACTAGTAGAATAATCACATACAATATCAATATCCACTTTCATAATGATGGAATTCATAATTCCAGACTTTCATAACCACATAGTCAAGGATTTGTGCCAAGACACTAGTTTGTATCATGAGACCTACCAATTCATCAAGGAGCTATAGCGGGCTCCACCCATCACTTACTAAGTCCAATGCATTCTTTATATGAAAAGGTTTAAACATAACATAAACATTCCTATTAAAACTATCATATGAAATGTCAATACTTTATCCATAAACCATGAATGGTATAAAAATAACACATCCAAAGTCAAACATATCACAAAACCTTCAATACAATATGGAAGTTTTGTATCATAATAAATTAACTTCAAATAAGCTTAAAATCCATCAAAGGATGTTGACATAGATGAAATCAAAACCTTTTTTTAGTGAAATATCTATAACTATTTTGAAATAATTTAAAATTAATAAAATTATAAAAGAAAACATTTATTCCAAAAATATTCTTATAATATTATAATGGAAGCTTCGATGTAGTTATAACAATGGAAAATAGCAGCACCCGCCGTATAAGGTAAAAAAACATTCTTACCTTGATTTTTTCAAAAATGTCATAAAGTACTTTGTTTGGAAAATGATAGAAAGATTACTTTCAAACCATTTTATAAAAAGTCAAATAAGGGTATAAATTAATTTAACCCATAGTCTAGTAAATAGTAAAAATGTTTTGAAATAAATTTTTAAGAAACATGGATGTGGATGATAAAGATGTCCCAGTAGATATGTAAAAACAACCACGAATAATAAAGAGATTGTGAAATTAACCGTTACCTTGTACTTTTCCTTGGTCGAGGGTAGGTTAACCACCTGTATAATGGTAAAATAATTTTTATTAAATTATATAAGAATTATATGATATCATATATTATTTTTTAACATTGCTTTGTCAGTAACGTCTTATTATTATCGTTGTTTCAGGTGTTAACTGATTCGTTTTCCTTTATATTCTTTGTTAAGTAACTAATGTTTGTTATGGATAGGATGTATCTTATTAATATTCAAGATTATATTACGTCTTTAAACATTATTTTTAATCATCTAATGAAAATTAGTCTTGAATGGATAGGATGGGTGATGAATTTCATCGTGTTCGTGGAGACGGTAATCCGTATGTACGCACGAGCGACAATATCATTCTTTTGAAACATTTTATATAATTGGATGGTATATAATATATAAATAATCATCATTATGTTATATTTATTAATTACATCATTTATACTCATTATTATACCCATCCAAATCATGAAGTGTTTGAATAACAAACTACATCACGACGTGGAGTCGGTAAGTCGTACGTACGCACATATGGTGACATGTCATTAAAAGGATGGATAAAATAATGAATATGGTTGTGCAATTTTTATAATAACATCACATTATATAGAAGATACTGGATTTATTATTTTATAATGGAAACAATAAGGAAAGTGGAAGTGGAAGAAGAAAATAACTTGAAAGAGGTGATGAAATATTTACCTCTTCTTCAGGTTCTTCCTTTTGATTTGATCAAAAGGGATCCTTAGGTTGGCTTTCTGACTAAAGGAAGGCATCTAAGATGAAGGGAGGAAATATGAGAAGGTATTTGGGCAGGTTTTTGCCAATACAAATGGTTTTGAAGGTGTGAATTAGAGAGAAGGGGAAGTTCCCTTTTATAAGAGGGGTGAGGGGCACCTTAGGAAAAGATAGAAATATTATTTTATAATAAAATAATTTTCAGTTTATAATGGAAAAAAAATGAATTATTTAAAGGATAAGGTTTGGATGGGTCAAAAACCTCTCAAATAATAAGTTTTAGACAGGTTTGTGTCACTATATTAACCTTATCTTATATATTTAACTCTTAGTTAAATAGTTTGTCATTTACCATGTCTCTTTGTATTTTTATATTATATGGTTAATAAACTTACTATAAACTTCCAAGTTAACCTAAAGTGGTTCATTAATGACATATATAATATTATTTAATACCTTTGGACAAACCTTATATTTTTAGGAATAGAATATCAATTAATAATAGAATATTTGTTTTAAAAACGATTTTATGTCAATTTTGACACTCTTTGGTAATTTTTTATAAATTCATAATAGAATTATTAATTAGAAAAAAATTTCAATAACCAACCCTAAAATGTCATATTAACCTATAAAATTAGTGTAATTCATAAAAAGTCTCAAATTACATTTATTTGGATATTTATAATATCGATTATTTTAATCATTCATTAATACAGTAATTACTGCATCCCCATTATGTCATAAATAAATTTAATTATTTAATGTCTAAAAAATATAAATAAAATACCATTATGTAGGAAATATTTTTATATTTCTAATGAATATTTATAGTTGAATTTATCTTATGTGTAACCCTATATTTAAAATGGTTTAGTTATTAAACATTGAATTTAACACTTTTAATTCTTTTTTGAATTAAATAATAATAAATGTCCTTATATTATCCAACTAGACCTAAAGGATAATATTTTATTGCTAAAGTTGTTTTTGGTCGAATTACACTTATCCAATAGAATTAGGGCATGTGTTAGGGTAATAATAATATCATTTTTACCCTTAATTGCCCTATTTACTTTTAAACGTGGTAATTAAAAGTAAAAAGCTACTATTCACCAAAAAATATTTTCATCTTATTGAACCACATCTGTTTCTCTCATATTTTTGTAATTCAACTCACAAAAGTGGTAAAATTAAGTTTTATGTAAATTTGAAAATGCTCCTTGGAGGTGGGTAAAAGACTGTAAAAAGTTCAATAAAATTTTTATATATCTAAAATTATTATAAACTGACTCCAATGAATTACATTGAACTTATATTGGTAATATGTATCTATTTTGACTTAAATAAATTTAAATAAAATACATAATTATTTAAATAAAAATTCAGTTTTAAACTATAACTCAGTGTTTTTCACTATTCATCAAAAATTGAATGTTTTCAGAAAAATACCAAAAATTCACCCAAAGATAATTTCGATATTAAGAATCCAAAAATGAAGTCCATTTTGAAAGAAAAAAATTATAAAATTTCAAAAAGTGGGTATTACTATTCATAACATCTAGTTTGATTGGTTGTGGTGTGTTAGAAATCAAAGTTGCGTACAACACACATTATTGTATTATTCAAAGAAAAGCATATTGTGGAAGCTTGGGGTGTACATTCTCCCCTCCTTCAAATAATTTCATCCTCGAAATTTCTAGAGTATTACTTCGTAAAAAGACTCGGGAGGTTCTTTATCATAAGTTCCTTAGGTTCCCACATTGCATCTTCCATCTTATGGTTTCTCCATAGAACTTTTACCAGAAAAGACATCTGGTATCTTAGCACTTGTTCTCTTGTATCAAGAATCTTGACAGGATCTTCGCAATAAGACAGATTGGGTTCCAGTTATAATTCCTCATAGGTGAGTACATGTGTTGGTTCAAGCATGTATTTTCTCAACAGTGATATGTGGAACAAATAATGAACTTTTGAGAGACTTGGTGGAATTTCCAAATGGTAAGCTATATCCCCAATTCATTCTAGAATTTCTAAAGGTCTGATGTACCTGGGACTCAATTTACCCTTCTTACTGAAACGCATAACACCCTTCCATGGAGATACCTTCATGAAAACATGATCCCCTACCTGAAATTCCAAATCATTCCTTCAGTTATCGACATAGATCTTCTGCCTACATTGAGCTGATTTGATGTGGGTTTGGATTACCTTCACCTTTTCCATTGTTTCCTCCACATGTTCTGGGCCTATAAGTTTTCATTCACCAACATCATCCCAACAGGTTGGTGTGCGACATCTCTTTCCGCATAACTCTTTATATGGTTCCATATGAATACTTTAATGGAAGCTATTGTTATAATAAAATTCTACTAGAGGTAAATATTGGTCACACATACCTTGAAAGTCAAGTGAGAAAGATCTCAACATGTCTTCTAAGGTTTGAATAGTCCATTCTAATTGTCCATCAGTTTGAGGGTGGTAGGCAGTGCTCAAAAGAAGTTCAGTATCTCGTCTTTCTGAAGACTTTTCTAGAATCTTGATGTAAAATGGGGATCATGATCATAAACAATCGATAGTGGTACTCCAGGAAGCCTTAAAACTTCATTAATATATAGTCTTTTTAAACTTTCAAGTGGTAAATCTTCTCTTAGAGCAAGAAAATGTATTGACTTTGTAAGACGATCAACAATGAACCATATTGCATCGTTCCTTCTAGGAGTCTTCGGTAGCCCCATGAAAAAGTCCATTGTGATATCATCCCATTTCCACTTAGGTATGGGATGAGGTTTCCTGACTCCTCCATGTTATTTCCTTCTACCTTTCACTTGTTGACAAACCATACATCTTGACACAAAATCAGCAATCTCCCTCATCATTTTGTCCCACAAAAAATGTTCCTTTAAATTTCTATACATCTTAGTGCTACCAGGTTGTATAGAGAGATTGGAACTATGAGAATCATCCAACAATTCCCTTTTTATATCAGGTATATCGGAAACACAAATCCTCTTCCCAATTTTCAAAATTTCATATTCATACACAAATTCACTCAATCTCCCATCATTCACAGCTTTAATCTTCTTTTGAAACTCGTCTTCATCGGTCTGAGAACTCTTTATCCTTTATAGTAAAGGTGATTTGGCAACCATTTGAAAAATTATTAATGTTTCACCTTCCATGGTGATTCCCATATCCATCTTTACTATATCCATGTATATAGGATCCTTTCCAACTCTCATCTTATTCAAAACTCCATGATCCTTTCTACTCAAAGCATCTTCCACCTTATTTGCCTTCCCCGGGTGGTAGTGTATAGTGCAATCATAATCCTTGAGTAGTTTAAGTCATCGCCTTTTCCTCATGTTGAGTTCTTTCTATGAGAAAATATACTTCAAACTCTTGTGATCGGTATATATCTCACATTTTTCACCATAGAGATAATTTCTCCATATCTTCAAAGTAAAGATTACAGCTGCTAACTCAAGATCATGAGTAGGAAAGTTGTGTTCGTGAATTTTTAGCTGTTGTGATGCGTAGGCAATAACCCTATCATTCTGCAAAAGGATACAACCAAGTCCTTTCTTTGAAGAATCACTATAAATAACAAACCCATCATTCCCCAATGGTAGATCAACATAGGATCATTGACTAATCTTCTCTTAAATTATTCAAAACATTCTTCGCATTCGTTTGTCCAAAAAAAATCACCCATTTACGTGTGAGCTTGGTTAATGGGTTAGCCAATCAAGAAACATTATGGATGAAACGCCGATAATAACCTACTAAACCAATAAAATTGCGTACCTCTATTATACTTGTCGGTGTTGGCCATTCTTGGATTTCTCTTATCATAGAAGGATCAATGAAGATTCCATCCTTAGAGATGATATGGCCATGAAAAGAAATCTCCTAAAGCCAAAATTCACACTTGATAAACTTCTCATATAATTCATGTCTTCTAAGAGTCTTCAGGATAATGTGCAAGGGATTTTCATGACCTTAGTAGATTTTGGAGTATACCAAGATATCATCAATAAATGCCACTACAAAGTCATAATGATATTCCTTGAAAACTCTGTTCATTAGATCCATGAAAAAAGAGGGTGCATTAGTCAACCCATAAGGCATTACTGTAAACTCGTAATGCCTGTATCAAGTTTGAAATGTTGTTTTCGGAATTTCTTCCTTCTTCACACACAATTGATGATATCCAGATCGAAGTTCAATCTTTGAAAAGTATTGAGATCCGTGAAGTTGGTCAAATAAATCATCAATGTGAGGTAGGGGATACTTGTTCTTTATTTTTATAGCATTGATCTCCCTATATTCAATGCACAACCTCATAGATCCATCTTTCTTATTAACAAAAAGGACAGGGGCTCCCCATGGAGAAACACTAGGATGAATAAATCCCTTATTACTCAATTCCTCTAGTAGTTTCTTTAGTACCACTAATTCCACAGTGGACATTATATAAGGGGTCTTCGATATGGGCCTTGAACAAGGAATTAAATCAATGGAAAACTCAATTTCTCATTCTGGAGGATGTCCAGGTAAATCTTCTAGAAACACATCAACATATTCTTGCACAATAGGTACATGTTCTATTTGAACATTATTTTCCTCACCCATAGTTATTTCATTCTCTTCCTCCCCAATACTTGAATTTAGTTGAGCTACTGGGGGTGGATCTAGATAAGAATTAGGTGGTGATGATTTTTCTCTAAAGATAAGGTGTTCTTTATCATCATCATGAAAAATCATAAACTCTTTCTTCATACAATAAATTTCTGTATCATGGTCTGAAATCCAATCCATGCCGATAATTATATCAAATTCAATCATGGGTATGATGATTATATCAGCAGATAAATAACATTTATATGCTCTAATGGGGACTGATTCAGAAAGCTTTGTTGCAATGATATTTCCCTTAGGATTTTTGACTAACAACTCCCTTGTTAAATCAAATTGGAAATATCTAATTTTCTTATAAAACTGGGATGATATGAAACAATTCAGTGATCTAGAATCAAATAAATCATTTTCTAAACTTGAGGAAACCATTAAATTACCTACCACTACGTCTTTTGGAGATTCAACCTCAGCAGTAGTGATAGCATAAGCTTGGCCTTGTTCCCTTGTCCTTTTTAGGTAAGTTCCTCTGACACTTAGGAATTCATTCGCATAATGCCTCATGTCTCTAAAAATGTAGCATTCAACAGTGACAACCTCTTTCTTCCCCTTGCAATCATGAGCTTGGTTTCCTTTTTCACCATAATTGTAACAGACCCCCATTACCATCAGGCAAGTAACGGGGTGTTTCTTCCAACATTTAATGCAATATAGATATTTAACTTTTCCCTTCTTCCCCTTATTTCCATTTCCAAAGTGTTCAATAGATCTCTTCATCTCTTTCTTTTATTTAAAGTTGTAAGACTTAGAGAATTATTTTTCTATCTTCATAGCACATGAGACAATATCTTCGTGCGACAAGAAGGATTGTGAGACTAATGCTCGGCAGAGAAATGGTTTTAACCCATAAATTAAACGATCAATCTTACTTCTTGGGTTACGTATATAATCTGCAACATGCCTCTCTAACCTTGTAATGTTAACTTCATACTTTGTGACATTCGTATCCTCCTTTTTCCACAGACTCAGAAATTGTCTTTCCATATCCGCTCGATGGTCATGAGGAAAGTATTTTTCTAAGAAAATTTATATAAACTCTATCCATTCTATATTTTATACTTAATCATCTTCCTTTGTGTTTTTAATCAATGACCATCATTGATTAGCATCTCCCGTGAGACGGTAAACTGTCATGACAACTTTTTCCCTTTCGCTACTCCCCAAGGAATGGGATATATTCTCTATAGAATTTAACCATTTCTCAGCTACTATTGGATTTGTACCCCCATTGAATGTTGGTGTTTTTTCCCTCATGAATCGATCTAACATCAATCCTCCACATTGTAGATCAAGGTGCTTCATACGGGTAAGGTTATTATTCATAACCTGACTGAGTTGTCCCAATATAGTGATAAGCTGATCAGCATCAATTGTATCACCAACTCCACTATAATTATCTTGAGCAGGAGGGAAATCCTTACATGGAGTTCATGCATTGATACAGTTTCTATTCCTTTAACTAGGAGCCATTTCTAAAAAATGGAATAAACTAGATTAGTTTATGAATCGAAATACATAATTCCAAACTTGTAAAATACTTAACAAAAATTGAACAGTTTATAGATAAAATCTATAATCATAAAAATGTTTTCCTTGAATAAGTATATACTCATAAACCCTTCATAATGGTTTGTAAATAAAATTAGAATTATCCTAAGCATATCCCCTAGGATTGTCGTAACCAAGAGTGCAGTAAGGCCAGTTTTCGTGCACCAGTTCCCATTCGAGTCTAGCTCAAAGTGGTGTTTTCAAGTTTTACCCCTAGGTACATTTGTGCCAGAGCTGCCTCTCCCTGCTTGTATCCAGACAGGGATGTATTGCTTGGAAAACTCACAAAATCTCTACAATACCAAAATTCTAGGAAGTTATTCTATACTAATACTCATAGTCTATCTTCAGTATATTTGTTTTAATCAGAGTTTATCTAAATCTAGTTTCCAAGGATTGTACTAAACTTTCTCTGATACCAACTGAAAAGCCCTGACCCTAGTTACCTAGAGTTTGTGCATTATTACGTATCATTGGCATGATCACAAAAGATCAAGTGTTGAAAGTACGATTAGTTTAGTAGCCTTATAAGTACTAGATACATTCATATAGTTTACATTACATCATAAAATGGAAAACTACAACAACATTGTTTCCATAGAAAACACTGAGATCCCATTGACTATCCCTGCAGGTCATTCATAATATACTTCTTCATATCTTGGGAAAAATAAAACATATAAAGGGGTGATCTCATATGCTCAGTAAGGATAACAATATAGTGGAAGCTTTCATAAATAAGCATAAACATTTATGTCAATGTATAAGACTAAAAGAAAAGCATTTTAAACTTGAACTTCAGAATAATATGGTAAAGATAAAATCAAATAATTCCATTTACTTATTCACATAGATATTCTACTAGTCAAATAATCACATATAATATCAATTGCCACTTTCATAATGATGGAATGCATAATGCCATACTTTCATAACCACATAGTCAAGGCCTTGTGCCAAGACTACAAATAAGATTTTGTCAAGACCTAGTGCCAAGATAATAGTTTGTATCATGAGACTTACCGATGCATCAAGGATCTATAGCGGGCTCCACCCATCACTTACTAGGTCCAATACATTCCTTGTATGAAAAGGTTTAAACATAACACAAACATTCGTATTAAAACTAGCATACGAAATGTCAATAATTTATCCATAAACCATGAATGGTATAAAAATAACACATCCAAAGTCAAAAATAACACAAAAACTTCAATACAATATGGAAGTTTTGTATAATAATAAATCAACTTCAAATAAGCTTAAAATCCATCAAAGTATATTGACATTGATGAAATCAAAACCTTTTTTTAGAGAAATATCGCTTACTATTTTGAAATCATTTAAAAGTTATATAATTATAAAATAAAACAATTATTTTTAAAATATTATTATAAGCTTGTAAGGAAATATTCTACGTTTTTATAATGGTGGAAAATAGCCACACCCGCCATATAAGTTAAAAAATCATTCTTACCTTAATTTTGTCCAAAAGGTCAAAAAGTACCATGTTTGGAAAATGATGGAAAGATTACTTTCAAACCATTATATAAAAATTTAAATAAGGTTATAAATAACTTTAACCCATAGTCTAGTAAATGGTAAAAAAATTGAAATACATTTTCAAGAAACATGGATGTGGATGATAATGATTTCCCAGTAGATACTTATGAAAAAACAATCTCTGATAATAAAGAGATTGTGAAATTAATCCTTACGTTGTACTTTTATGTGGTCAAGGGTAGGTTAACCTCCTTTATATATTGAAATAATTTTTATTAAATTATACAAGAATTATATGATATCATATATGATCTTTTAACATTTCATTGTTAATAATATCTTCGTATTGTCGACGTTTTGGGTGTTAACTGATTCATTTTCCTTTATATGATTTGTTACATAAGTAATATTTGTTACGGATAGGATGTATCTTATTAATATTAAGAATTATTTTAAGTCTTTAAACATTATTTTTAATCATCTAATGAAAATTAGTCTTAAATGGATACGATGGGGAATTAATCTCATCGCGTTCATGGAGACGGCAATCCATACGTATGCACGAGCGACAATATCATTATTTTGAAAAATAGTATATAATTTGATGTTATATCATATATACATAATCATAATCATGTTATATTTATTATTTACATCATTTATACTCATTATTATACCCATCCAAATGATGAAGTGTTTGAATAACAAACTACACCACGACGTGGAGACGATAAGCCGTACGTATGCACGTATAGTGACATGTCATTAAAAGGATGGATAAAATAATGAATATGGTTTTAACATTTTTATAATAACATAAAAGTATATATAAGATACTATAGTTGTTATTTTATAATGGAAATAACAAAGAAATTGGAAGTGGAAGAAGAAAAGAACTTGAAAGAGGTGATAGAATATTTACCTCTTCTTCGTGTTCTTCCTTTTGATTTGATCAAAAGGACTCCTTAGGTTGGATTTATGACTAAAGGAAGGCCTCCAAGATTAAGGGAGGAAATATGAGTGGGTATTTGGTTAGGGGTTGGTCGATCCAAATGGTTTTGAAGGTGTGAATTAGAGATAAGGAGAAGTTCCCTTTTATAAGAGGGGTGAGGGGCACCTTTGGAAAAGATAGAAATATCATTTTATAATAAAATCATTTTCGGTTTCTAATGGATCCAAAATGAATTATTTAAAGGATAAGGTGGGTATGGGTAGAAAAAATCTCAACCAATAGGTTTTAGTCAGGTTTGTGTCACTATATTAACCTTATCTTTTAGATTTAACTCTTAGTTAAATAGACATTTACCATGTCTCTTTGTATTTTTATATTATATGGTTAATAAACTTACTATAAACATCCAAGATAACCTCAAATGGTTAATTCATTACATATATTATATTATATAATACCTTTGACCAAACCTTAGATTTTTAGGAGTAGATTATCAATTAACAATATTTTTTTTAAAAACTCTTTTATGTCAATTTTGAAACTATTTGGTATTTTGTTTTTGCTAAATTTATAACAGCATTATTACTTAGAAAAAAATTCATATAACCAACCCTAACATGTCATATTAAACTATAAAATTAGTTAAATTCATAAAAAGTATCAAATTACATTTATTTGGATATTTATAATATCAATTATTTTAATCATTCATTAATACAGTAATTACTGCATCATCATTGTGTCATAAATAAATTTAATTATTTAATGTCTAAAAAATATAGATAAAATACCATTATGTAGGAAATATTTTTATATTTATATGGAATATTTATAGTATAATTTATCTTATGTTTAACCTAATATTAAAAATGGTTTACTTACTAAACATTGAATTTAACACTTTTAACTCTTCATTGAATTAAATAATAATAAATTTCCTAATCTAATACAACTGGACCAAAAGGGTCATATTTTATTCCTAAAGTTGTTTTTGGTCTAATTACACTTATCCAATAGAATTGAGACATGTGTTAGGGTAATAATAATATCATTTTTACCCTTAATTTCCATATTTACTTTTAACCGTGGTAAATAAAAGTAAAAAGTTTCTATTTACCAAAATTTATTTTAATCTTATTGAACCACATCCATGTCTCTCTGATTTTCTAAATTCATCTCACAAAAGTGGTAAAATTAAGTTTTATGTAAATTTTCAAATGCTCCTAGGAGGTTGGTAAAAGACGGAAAAAAGTTCAATAAAATTTTCATATATCTAAAATTATTAAAAATTGAATACAATGAATTACATTGAACTTATATAGGTATTATGTATCTATTTTTACCTAAAATAAATTTAAATAAAATAAATAATTATTTAAAAATTGTTTTTAAACTATAACTCAGTGTTTTTCAATGTTCATCAAAAATTGAAAGTTTTTTAAAAAAATACCAAAAATTCACCCTCAGCTATTTTCGATATTTCGAATCCAAAAATGAAGTCCATTTTGATAGATAAAATTTTAAAAAATTTAAAAATTTGGTATTAATATTCATAACGACTAGTTTTATTGGTTGCGGTGTGTTTGAACTCAAAGTTGCATACAACACACACTATTGTATTATTCAAAGAAAAGCATACCGTGGAAGCTTGGGGTGTTACAAATGATCAAAAAAAACTTTTAATAAAATTAATGATCATATGAAATAAAAATATATATGTAAAAATAATCATGAAAATAGTAAATGAGTTATAAATATAAATATATATATAATAAAAAATTCAAGATGGATATAGGGAATCATATAGGCTATTGGTTGGCATTTCTCCCTTTTTTACCTTCATACACGGGTTTGATCCCCACGGTATAGCGACCATTATTTTCTTACATTAATATTAAATCATTTTAAATATAAGCAATATAACAGTGTTAAATAACTATTATATGAAGGATTAGTGTCTTGGTAAAATTAGGACCAAACATAACATTTAAATTATAAAACATAAACATTATTTAACTACTTATTCTCTAGATTCTTAGTGGACCTCGTTTTCTCCATTGTATAAGTAATCACATGAGGATATATATCAATGAAAGGGGTGAGATAAATGCCTAGAAAGATGGTAGATAAGAACATTAATCAATATAACATGGGTGATCATAATAATTATCATCATAACATAATAATTGTATCATCATAATAATCATGATAGGAAATATTATGTAAATTCATGGTATGTGGCAATGAATAAAAATGAAACATCATGTCTTAGTGGTGAAATACCACCATGGTTGTGAACAAAGCTAGCATCATATTCATACATAAAATATGTGCATAATAATAGAATCAACATTATGAAGAAATATAGAATCATGTCCACACATGTTTCACATTATCTAATAGGATATATTACATTACCCAATGCATTATATTGCTATATAATTCCAGGCACACACATCACATCATAACATTTACATAATCATGCATGCTACATAGAACTTATAAAAATATTTTCTATAAAATAACTTATGGAAAGGAAATGGGTTTCATGATAATTTCATAAATAATACTTTCATGAATAAAAATTGGGGTTCCAAAAATAAAAATTTAATAACATACTTGGTATAAGAATCATCAGTTTTTATTGAAGAAGAGACAATCTGAAGAGAAGTAAAATATGTGTTTTTCAGAAAAGAAGAGTTATTTTTAAAAAATAATTTCATTTTTTACAAATTCATATTAGAAACATGTATATACCAAAAAAATAAGAACAAATAAATTATATTTTAGTAATATTAAAAGAACATACACACTGAAAGTTTTCATGAAAGGGGAATAACCCAAAGAAAGGAAATTGGGTTTGAGAATCCCCTTTCCTTAGGTCTGAATGATTTCTTCAGTTTAATATCCTTGATAATCAAATTAGATTCATTAATTAATAAATAATTAACAAATTAAATATTTATTTTATTCATTATAATTTTATTAAGTTTTTTTGTGTCCATTTTGATGAGTTATAGTGTTCAATTTCGTCGTTCAGGAGTATTTTTTTCTTGGTTTCCATGATCTTTCCACTTGTATACATTTACGGAAGATTATGTAAATGGGGATATTTATCCAAAATTGATATTATATGTTATTAATGAACTTTTATAAGTTTAATTGGTCTTATTTTTTTTTCAGGTATGAGGATGATTCATTAGATAAAATTTTAATGATGATCGTTTAGATTAATTTCGTGGTTTTCAATCACAACAAACTTGTTTTATTTAATTATGTAATATTATATATATAAGTTAGTTGAAGAAAATAAATAATGTTATAAAATATATTTTAAAATAGGTTTTAAACATTAAAATGTTTTTAAGACTAGCCTTTATGGTGGTAAATGAAAATGAAAATTTGGCATACTTGAAGGTGATAAAATAACACCTCACATATGATGTTTCCATTTTTAGAATAAAAGGGTGAGGAGAAGAGCTTTATGATATATTATTCCATTAACATAATAAAATTACTTTATATATAATATAATTGAGTTATCATGCCACTTGTATAAGTGGATATGAGGAGACAATAAGAAACGAAAAGATAATTAAAATAAACTTTAAAAAAAGAAATAGGATTTTA
This sequence comes from Viscum album, assembly GCA_963277665.1. Taxonomy (NCBI): domain Eukaryota; kingdom Viridiplantae; phylum Streptophyta; class Magnoliopsida; order Santalales; family Viscaceae; genus Viscum; species Viscum album. Next base: position 1,912,659,236 of record OY728127.1, read on the forward strand.
CCTCTTGAATTATTCTCCTTGAGATCCTCCTTAGGGAGATTGGTTCCAGTATTTTGTTGTGAAAAAAGTATCTTAGACATGGGTAGGATCTTGGGAATATTATTGGGCATAAATTGGAAAAACATTATTGCTTTGGAGGTGTGAGGAGAAGGGGTGGAGAGGGCTGGTATTTATAGTGGAGGAGAGGGGGGTTTTATAATTTTAATCATTAGCTTATTATTTTAACTCACAACTATGAATAGTTTGTAATTTATCACTAAATATATTAAAATAATTAATTATAGTTTGATATTAAGGTATTAAATCATCCATATGTCATCTATGACTCAATAATTCATGTATTTGTAAAATACCATAAATTATCATATTTCACTATTCACCAAAAATTAAACTACTTTGGAAAAATACCAAGAATTTACCCTAACAATTTTTTGACATGTAAAATTCAAAAATGGAATCAATTTTATGAAAAAAAACAAAATATGATAAAATTATTTTTTAAATAAAATCATCATTTATTCGAAAAATATTGATTTTAAAATTATAACCAATTTTATGAAACTTTAAAAAATTACTTAAGGTCTCAAAAATTTATCTTATAATCATAAGACAACAAAATAATATTTTATGAATAAATTTTATGAAAATAAATTTTATTTTAAATCATTATATTAATTATAAAATTGTAATTAAATATTTATAACTTACAAAATACCAACACTTAATTTATCATTTCTAAAATGTTTATTTACTTATACCAAGAAATAAATATATCATATATCCATTAATAAGATATGTAAATTTTATTTATACTTTCATAGGTGAGGTTAATATTCTATTGGAAGGATTACAATTCTTAATGGTCACATTACTATTCCAAAGGTCAAGTTGCCATTCCATTGATATAGGTCCCTTAACTTGTAGAAATATCTTTTTCCATCCATTATTCATTTATAAAGTTTAAATATTGTCCTCTATGTGATATTATGTGATTTATACTTATTGTAATAATTATAATAAGGGAGTTTCCAATGATAAAATTTTGGCTTCTTACATTCTTCTCCCTTAGGAAATTTCACCCTCAATTTTTTTTACATACTATGGTGAAAAAAAGTGAAGGTACTTCTCTATCATAACTTCCTCTAGTTCCCATATTGCCTATTGATACATATGGTTCCACCATAGTACTTTGACCATGTTAGTAGTCTTATTGCGTAGAAATTTATCTCTATGGTCCAAAATCTTCACTGGATTCTCCTTGTAAGAGAGATCGTTTTCCAATTGTACCACCTCTGGATTAAGTACATGTGATGGATCTAGTATGTACATATTCTATTATTTACTTGAGACATGGTAGGTGGAATATCCAATTGATATGTCACATCTCCGACATGATCAGGAATCTTGAAGGGGTCGATGTACCTAGGAGTCAACTTTCCTTTCTTCCCAAATCTCTTGATCCACTTCCATTGAGATATACAGAGGAATACCATGTCTCCAAACTCAAACAGTAGGTCTCATCAATTATTGTATGCATATATATTATGTATACTTTGGGTTACCTTAATGTGATTTTGAATGGTTTTTACCTTTCCCACCATTTCTTCAACCATTTTAGGTCCTAGAAGCTTACATTCACCAATCTCATCCCATCATGTTGTTGTTCTACACCTTTTCCCATAAATGGCTTCATATGGAGCCATTTTGATGCTCAAGTGGAAACTATTATTGTAAGATAATTCAAAGAGAGGAAGATGTTGGAACCATCCCCATTTTAAGTACATATAACATGCTCTCAATATGTGTTCCAGTGTCTGAATAGTCCACTCTGATTGGACATCAATTTGAGGATGATTAGCTATACTAAAGTTCATCTTAGTTTTTAGATCATGTTAGATACATTTCCATATCTTCATGGTGAATCTTAGATCTCGATCAGAAATAATCAATAGTGGTTCACCGTGAATCATTACCGCTTATCTGATGTATATATGTGAATGTTGATCAAGTGACAATTCTTCTCAAATTGAGATAAAGTGATTTTTCTTGGTGAGACAATCTAAAAAAACCCATATAACATTATTTCCTCTATATGTCTTTGAAGGTCTGGTGAAAAAGTACATGGTAATGTTTTCCCATTTATATGTTGGTATGTGTAATGGTTGTATCATCCCCTTAAAAGTTTTCCTTTCATCATTCACTTACTGACATACCAGACACTTTGATGTATATTCACCAATATCCTTCTCCAATTTTCCCTACCAATAGTTCTCTCAGAGACCTTGATACATCATTGTTCTCCCTAGGTTAAAAGAGAAGGTTGATCTATATGAGTCACTCATAATCTCTTTCTTTATCTTTTGATTGGATGGTTCACATAGTTTTGACCCAGATCTTATAACTCCTTCTTCATCAATTTTGAACTATGAGTATTTCACCTTTCTCATGGCTTCCACCTTCTTTTGAATTTTCACATCATATCTTTGAGCATCCATTATTTTCTCCATGAGTGATGGTTAACCAATAATTTGAGAAATGAATCATTATGTTCCTTACTTTATGATTCCCATTTCCATCCTTTTCACATCTAATAAGATAGGATCCTTCTCAATTATCATCATTGATAATGTTGTTGGATTCTTTCTATTTAGAGCATCTGCCACTTTATTCTCTTTTCTGGGATGGTAGTGGATTAAACAGTCAAAATCCTTGATGAGAAATAACCATATTTTCTACCAAATATTAAGATTCTTTTGTGTGAATATATATTTTAGGCTCTTATGATCAGTATATATTTCATACTTCTTCCCATAGAGATAATGCTGCCATATTTTCCATTTGAAGATAACAACTTCCAATTTTAAATCATGTGTGGGATATTTTTTCTCTTTAATTTTCAACTTCCTTTAGGAATAGGCTATCACATTATCATTCTAAATCATTAAACATTTTAATTCCTTCATTGAAGCATCGTTGTATTCCATAAATAGTTCCCCACTTTTCGGTAGCATGGGTTCTGGTGCATTGATAAACTTTTTTCAACTCTTTGAAGCGGTCTTTAGATTCACTAGTCTAGAAAAAAATTTCTTCCTTTTGATTCATCTTGGTTAGTTGATAATTGTAATAATTTCTTCAAAAATCCCTGGTAATACCCAGCTAGACCAAGGAAAATATGGATCTTCTTTATTTCCCGAATAGTCCAAAGGCCTTTACTTTTCATTGATTTTTTATAACCCCCCTTTCAAGGGATAAGGGGGGACCCTTACAAGGCTCCTAGTATCAAAGATTACATGGCCCATAGGCTTAAGATATTACATGACCTAAAGGTCTTAGGGAATTCCACCATACTATAACTACAAATAACTACCCCTCCCAAGAATGATAATTCCTCTATCCAAAACTCATATTTACTATACTTTTCATAAAATTTCTTTCTTCAAAAAGTATTAATCACGGTATTCAAATTCTAATTTTTCATATTTTTCTTTCAGTGTATCAAAATATCATTGATAAATACTGCCACAAATTTATCAAGATAATCTCTAAAGAATATATTCATTAAGTCCATGAATATTTTTGTAACATTAGTGAGTCGGAAAGGTATCATTATGAACTCATAGTGTTCATACCTTGTTTGAAAGGAAGTCAAGGGAATATATTCCTTCCTCACCTTAAATTTTTGATATCCCAACCAAAGATCCACCTTAGATAAATACTTGGCCCCATGTAGATAATCGAATAATTCATATATTCTTGGAAGGGAATACTTGTTCTTTATCATGATTTTTTTGTGCTTACAATAATCAATGTTGAGGATCATCAATCTATCCTTATTCATGATGAATAGGACTAGTGAACCCCATGCTGAAGCACTCAAGAATATAAATCCCTTATCCAAATTCTCTTTTAATTGCTTCTTTAGTTCTTCTAACTCAATACTGGCCATTCTATAAGGTTTCTTTTATAAAGATAGATATCTAGAAATAAATTTAATTGAGAACTGAAAATCTCAGTCAGGAGGAAGACCAGACAATTCTTTAGGGAACAAATCAATGTAGTCCCTTATAATAGGAATTTCTTTGATCATGATTCTCTCCATTATCTCAATCATTTGATCTAGAAATTATTTCTAAAAATGAAATAATATCTATACTTGAGATGATTATTCTTAAGGAGATTAATCCTCGTCCTTACACTTATACTATATTAGAGGATTCCTCGGGATGTGAAGAGTGATCTCCATTTTCCTACAATTGATGTTGGCTTTGTATAAAGATAGTAAATACATGCCCAACATATCATCAAACTCCACAAAAAAAAGTAATACAAGATTTTTTAAGTTTTTTGTCTACAAAAATTAACCGAGCAAGAGTTATATACGATGGATTCAATAATTCCCCCATTTTTTGTTCTCACATATAACTCAACCTCTATATTTTGAGGTGGAGTTTAAATTTCCCTAATAAACATGCAAGAAATTAAATAATTAGTAGAACAATAATCAAATAGTAAATTTTTTATTCTTGAATGAATAAATAACATACCTGTCACCACATCATTGTCAAGCTCCACTTTAGTAGTAGTGATGACATAATACTTCCCTTGCTCCTTTGGATTTTTTGGCGGGTAATGTTGATTACCCTTAAGGACTCAAGGTTTAGTGCACTCACTTTCATAGTGCCCATGCTCCCTACAATTGAAGAATTGGACCATAGGTGGTTATCTCCTTTCTTCCACTACGTTTTGCAACTTCCTCATGTCTCTTTTACAGTCATGAGCTTGGTGGCCTTCTCTCCCACGCTTGAAGAATTTTACTGTAACTTTGTGGCAGTTCCCATGATTATTCTTCCCAAATTTTTGACATGTGAGTTATTGAGTTTTCTTTCCATGTATTTCATTATATCATCCAAAATTGAAAATAAATCTTTCATTTCTTATCTCTATATCCATGGGACTATTCTCCAAACTCCATATCCACTTTTAGAACACATTGAACAACTTCTTGATAACTCCCAAAGCCTCAAATTTCTAGAGCCCTTAGAAGGTGTGGTTTTAAACCACTAAAGAATTTATCTATTTTTATATCATTTTTTATAACAAAACACAAGTTTTACCTTTAAATCCCTTTGAAATTTTCTTTGTATTTTTTGACAAATTCACCTACTTTTTTCTTTAGCTCAAATTAATATCTCTCCATATTCATAAAAATAGTTCAAGGTAAATACTTGTTAAGAAATATTTTTTTAAAAGTCTTCCCACTCTATATCTTCAATTTCATCATTTTGATTCATGTTCTTAATCACAACCCACCATTTATTGGCCTCTCCATCCAAATGGTAAACAGATAAAGTCACCTTCTCCATCTCAGAATAATGAATCACATAAAATATATTCACTATTGATTTGACCCACTATTTCTCTTCTAATGGATAAAATGATCCAATAAATGTTGGTGGTAATTATCTCATAAAATAAACTACAACTAGTTTATCCCTCTTAGTTTAAGGATGATATTCAATGTTATTTAGGTTATTTTTAATGGCCTGAGACTGCTGGGTAAGCATCACCATGAAATTTTGAACTCCACCTCCCAAGACATTAAGGATGTCGTTTGTGCAATTCTATGCATTGTACCTCACATTGATTATTGTCCTGGTTTCTCCTCATTCCCATCATTTTATAAAATATAAAAGGTTTGAGAAAAACATAAATCATCATGTCACAAATAAATAATTTATTCCTTTGTGCAATTAATATTAAAGGCATATCTTGTGGGATCCCTATATTTAGCATTTTTTCTAAAAGAAATATTCTTGGGTGATTTCATATAATAAGTATCATACTAAGGATTTTCACTAATTCTATCTAATCCTAATTCCTAAATTAACATAACCATGCTCTGATATTAAATATACTGACTCTTCTTTTCTTACATTACTATTTTAAAGATAAAATATGCAAAAGTGTTACAATACTAGGATCCAAAGTTTTAGTGTCTTGGATAAAATTGGACCAAACATATCATTTAAATAATAAAACTTAAAAATTATTTAATTCCTTCTTCTATAGATTCTTAGTATCCCTCATTTTTTCCTTATTAAAAGTAATAACCTGAGGATATACATCAAAGAAAGTGGTGACCTAAAATCCGAGTAAGAGGATAGGTAAGAATATGAATCAATACAAAATGGGTGAGAATAACAATTATCATCATAACATAATCACGGGATCATAGTAATTATCATTATAGGAAGCATTAGATAAAGTAATATAATGGGTAAATTCATAAAAATGACACATCCTGTCCTAGTGGTCAAATACCACAAATATTTGTGAAAAAATCTAGCATCACGTTCACGGATAACATATGTGAAAAATCATAACATCGTCATTTTGAAACAATATAGCATCATGTTCATGAATATTTCACATTATATCATGATAAAAATCACATTACCCAATGAATTGGAGTGTTATATAATTTCAGGAACACCAATCACATCATAACATTTACATAATCATGCATTCCACATAAAACATATAATAATATTTGACAAAAAATAACCCATGGAATGGAAACGGGTTTCATGAGAATTTAAGAAAGAATAATTTCATAAATAAATATTGGGGTTCCCAAAATAAAAAGGGAATAATATATTGGTATAATAATCATTAATCTTTATTGAAGAATAATTAATCTGAAGATAAGTAAAAGATGTGTTTTTTAGAAAGAAGATTTATTTTTGTAAAAAACATTTCATTTTTCACAAAATCAAATTGGAAACATGTATATCCTATAAAATAAAATGTAAGAAAAAATAAACTATATTTTAGAAATATTAAAAGAATATCCACACTAAATGATTTCATGGAAGAGGAATAACCCAAAGAAAGGAAATTGGGTTTGAAAATCCCTTGACCTTAGGCCTAAATGATTTCTTCACATTAATACCCTAGGTAATAAAATTAGATTAATTAATTAATAAAGAAAAAACTTTTATACAATTATTTTATTCATTATAATTTTATTAAGTTTTTTTATCTCCATTTTTATGAGTTATAGTGTTCAATTTTACTCTTCGGGAACATTCATTTTCTTAGTTTTCAAGATTGGTTCACTTGTATATATATGTATGGAAGATCGTGAAAATGAGGATAATTATCCATAATTGATATTATATGTTATTAATGAACATAAATATGTTTAATTGGTCTTATATGTTATTTTGTTTCTAGATATAAGTATGATTCATTAGATATAATTTTAATGATAATTGTTTGGATTAATTTGGTGGTTTTCAATCACAACGAACTCATTTTGTTTTATTATTTAATATTATGTATATAATTTAGTTAAATAACATAAAAAATCTAATAAAATAAATTTTAAAATCGGTTTCAACTGTTAAAATGGTTTTAAGACTATCCATGAAGGAGTTAAAGGAAAATGAAAACTTGTCATCCTTGAAGGCGATAAAACAACACCTCTCAGATGATGTTTCCATTTTTAGAATAAAAGGGAGAGGAGAAAAAGTTTTATGGTAGATTATTCCATTAAAATAAAAACAATATATAATATAAAATATATTTTAGTTATAATTCTTCTTGGATAAGAGGATATGATGAGATAATAAGAAAAATAAATGAAATAAAAAGAATGGATAGAGTATTTTTCCTCTTGAATTATTCTTCTTGAGAACCTCCTTAGGGAGATTGTTTTTGGCATTTTGTTCAAAAAAAGGCTCTTGTACATGGGGTAGGAGCTTGGTAAGAGTATTGGGAAGAAATTGGAAAATCTTAAAGGCTTTGGATTTGTGAGGAGAAGGGGTGGTGAGGGGTTGTATTTATAGTGCAGAAGAGGGGTGTTTTATTATTATTTTATTAATTAGTTTATTATTTTGGTTCAAGAAAATGAATATTTTTAACCTTATCACTAAAAATATTAAAAACATTGAGATTATTTAGATATTATGGGCTTAAATCAATAATACATCATCTATGACTCAATAATTCAGGTATTTTTTAAATACCATAAATAGTCGTATTTCACTATTCACTAAAAATTCAACTATTTTAGAAAAATATCAAAAATTAATCCTAAACATTTTTAAAAATAAAGAATTAAGAAAATCCATTTTATGAAAATAATTTTTTAAATATAATAAATTTAATTTTTAAATAAAATCATCATTTATTTGAAAAATATTGATTATAAAATTACAAATGATTTTATGACACTTTGAAAATTTATTTAAGGGCTCATAAAATTATATTATTATAATAATACAATAGAATACTAATTTATTAAAACATTTCCTGAAAATAAATTTTCTTTTAAATCCTTATATTAATTATAAAATTGTAATTAAATAGTTATAACCTAAAAAATGCCACAATTAATTTATCATTTCTAAAACGTTTATTTACTTATACCATGAAACAAATATATAATATTTTCCTTCATAAGATACCTAAATTTTAGTTATAATTAAATAGTTGAGGTTATTATTCTATTTTCCGGAATACTATTCATAATGGTCACATTACTATTCCAAAGTTCAAGTTACTATTCCATTGGTATAGGTTTCTTAACTTCAAAAAATACCTCTTATTCCATTCATTATTTATTTATAAAGCTTTTATTGTTTCCAATATGTGATTTTATGTGATTTATAATTTATGTAATAATTATAAGAAGGGATTTTCCATTGATAAAATTTTTGGTTGTTACACGCAACCTCACCAGAAGTGATGGGTTTTGCCCCGCCTACGGGATTCCATTTTTATTAAAAAATATTTTACATAATAAAATTACATTATACTTGAAATATATTTATATATCATAAAAAAACTTATGTTATATATATGTACCTAATTTAATGGTTAATATTATTAAATAAATGAATCTAACATTTGCATATTTAATTTAAGAACGGAAATTCATAAAAATATTCACTAGAGATATATGATGTTACACCTTATGTTTGTAAAAATGAATTAAACCACAAAATCTAAATCAAGTATCCAGAATATAAAAATATGAAAAGTAAATGAGTTGAAATCAGGATTTTACTTGATTCTCTATGAAGGTCTACATCTAAGGAGCATACACCAATGACTTTTTTATGTACCAATAAGATCTGTATGCATTATTGTGATTACCATCTTTTGATTAAGATAAATGATAAAGACAAGGTTTACTCTGTTCTTATACCTATCCACTCACTCCTAAATAGATTTTCAAAAATATATGGAATGTGGGTCATTTACAATCAAAGTGGAAAAATAATTAACACACCAAAACACAATTGGTGTTTCACTTCAACCCTCCTTCATGATTGAATATAAATCTTAAATAATGAATAAACACTTCACCCAAAGTCATAGAAACCTATATAAAATTATAGGTCAAGAAGAGTCATTTTATTTTTTGTTTCATCTATCACTAATTCCACTAATCTTCCTCTTAACCTTTCAAATATCTTCTTCTAAAAATTTCCTTCTTTGAATGTTACAAGTCACCACTTCATTAAAATCCAAAAATATTCCTCTATTGTTGAATTAAAATTAATATCATCCCAAAAAATATTCCTATCTTGAAAAATACTTAATCTTCTATATTTTTTTATTATCAGTAATATCATATAGTAGCATGTATCATGTTGGTCCAATGCTCGTTGATTATTCAGTCCTCCTAAAAATAAAATTGTGATTCAAATTTAAATCCAAAAAATCATGGGGTCGGATATCTCATATATTTTCTAGAAAAAATTATTATGATGTAACTAATATTTCTATGATGTAAAATTTATCCCTGACCAAATCATGACCTTTTATTTTTTTCATGGATCTCAATTTATAATCAATATCCTCGAACACTCATTTTTTTCAAAAACCACCTTTGAAAATCATGAGTCCACATTATAGTTTGATTCTTAATTGTAATCCAATACTACTTGGTTGGACTTCCCATTGTGATATGTGTATCAACACATAATAACCAGTCTTGTACAATCTTCTCTAATTCTCCATGAATCACGATTTAATACAAATATCTGGTGTTATTATTTATCACCATTTATAACGTCTTTTTCAATTTCATCGTCCAATTATGATGTGAGCCTTATACCTGTGATGTTTAGGGTTAAACTAATTCCTCTCTATCAACCTTGCATAAAATTCATTGATGCGTGATAATTTTTCATCAAGGTAAAATATTTAATTTATCTCTCAATAAAATTCACTAAACAATTATGGCATAGTCATATAAACAATTATGTGGTTTTTCTCCCTTAACTAAATTTTCTCTAACACCTCCAAACTTCACCAAACTTCATCAATGATATATTTCATCCTTAAAATTAAATATTCCACTAATTATTAATGATCACATCAACATTAAACCTTGATTCATCAACCAACTCAACTTGGTCAAAATTTATTTCATCAACATTTTCTTAAATAATTTTGTTTTCAACAAATTCTCACTACCACTAAAGTAAGAGTGCTTGACCTTCTTGCTATAATTAATAAAAAAAAGTGTATATAATCTATATTGGGTTTAATGTCTACTACTTATATTCAGGGATTAATTAAACCTTTAAAAAATCATTTGAATGAGACATGGGAATCTATGAGAGATTTGTTCCCCTGAACTTCTATGTCATCTTGGTTTTCTTATTTTATTTTCACTGTATACCTTTTTAATTCTATTTTTATTTTCATAATTTTTTTATTTTAAAAAACCAATCCACCTTTTTTTTCTTTCCTATCAAACCAACATGTAGTACATGGATAATTATGGTCTCAATTAAAATTATACCTCATGGGGGAAATAAATATTTCTACTAATTATAAATATCCATAATAATTTATAAGACCAAAAAACTAATGAAATTTTCATCAAATATTAAATAACATTGTGTATATTTTTCAACACTCTAATTTGAATATGGTGAAATGTATAGTCGATATTGAAAAATATTGACGAATGAAAATTTTTCAACATTTTAGGATTTCATTGAAAATAATTTTCATTAATTATTATAAATTTATTATTAAACATATTTTTTCAATTTTTAATTATAAATATTTAATAATGATGATGTTTAATATAAATGTACTAATTAAATTTAATAATTATCAATATTATAAATAAAAAAATTCCTAATATTAAAAATTATCATTGTTTAATTATAGTTATTTATTAATAATGATAAATATAAAAGTAAATAATTATAGTTTATAATTATTATTAATATTAATAATAATTATATTTAATGATGTTTGTGAAACCTAAGATAGATATTCTAGGATGATAATTTAATATTCAAGAGGGGAGGGTTTGATTCTCATCTCAGTTCTTTAAATCCTCATTTATAGTGGAATTTAATAACTCATGTTGGGTAGGCATACAAGAAGTCAAGAAATCATGTCAGACAAGCGAATGAGGCAGTCAGCCACTAGGTTCTATTTAAGGTCATGCATGGGTAATCCTAATATAGGGGTGTGGTTTGGTCTAACATGGGTACATAATGTGTGTGTGTGTGTGTATTGTTTCATTTCTCTATAACCTCTCTAATATCTAATAGTAATAATTATATTTGATGATTATTTAAAATAAGAATTACAATTCAATGATTTATTACATTCATATGGGAGAAAATTATAATACAATGATTACCCACAAACTCACACAAATAGGAGAACATGAACAAAAAATTTCAAAAATGCCAGTCAAGGTCACTGCTGACTGGCTCATGACATCATTGGAAATAATTTCATTTTAGTAATTATTAAATTGTTAGTAAAATTTATTATATTGGATAATAATCTAGAATAATATTTATTAATATTAACTCTATTATTTTTACGTAATGATAATAATGAAAATAATTAACTAAAATTATTATTTTTAATAATTATAACTAATATTTGTAATAAATAATAATAGTAATAATAAATAATGATAATTATTTTAATTATTTTAAACATATATATATAATTAAATTTAAATATTTTAAATTAAAAAATTTATTTCATATTAAATAAATAATCATGTGCTAAAGTCTTCATTTTTGTGATAGGTTCATCTAGTGACAAGGTATATAATGTTCTCAAGCCTTACTTTATCATTATGGGGTGTCTTCCATGTTTTAAGAATGATTTTTAATTTTTTTTTTCAAATTATGAAAGTAATTTCAAAGTTTTAAAAGTTCATTTGGAAATTAATTTGGAATTTTTTAAAATGTTACTATTATTTTTAGAAGTGTTTTTTCCTTTTATAAATAATAATAAATGCTTATATTAGTTATTTTCAAGTTCATGTAAGTGTAAATTAAATATTTTTAAAGATATTTTTACCATTACATGCGACCTTGCTTCTGTGTAAGGGTAATGTTTATTTTTAAAAGTGTGCGTAAAAGTAGAGGGAATTTTATTCTCCCTATATAAATTTTATCTATTTATTACTAATATTGTGATAGGGATAACCATTGATTTTATTCACTCTATAAAGGTACCTCCCTAGTTTCCTAAAAGTACCATCTGAATCCTTAGAGTCACATAAAAGTAACTTGGTCCAATTATTTACTACATAACGGTAATTTGTGAGTGATTATATTTTCATAATGGTAAAACCACATTTATAATATATTTTTAGGTTTATATACTTCCCCATGTAAGGGAAAAAACTTAAAATTAAAGCTTCATTAAAGGTAAGGCTTACCTCACATAAGGGTGTTTGTGAGTTTCTTAAAACTACATAAAGGATGTTCACCATTTTTTGTACCCACGTAAGGGTGACCTGAGTCTCACATAAGGGTAAATATGGTTTCTATTATCCTATTTAAAGTTGTCCATTCATGTTAGGTTAAAACCCTATTACACTTATGTGGTGTGTATGAGATGCGCTGGGGCAGCAGATTTTCTTAAAAATCCCTGTTTTCCTCCCCTTTTGATTTGTAATGCATTTTTAAAATAAATGAAGTAATTAAATATGTATATTAGATGTTTTTAAATCTCTTTAGTGTTTTTAAAATTCTATATTTGACCTTAATTAAATTTAGAAGTCCTAAAATGGGTCTTTTGAAGTAATATGGAAACAGTTTTAATAGGAATTTAATGAGAATTAAATATATGTGTGGAAGCTATCTATCTATATTTTAAAATACCAAATGTTCCCCATTTGATTCTTTATTCATTTATCAAGTCTATGTGATCTCAAATAATTCCCTTTTATCCTTGTGATAAATCATTAATTGATCTAAGTTTCTTCCATGTGTGAATGACCTTCACTTTCTTGAATGATGAAATCTCACCTTCTCTCTCCTATTTTGTGTAGTAGTTATATGAAATCCTATTATCCCGGTAGGATATCTATAGATTCTCTTTATTTTTTTATGAAGTATGAGTTAATCTTGCGATATAATTTTTTTTAAATTAATGTGATTAATCATAATTAGAAAATAATATATAACAAGAATCGCAAGAAGAATAGTTATATAATTATATCTAGAGATTTTTAAAATAGGGGGAATGAAATGCATGAAATATATTATTTTTAATAAAATATTTTTATTTCATGAATTAAAATATAAGTTAAACTTGTACAGTATATTATTTATTCTAATAATAAACTCTAAATTCCATATAGTAGGTTTATATTGTTAATAGGATAATTGTATGCTTAATTATTGTTAAAAAATTAATTATTAAAATTAAGGAATTGAGATTGTGGAAGATTATCCCATTATCTAAATTTCAAATTATTATTTTCATTTTCTAAAAATTATTGAAATATGGAGAATATATTATCGAATGAAAATCCTTGTTATTGGGTAACAAACTGGAATTATTATAGAAATAGAAAGAAATATCATATGTAAAAATATTGTTTCCATGACCGAGATATTTAAAGGAATGTATTAATGACATATCATAGAAAAATATTATTATATTTAAGAATTATGAGTTACCTATGGTGAATATATTAATTTGTTCTTAATATTTAAATAAATTAAATAGATTTTTATTATATACAAATTATGATTAACTTTTTATTATTATTATTTCCATAAATGAATTATAAATAGTATTACATGTTGTGGACAATTATGATTATCCTAGAATTTTAAAATACCATTTTTTTGAAATATATATTTAATATTGTTGATAATAACTTCAATAATTGAATTTAATTATTTGTCACATATGAATGATAATTTGTAAGATCATCATAATTAAGTGAAAATAAGTAATTTCATGTTATATAATATTTATAATTATTCTAGAAATTATCCAATAGAGATGAATAGATTATCACATGATACAGTTTTAAATATTATTTGATAATAACAAAATGATTGATTCCATGGTGTTAACCTTCTTAATTAATGTTGATGAGGAGTATTTATTAATTCTTGATATTAGAGAATTTAAAAAGGGATTATCACATGTTTTCGATAACTAATACTTTATTTTAGGAATTAAATAGTAGGTTGGGACTTTTTAATCAAATATATTTTATGTTACCTCCTGAAATTTACTAGATAGTGTTTCATCTACATGGATATATTTTTTGTTGTTGTTTGGTATGGTTGAATACATGAAACTGATAAATAAGATAAATATGTATGTTATAATTAACTAAATTAAAGTGGAAATAGTAGAATAATTACTACTCATATTGGAATTATTTAAACATAGAATTAATGTTTGAAGCATATTGAGTTGATTTATGGCTATTATTAGCTACATCATTAGGATTCCTTATACAGATAACTTATTCCTATTAAATTGGATAATCCAATATGGAATTAAATTTTTTATGTATGAATGAGATTGTATTTAATTTTAAAATTTTTGAATTTTTTAATGTTATGGTCATACGTTCAATTAAAACTATGAGTATAAGAATAAATTTAATATGTATTTATGATATATGAATTTAGATCCGGGATGTGGTTGATTTGATAACTTAATATGATTCTTTATTTCAATGTGATGTCACAGGAGGCCTATTATGATGGTGGTAGTGGAACAGAGTTTTGGTTATGATAATGGTAATAGCACGGCATACTAGTTATAATTATTATGGTGGCTCAGGGTACCTAATGTTAAGATATGGGAATGAAATGATGAATGTGATATTATACGCAATGTTTTGGTACACTAGGGTGTTTGTGTAATGTTTAGTATGGGTATTTCTCATCGATGCATACTTCTAGGTTTATTTTTACTTGATAGACAATGGCCTATTTCAATTTATGTGGCATGTTTCCAACTACGGGACATTGTTTGATGTTATCCACTATGAGTGAAATTTTTAAGTGGTATCTTAGGCTGAGTCCTAGTGTGATCATATGTTTATTAAATGATAATGAATTAATGAAAGAATGGGTTTGGTTCATGATGCTTACTTATGATGATGACATACTTGCGAATAAAAAAACAATTAATAGTTTCATTGTAACTTGTCTTACAAGATTAAAATGTTAATCTTGGAAATGGAATAATATTAATTAATGGATAATGAATTAATTAATATTGATGCTTTTATGATTATTTTTTATTTATACCTTAATGGTGGTAGCTGGGTATCAAAAGGGAAACTGATAACTAGAGGTTCCGATGGTTTTTTCTCTAACATCCAAGAGAGCGAGGATATACATGATTGGCCACCCCTATCCCATACTCTCTCTTCGGCTGTAGTATTGTGTGCGGGTATAAAAGAGGATTATTTCTCACACATGTGTTGCAGGATATAATGGATTGGGTGTATTTCACATATAAGTATTTTGGATATAGTATCTAAAGTATTTTCATAGGTGTGTTATATAAAGTATATGATATAGTGAGGTATAGTACATAATACACAGGATACAATAGCTTCTAGAAATAAATATGGTTACTATATAAAAGGTGTGGATAGTGATGATGAGGAGATGGGTATTTGGACTAATGAAAACAATAGATGTTGGACCTGATGAAGGATTGTTGTAAGTAGGGTCGAGGTCCAACTCATATCAGGGATGACTTGATTTATGAAAGTGATGATGGCTTAGAACATGCAGTGTTATGGTGTGAGAGTAGTAAATCAGTGGGGAAGTGGTTTTGGGGTACCCATTTATATATATGTGTGTGTGTGTGTGTGTGTGTGTTCTCAATATTTTGGTCAGACTTTTGTGAATTATTTAGTGAGTGATCTATGGTGAGAATGGGAAAATAATAGTATACATATTTAAGTTATGATTTAGTTTCATTTATTTACTCACTATGCTTTACTATTATTCATTCACATTATTCATGAGAAGTTTTAGGGAGGATCCTATTATGTATACATGTTATGATCACCCTAAATTTATATAAACTATGTTTTAGGTCAGTGGGGACTGTTTGGTCATTGATCTTGACATTACTGGTTTGAAGAGTTATTCAGGAGCTATTATAGTTATGTGGTTGTTGTCGAGGATTTATCACTTTTTTTCATTTTAGTTGTATCCAGATATGTATGGCATCACATCATGTATTAGGATTACATCTTTATTTATTATTATCAGAAATTTTTTTTTGTTTATTCTCATATTATCTCTTACTTCTCAAAACATTATGAGGGTAATTCCTCCCATGTGTGTGACTATATACCCTTGGTGATAGTAACCAATCAGTGGCCTATTTAAGGTGGGATTTAGGCATCATTATCTCACTTTATCCATTGTCAACCTATGATGGGTACCTTGTTGGGTGGGGGCATTATAGGGTTTGGAGTTAGTCACTAATGAGGATGCATAGGTTAGTAGAAATATATTATCATTTGGACTTGGTATGTGTTGTAAGTAAGGGAGACCAACTATGAAATAGAATTTTATGTTCCCATATGATCATATGTAAGGACCTTCATGTTTACTAGACATGCTAAAAAAATTATTCTTATTTCACAATAGAGACTTAGACAAATATCATCCCTCATACTTGTATGCATATGTGTTTTAATTAGGTATAAAATGGGAAATATGCTAATAAATAATTGACTGATTAACCTTAAAAATAATCTATGTATTGGGTTCGAAGCCCCAAACTTTTATTATTTTATAAGAATGGATCCCGTTTTACACCCCTGTCAGGTTCATGCTAAATATATTTGAAAATATGTGTAATAAAATTGTTATAGAATGGAAGATAATGTCAAAAATTCTTAGTGGAGAACACTTTTAGAGTTATAGTTCTAGATTATAAAAAAAAGTCTAAGGTCTCCAATTCAAATGATGGGATAGAGTTTTATTTAGAGGATGTAGTGATAGAATTTGTTTTGAATCATTCTTGGGGAGGGCATTGAGTTTCGTTGAATATAACAATGCTATGTTGGTCAATTTGGTAGTGGTGGTTCTTGTTCTTTTGGTATTGTGAGGAGTTTATTGTTTTGTGGGTAAATTTTCTATATCAGTTTTCAAGTCGAGTTTCTTTCATTAACTACAAAGGTGTATTTTTTTCTGGTGATTTTTTCCCTTTACTTGGTAATTTTTGAGCTCTAGTCTTGATATTTTGTGAGGCCATTGATTTTTCTTTTTGGTCATAGAACTCTTTTGTATGTTAGCTCGTTAAAGTGAATGAATGGAATAATCATCATTATTCAATTACTAACCCATTGGGATGAGTGTAGGGAAACCTCCTCATTCACTTGACTGAAACCCTCCTATTAAACCCTTGATCTATTATTGTTTGTACCACTATAACCTTTAGTTTAAAACCAAAATTAATTTCCTTTATAGATAGTAAGTTTACATCATTTCGTATAAAATGTGTTGAGGTGCTGATATGGTTAGAGGGAAAGGGTTTCTCTTGACATTTTCATATCTTTCTCAAACTATCTCCTTAATATTAGTAATGTGAAGATATGGTCTTGGGTGAGGGGTTTGTATCATCATACACATTATGTACTCTTCTCTTGATTCTGTTGTGGTGGGGATTTGTTTTGGGGGAAGGGGTTTCTATATTTCTTCCATTTTCTTGTCAATATACTCTTCACTCAGTCCATGTGACATAGGCCTTAGTTTATGGATATATAATATTGTACGTTTTTTCTCCAATTTATTTTATTCCTAGTATTAGATTAATTTTTTCCTATATTATGAATTAAATTCTTGTATTTTGTGGGTTTTACATGTGACTTTTTTTATGACTTGGTCATGGTATTGTGTACTTAAATACTTAGAAGGGATTTCTATCATACTAGTAATGCATGTTATAGCATAAAATATATAGAGTGGGAAAACATAACCCATTATTATGCATTATTTTTCATGATGAGTTTTAAAAATGTGTGGTCAAGTCAGTGCCACCCAAAGTGGGCAATATCATGGTGAAATGGATGGTTTCCCTTGATTTTTATGATTTTATCAACTCAATTTATGTTTATTTAAGTTCTTATATTGGTTAATAAATGTTATGTGTTTTAATTTAAAAAACCTGAAAGCACTAGAATGTAGCTTTAGTAAATGGTAATTTGGATGTTAAATCCTTTTTAGTTTTCTAATGAGTGTGTTCTTTGTAAATAATTTTTTGTTAACAAAATATGAAAAAAATTACTGTTAGATATAGTGGATTGGTCTAACCTCGTGTTTTTTTATGATTCATGTAATATGTTGAATTGGGTTCTCTAATTTAGAATTTATGTGTTAATATTAACTTGGTAAAGAAAATGGTATATCTGTGTTAGAATTTAATGAAAATATTGTTTATGTTTTTAAATCCTTAACAAAAAGGACTCAATGAGTTTTTGTAGGTAGAAAATCTAATATTAATCATAAATTAATTCCAGACATAATAATATACTTTGTTCATGACATGATAAGTATAATATGTTCTAAATATTATGATTTAATTATATTTTCTGTTTATTATGTCGTGTTTTGATTAAGTATAATGCATGAAAGGTGGATATGTGAAAATTGAGTGGTAAATCAAAAGAAAGATATGTGATCATAAAGCATGTATATATTTTCATTTGATGGAATTCCAAAATAATTTTATTGAAGTGTTGGATATAATAATGTTTTCTCCTATATTAAGTTCTAGGATATCTATTTAAATTAATGTGAATGGGGTATTTATGAAGGCTTTTCCTTTAGTAGTTTAGTTTTTTTGTAATTATTGTTTAATTGATATGAATTACTTGTTGGTTTTTTATAGATGTTTATGTGGCCCTCTTTTTTATTATTTGGCATTAATTTGGAGTGACAGTCATCGATGAATGCTCAATATCCTATGTTTTTTAATTCTTGATTCTAATTGGATGAAGTATCTAATGTCATATTGATATATTATTTTTATTATCCTTCTAGATGTAATGTTTTATTAAAGGTCTTGTTTTTATTTGAGAGGTATATGTATTAATAGATTGTTTTGAGATTATTTTTAAAGATATTGTGTGGTTATGTTCTTTGTTCCACTAGTCCATTTTCTATGTTGGTTAAATTATTCCCCATAATTTCCCTCTCCTTATAGATTTTGTTTTAATTCTTGAGGATGAAAATTATTTAATAGTTATCTAATATAATGGTTTGGAATATTTTTGAGTCTTAATTTTTCATTCAGTGTTTTTTGGTGGTTCAGAAGAGTTTTTCATATTTTAAGTAGTTTTTAAATATTTTTTAAAATTATGAATTTAATTTATATGTTTTAAAAGTTTATTTGGAAATTAATGTTGATTTTTTTAAAATTATTATATTTTTTATAAAAAAAATCATTTTGGAAGTGATAATAATGCCTTATCTTAGATATTTATAAGTCTACATAAGTGAAAAATAAATATTTTTTAAGTTATTATTACTCTTATGCGTGGAATTACTTCTGCATAAAATAAATTTTTGTTTTTAAAATGGTGTTTAATATTAGAGTTAATTCTATTCTCCTTATGTAAAGGTCGGATATTCTTTCCTAAGATTTCATAAGATTCAAATACTAATTCTCGGTGATGTGTAATGGTGCCTCACTAGTTGTGTAAAGGGACCATTGGAATCCTTAGAGTCACATAAAGGTAACTCAATCCAATTGTATCTTGCATAAGGGTATATTTTAAATCCTTATATTTTTATATATCTAAACCTTCATCTCTAAAATATGAGTAAGTGTACGTCCTTTTCTATATAAGGGTAACCATATAAAACTAAAGATCGTTTAAAGGTAAGGCTTACCTCACGTAAGGTGTTTGTGAGTTTCTTAAAACTACATAAATGTAGTTCACCATTTTACTTACTTGTGTAAGGGTAAATCACGTCTTGTATTAGGGTATTCTTGGTTTCTCTTTTGGATATGTAAAGGTGTTTAAACGTATAAGGGTAAAACCTCCTTACCCTTATGCAGCATGTCTGAGTTCTGTAGGGGTGGTAAATTTTCATAAAAACTCAGTTTTACTTATCTTTTAATATGGAATGAATTTTTAACATTATTTAAGGAATTAAATATATAAATTAAATGGTTTTAAGTCTCTTAAGGGTTTTTAAAAACCAATATTTGACCTTCCTTAAATTTATAAGTCTTAAAATGGGTCTTATGAAGTAAAATGTAAATGGATTCAATATAAGTTTAATGTGAATTAATTATATGTGTGAAACTTGTATCTATGTATTTTAAAATAATATATTTCCCCATTTAAGTATTTCTTTATTTCATGGGTATGGTTGATCTTAAACTCTTCTCCTTGATTATTTAAAGACATCTTCAATTGGTTCTAGTTTCTTCATCAATTACAGAACCTGAAATCTCCAAACTGAAAAAATTTCTCCCTCTCTCTCCTGTTTAATATAGCAATTGTGTTAAGCCTTATTCTCCTAGTTGAAGATATGTGAATAATATTTTTTTATACAGGTGTGAATTAATCATTATTTAGATTATTTTTTATAAATAAATTTTATTAACCACAATCAAAAAATAATCTGAATTAAAAATCACATAAAGAATGGTTATATAATTATATCTTGAAAATTTAAAAGGAGGGCGGTTGAAATGAATGCATTGTATTATTGTTAATTAAATATTGTTATTTTAGGAATTAAAATAGAATATAATCTTATCTAGTAGATTATTACTTCTAATAATAAATTTCAATTGTTGTGTTATAGGTTTATATTATTAACAAGATAATTGCATGCTTAATTCTTGTTAATATATTCATTATAAGAATTGAGGAATTGATATTGAGGAAGATCATATCATTCTATAAACTATAAACTATTATTTTCTATTCTATAAATTATAGGAATATGGATAATATAATATCACATGAATATATTTTATATTGGGTGACTAACCAGAATTTTCATTGAAATAAAATTAAATATCATATGTTGAAAAATTATTTCTATGACCAGGAAATTTAATGTAATGTGTTAATGACATGTCATAGATGTATATTATTATCTTTAATAATCCATAGTTATTTGTAGTGAATATATTAATGTGATATTACACTTTTAAGAAATAAAATATAAGTTTATTTAATAAAAATTATGGTTAACATGATATTATCATTATTTCCAAAAATGAATTAGAAATAATGTTCATGTCCTTGGTAATTATGATTATCATAGAATATATAAATCACATGGTTTACAAATATATATTCAACACAATTGATAATAATTTCAACAGTGGAATTTAATGATTTATCGCATACATGAGATAATAGTATTTCATAATCTATAATATCATCAAAAGAAATTGAAAATAAATAATTTCATGTTATAGAATGCTGATAATTATTCTTGAAATTATCCAAGAGAATGGAATAGATAATCACATTCCACATTTTGAAATATTATTTTATAATATCAAAATGATATTTATCATGGTTTTAAACTACTTAATTAATTTCGATGAGGATTATTTATTATTTTTTGATATTAAAGAATTGAAATGGGGATTATTTTTTGTTTTTGATAACTAATATTTTATTTCTGGAATTAAATTATTGGTTAGGAATATTTGATTAAATGTTTTATATTTTTCCATGGTATATTTACAAGATAGTGTGCTATCTACATGTATATTGTTTTGTTTATCATTGTTGAATGATTTAAAGGGATAAAAAACATAAATCCAAAAGTTATTATTTAAATAAAATTAGGCACAAGCAAAATAATTTTTTATAATATTGAAATTTTTTAAACATGAAATTAGTTCTTGAAGAATGTTGAGTTGATTTTTAGCCATTATTAGCTACAACATTAGGTTTTCTTGTGGATAAAACCCTGTGGCTAGGGTTTTTCCATCGGCCTCTGAGCAGCTTCTCCCCTCCCCTCGGCGGCGACTAGGGATTTACAATCGGCCTCTCTTCCCCTTCCCTCTCTGGCATGATTCAGTCTCGAGTCAGCTTCCTCTACATCGTCTCGGTGTGACGCGACTTCACCGGCTTCCTCTGGATCATCTCATTGGCCAGATTTTTCCTGATCCTCTCGGCACGCGGCTTGGTGATGGTGCGACGCGGTGGGGTTTCGACTTGGTTCGGCGGTGTCTTCAGTCTCAGTAAAGACTTGTATTTCGGAACACCGGCTTCATCTTGGTCTGGGTTGGTGCCATCGTGTCTGCGTTTGGCTTGATTTGGTAGGGCTCGGTCTGTGCAGATGGTGTGCAATGGATCTAGCTTTGTTTCAGTCTAGAACGGCCTGGCGGTACCTTGGCGTGGCTCCGGTGATGGCCAACGACGGATCTGAGTGGCCCAGAGGGGGGAGCTAATGGTATCCGGAGTGTTTGTGGAGTTTTTGCAGGTTTGAAGGTTTTGTAATGTTTTATTTGGTACGGATGGCTGTGATTTTTGTGATATGCTGGTTATTCTTATTTGTCTGAGTTGGATTTGGGGTTGCACTATTCTTTTGGCATCGGTTCTGCGATGCGTGCAATGATGGTGATGCTTTGGTGATGTTTTGGTGATGGTTTGAATGGTTTTATATCATGGTTGAGTTTTGTGGTGATTTGTTGTGGTTCAATTCTAATGGAATGGAGATGCACCTAGATTTGACCACATGGATCAGGCCTTAGAGAGGTTCTAGAGCCAGCTATTCATCATTGCAGTGCTTTACATATTTGGATTTTTGAGAGGGTATGGCATCAGCCATCGGATCGGACCTGTGCTTCGACACAGGACACTTTCTTTTCGTTCATCCATGCAACGATGGAGAACTTTATCACGTTTTTATTCTGGGGAGGGGTGCTCCGTGATGTCTGTTTTGTATGTCTCTCTTGACCTTCAGGTGTGACTTTTTTTAAGTCCATGATGTCTGTTTGGGTTCTCCCCCTTCTTCCCTTAAAAGGGGTTTTGATTATAATAAAAAATTTGAAGGCCTTCGGGCCGTTGGATGGATGTGGATAAAACCTATGACTATTAGGACAATTAATCCAACATGTAATTAAATTGTATGGGGATAAACGAGTTCATATTTTATTTTAGAAGACTTGAATGCCTCGATGTTATAGTCGTAGTTTCCTTTAAAATTATATGTGATAAAATACATTTAATATGTATTTTTCTCTATAGATTTATATATTTGATGTGATTAATTTTATAACCTAATATGATTGTTTAGGATGATATGATGGAACGGGTTGTTGGTTATGATGATGATGGTTTCAAGGGGTTTTGTTATGATGATGGCGGTGGCATGAGGTGTCGGTTATGATAATAATGGTTTAATAGGGAACCAAATATGGAGATATTGGAATGATATTCTAGATGTGATATTATGTACAATGGTGTGGGACACTAGGGTGGTTCGGTTGAGTTTACAATGGGGATTTTTCATTGATTATTACTTCTAGTTTTATGCTTATTTCATAGACAATGAATGGTTTTTAGTTTTATGAATATTTTCCAACTATAGGACATGATTTTATTTTATTCACTACAAGTGTATCTCTCTATGTGGTACCATATACTGAGTCCTAGTGTGCCTAGATTTTTATGAAATGATAATGAATTAATGAAATTATAGGGTTTTTTCTCAATGATTACTTATGATGATAGTATACTTAAGAATACAAGCAAAGAATTAATTGATTCATCAGCACTTGTCTTATAAGATTAAAATGATAATCTTATAAATGTAATAATAATAATAATTAGAAAATAAATTATTTAATATTTATTCTTGTATGCTTATTTGATATCTTGACCTTATTTGTGGAAGTCAGGAGTCTTGTGTGATGATAGTAGTGGATGTTTATATGGATAGTTATTTTCCATTAGTGTGGTTATGAGCTATATTTATACTATATGTTTTGTTAATTCATATGAACACCTTCAATTCAAGAAGTGAAACCAAAAACCATATGTTATGAGGGTGTTTTCTCCAATATCCTGGTTGGTAGGTATGTGGATGTTTGACTTCCCATCTCCCCTAATCTCTCTTTGGATGTGGTATTATGGATGGTATGCATGTAGCAATTTATCATTCATGTTTTTTGTGATTTGTGATGGCTTGAGGGTATTTCTCATTCATGTATTTTGGATAAAGTATCTGAAATATTATTATAGGTGTTTTATGTATGGTATGTAATGGCTTGAGGTATTGTATAAAATACAAATATTTTGGTAGATTTTGGAAATAAGCATAGTTACTATATGGAGAATGTGTCTGGTGATGATGATGATATAGGTATGTATAATGATTCCAAAATGATATGTTAGGCCATGTTTGGGGCTAAGGTAGGTGGTGTAATGTCAGGAATCACATCAGGGATGACATTATTTATATAAGAGATGGTGTCTTATGACATGTGATGTTGGGGCATGAGAGCGGAAAACCAGTGGGGAAGTGGTTACGAGGTACTCATTTCTATATATATATATATATATATATAATTTAAATATGGTTTTTATACTTCTATTTATTATTCAGTGAGTGAGATATGGTGAGAATGGGAAAATAATAGTATACTTGTTTAGGTGATGAGTTAGTTTCATTTATTTACCCACTAGGAGTTAGTGTTCTTTTTTAGCATTTTTCACATGAGGTTTCAGGGAGGATCCAATTGAGTAAACATGTTATGCTCACCCTATGTATATATAATCTTTTTTCATGTCAACAGGATCAAGTTAGTGATCAACCTAGACATGATACTTTTAGGAGTTATTTGGGAGCTTTTGAATCTTCATGGTCATTATTAAGGATTTATCTTTATTTTTTCATTTCATTCGTATCCAATTATGTGTGAAATCACAACATGTATTTGGATTTATTATTTATTTATTATGAGAATGATTATTTTGGTGGGTTTTCTCATCATATATTTTAATTCTCAAATATTTATGACGGTAATTTCACCCATGTGTGTTGTTATATACCCTTGATTCTAGTTATCAACATGTGGCTTATTGGAAGTCATATTTAGGCATCATTATCTCTATTTCTCCATTTTTCAGTACAGGAGACATAACATGGAGGAATAGGGTCATGACATCTTGGGTTTCTAGCACATCACATGTTCAATGCTTTTAGTATGGGTAACGATTTATGTGATTATTAGAAGAATTTTTAATTATCTGAAAATGAAAAAACTATTTTTGTAAATGAAAAACCTTGTAAATAATATTAGATGAGGAACTATATTTATATTCTTATTTTAGTAATGTTTATTGTAAAAGGAATCTATAATTTTTATTCTTTGTACAATATATTGAAAATTGTATAGAAATTTTGGGAGGTGTTGCGATACATGAGATTGATTTTGGTGTTTTAATTTTTCATTTTCTTCAATTATGTTTAAGAGGAAGGTTTTTTAGAGACATATATGGATGTTAATAATCATTTTATTTGAATCAATAATGTTTTGGAAAATAAACATCCTATAATAATATTTTTTTAATCATCTTCATCGGTCTTAATTAAGGGCATTATTTTGGGTAAATAGTTTTATCAGTTATTTGATATATTAGTTATATCATAAATTTATTAATTTAATGGTGTTTTTATCTATTAATTTAGGGAATTACTATTAAATTCAAGATTCAGAGTAATTTCAATGAATATTTACAAAAGGAAATTATGCTGAGGGATGGAAATTCACAAAAAATTGCACAAATTTGAATATATATATATAGTTGACTATTAATTCTTAATTTTATAAAATTATTAGAAATTTTGGAAAAGATCGTGAATCAACATTCATAAACTCATATGGTGAAACTGTACTCTAATTTTTTTGGATTTATGTTAACAATTTAAGAAGCCCGTGAATCTCAAAATTTGATAAGTAAAAGGGTAAAATGAAATTGAAAAATATCCAAGGATAATGTATGAATATTAAATCTAAAAATGTGGAATTAGTTCATATGGTTCCTCCATCTATTCCAATATATTACATTAATAATGCTCAAATTTTTCAAAATATGGAAAATACTACTTAAAATTTTATAATTAATCTAATATCCATTTATCCCTCATTAGAATTAAATTCAATCGATGATTTATATTTTAGGACTATTATAGACAATAATATCAATACTATGTAGCTCGGTGCTCATGAAACTCATTGTATTTGTGGTTTTCATATAAGTTTTTCTTCAGGTAATGTTTTACAACAACAAACTTAGATTAGGGAGAATTTAAAAAATGAATTATTTAATTTTTTTCATTGGAAAATAAAATAAAGGATGGGAATTTATTTTGTGATTATATTAATCATGGTAAGTGGATTAAACTCTGGGATGAGTTAATTCATGTATATCATATAGAGTCGAATGCTAGTTTGACTAGCACCACCTAGAGTAATGTAAACCTTATATTAGAACTATCAGGGACTTGGAAACCCTAGAATAGTTCAATTTCTCTATAATTGGATTTTAAATTTTACATTTTTATTATCTCTATGTCTAATAACATATTATTAAACAAAGTCACTTCAGTTTTAAAAAATAAATTCGGTTTTGAGAACTATTTTTTGGTCAATGGGGTTGGTTATGCAGCTCATCATGCATTACTCTGGAATGATGGAATAAATGTTTCGATTAATTAATTTTATAATAATCATATCATAGTAACTGTATAATATAATAATGTAATGTATTGGATATTTTTTCACATATATGGTTTGTGAAGTACTGGAGAAAATTGGAATGCTTAGAAATTACTTTTAAGAATACACCTAGAGTCTAGAGGCCCTTTACTTTTTAGGGGTGATTTTAATGTAATTCTTGTCAACAACGAAAGGAAGGGGGTTTTATATATTAACATTTAATGTAAGTTTTTATATGAATTTTTGGAGACTATTCTATCTAATATTGGATACGATTTTTATCTCAATACCTAGTTTACGGGTTTATTTTAAAATTCAAGAATATCTAAATGACTAAATTAGTTTTTTGGATCATCGAATATGAAATATTTGTTTACCTTTCTTAATGTTTCACATTTATCTTATTTATCATCATTTCATTCACCTATACTTCTTATAATTGAAAATATATATAGTAATTATGAAAAATAAAGTTTATTTTGGTTTCAAACCCTTTGTATTAAAGATCAAAATTATGAAAATACTGTTGAGAGGGTGCTGAATCAATTCAGGTTAAACTTTCTTGATCAAATTAAGGTGGTAATAAAGTATTTGAATAGATTGGTAAATTCTCAATCCTAAAATTTTAATAAAATTATTAATGATATTGATAAGTAACTTTATACTATATAGAGTTTAGTTGAGCAATGAGTTTTCTAAT
Organism: Viscum album; assembly: GCA_963277665.1. Classification (NCBI taxonomy): domain Eukaryota; kingdom Viridiplantae; phylum Streptophyta; class Magnoliopsida; order Santalales; family Viscaceae; genus Viscum; species Viscum album. The sequence goes on from OY728127.1 coordinate 1,912,686,942, forward strand.
AAAATCTAATACCTAGGAAATTAACTTAGTATCTAGTTATTAAATAGATAATAGTGTTGATATTTGAGATCATGAACTTCTTATATTCAGGAATTATATCAAATAACTTTTTTATTTCCCAAAAATTACACTAAAATAATAAAGGAGAACTATATTTCAGTAATAATAGATTATAAAAATATATGAGTTGATATGAATAATGGCATAAAAAATTTAATTTCAAAATTATATTAGATATTTTATTCTTAAGAACATAATTTTTATTTCTAAATATGTTAATGAATGATTTATTCTAAATATTAAATATGATATAAATTCAATATTAATATTTTATATTCATAGTTTTGAAGTGATTGAGATACTTAAGATGTTGAAAAATTATAAGGTTCATAATTCAGATATCCTTCGTGCAATTTTCAATAAAATATTTTGACCTGTTATGGGTAATAGTGGTATAAACCTTATGATTGATTTTTAGAAAGTTACTACTTCTCTTAAAACTTTTAATAATAATTTTATAAATTTGATTTGGAAGGTTAGTGATACAATTCATGTTAAGGATTTTAAACTGATTAATCCATGTAATTTCATTTATAAAATATTTTTCAATATTTTAGAAAATAGATCTTGGAGAATCTTACTTATAATTATTTTTTTATATGAAAAGTAATTTTTTCCACATAATTTTATTACTGATAATGTAATAATTGATAATGAGGTATTTGATACTATATAGAGTCATTATATATCATGTAAATAAATATTAGCATTAAATATTGATATGATGAAGTCATATGATAAGTTGGAAAAGGATTTTTTATATTTTATTTTAAGGAAGTTTGAGTTTTTTGATATTTGGGTCATTAACATTATGAGGTGAATTTATTAAGTTTATAATATTAATATTAATTATGGAGTTTCTAAAATTATTTTTCCATCATTTTGATTTCATCAAAATGATATAACTTACTCAAATTTATTTATTACTATTATGAGTACTTTTTTAAATTTAGTTAGTTCTATGATGGCACTGGGTTAGATTCACAGGATTAGTTAAAGAAAGAGTGGAATGATTATTTATCATTTTTTCATGGGTTATAGTATTCTATTCATATGATAGATGTTTTATGAGTGTTATGATATTATCAATATTATTGATAAGTATGAGAGTGTTTTGGGGAAGAAATTGAATTTTTTTATGTATTATATATTTTTTCACATGGTAATTATAATGAAAAGAAGTTTTAAGATTAATTATTTTTTTATATTCTGTAGGTGATATCATATAATAAATATATTATCCTTTCCACTATTATTATTAAATAAAAAAATAATGTATTTTCTTCAGTGATTGATAAATTGTTAAATATAATTCATGCGTGGTCAGGGGAGAATCTCTCATATATTGTTAAGGAGGTTCTTTTATAATCTATTATATAATCAATTGCATTGTCTGTTATGTCCTTATTTAGACTACTTGATTCACTTATTGATCCCATTCATACTTTATTTTCAAAATTCTCATGGGGAATTATTTATGTACGGAATAAGAAACATTATATTTCTTGGGATAAGTTATGTATTCCCAAAAATGTGGGTGGTCTTGGTTTTAGAAATATGAGTAAGATTATCTTTCACTTCTATATAAATAATATTGGAGATTATTATCTAATCAAAATTGACTTTATGGGAATTTATTACTGTCTAGATATTATTCATAGTCAAATATTTCAACATATCATATTTTATTGATACCAAGTTACTTATGGAATGGTATTTGGAGATTGAAATAACATTTTTTGGAAGGTTTATATTGGTGTATATCTGATGGAATAAAGGTGAAAACCTAGAATAGACCTTGGTTATGGGATGTGGATAATAAGTCTCTATCCACCATCTTGACTTCTTTATCCACATAATGAGTGATTATTTTGATACTCCTTTGGAACTATTTTTAAAACTCACCTTCTTTACACTCCTCGTTTTTTGTGATATTAGTTTTCCACCTTCTCATCTTCTTCATCCTCCACTAATTTAGATTGATCTCTCTATTATTTTATCTCATGGTTTTCTAGGTGTTATTATTATTTATCTATGGAATCCTCCTCCTACCTAATGTACTCTCTCATAGAGATATGTATTTACTAATTCCCATTTTATGGGATATTTTATGCCACTTTTTGGCTCCCCAATTTTCCTACCTATTCCCTTCTCACATTAACCTTCGTGATAAAAATTGTCAGGGTTTTCCAAAAAGTCTCTCTAGTGGTTTGTTATTTTGTTGGTAGTGATGCTCATTGGATCTTCTTCATTGGATTTTTTACAATAATATAATCTTTCTACTCATCACTACATTCTTAACCACAACTTGGTTTGGAATGAGGGTGTTTTAGTTGGTTTGGGACGGTGTTGGTGGATGTGTTGGGTGTTGAGGGATCACCTCATCTAGTGTCATCCACTTATTTGATTTCTGGTTAATTATATGTTTTAGTGGTGGTATTTTTATAATGTTTATATTACTGAAATTATGGTTACTCTGATTTAATATGTCAATCAATGTATGTAAAGAGATTTTATGTCTATGGTGTTCCTCCCTCAACATTTAAGATGGTTTCAGTTTCTATTGTGGATGTTCTATAGATGGTGATCCAAGATGACTTATGATCTACAATGATGGTTTGTTATTATACATATTATTTCATTTTTGATGTTTAGAGGTTTATTTAATTTAAAGTTTTAAAGTTGGGGGTACTATTTTGGTTGGTTTTTGGATGGATATTTTTAACGGGTTCTTCATATTTATCCTATTCATTATTGGTTCTATATTGTTGAAGTTTTAACAATGGTGAGGATGGTTGTTCTTTGGTTGGAAAGTGGTTAGAGACAGTTATGGTCACTAGAACCTATGTTGTTCTTCTCTCCTAGGTAATATTCTCAAGGTGATCTGGAAGCATAGGGTTTGAAATGTCATTTTGTGTGAGTTATGTCAGTGGTTTGAATTTTGAATATTATCTCTCAATTTCAGGTATTCTTAATGTGGATTTTATTTGTTTAGCTATACATGTTTTTATAGGTTTTCAGTAAACCCTATAAAAAGTGAATATTCTAAAAATATTATAAAATAAGTTTGATGAGTTATAGAAAAAAATAAATAGTTTGGGATTCGTTAAATGGTGATTTATCTTGATAGAGTTTAGATAAATAAAATTATTTTTTTAATATTTAGGATTTAATTTTATTATTTCCATAACATTTTGTTAGCTTCTTATTAAGGATAAGATATTTTGGGTTTATTATGAAGGTATTTCATATTCCATGTGACCAGGTTATACATTGGTAATGAATTGAAATCAATCCACTTAAAATAATGTATATAAGGCATTTTAGAATTTGGAAATTTGTAAAAACCCTATAAAAGTAAGGCTTAAAATTATAAATGTATCTAATCATGCTAATAATGAGAACCTTTATTTTTGGGAACCTACCTAATTAGAAATCCAAAGATAAGTGTGCTTGTACTGAAGTAGTGTTAGGATGGGTTAACTCCTGGTAATTTTTTCCAAGGTGTGTGTGTGTGAGGATAAATAACATTGAAATAACATGTGAAAGCTTGTGGGAATATTCATTAATATGATAAGTGACCCTGGTGGGTAATAGATTGTATTGTGTGAGGAAGGTAAGGATGGTAGTCAAACTTACACATGGTTTCAGATGACTTTCTCTAGGTCTCAGAGAGTTTGGGTCATGAAAAATGGTATCATAACTAATACCCAGTAAGATGTGCATTGGAACTACCTCAATTTGACTTTCTGGGGTCCCCAAAGAGGGTTTAGTCCTTTAAAGGGGGGAATATAAAACCCCTAGAAAAGTGAGACTTAAAAAGGCTAAATGTTACTACCCATGTCAATAAGTTGAACATTTATTTTTGGGATCCTACCTTATTATAACTCCACAGTTATGTTTTATTTTCCTAGATCATTTTTAGGATGAGTAACCCTCTAGGAAGTTTCCTATGATTTGTGTGAGTGATAACAAAGCACGTTGAATGATCATATATTAGACTACATGGATAGTCATTAGTCAAAAAAGTGGCCCCATAGGTAAATATAATGTTCTGTGTTGGGAAGGTAACTAAGGTATTATAGGATATCCATGGGGTTGGATGACTAAGTTCATAGCCCATGGAGGTTGGGTCATGAAAACCAACCTCTAAAATTTCTCACTTTTGGTCAAATTTGTGAACATACTTACTTCATACTCTAGAGTTTTTATTCAGAATGTCTTTTGTCATGGATATTTTATGCCCATTTTTACCAAGAACATAAAGGATAAATTTTTTAAGTATTTTTTATGTATAAAAAATGAAATCCATTTTGGAGAAGTCAGGTAAATCTTGTTATATTTTTACCAGATCATTTGTGTGTTGAAAATCAAATTCCACAGTTTTGGATGAATAATTGGACTCCAAAATATATTTAAATAGGCCTTATTATTAAAATATTGATTATGTATTTTTTGTAACAAAATTATTTTTAATATGAAATTTTTACCATTTTATATCTGGATTTAGTGTATGTTTAGTGTTGTGTGTGGAGATTCTTTTAGGAGGGTGGAATCCTTGTTACAGAAAAAATTATTTTCAAATAGAGTTTTTTATTGCAAAAAACCATGTTAATTGTTAATATTTTAATTTTTTAAGGTCCCATGAGTGGAGAATAATTTTTATTAAAACATATTATCAATCATTGTTTAGTATGATTATTTATGGTGTTCCATTTCTTAGCTCAATTTTAATTTTATTTGATGAAATTTGGGATGTTTCTATTAGGTTTTCTTAATAAAACTTAGGCCCATAGTTTAGAAACATCCTGACATATTTATTGGTTAATATGGATTTAAAAAAATAGAATATATTTTAAATAGTCTTAAATGAACTAGGGAAAAAATATCAACGGCTTGAGGGAACTGACATTAAAATATAAGGGTCAACCGCATCATAAAAATAATTTTTTTATTTTCATTTTAACAATATTTCAATTTAATATATCATTTTTATAGTAAAAACACATAATTATCAAGTATGTGATTTGTATATATATATATATATATTAGAAATTATATGATAGGTATTATGTGATTAATATTTAATATTCCTTAAAAATAAGTTTTTTTTTTTTTTTAAATTATCTTTAATATTTATTACAATTGTGGAATGTCTCATGTATTTATCTGCTTAAAATGCAGGTCAGTTCAGACTAATTTTTTATATATATGATAAATTTTGTCCTAAATGGATGAAAATTTATTATCCCTAGTCCATGAAAGCATGGATTTCTCCAACTTGGCTCATCCTGTTAATCACCACTAGTTTCTGTGGGGTTTTATTATTGTAAATTTTCTAATATTTTGAGATTTGGAAACCAAGTTGTTCATTCTTTGTCATATATTAAATCCTATCATGGTGAACATATTTTTTTATATTGTGGTATGATTTTTTAATCAACTTTTACTCTTGGATATTTATTCTAAATATATTTGATTCTGGTTTAAAAAAAATCCAACATTAAATTAAAAAAAGATAATTATTTCAATACTAAAAAATAGAAAAATAAGACTAAAATTAAAAATATTGAAAATATTTAAAGGGCCTCTACCTTATAAAAAATGTAAGTTTAAGTAAGATTATATTTTTAAAATGAATTAATTTAATTAATTTAAAATATAATAAAAACATAATACTATTTAAAAATATAAATATATATACGCAAAACAATAAAGAATTATAAAAATAAATTGAAACAGTATACTAAGTAATTCCTTTTTCATAAATAGTTTTGAAGAATACAATTTATAAAAAATTTAGATTCACAAGGGATGAAAACAAGTCAGAATCCTACTAAACTTTTCATGCCCTAATAATTAATTTTATTTTATTTTATTCTTTTCTTGGCTCTTTATTTTTCAGTTATGGTTTGGGCTGAGTTCCTGAGTTGAAATTTTGAGTTTTGGAGTTTTTTGCATGTGTACAGTTTGTGTTCACAGTTTGGAGTTAAACCATGTGGCATGTTTTTTTAGGGTGTTTCTAGTCCAATTTCTTCCTACATGGTTTGAATTTCACTTTTTTATCATGTTTTTGTGAAAATAGTGTGAGGAAAATGAGAAACAACACGGCTTTAGGATTTTTTTGGGACACGGCGTATGGCTTTCACACGATTAGGGGAAACAATCCGGAAAGTGTGTAAAGAGGCTCAAAAATTTGATAGATCCAAATCATGTAGTCAGCACACAGTTTCCCAAGATATATATCTAAACCATGAGGTTTTCACCTCTTCTCCAGTAGGGTGTTCACGGTTGGTACATGGTTCGTCAAACTGTGCAACTTTCCCATGTCATTAAAAATTTGGAAATTCCTCTTTTTATATTCTCTCCTTTTAACCCATTTTGAGTTTTCCTCTCCTTTATCAACCTAGGAACACCATATTTATCCCAAAAAACCTACTCTATTACTACCCTTTCTCTATTTAAGCTCCCTTAAGGTCCTTAGGTTAGTTTACTTTGGTTTATTGGTTAAATTTCTCCTCTTCTTATTCTACCTGCGTGGTTCTTTGGTTTTCATTAGGTTGGTTCCCTATTGGATAAACCCTAGAGGCTAGGGTTTATGTTTATTTGGATTTCATTGATGTTATGGTATTTGGATCATTCCATGGGCTTAGTTATGCCTTCTTCTGAAGTTTCATTCCATTCTCACATCATTGAGGTAGGTATTTCCATCCATTCACTTTTTGGAACATTCCATTTGATGGTTAATATTTTATAAATGGTTTCTAAATGTGATTCCATTTCTTTTTATGTGCTAGTATTTTTTTGTATTTGGTGTAACTTTGGTGTAAATGGATTTTAAAATGGTTTATATGTTTTTTCTTATATACGTATGAATATAAAGTGTTTGTTAAAATTTCAATTTATCTTCTAAAATGAAATTGGGTGTTTTGGATTATATTTGTACTTGGTTATATCTTGATAAATGTTTTTGTGAATTGAGGCTTATGAAGGTATTTTTGTGCCTTTTTGGGTTTGATTACTTAATTATAGATTCTTATGGGATTTTTTTGTGATATTTTTGTTCCATTGAATAAAAACCTTAGTCCTATGTGACTTCACCTTGTGTGCCATTAGATATAAGCACACCCAAATGTGCACGGGGTTCACATAAGGATGACATCACAAATGGTAGTTGTTTTCTTTGGAAAATAATATCATGTTGAACCCATTTTACTAAAATATATCTCTCTCTCATTCCACCTTTTCATTCCCTCTTCCTCATATTAAATGTTTCTTTAAAACTATTATTATTTTCAAAGATGGTTCCTTGGATTCCAAATGGTGACATGGTGTTTCAAATGAATTTAAATCTGGTTTTAAATGTGTTCTCTGAGGTTTGGATAGTTTTTCATTTCGTGATGTGGTTCGGTTTCTAAAATGAGATAAAGTCCATTTTGGAACCTTTTGTGAACGTCATATGTTTTCGACTTGGTTTGGAAAAATGGTTTGAAATATTATTTGTTGTGAAGGACTAGTTGGTATTTTATAATGTTTGGAAAAGTGGTCTATGAAACTTGTTTGATGTGATGGCCTTATTGGCACTTGTGACTTTCTTGTTGTAAGATGACTACCTCTATGGTGGATCCTATGAGGAGAGTGTCATCGCATAGGTTATATCGGTGTTTGGTTCAGGAAATCACGGTGGTTGTGGGTTATTGGTTTGAGCCTTGCACATGAGGACCTCCTCATTCACCATGTACTGTTAACATGTGATTCCTAGCCATCAAATAGAGGGTCTATTATTGGTTGGTTTTCAAACCTGATTAGACAGGTTGGTACCCTCTGGATTTTCTGAGAGTCCTGGTGGGATGTGCCACTAGATTGGCTAGTTTAGAGTGTCTTGTTGGTTATTGACTATGGAGTTTCACCATACTTCTTTAGGTGAGTCTAAACTGAGTACATATAAGGATTTCTTATATATATTTTTAGGAAATTCCCATGATTAACTATATGTATATTCGTTTTTTACTTCTTCTCCATGTTGGATATTATCTTTTCTAGTTTATGCCTTCTTGTTTTGTTTTCTTTACTTTCAAAAAATCTATTTTTACCATCTGTTATGTATTTGTAATTTGGTTTTTGTTTTTGAATGGGGTTTTTGAAAGTGAAACCATTTTAAAATAAAAGTTGTGTTTGTTATTTTAAAAAGGTAATTTGTGGAAATTAATGTTTGATCCATTAAAATGATAAAAACCTATTTCAAAAATATGTTTCAAAACAGGGTTTATGGAATACTTTAGGAAATGAAATTTATGGATTCTATGGTGATTTCATACTAAGATATTTATTCTCACACCCTACTCGTTCCACTCAATGTCTATAGACCTGATCTATTTTGTAGGTTTAAGTTTCTAGTTTGGTTTACCCTTAGATAAGTTTGGTCTTGTGATTGGTGGTGACCACGAGGTCATGTGGAAATCATGTTAGCTTGGTTTACTTTTAGTTTTGTATTCAATTTTTTTGTGTTCAGAAGTTATTGTATCTGGTTTGGTTGGTATATTTATTTATGTTATGTTATTGTTGGTTTTTTCTACATGATCTATTTTATTATTTTATAGTGGTTGTCACTAAGAATAAATCATTCATATTTAGATTATCCTTGATACTCGGTGCTAGTCACCAGCCTAGGAGGATCTAAAATGCCTCCTGGTCCATGTATCAGACCAGGTCAGGTACCTGGTTGGATATAATCACAACCCAGTTTGTGAAAAAATGGTATCAGATCAGTCCTTTTTTATTTGGGGCTTCAAGTAGTTTGAATATTAGGACTATTGAGAATTGAGAGATAGGTACAGGCAGGAAATCATGAACCCTTTCTCATTTTAATCCTTGATTTTATAGGGGTATTTCGGGATTTGAGTCTTTATTTTTTGGGGGTTTTCATGTATATGGGATGACAACGGAAGTGAGATAGTGTGATGCGATTGTCTCACATGGAGTAGTGACCCATGTGTAGCCCGACCACATGACTTAAGATATTTCTACTAGTTTGTGATTTCTTGGGGTAGGACCTCTAACCATGTCACTAGGTAATTCAAAAATACCAGTTCCCTACCCCAATAACTTGGTGTCAATTATGTGTTGGTTTAGTTTTGGTTAGTGTGGGTTTTTATCTATTTTTATTTTTTTGATGTGTGTGGATTTTTCAGTGTAAAATGTTTTTCAAGAAAACAAATTTTTCCAATGGAAAATAGTTGCATGGGATGGCTTTATTCTAAAGGTATGATTTTTTTATTTAATTGGATTTGGAAGTGGGTTGGGGCTCTATGAAAAGTGTATTTGAAATAAAATGGATTTGTATTTGAATTATAGGTGGTGGTTTTTTAAATAGAATTTCTCATGTGGTTTTATAATTTTTGGTTTTGAGCTTGGTGTTTTGGTTTGGGATGTTCTTTTTGGTTGAGTTTTGATTTTCATGGTTGATTTGATTTTATGTTTTATGTTATATAGAGTATACCATACAGAAAGGTCCCTGAGGTTTCTAGTGAGTCTTTTCCAATTTTCAGCCTTGTCCAAACTCTGAGTGGGTTAGCATAGTCAAGTTATTCTCAATCATTTTCTTTATTCCATAGTTAATTAAGTTCATTAGATTATTCCAACTAGATTGAGAATGTCAAAGGTGTATTCAGGTATTTGGGAACTCTCGAAGATGTCAGAGCCCGTGCTATTTTGGATTCTTTTGAGGGTCCATATTTGGATTGATGGAAAGCGATTGTCCTGATATCATTGCAAGTTAGGATGACTTGGAAGGTTTTTAAGGACACTTTTTATGATAGTTCGTACCAGAGGAGGTGAAGGTAAGAAAAGTGGTTGACCTATTGGGTATTCAACAAGGTTGGTGGATGGTGAAACCTATGTTGACCACTTCAAGGATCTAGTTTCATTTTCTATGGAGGTAGAATCATAGGATTAGTTGAAGGTACCTATTTTCATTTGGGGTCTTTTCCTAGAGATCAAAGAGAAATTCCCATCATCTGGTGAAGTTCAATTTGATAAATTAGTGGATGAGGCATTTCTCTTCGAGTTAGTTCTTGGAATACATTAAGTGGTGGTTTATGAACAAATATTTCTCAACACCCATGAAGGTTCCCCATGTGGAGAGAGGTGTATACCAAAGAATCCTATTTATGGGAAGCCTCTTCAATTGATTTTGGCTTCTATTTTGTTATACCATTCACTCGTGTTCTTCTAGTGTGGATGGTTTGATCACTCGAAGTAATCTTTTCATAATTCTATAAAGGTGTGTTGCCGATGTGGGCATTTGGTTCACTTGGAGAAAATATGAAAGTGGAGTGGTCATAAAAGGAAGTTCTGGTTGGATAATTTCATCTCCAAAATATGGATAATAAGATTAATCAATATGTTAGGGCTCCATCCATAAGCCTAGGAGTGAAGAACCTCATGAAATTAAGAATCCCTAGGGGTGTGGGGAACCCTATGGTGGGAAAAGTTTGAGTTACTTTATTATAGTTTTCTTAGTTGTTGTAAGTTTCTTCTTATTTAAAAAAATCTTGGTGGTTATATTCTCATGTAATTTAAGTTTTTTTATTCTAAATGTGAGACTTTGATTGGTTATTCTTTTTTGGGGGTGCTCAGCTTTTCTGTGGATTGGTTTTGGTTCCCACTTGTTCTTATTTTTGAGATATTATTGATTTCTAGAAATGATGAATCGTGGTTCAGTTTGCTATTTAGTTTCAGTTCTTTTGGGGGTTTCCCCTTATGTTGAGGGTTTTTTGTTTGGTTTTGGAGTTCCTGTGTCAGTTTCATCATCTTGGTAGTTTCATTGTCGGCCATGCTATTTAGGTTATTATGGTGGGGAGAACCCTCGCCCTTTTTGTGGTTCCTTTTACTATGTTTTCCCTTAAATCTGTCCAGGTGTGACTTGTGGAGTAAAATTTCACACTGAGGTTTTTTGTTTCATTCAACTTAATTTAGTTTTTTTAGTTTTTTTTATCATTTGGATGGGTGAATTTCTAGGGGGGAAAGTTTTTTGTGGGGATAATTGTCACACACCGACAATGGATTTTTTTTTTATTTTATTTTATTCTTTTCTTGACTCTATATTTTTTGGTTGAGGATCAAGTTGAGTTACTGACTTGAATTTTTGAGTTTTGGAGTTATTATGTGAGTTTTTTCCCTTTCCATGGGTTTTGTGCATTGTTTTTAGGTAAACCATGTAGCCTATTAAGGATGAGGGTGTTTTCAATTCAATTTATTCTTGCACAGTTTTATTTTAACACCTTCAGTAGGGTTTGGAAAAAAAATTGTGAGGATAAGAAGAAACTATGCTTCTTCAGGTTTGGTGTTTGGGGTATGGTACACGGCTTGCACATGGTTAGGAGATACCATGTGAAAAGCATATGGGGAATCTCTACAATTTAATAGATCCAAATCACTTGGTTGGTACATAGTTTCCCAAAATTTTCATCCACACCATGTGAGGTATCCCTCTTCTTGAGTATTTTTTGAACAGTTGGTGCTAGGTTTTTCAAACCGGGAAGCCAAACCATGAAACTTTCTCAGGTTATTAAAAAGTTATAAATTCCTCTTTTCCCCTACCTTCTTTTAACCCATTTTGGGATTTTCTCTTATTTCTTGACCTTATAACACTATGGGTCTCCCGGAAACCCCCCCCCCCATTATCCCCTTACTCCATTGAATATCTCTAAAGGTTCCTAGGTAAGTTTACTTTAGTTTCATTGTAAATTTTATCCTTTTATTCTTCTTACCTCTTGGTTCTTTTGTTTTCTTTAGGATAGTTCCTTCTTGGTCGAACCCAAGAGGCAAAGGTTGATGTGTGGTTGAATTTTTTTTATGTTAGGGTGTGTGGATCACTCCTAGTTCTTAGTTACTTCATCTCCAAAAGTTTAATTTCATTCTCACTTCATTGAGGTATCTCTTCATCCATTTCTTTTTCAGCACATTCCATTTGATGCTTGTGCTTTCCAAAATGGTTTCTAAATGTGATATCTTTGATTATGATGTGCTAGTATAATTTTTTTGGTATTTTTTGGTGTCACTTTTATGTAAATGTATTTTAAAAGTATTTATATGGTTATTATTATATATTTATGTATGAAAGGTGTCTTTATAAATTTCAATTGACCTTTTAAAATTAAATTGGGTGTTTTTGATTATGTTTTTCCATATTTATGTCTTGGTAATTCATTTTTTTGTGAATTATGTTCATGAATGGATTTTGGTGCCTTTTGGATTTGATTACTTAATTAAGGATTCTTACAAGAGTTTTTTGTGTTATTTGTGTTCGGTTGAATAAAACTCTTAGTTCTTTGTGAATTCAACTTGTGTGCCATTGGATGTGGGAACATCCAAATGTGAATGGGGTTCACAAATGGATGATCTCACAAATAATAATGGTTTTATTTGGAAAATGTGTCCCTCTTGAACTGGGACTTCCAAAAGATCTCTCTCACATTCCCCCTTTTTATTCCCTCTTACATATCTCAAATGGTTCTTTCAAATTCTTATTGTTTTAAAAAATGGTTCCTTGGATTCAAAATGGTGACTTGGGTTTTCAAATGAATTTAAAGCTGGTTCTAAATGTATTCTCTAAGGCTTGTCCAGTTTGGAATTTTTTGATGTGTGTTGGTTTCTAAAATGAGATAAAGTCTTGTTTGGAACCTTCAGTGAATATTTTATGTTTTTGAATTGGTTTTGAAAAATGGTTTGAAATATTATGTGGTGTGAAGGCCTGATTGGTATTTTATATTGTTTGGATATTTGGTTTTTGAAACTCATATGATGTGATGGCCAAGTTGGAACTTGTGAATGGATTATTGTCAGATGGGCACCACAATGGTAGATCCTTATAGGAGAGGGTCATTGCATAGGTGGTGTCAGTGTTTGGGCTAGGAAATAATGGTGGTTATGGTTTATTGGTTTTATCCACATTTGTGATGACCACCCCATTCACTGTGTACTATTATCATGGGATTCTTGGGTGTCATCTATAGGGTCTATTGATGATTCCTTTTCGACCTCGATTAGATGGGTTGGTACCCCCCCCCCTAGATTTTTTGAGAGGCTAGGTGGGAAGTGCCACTGGATTTCATAGTTTAGGGATTCAAGTTGGTTATTGACTATATAGATACACAATACACCTAAATGTGAGTCTAAACTGAGTATGTATAGGGATTTCTTTAAGAGATGTTTAGAAAATTCACATAATTGACTATTTGTATGTTCTATTTACTTATGATGTATGTTTTATATTGTCCTTTCTAGTTGATTCCTTCTTGTTTTTCCCTTTACTTTCGTTATAGCCTTTTTTACCATTCAGTATGTATTTTTTGTTTGTTCTTGGTTTTTTGAACTTGGTTTTTGGAATGTGAACCCATTTTAAAAGGAAAGCTGCATGTGTTGTTTTAAAAAGGGAATATGTGGGAAGCTATGTTTAATCCTTTAAAATGATAAAATAATAATTTATAAATATGTCTCAAACTAGTGTTTATAGAATTTTTCATGAAAGGAAATGTATGGATTCATTGTTGATTGTCTACTAATATTTTTATACTCACACCCTACTTATGCCACTCGGCGTCAGTAGACCTAAGTTGTTTTTCAGGTTTGTGTTTCTGGTTTAATTTTTCCTTAGATCACGTTGGTATTGTGGTTGGTGGTGACCATGAGGTTACATGGAGATCGTGTTATAATGGATTGGTTATATTTTTATATTTATTTTTATTTTGATCAATGGTTTTTATATCTAGATTGGTTGGTATATTTATTGATGTTTGGTTATTGTTGGTTTTTGTTGTGTGATCAGTTTGGTTATTTTATCCTAGTTTTCATTGGTTTTAAATCATTCCCATTTGGATTATCTTTGATTCCAGGTGTAAGTATCTTGCCTAGGAGGATCGGGAACACCTCTTGGGTCATGTGTCGGACTGAGTCAGGTGCTGAGTTGGATGGTATCCTAGTCTGGTTCATGAGAAAAATAGTGGTACCTAAATCCATACTCAATTAATAGATTCATGATTGAATCCTAACATGAACCCATTTAATATTAAAAATAAATAACCAACCATAAATCTAAATAATGTATTTAATTCTCATTTACAACCAAAATTCATATATAAACCCATTTGAATTTTTTATATATAATATTTATAATATTTTCAAAAAAAATAAAACTCATTTGATAGTGTCAATTTCATGAACCAACTTGATTCATCCCTCCATTGGACATACTAGTTGGCTCAGGACATACCTGATTCATGTTCTCAATAAACCTGGTCTGGAAACTAGTGACAAGGAATCAAATGGTATCCAAAAGGAATTATTTCACCCATAAAAAAAATAGGAAGTGGAAATTCTAATAAATTTTTTTCTTAAACCATCTATAAGTCAAGAAACTACAACAAATAAAATAAGTATATAAAATGGATATAAATAAATTTAAATAATACACTAGGCATAACAAATGAAAAATAATCAAAACCCTCAACACACCCTCAAATTCCCTCTCCAGTAGCAAGATCTATGTCCCACTATGACCACCATAAATATATTTTAAACATCCAATAACCCTAAATGAATGTAGTAAAAGGCCAATTTAGCTAATGCAATAAAGAGAGAAAAATAAAAAATAAAATTGATGTACCTCAATGTGACTCAAAGAGTTTCCATCCAAACCTAAAGTAAACAATTCTCCATGAGAAATCACAAACTAAGACATAACCTGAAACTAAGATATATATATATATAAGTGTGGGAATAAAAAACCCTAGTAGGACTCCACCTTCCATAACACATGCTTACCCTTTAATTAAAAATACATTTTCATGATATTTTGAGAATATAAATAATAAATTAGTTTTCCATTTTATAATAAAAACTAGTTTCACATCATTAATATCTATAAAATCCATTTTTTAAATGAAAATAATCACTTAGAAAACATTTATTAAAATAAATACACTTCTATTGAAAACTATTCATTTGAAAACTATTTTATAAACCAGTTTTTGAAAAATACCTTTATTAATGATTTTAAAACATTAAAAAATCAAGAAGGCTAATGAAAACATTAACATTCTAAATAAAACAATTTCAAATGAGACATGATTTTGAAAATTTTAAATAGATGGAAAAAAGATTCAAAAGTAAGAATCTCAAAACCAAGAACAATGGGAAACATGAGGGTGTCTAATGTTGGGCCTCATAATAATATCCTCATACTCTTAATGACCAAACCATGCATAAATTTTCTCATGTATTACCCTTTGGAGAGTATAAAGACAAAGCTCTAGTGGTAACTACATCAATATCATCGTGTTGTTTGGTTAGTGTGGTGTCCTAAACCAAAGATTGTAGAGGGTGTACCATTACCTAGTGTACTTTTCCTATTCATACCAACTAAGTAGGTGGGGTTCCCATGTTCTACTACCATTTCAAATAATTCAAATTTTATTAAAAGAGTTTTTCATCAACCCATCACAATCCAATCCATTTATCAAAAGAACACCTTCCTCGTTAAAACATTTCTTTTCTCAAATTAATGGAGTACATTTTAAATACCCTATATATATATAATAGGTCAACAAAATGATCAAAAAATGAGATTAAATTATTAAATAATCCTTTATGAATCATATAAAACAAATTAAATTATATCGATTAGGACTTGATGATTTACTTTAGAAATATATAAAAAATATGTTTCAAAAACCGAATTGTAGTACCAAGTTTAATTTCCCAATGGTTACCTCCATTTTTATTCCAATATACATTCACACACAAACACACACATATATGTCTCTCACCACAAAAAACTCATATGATAATGTGAATTGTTATGTATCTATCTATCCAAGTATGTATGTATGTATGTATGTATGTATGTATGTATGTATGTATGTATGTATGTATGTATGTATGTATGTATGTATGTATGTATGTATGTATGTATGTATGTATGTATGTATGTATGTATGTATGTATGTATGTATGTATGTATGTATGTATGTATGTATGTATGTATGTATGTATGTATGTATGTATGTATGTATGTATGTATGTATGTATGTATGTATGTATGTATGTATGTATGTATGTATGTATGTATGTATGTATGTATGTATGTATGTATGTATGTATGTATGTATGTATGTATGTATGTATGTATGTATGTATGTATGTATGTATGTATGTATGTATGTATGTATGTATGTATGTATGTATGTATGTATGTATGTATGTATGTATGTATGTATGTATGTATGTATGTATGTATGTATGTATGTATGTATGTATGTATGTATGTATGTATGTATGTATGTATGTATGTATGTATGTATGTGTGTGTGTGTGTGTTTGTGTGTGTGTATGTATGTTTGTTTCTATGTATGTATCTATGTATTTATCTATGTATGTATGTATGTATCTATGTATGTATGTATGTATGTATGTATGTATGTATGTATGTATGTATGTATGTATGTATGTATGTATGCATGTATGTATGCATGTATGTATGTATGTATGTATGTATGTATGTATGTATGTATGTATGTATGTATGTATGTATGTATGTATGTATGTATGTATGTATGTATGTATGTATGTATGTATGTATGTATGTATGTATGTATGTATGTATGTATGTGTGTATGTATGTATGTGTGTGTGTGTGTCTGTATGTATGTATGTCTGTCTGTATGTATGTATGTATGTATGTATGTATGTATGTATGTATGTATGTATGTATGTATGTATGTATGTATGTATGTATGTATGTATGTATGTATGTATGTATGTATGTATGTATGTATGTATGTATGTATGTATGTATGTATGTATGTATGTATGTATGTATGTATGTATGTATGTATCTGTATACCCATGTATCTGTGTATAACCAACAGATATTTCAATGTACATTTTAATTTAAAACCAACCTTGAAATACTTTATTAATACTTGAAATTCCAAGTGTTACTTGAAATCCCATGTAAAGGTTAAGAACCAAATTAATAGTTTCACTTTAGAAACCAAAACCCCTTTTGAAATGACATAATTATTTTATAAGGGTTATTTAGGTACTTTCTCAATCAAATAGTGTTCTTGATTAAATAAAAAATATTTTTAACACATTATGAGAATCAAGAAGTCATTTGCACTAAAATAAAAATCATTTAAAACCTGATTTTCATTTCCAATAATGATAAAAAAACAATTAATATTGTCATTATAAAATTAATATATGAATTTAAAACCGAATCAATCAAAGTTATAGAATTAAAGAGTCTATCATATATAAAATATACCTATAACCAATAATGGGATATCTAAAACCATAATTATAGGTTGAAGAAGACCCAAAGAGACAACACATGCTCCAGTAAATCAATACCATGCAAAATTAGAACATGTAATCCCACAAGGATTCAGTCTAGGGTGAGCTACGATAAGAGGGAGGGAGAAAAACCTAGTTAAAGAAGAGTAAAAAGGGGGAAAGTGAAGTAAAACCTATCTTGGGATGATCGTGAAAGAAATCACAGGGAAGAATGGTTAGAATCAAAGGGAGTTGGGCAGGGAGTCATGCACGGGGGGTCCTCCCTTGTGCACTTGTGGTGTTTATCCAAGTGGGGTGAGGGTGAGGGACATAATGAGGTTTAATTTTAGGGGGTAAAATTTTAAATTTATAATTTTTAAGATCTTTTCACATTGCATTATCTGCACAGGGTTTACCAAACTATTCACTGACCATGAAACTTTCATAGGGCACGCCAAGGCACATGCATCATTTGGATTCAGGGTTTGGGAAACCATACCCCAACTTTGTGAAATTCCATTACTAGGTTATATATATGGGGGTATAGTTTTTCATATTTTTTATTAACTTCATGAAACCCATTCTATTGTGCTGAAGGGTAAAAAAATTAAAATTTTAAACAAGTTCGATCGATTCCCAACATCAAGAATGAAATCCAATAAATAAATAAAATAATTAATAAAATAAGGGGTTTTGTGTGAAATTTCTCCCCACCATGACCCTTTTCCCCCTATAAATTCATTGAATTGAAAATAGAACGAAGGAACATATATTTTTACTTAATAAGAAAAAACCTCTAAAATAATAACCTCAAAATCAAACCAAAGACAAATGATATCACTAAAAATTTCATGAATTTAAACTCAAAAAGTCACACCCAAACAACTAAGGAAGTATAAAAAATATAGAGACCTAAATTGGTATCCCCACCATTTAGAAACTCACTAAAAAGGTGGGTAAATTAAAAAAATTCACTTTAAAATGCCACTAAACAACACAAAACCAACTTGCAAAAAAATGATCTCAATGAGATCATTCAACAAAAATCTAAAATTTTTGTAATATATTTTATTCTCCAATCAATAATTATATAATAATTCACCCAAAAATATATAACCCATAGATCAAAGAGAAAAAAACAAGGCACCTTAAGGAATTTTCTAAGAATAGTTCAACCCCTAACTAAATGGAATCAAGCTGAAAGGCCCAACTAAGGAACACCAAGATCCATCAAAATAAGTGCTTAAACTACAAATAAAAATGAGGTATCAAACATCCCAAAGTAACATGACATTATGAGTACTCTATATTTAAATAAACCAAAATTAGGATCAATTAATTATGGATTCCCTCCTCACCAGTAACAAGAAGGGGTGTAGAAAAACAATGAGAATACACCACTAAACCACATGGTATCAAACCTTGGGTCAAAGGATACTGGTATAATAGGAGTAGATACCTGAGATTCCACTCCTTGTGACCTCACAAAATAAAATCTACCCCAAGTAGTGTACAAACTCAATTGGTCCAATGTCCATCCTAGTCACCAAAATAATTCACCCAATTTTATCCTATTCCCAATGAACCTAAAACATATCTTTTTGAAACCATTTCCACATAGAACTCTTAGAAGACCCATCCACATCTACAAGTCACAAGAAAAAACCAAAAATCACCACAAAACATAATAACAAAGCATGAAGAGAACCAAAAAACACAGTCAACCAAAAATAGACTAAGATTTAACCAACTAAAAACCCATAATATATAATCTCTTAGACCCCATGATGCTCAAAAACTTTCTAGGAGGTGCACCTTGAGTAACGGAGGAGATCACAAGACCCAATCAATCATATTAAAAGAGAAACTCGTATTTATTAAAAAACACAACCTAAAGAAAAACAAAAAAATAAAATAAATAAATCATTATTACCACTATAGGAAATCAAAGCACTAAAAAGTTCAAATACCTCCAATCTGACCATTTTTAAAACATAACTTCAAATTTTAAATTTTTAAACTATAATTGAAACCACATTTTTAAAATTTAAATGCTCTTCATTGAAAACATTTATAATTTTTTTCAAAAAGAAATTTCATTATAATTTATTTAGAAAAATCTATTTAATAGTTTAAAAAAACTTTATTTCTAAATCCCTTTGATAAAATCATTTACCCGCTTTCAAAATTTTAACGTTTTTTAATCCATTTTTGGAAAATCCCTTCAAATGACTCAAAGTTTCACCTTTAGAATAATTTCACCCATAAAATTACATAAAAACCTTTTTAAATTCCTATATTTAAATTTTTAAATCATGAAATTCATTTAAAATATTCTTCCTAAGAAATGTAATCCCCCTTTAAAAACTTAAAATCCAACTTTTCCTTTAAAACCCAATTTTTTATCTTAAAATCACCTTTATAAATTTTCAAAAACAAATAATTTTTCTTTTGAAACTAACCAATACTAACAAAAAAACGAGTCAATATCCTCACACAACACTATAAACATTTAAAAAGGGACTACTGGTTTTGTGTGACTTGGTCACATTGTTTAGTAGACTATGTTCTAATCATGAAATCACCATATAAAGTCATATCAAACCTCACACTAAGAATTCACATGGTTTTCTAGATCATGTGATCTCATTGGGGGATTATAGTTAAATTCTCATTGTTATACTTGAATAAACATAAATCTATAAAAAATAATCAAAATAAAACTCAAAATCAAAATTCAAACCCTAATATCCCTTAATAACTTAGGTCCCATCATAAGAGGGTTTGATCTGAAACCAACCCATGAAAAACCTCCTAATAATTAATGATCCTAATCCAGTCTACCTAAAATTCCCAAATAACAAAGATTTTTCTAAAACCTAGGACCACATAATAACCTAGAATCTGATACCATTTTTTTATAAACGTGCTTGATTTTTCCCTTCATCATGTTAAGTCAAAAGTCGCTTTTTGAATTTTATATTCCTTTTGTTTTGAAAATCACAAACCCTTTCTTAAATACTTAATTATAAGATATTTTATTTTTAAATAATATTTATCATACTTTATTTGATGAAAATGCTTTCATATTTTACTATTATGATTTTCATAAGTGATTACGATAAAAATCATACTCATGAGTACTACATTAATGATTCATTACATGATTATCACCCATATATGATTTATATTGTACAAAATTTAAATGAATTATATCATACAAAATTTTTAGTCTTTCATACAAATAAGAGTTTTTTAATGATATAAATCATACTGACTCTCAGAATAGAAATTGTTAGACTCATTATTATCGTACATAGAAAACTATATTGTAATGAAAGGTTTTCTTTTAAATCAAAATGATGTCATGTATTATTTTCTAATAAAAATTATGGTATTCTTTAAGTTCCAATATTAACATTAGAGTGATAGGTGTCCAAGTCCCTCTGAGATTTCAGGTGAAAATACAACTGTTGGAGATCAAGATGATCGTTGCGACAAAGGCCTATAAATACCAGGTCATTTTAATGATATCATATCTATTTAATTTTGACACTCTACAAGAACTCTTCCAAATTACTGATATATGTAAAAACTCTAACTTTTGCAAGTCATGAACTAATTTTTCCAATACTTTTAATTATCAAGAGGTTTGTTTTACTTCAAGATACACTAATCGTTGTGATTACAATTGAGGGATTCTATGGATAAGAAGACAATGGTGTAGATATTTTGTGGATTGAGGGATTCCAAGTCTAGGAGGACAGAGGTTTTGGTCACCTTCTTGATCTAGGGATGACAGGGATAGGCAGAAAGACCAAATCTGATAATCATATCGAGGGCTTACCCTAGTGTGCATAAGACAAACTTTCCTGAAAGTATAAATAAAGGGAAATTTATCCAAGGTTATTGGATACCCTTTGCTTTGGGTTAAAAGAATTGTATTCATTTATATGTATTTAATTTCAACTGCTGTTGTCAAATAAAGTGAATTGTTTTATATATTAATTTTTCTATTATATATTCCATTTATCATAACGGATTTGATTACAATACTTTTGTATTACATTTTGATTACTATCTTTTTAACTACTATTTTTGTGATTATGATAACTTCAATTACTCAGTATCATTCTATATGCATTATGATAGAATCATTATTTTTTTTACTCTGATTATTTTATCCACTATGATTGTGATACTTACCACACATACTGTGAATATGATTAAATACAACCAATGGAATAGATATCATAATCAACCTAATTATGATATCTTTTTAAAGGAACCCAAAGGCTAGTCTATTTTACTTTATAATAGGTTTTGTGAATTGAATTAAGTTTAATTATTTTAAGGTTAAAAAAGTTTTAAACTCACAATTCACCCCCCCCCCTCTTATATTTTTTCATATGCGTATACATTTTGATCCAAAATTTGGTATTAGAGACAAGTCTCCACAATACTAATACCTAAATTTGGAATCAAAGGAGGATTCTACTGGTTTTACTTTATAATTCTTTCAATCTATTTTTCAAGTCAGTTTTATTTCTTTTACTTGTTACACTAATGTATATTGTGTAAAAAAATTGTATTATTTAAAAGATAGTAGGAATAAATGTCGATTGAATTGAAAATATCAATCCCACTAAACCACCAATTTTCTATGGTAATGATTATAAATATTAGAGAGACAAAATGAAGACTTTTTTATTAATAAAAAAGTTTATAACTTTGTTATTCTAACTGGTAAGAATAAAATTATTGAAAAGGAAGTCAAATTCTTTACCAATTAAGAGAAGTAAGAATATCAATTGAATTATATGGTATGAAACACTTTACTTTATTCTATGACTAGAAATACATATAGCCATGTTTCGTCTTATGAAGTATCCAACAGTATTTGGAAGAAGTTAGAAATTACTCATTTCAGTACTTCTAAAGTTGTTAAGACCAGAAAAACCATGCTAAGACCCAATTATCAGGATTTTTAACTTCCATATGGATAACCTATTTTTAAGGTATAACAAAGGTTCATGACAATTTTTAATACTTTAAAATCTATTGGTGAAGAATGATTAGGTGATGAAATCTTTAAGGAAAAGGTTATAGATATCATTCCAAATGAATGGGAATTAAAGAGAACATTATATGATGGATTAAGAAAGATTACTAAGGTCACTTTTGATGATCTTTTTTGGAACTCTTTTTCAATATAATAATATATTGAAAAGATATGTTGAGAATGTAAAAATGAAGAATGGTGGAGTACCTTTTACTTCTGCTTTAAATCATATGAAAGAAAAAACTCTTGATAAGGTTATTAAATCATCAAAGACAAAGAAAGTTGTTACTCAATTAGACTCAAGTGAATTAGAACATTTAGAGAATGAGATATCCAATATTTCTTGAAGAATGAACAATATTGTTGGTAAAATTATTTTCAATATAGGTATAAGAAAATTAACAAGTAATGATAAGCAATATTTTGAAGTTACTTTTTACTAATTTAAAAAATCTGGACACATAAGACCTGATTGAACAAGACTCAAAAGAAAATACAAAAAAGAAATACATAATGATAGGAATAAGAAAAGTTATTTAAATCCAAAAGGAAAGAATGTTTTGAAATCCAATAACTCATAGAGTGCTATTGGTGAAGATTATTTTGATGAATCCTCAAAAAACAAAAATTATGGACACAAGAATATTGGCCTCTATACTAGAATATGTAAGAACCTAGGTTTTTGGAATGGGTCAAAATCCTGACCATGTTTGAATTTTTAACTTGTTCTGAGAAAATTGGGAAAATCTAGGAAGTTCTGGAAATTTCCATACTACATGTCGTGTACTCTAAAGTACACTCCATGTATGTGTTAGGCATGTCTGGCCATGTTCTCGCCGAGTACATGTTGTTTGTTGACTGTGTAGGAATTTCCTACTACACGGCATGTAGTATTGCTTGACATGTCGTAAATCCTCCTTTCTGTGTACCGGATAAGTTCAAGTCGTGTGTCGACCCATGTGGTGTGTCCAAGCTGTGCGGATACCTCCTCTTAAGTTAGAGTACGAATAAGGCAAATACAAGGCATGTAGTCCTTTATACACATCGTGTATTTTTATTTTTATTTTCTTAAATGAATTAGTGTCATGTCTTATTCTGGAAAACCTCTTCTTCTTCCCCAACATTAGAACAGTTCTACTCAAATAACTCAATGAACATCCCTTTCCCTAGAATCTTTATTCAGATTCCATTCTTCAATCTGTCAGTGGTTGTGGGATCACAACAGCAAGGCTAAAACCACTCACCCTGTTCCATTCTTGATCCTTTACCTCACACGTTTTAGTTTCCATCTGAGTAGAATTACTGGGGTTTGACGGAAACATAGATCTACAAAGATTGTTTTCTAATTGGAAATCAATATCAGATGTGCCTACATCTATGAGTCTCAGATATGTGGCACATACCTTCTTTTATGTTTTCACATACTTTTGGGTTGCACGACCTTTGGCGCGTTTTTTGGTATTTTGAGCGAGACCATGTTTTATCTGCTTTTTCATATCAAACTTATTATAAGACTTGTGGAATGCCTTTGGGTATACCATTTTCTGTTTTTCTTGAGTGAGGTCGGGCAAGGGGTCATTTCTCATCAGGGAATTTTGGACGAGGAATGCAAAAATGGTTATAATTGAATTATATGGTTTTAAACTATTGAGTTTAGTTTATTAAACCTTATTATGACTTTTTAGAGGCTTTCAAGATCTTTGTTCTGGTATGGGACAACACCTAGCTAGTGAAATTCAATTGTTTAGTGTGTATTTAATGTTTAAAGTATTTCGTTGTGGTTATATATGTGATACGTGTCATTACATATGATAGAACCCTTGGAGTTGTGTTAGGCATGGATAGATATTCTTGAGTGATGTTGATCATAGGTTGGGCTTGGCCCGGGTTATATTGGGTAGTTCTATCCATGGGATTGGGTATCATGGACATCGAATTTAGACAGTGTTACTATCAGGTTGGGCATGGTCCGGGTTACTTGGATGGTAAGTCCATCGGACTTGAGCGACATGGTTGCAGGGGCACGAGGTGTCAGAGATGTTGTTTCTTGTGAACTATTTTGGTGATTACCACTCACCCGGAACATTGAGTTGTGTGCACACAGAGATACTTTGTGATGAAGTGGTTTTGACAACTCGTGTAGGTAGAGGCCCCAGTTAGATGTAGTTTAGGAACTATTTTTTTCAGGGTTCTTTCTATAAGAAGTCATGTGTAAGGTGAGGATCCTTTAGGGGATAGCATTGAGGTCATCGTGTTGGGGGTAGAGGCTCGTCGTTATTTGAGGGAAGACATCGTTATCCCTCCAGTTACTTATTTGAGGGAAGCCATTATTGTCCCTCCAGTTACGTATTTGAGGACAAGTATCATTGTTCCTCTGAGTCCCTACTTCTTGCGCATGCCTTCAGGACATCGTTACTTGAGACACGTGGTGTCAAGGGTCACATGGTGCCGGGATACATGACAGAGATTCCGGCGTTAGCCGAAGTAGGTGACACTCCATGGTGGTTGTTGAGCACCAATAGAGTTTGTTTTATTTGTGCATCGTACTGTTTACTGGTTTTCTTTATAACTACATGCCTGCTTAAACACTTGTATTAGGTACACACCGTTGGGTGGTATCCTTCTGAGATTCATCTCACACCCTGCATGGGCCCTTCGGGATGCGCATAGTCTTTATGGATTTGCGTGCAGGAAAGAGGTCAGATTCAGGAACTAGACTACTTTATCTGTTGCATGGAGAGGGTATGGACTGTGAGTTCTTTCCTAGTAGGATTTTACTTTGTTTTTCTTTTTTCCTGTATCAGTACGCTTAATTATTTTGTAGCTACTATTGGTTATCCATTGGAACCACTCTTTATATATATTGACTTGCTATAGATGCATGCTTGGTTTGTTTAGTAGTTACAAATGGTATTCAGCATGTTGTTCTATTTACTTCCAATGTTATTGTTTATATATATTTCTTTCACAATTTATCTGTTTATTAATATTGGATATATTTCTGCACTACGGGTTAGGTTCGAGTCTACTGAATCGTTACTTTTGTTGTATGTTGTTTATCATTTCTCAGACCAGTACCATTATTATCCTCTGAGAAGGTATTGCCTCCCCACTATACCTATCAGAACCTTGCATCTAGTCGGTAGCCTTTGGTATTTGGGTAGGTGAGCCTAAGGTAGTAACACCAGCCCCGTTTAGCACTTTTTGGGTGGATGTTCACATTCAGGACATTACAGAATACCTTATTGAAGTCAATGTTTTATGGATAAGGTACACACTTCTGATTCTTTATAAAATATGTCTTTTAATAAAAATTATCAAGATTAAAGAAATTTTATATCTTATAATGAATAATAATCTTCATCCATTGATAATAATTATTTACATTCATATTATGAAGTCTCTAGATTTTCTAAATTGTTGAAAATAAAAATTGTAAAGTTAGTAAAAAACATGAATAAAATACTAGAATAAATTGTTTGAAAAAATAAGTATTGGATCTTTCTAATGATCTTGATAATAAAACTTTTCAAATGATTTCCATTTCTAAAAACCTTGAGGAACATAATTCTAATAAAGATAATATTTCTAAATATTTTTAGAAGTCATTTATAAAAACAAATTAGAAAAAAAACTCAATTCTGAAACTAAAACTAATATGGATAAGAATTTTGTTACAAAACTAAAGTCTGAAGTTTTTTCTTTAAAGAAAATTTTGAAAAATTATACCAATGGTAAGGAATTATTTGATCCACTCTATCCAAAATGTAATAGTTCAAGAATGGGATATACTTTTTCAAAGCATGTTTTCAGTAATAATTATTTTGTTCTTGAAAATTCCCTCTTTTGCACAAAATGTCAATGTCGAGGTCATTGGAATAAAAACAATTCTTTAAATAAAATTCAATCTTTAGGTTTCCACAAATCCCATTTTTCAAAAAAAAAATTGGATTCCCAAAATATTTTATACTAACATTTCCATACTCAAGAAAGTTTGGGTTCCAAAAGTCTCATTGTTTTTTTTTAACAGAGAAAGTTCCAAAAAACTGTTATATGGTACATGGATAGTGGATGTTCTTAGAACATGAATGTAAACAAAGACTTATTTGAAAATATTATTGAAAAGAAAGGTATAAGTGTTTCCTTATGAGAAAATTATCAAGGAAATATTTCTGTTATAGGTAGTATTGTTCTTCTTGGAAAATATTTGATTTCAAATGTTTTATTTTTAAAAGGTCTTAAGAAAAACTATATAAGCATAAGTCAATTTGTGACGAAGGTTAACTTGTAAATTTTTTGAATAATAAATGTGTAGTACATAATTCCAAGGATGAATTCATTCTTTCTAACCATCAGTATGAGAATGTTTACACACCTAACATAAAAGACCTTAGGAGCCAAGACTTATCTTGCCTTAGTGTAATGGAAGATCAATCTTTGTTATGGAATAGATGGTTAGGACATTGTAACCTTAGGAACTTATACAAAATTTCTAAGAAAATATTTTTTAAGGATCAACCATAATATATATTTTATTCTTCAAAAGTTTTTTACCTGTGTAAATATGGAAATCAACATAATTCAAGATTTAAATCAATTAGTGAAGTCTCAAATACTGATGTTTTACATTTATTACACATGGACCTATTCGGTACTATATAAACTAGAATTATTGGAGGAAAATACAATGAATTTGTTTTATTTGAACATTACATAAGATACCCATGGGTATATTTTCATGCAAACAAATATTAAGCCTATTGCTATTTTAAAACATTTTAGCTAAAGATAAAAAAGAAAAAAACATTCCATTGATAACTATTTGTAGTGATCATGGTCGATAATTATTAATTTAGGTTTTTTAAACTTTTTGTAGTAATAAAGGCATTACACATAACTTTTCAGATCCTTTAATTCCTCAAAAAATGTTGTTTTTGAAAGAATAAATCATATTTTCAAAATATAACAAGAACCATGTTGATTGAATACTCAATTGATAAACATTTTTGGGTTGAAGATGTTACTAAAACTTTCTATACTATAAATCAAGTTTTAAATAGACCATTTATTAACAAAACACCTTATGAGTTATGGAGAGGCTGAAAACCAAAAGTTTCATACTTAAAAGTATTTTGATTAAAAGTATTTATTTTTAATACAAAAGATAATTTACATAAATTCACACCCAAATCTGAGGAAGGTATATTCTTAGGCTATTCCACTACTTCTAAGTATTATAGAGTCTTAAATAAAAATTTGTGTACTATTGAAGAAACAGTACATGTCAAATTTGATGAAACTAACCCTTTGGTTTTTTTACAATCACAACCTACATATTCTGATGTGTTCTGAAAAATTTATTATCAACCTTTGATAGAATACTCTTCTAATAAGGGGAATACTCGAGAAATTAATTCTTAATCAATCACTTCGAGAGACATTCTACCCTATGTTGATGAACAGGTTTTACAATACCCAAGTCAGTTGTTTCTTAAGAATCAACCTAGTGATAGTATCATTGGTGATGTAAATCATCCTATAAGGACTAGAAGTTCTTTGAGAAATAAAGTATAACATCTAACATTTCATTCTCAATTTGAACCTTATAGTTTTGATGAGGCTTTAGGTGATGAAGATTGGATAAAATAAATGCAAGATGGACTAAATTAATTCAAAAGGAAAAAAGACTAAATCCTGGTTGAAAGACATAATGAAAACTCTATAATTAGAGTTAAATGGGTTTTCATAAAAAAATATGATGAAAATAGAGTCATTGTTAGAAATAAAGAAAGAATAGTTACTAGAGGTTATAATCAACAAGAGGGAATAGATTATTAATAAACATATGATCTGGTATCTAGACTTGAATCTATTTGCGTTCTATTAGTCTTTACAGCAGTCTTTAATTTTAAAATTTTTTAATGGATGTGAAGTGTTCTTTCCTTACCAAATATGTTCAAGAGGAATTTTTTATTGAAAAACCTCCTGGTTTTGAAGATACAAAACATCCTGAATATGTTTTCAAACATACCAAAGCTTTATATGGAATTAAACATGACCCTAGATCCTATTATGATATATTAACATGATTTTTATTATAAAAAAAATTTAAGGGATTTTATAATCCCAATATTTTCATAAATAATGAAAACAAAAATGTTTTGATTCTTTAAATTCATATTGATAATATTATATTCAGATCAACTCATCTATATTTAATAGATTCTTTTGTGAATCTTATGAAAGATTAGTTTGAAATGAGTATGATCGGTGAGTTAACATTCTTTCATGGTTTTCAATTTTCTCAAAAATCTAAAGGGACTTATATATCTCAACATAAGTATATTAAATATCTTCTTAAAAAGTATGGATATGAAAATACTTAGGTATTATTACTCTAATTGGTAACTCTAATTCTCTTGATCTTGATGAAGCTGGACAACCAGTTAATCAAACAACTTTTAGAGCTATAATAGGAATTTTACTATACTTAATAGCTAGTCACACATACTTAATTTTTTAAATATTCTTATGTGAAATATATCAATAAAATCCAAAGGAATACCATTTAAAAGATGTAAAAATAATTTTTTTATTTAAAGGGAACCATAGATTTAGGACTTTTATATTCTTTTGGAAATGATTTTGATTTTAAAAAAATCAGATACAGAATTTGGTGGTTATAGAATGGATAGAAAAATTATATCTAGAACATGTCATTTCATAGATGATTCATTAGTTTATTGGTCTTGTAAGAAACAACACTCAGTATCACTTTCCACTAATGAATTTGAATAAGTGGTATCTGGATGTTTTTTTGATCAAGTGTTGTGGATGCAACACACACTCATTAATTATGGCATGAGTTTTACTAAAACTAAAATACTATGTGATAACACTAGTGCCGAATATTTAAGTAAAAACCTTGTACATAACTCATATGAAAAACACATAGATTTTAGGCATCACTTTTTTAGGGATCACACACAAGAAGAAGATAACATTTTACAGGTCATCGGAATGCAAGAATAAATTACTAATATTTCTAAAAAAACATTACATTCTGATAGATTTGAATACATTAAACAAGATCTATGAATATTCATTGTAAAGTAATGTAACGACCTGAATCTAGAGCCCTTCCATAGGTGCCCCGTACCCGGTTCGCCACATGACCTCAAGCGCATTTCCCCAAATGTTAGAGGCTGACGACTAGCAGCGAGGGCCTTGGTAAGTTATTGGGGAAACTATGCCCTCATTTGGTAAGGTATACAAGGCAAGAAAAACAACAGTCAATAGAGAAAGCAATAAACAGAATAAAAACACCGAAACTAAACAGCGGAATCAATGAAAATATAATGATAATGATAATGAAGCAGTAGGTACAAGTATCTAAGGAAAGCATAAAACACAACAACGTGCTGAAATACAACTGAAAAACAAAGTACAAATGTAAACAGCAACTCCAGCAGCATCGCAAGCCTAAGCTTGGTCCTATGCTCTCCAACTCCAACCAGCAATCATGTACCCGAAGTAGAAGGGCCACAATCCCTATCCACACCTACAACCATATAACCTGTTTGGGCCGAAAAGTAGGACCCAAACAGGGTCTGAGACTAATCCTAGTAGGCAATCACCACGAGATTTGTGCCCTACTGTCAGTGAGTAATATAGAAAAAGTAAAAGAAATAAATGCAATAGAGAAACGGAAATACACTAAAGTAAACAATCCTACAAATCTCCATTCACATTTATTTAGCAGTTCAGTACAATCATTTAGCTATCAACTAAGGAACCTAGCAATAGCTCTACACTCCCAAGGCAAGAAAGTAATCACAACAGGTAACTCAGCAGTCTACCTAAACAGCAAGCAGTACAAACCCAAGATTATTCTTTGGCTTGGTGGACTCATCACAACCAACCAACAAATAAAGCACTGACTCTCTGGGTGGCTCCTACTAGAAAACCCCCCTAGTCAAGTAAACGTAAAAAGGCACAGACACTCTGGGAAGCTCTCACCGTCAATTCCCATGTGGTCTTGCAATGAAATATATAGACTCTCTGAGGAAGAAATTACATCTAATTCCCCCTATAGTCTCACTACGTAACTAAGGACACTCTGAGGAAGTACAAAGTCCCATTCCCATAGATCCTACGATTGATACTAATTATAACAGACTCTCTAGGGAAGCCATAATCGTCAATTCCCCCTTTAGTCTACCACACTAGGTTGACTCAGCCCTGAGCAGTTTAGTCATGCGTAAATGACTGTTATCAGCCTAAGTAAGTTCAGCAACTACTTGGATAATAGCTACAAGCATCCACAAGCATATAAATAGCAGGAAATACATGCAATCAATTCAACAGGCATACTAGCAATGTGCAAAAGGGTTGCCTCATAGGAAAAACCGCACCAAACGACAATTAACAGCCAAAACAAGGGGAAACTCCCCTAGGTTGATCCTCAACCATGCTAACAAGAAATTATTAATCATCCAATAACCTCAAGAATACAAGAAATATAAGGTAGATAACAAAACAGGATCATAACCCTAACCTGAGATACACGATACATGGGTATCCGGCACTTGTGCACCAAAAACTCAAGGACATTCAACGTAGGGAAACAAACAACCTACCTCAATACTAGAAGATTGATATTCTTTAACCTTGTCCTATGAATAATCCTAGAACGGAGTAAATCTGCAAAAATGTCTAAAGCGTTCAACCTTAGATAACTCTCACAAGAGGATGAATCAGGAAACAAGGCTAAAGCAGAACGAGGAACTCACCGATGCGCTTCCAACGCAATCTGTCACGACCCGCCCTCGGGGTCCGTGTCGTGACTACCCCAAGACCGCCTTCCATAGGCCAGGGGCTGGCGACTAGCACCAAGGCGTAAATCTCAAACCCGCCCTCGGGGTCTGTGCCGTGACTACACCAAGCCCACCTTCCATAGGCCAAAGGGTGGCGACTAGCACCAAGGCGTAAATCTCAACAAAAAGGGAAGGCATTTCCTTTGAAAAGTAAACAAGCACCACAGAGTAAGCAAGCGGAAAAGTAAACACTAAGTAAAACTGTAACAAGCTGTGCTGAAAGTAAAAGGGGCCAGAAATACAAGCCCAACTGTAAAGTACAACTGAAAAAAAATAGCAACTGAAAGGTAAAAGTCGTAGCGTCGAGTCGTCCTCTGGAAGTCCCACCTGAACGGTGGGTACAGATAGCCTCCACTGCTCCTCGGGTCCACCTGACCGCTCCAAGTACGTCCCGCCCAGTGGTCCACCTCCAGGTACCGTCCTGCTCCACACGCCTCCACCACGATCAGCGCTGTCCGTCGTCTGAAACCAACACAACGTAGTGCGGGCAAAGCCCGTGCAGGGGTGAGTATAAGCTACTCAGTAGGGACCCCGAGACCCCCGAAGTTCTCCTGAAATCCACAAAGAATAATCCACAAAGGAAAGATACAATCATGAAGTAACATCTGACACGACTTAGGTATATGCTCATACATATACCTAAGTCATCAATTCATGTTCGGCTCCAACGTCCGAGCCCAAGCACAACCCAGCCCACATAGGAAAGCAAAACGTATACCCACACAGGATAGCACAACACAATCCACAAAGGAGAGTAAACAGTAAATCCACACAGGATAGCTCAACACAATCCACAAAGGAGAGTAAACAGAAGATTCAGCTCACACAGGTATACTTTTCGGATGACGATAAAGATGATCATTGATCCATCTAAGTCGTCGGACCCACAAAGGATCAATAGGTATTAACCCCCGCAGTGACCCACACAGGATCGGACCCACACAGGATCGAGCCCACACAGGACCGGGCCCACGTAGGACCTGTAGGCGCTGGCTCACACAGAACCGCTGAGCGCTGACCCACACAGGATCGGGCCCACACAGGACCGGGCCCACACAGGACCTATAGCACTGATCCACGTAGGATCACTGAGTGTCGTAGTCGTCACAGTCCACTGAGGATCTCTGCAAAGTCGTCGCCGCAGTCCACTGAGGATCTCTGCACAGTCGTCGTCGGAGTCCACGGAGGATCTCTGCACAGTCGTCGCTGTCGAAAAAGCAGTCGCAGCCAGCACTAGGGTTCTCGCACACAGCAAGCTCGTTCGGGAGGGTCCTCTCCACGAGCCGAGAGGCTGATACATCAACTGACACAAAGTCCGAAGTTGATGTATCCAAAAGTTCCGTATCGTCAACAGGAACTCAACGTCGCAGACGGCGCGTCAATCGGACGCCCGGTCTGAGAGTTATTGGCTTTTTCGTCCCAGGGGCCCGGTTGGTTTTTAAGGAAAAACCAACCCGACCGTACTGCACCTGCGTCCAAACCTCGGGTGGAGTATGCCAAAAGATCCGTCTCACAAAGAGGAATTCAACAAAGCTGACGGCACGTCAATCGGACGTCTGTGGCTCAAGATATGAGCGTTTTCGCTCCGAGGGCCCGGTTAGTTTCGGGTACGAACCAACCCGGCCGAACTCAAAGTATTCCGAAACCTTGAGTGTGATATACTGAAACGACCGTCTCAATCCAAGGATCATGTTACCGCTGACGGTGAGTCGTTTGGAGGCCCGTAGCTCAAGTTGCGGGCGTTTGAACGAAAAGGGTCCGTGGACAGGGGGTCCGGGCCCGGGCCGACCCGGCCCGACCCCCCTGGGTCGGCCGAACCCGGTACAACCCGGTCCGACCCGGTCCGACCCGGTCACACCCGGTCAGACCGGTCTGACCCGGCCAGGGCCGGTCCGGCACGGCTCGGCCGGGCGGCCGACCCGGGGGGAGTCGTCGCCCCGCGTGACACCCCCGCGGCACCCGCGGGGTGTTGGCCAGACAACCGGACGCAGGGGGGGGAGCCGTCGCCCCCACGTGACACCCGCGGGACACCCGCGGGGTGTCTCCCTGGCGCCGGACGCGGCTTCAGCCGCGTCCCGCGAGCGCCGCCGCCGCGGCCGGTGCCTCGGCGGTCTCCTCCGGTGGCCCGATTTTCTTCTCGTCTGCGCCATTGCTCCTCCCGGGTTCCGTTCTTCATTGCGGGATCGTCAAACACCCGTTGCAGCACGTTCCGTCGTTGCCCGTCAAATCCGGACAAAAAAGAAGAACGGCGGAGGGTCGTCGGGCCGTGTTCGTTTGGCCCGCACCCTCCGCGTTAGTGATAAACAACGGGAGGAATAATTATCAACACATGAATTCAACAATATTTAAGGGAAATAAAAATTGTTCTTAGGTCCGGGTTCTTCATCCTTGAACGGAAATAACACGGGAAAAAGGGGAAATTCCAGAAATAAAATCCCTACCTCGAAGTCGTCGTCGAACGCACGTTCTTCGCGGAATGCTCGTCGCGGAAGGCGTCGCGTCATCGCGGAAGGACGTCGCATCGTCGCAGAATCCGGCGTTGAGTCATCGAACTCAATGGACCAAGAACAACAGATTTAATTTAATTAATGAAATCTGTGTTTTGGTAAGGAACCACAAAGGAGATTAAAAAGAAAGTCCGAGACTCTTACCTCAAGCAGCCGATCGAAGATCCGTCACGGAGGAAGAGACGTCGCAGAAGAACGTTGCAGGAAGGGAACGTCGGCGTCGCGGATCACGGCATCACGTCGTTGATTCCCGGGTTCGGAATTCTTCGCGTTCTTCGCGCTCTTCACGAAGGAGGTTGAAGGTTCAAGAACTCCTCTCAATGAGTAATCCTCCAAAAGATAGGTTGGTCTTATTTTATTATTATGCCAACAAACGAAAACGGGTAAGTAACGACCCATCAATTCGTTGAATTAATTCAATGAAAGAAACAGATCATTTAATTTATGAAATAAACCGCCCAATTAAATGGTCTGTTAAGAATTTAAGAAAACGCATCAGTTGACTTTCATAATGATGGGTTTTCGCGGGTGCGTTACTTAGCAGAAAGAAACGGCGGGGCTCATGCGGGCCCCACCTCACAAATATCCTACCAAGGGGGTAGGATATTTCTGGATAGCATCCTATCCGGTTCAACTCAGATTAATCTGTCTTTAAGAGGCTTCAAGTGGCTTCCAAGTGGCTTAAGTGAAATAAAATAAAGTTGTCGAAAAATTTATTTTATTTCTTAACTTTAATCCCGCAAATTAAAAACCACACCCGGGCAAACGCAACTCCGGAAGCGGCGTTTCCAAGCAAATACCGGCGCTATGATTTCATTGGTGCCCTTAGAATTCAATTTCGGGCACCGGTTCAAAAGTTAGAAAAACCCGCTCGTCCGTTCACTGAACGTACCCGAGCCAAACTTCGGAAAATGATTCCGGGCACACCGGGCCTTGGAATCAGGTGCCGTCAGAAACTGCGTTCTTGAAAAATTCCAAATAAAATTAAGAAAAAAAATTTCCTTGAAATTTACGGGTCTTTACATTACTCCCACCTTAGGGCTTTACGTCCCCGTAAAGATACATCAAAAACTAGGGAAACAAATGTGGGTACTGAGCACGCATCTAAGCCTCCCGCTCCCATGTGCTCTCCTGGAGGTTCCCGTGCTGCCATCTGATGCGCACAAGAGGAATCGATCGCCCACATAGGACCCACTCCTGTCAATCCGCTATCTCCACCGGGACCTCCGTAAAAGGCACCCCATCATCCACGTCTAGCTCCCCATAGTCGATGATGTGCGTCGGGTCGTGCACGTATCTCCTCAGCTGAGATACGTGGAAGACGTCGTGCACCCGGTGCAACTGAGGTGGTAGAGCCAGGCAAAAAGCCATCTCGACAACCCTGTTGAGGACCTGGAAGGGTCTGATGAAGTGTGGAGACAACTTGCCACCTCGGCCAAATCTCCGCAAACCACGTCGAGGTGAGACCCACAGGAAGACGTGGTCGCCATCCTCAAACTCTAGTGGCCTCCGCCTCCTGTCAGCATATGACTTCTGCCGTCTCTGAGATGTCCTCATCCGCTCCTGGATGACCTGGACCTTGTCTGTCGTGGCCCGGACCATCTCTGGTCCCACAAGTGCTGACTCCCCAGGGTCTGTCCAGCACAAAGGAGATCTGCAGGGCCTGCCGTACAATTCCTCGTACGGTGCCATCCCGATGGTGGAGTGGTAGCTGTTGTTGTACGCGAACTCCACCAAGGGTATGTGGTCCTACCAACTGCGACCAAAGTCGAGGACACATGCACGGAGCATGTTCTCGAGAGTCTGAATGGTCCTCTCCGTCTGACCATCCGTCTGAGGGTGAAAGGCGGTGCTCAGACGTAGCCGCGTCCCGAACGCCTCATGAAACCCCTTCCAAAGCCGGGAAGTAAAACGAGCGTCCCGATCGGAGACGATAGTCGAAGGAACACCGTGAAGCCGTAAAATCTCTTGAACGTAGAGATGCCCCAAGCTCTCCACTGAGCCCTGCTCTCGGATGGGTAAGAAGTGTGCTGACTTGATGAGTCGGTCAACAATCACCCAAATGGAGTCGTGACCTCTGGAAGTGCGTGGAAGTCCAGTCACGAAGTCCATAGATATCCCGTCCCATTTCCACTCCGGGACCTCCAAGGGATGTACCAAGCCTGCTGGTACCTGATGCTCTGCCTTCACCTACTGGCAGGCGAGGCACTGTGAAACGAACTCTGCCACAGCCTTCTTCATGTCCGGCCACCAGTGCTGTCGTCTGAGATCTTGGTACATCTTCGCCACTCCAGGATGTACCGCCAGAGGAGAAGTGTGAAACTCCCTCAGCACCTCCTCACGTAAAGCGACTGGTACCAAGTTATGTCCTCTGAAAAGGACGTCGTCCTCTGCTCCAAGGGAGAAACCATCAGGTTCCTGTCCTGAGGATATCTGCGCACGCCACATCTCACAGTCAGCATCCTCACGTTGTGCCTCTCTGACCCGCTGTAGAAGTGGGGGAGAGATGGTGAGAGACTGAAGGAAGGCTGATCTGTCTCTATCCACAAAGGATATCTGCAAAGCGTCTAGCTGCTCTGTCTCCTCCTCAAGTAGCTGGATGTCCGTCCTCCTGCTGAGGGCATCGGCTACCACGTTCCCCTTACCAGGAGTTTAGACTATCTCAAAGTCATAGTCCTGGAGGAACTAGATCCATTGCCGCTGTCTCAAGTTCAGGTCCTTCTGAGAGAAGATGTACCTGAGACTCTGGTGGTCAGAAAAGACTGTAAAGCACTCGCCCATCAGATAGTGCCGCCATGTCTTCAGAGCGAAGACCACTGCTGCCAACTCCAGGTCATGGGTAGCGTAGTTCTGCTCATGCGGCCTCAACTGACGTGATCCATAGGCAATCACGGCCCGCTCCTGTATCAGGACACACCTGAGTCCGGTCCCTGATGCATCGCAGTAGACTACGTATCCAACTCCCTCCTCAGGCAACCACAAGATAGGTGTGCTGGTCAATCTCTGCCTCAGCTCCTGGAAGCTCTGTTGACATCTGTCTGACCATATGAAGGGTTTTCCCTTCTTCGTCAACACTGAGAGTGGCTCCGCAACTCTGGATAAGTCCGGCACAAATCTCCGATAGTATCTGGATAGACCCAAGAAACTCCGCACCTCTGTCACGCTCCTAGGTGGCTCCCAAGCTAGCACTGCCTCAATCTTCACGGGATCCACTGCAACTCCCGCCTCAGAAATGACGCTCCCCAAGAAGTGGACCTCACGTAACCAGAACTGGCACTTCGATAGCTTGCCATAAATCTGGTGCTCTCGGAGTGTGTCTAGTACAACCCGCAAGTGGTAGGCGTGCTCCTCCTCCGTGGTCGAGTACACCAAAATTTCGTCGATAAAGACCAAGACAAATCGATCGAGGTATGGCTGGAAGATCCTGTTCATGAGGCTCATGAACACTTCTAGAGCATTGGTTACGCCGAAAGGCATAACCAAGAACTCATAGTGGCCATACCGACACCTGAAGGTCGTCTTCTGCACATCCTCGTCTCGAACTCTGAGCTGATGATAGTCTGACCTGAGGTCTATCTCCGAGAACCACCGTGCTCCCTTGAGCTGATCGAAGAGATCATCAATCCTGGGTAGCGGATACTTGTTCCTCACAGTCACTTGGTTCAGGCGACAATAGTCGACACACAGTCGCAAGCTCCTGTCCGCCTTCTTGGCGAACAAAATCGGGGAAGCCCAGGGTGAAACACTGGGTCGGATGAACCCCTTGCCCTGCAAGTCCTCCAACTGTACTCGTAGCTCTCGAAGATCAGCGGGGGCCATCCGATATGCTGGAGTGGATATCGGGGTTGTCCCGGGGTACAGGTCAATATAAAAGTCTACCTCTCTGTGAGGAGGTAGCCCTGGAATGTCGTCGGGGAAGACGTCTGCATACTGATCCACCACTGCAGGAAAACCGGGACTCTACACGTCAACTGCTCCAAGGATGAGGCTAGACAACTGATGAGTGATGGGTTGTCCTCTCCTTTGCGGGAGTCCATCCTGTGCTGCTAAGGCTCCCTTCTTTCCGGTGAAGGTGAACCTACTCCCGTCGGTGCGCACACATCGCACCTTGCGCCTAATGCAGTCAATCTGAGCATGGACTATAGATAACCAATCCATGCCCAAGATGACGTCGTAAGGCCTCGACGTCGCTACAAGAAGATCTCAGCCGAAGATCTCGCCTCCCAGAGTAAGCTCAAACGGCCGGCACCAGTGCGTAATCATCGAGTCTGCTCCCGTAGGAGTCTCTAGCCGTAAGGATCGAGCCAACGACTCTGTCGGAATCTCCGAGCTCCGAACAAGGGCAGTGGCTATGAAAGAGTGACTCGCTCCTGTGTCTATAAGAACTGCAGCAAGGGTGGAATAGACACAGAACGTACCTCGAATCATCTCTGGTGCGCCGTGGTCGTAGGCCTCCGTTGCCTGGAGCTGAGCCTGTCTCTGCCCGCCAGCTCCCTGTGGTCGGGGCGGATCTCCTGGTGGTGGTGGTGGCAGAGCCTCAAAGCGTCACCCACCACCTGCTGCTCGGCCAGCTCCTCTGCCTCATCCGCCTCCTCCCTGCAGACCGCCACGGTCGACCCTCTGCCTCTGCCTGGGTGGCCCCTCCACCGTCTACTGCTCCTCGGTACGACGGGTCGGGCTGTCACGAGCCATGTGGCCCTGCCCGCCGCACGAGTAGCACTACCTGCCTCTCGGAAGGCTGGCTCCGCGATGTGTGCCCTGCACTACTGATCCAGTGTCCCGATGTCGTCTTCTGGAAGGCCTGGTCTTCCTGGAACCCTGAGTCATCCGTCGGCTACCTGCTGCCGAAGACTCTGCTATCTGCCGCCCTGCGGTAGGTCTCGCTGTGGACTCAGCTAGGAAGCTCTCAATCAGAAGGGCTCGCTCAAGCACTCCTTCCTGGGTCGGGATGCTGAGGGAGATCAGCGACGCCCTGATCTCGTGTCTCAAACCCTTCTCGAAGGTCCGGGCCCGGAAGAAGGGGTCCCGTACCATGTCTGTCGAGTAGCGAGAAAGGTCGGTGAACCTCGCCGCGTACTGGGCGACCGTCAAGCTACCCTGCCGCAGTTGAAGAAGCTCCTGAATGCGCACCTCACGGAGGGTGGCCGGACGAAATCTGAGCGGAAGAGTCTCTCGAAGTCCGTCCAGATGAGGGAAGCCTCATCGTGTACCTGGAGCATCAAACTCCACCTTCGCCCTGCTGCTGCGTGCAGAAGGCTCGCCGCGAGGATCACCATGAGGTCTGCTGGTGTCCTCACTAGCCTGAAAACTCAGACGACTACCTCCAGCCAGTCCTCGGCTGCCTGGGGGTCCGTCTCCCCACGAAACCTGGGTGGTCGCTGGCGCTGGAACTCGTGCAGAGCTCTGAGGCATCGTGCATCCTCAGCGGTCAACGCTAGAAGCATCGGGGGCTCGGCGGGTAAAGGCACCGCTGGTGCCTCTGCTGTCAACGGGCTCTGTACCGAGGCCTCATCGCTCGGCGGGTTGTCGTCGCGCTCTACTCTCAGAACCCTAGCTGGCTGCTGTCGT
This sequence comes from Viscum album, assembly GCA_963277665.1. Classification (NCBI taxonomy): domain Eukaryota; kingdom Viridiplantae; phylum Streptophyta; class Magnoliopsida; order Santalales; family Viscaceae; genus Viscum; species Viscum album. The sequence continues at coordinate 1,912,726,352 of OY728127.1, forward strand.
CAGGCCATCCTGAAAAAGAAACAAGTGCGCCACGGTCAAAACAGTATACCTGGTGAGCTGAGACAAGTAATCACAAAGAAAACTTGAAACACACATGCAATCAATGTTTTCGTGCATTAAGTCAGAAATTAGAAGTCAGGGTCCTGGTGTACGGATACGTCGGCCACCGCACCAACACTGGACTCCCTGGACTGATAACCACACTCAATACGCTAAACACTATTTCTTCACATATAAGAAAGTTCAGAGTCTACGGTAGAACCGACCACCTTTGATACCAATTTGTCACGACCCGCCCTCGGGGTCCGTGCCGTGACTACCCCAAGCCCGCCTTCCATATGCCAGGGGCTGGCGACTAGCACCAAGGCGTAAATCTCAACAAAAAGGGAAGGCATTGCCTTTGAAAAGTAAACAAGCACCACAGAGTAAGAAAGCGGAAAAGTAAAAACTAAGTAAAACTGTAACAAGCTGTGCTGAAAGTAAAAGGGGCCGGAAATACAAGCCCAACTATAAAGTACAACTGAAAAGAAAAAAAACAACTGAAAGGTAAAAGCCGCAGCGTCGAGTCATCCTCTGGAAGTCCCACCTGAAGGGTGGGTACAGATAGCCTCCACTGCTCCTCGGGTCCACCTGACCGCTCCAAGTACGTCCCGCCCAGTGGTCCACCTCCAGGTACCGTCCTGATCCGCACGCCTCCACCATGATCAGCGCTGTCTGTCGTCTGCAACCAACACAACGTAGTGCGGGCAAATCCCGTGCAGGGGTGAGTATAAGCTACTCAGTAGGGACCCCGAGACCCCCGAAGGTCTCCCGAAATCCACAAAGGATAATCCACAAAGGAAGGATACAATCACGAAGTAACATCTGACACGGCTTAGGTATATGCCCATACATATACCTAAGTCATCAATTCCCGTTCGGCTCCAAAGTCCGAGCCCAAGCACAACCCATTCCACACAGGAAAGAAAAACGTATACCCACATAGGATAGCACAACACAATCCAAAAAGGAGAGTAAACAGTAAATCCACACAGGATAGCTCAACACAATCCAAAAAGGAGAGTAAACAGAAGATTCAGCTCACACAAGTATACTTCTTCGGATGGTGATAAAGATGATCACTGATCCATCTAAGTCGTCGGACCCACAAAGGATCAATAGGTACTAACCCCCATAGTGACCCACACAGGATCGGACCCACACAGGATCGGTCCCACACAGGATCGTGCCCACGCAGGACCTGTAGGCACTGGCTCACACAGAACCACTGAACGCTGACCCACACAGGATCGGACCCACATAGGATCGGGCCCACACAGGACCGGGCCCACACAGGACCTGTAGCACTGATCCACGTAGGATCGCTGAGTGTCGTAGTCGTCACAGTCCACTGAGGATCTCTGCACAGTCGTCGCCGCAATCCACTGAGGATCTCTGCACGGTCGTCGTCGGAGTCCACGGAGGATCTCTGCACAGTCGTCGCTGTCGAAGAAGCAGTCGCAGCCAACACTAGGGTTCCCGCACACAGCAAGCTCGTTCGGGAGGGTCCACTCCACGAGCCGAGAGGCTGATACATCAACTGACACAAAGTATGAAGTTGATGTATCCAAAAGTTCTATATCGTCAACAGGAACTCAACGTCGCAGACAACGCGTCAATCGGACGCCCGGTCTAAGAGTTATTGGATTTTTCGTCCCAGGGGCCCGGTTGGTTTTTAAGGCAAAACCAACCCGACCGTACCCCACATGCGTCCAAACCTTGGGCGGATTCTTCCACAAGATCCGTCTCACAAAGAGGAATTCAACAAAGCTGACGGCACGTCAATCGGACGTCCGTGGCTCAAGATATGAGCGTTTTCGCTCCGAGGGCCCGGTTGGTTTCGTGTACGAACCAACCCATCCGAACTCAAAGTATTCCGAAACCTTGACTGCGATATACCGAAACGACCGTCTCGATCCAAGGATCGTGTTTCCACTGACGGAGAGTCATTTGGATGCCCGTAGCTCAAGTTATGGGCATTTGAACGAAAAGGGTCCGTGGACGGGGGGTCCGGGCCCGGGCCGACCCGGCCCGACCCCCCCTGGGTCGGGCGAACCCGGTCCGACCCGGTCAGACCGTTATGACCCGGCCAGGGCCGGTCCAGCTCGGCTCTGCCGAGCGGCCGACGCGGGGGGAGCCGCCGCCCCGCGTGACACCCCCGCGGCACCCGCGGGGTGTCGGCCAGACAACCGGACGCGGCTGAAGCCACGTCTTGGGTGACACGGGGGGGAGCCGCCGCCCACGCGTGACACCCACGGGACACCCACGGGGTGTCTCCCTGGCGTCGGACGCGGCTTCAGCCGCGTCCCGCGAGCGCCGCCACCGCGGCGGTCTCGTCCGGCAGCGCGCCGGGCGCCGCCGACGCCGGCTTCCGCGGGCCACCGGAGTCGCTCCGGTGGCCCAATTTTCTTCCCGTCTGCGCCGTTGCTCCTCCCCGGTTCCGTTATTCACTGCGGGATCATCAAACATCTGTTCCGGCACGTTCCGTCGTCGCCCGTCAAATCCGCACAAAAACGAAGAACGGCGGAGGGTCGTCGGGCCGTGTTCGTTTGGCCCGCACCCTCCGCGTTAGTGATAAAAAACGGGAGGAATAATTATCAACACATGAATTCAACAATTTTTAAGGGAAATAAAAATTGTTCTTAGGTCTGGGTTCTTCATCCTTGAATGGAAATAACACGGGAAAAAGGGGAAATTCCAGAAATAAAATCCCTACCTCGAAGTCGTCGTCGAATGCATGTTCTTCGCGGAATGCTCGTCGCGGAAGGCGTCGCGTTGTCGCGGAAGGACGTCGCGTCATCGCAGAATCCGGCGTTGAGTCGGCGAACTCAACGGACCAAGAACAATAGATTTAATTTAATTAATTAAATCCGTGTTTTGGTAAGGAACTACAAAAGAGATTAAAAAGAAAGTCTGAGACTCTTACCTCAAGCAGCCGATCGAAGATCCGTCGCGGAGGAAGAGACATCGCAGAAGAACGTTGTAGGAAGGGAACGTCGGCGTCGTGGATCACGGTGTCGCGTCGTCGATTCCCGGGTTCGGCGTTCTTCGCGTTCTTCGCGCTCTTCGCGAAGGAGGTTGAAGGTTCAAGAACTCCTCTCAACGAGTAATCCTCCAAAAGATAGGTTGGTCTTATTTTATTATTATGCCAACAAATGAAAACGGGTAAGTAACGACCCATCAATTCGTTGAATTAATTCAACGAAAGAAACAGCTCATTTAATTTACAAAATAAACCGCCCAATTAAATGGTCTGTTAAGAATTTAAGAAAACGCATCAGTTGACTTTCATAATGACGGGTTTTCGCGGGTGCGTTACTTAGCGGAAAGAAACGGTGGGGCTCGTGCGGGACCCACCTCACAAATATCCTACCAATGGGGTAGGATATTTCTGGATAGCATCCTATCCGGTTCAACTCAGATTAAGCCGTCTTTAAGAGGCTTCAAGTGGATTCCAAGTGGCTTAAGTGAAATAAAATAAAGTTGTCGAAAAATTTATTTTATTTCTTAACTTTAAGCCCGAAAATTAAAAACCACACTCGAGAAAACGCAACTCCGGAAGAGGAATTTCCAAGCAAATACCGGCGCTGCGATTTCATTGGTGCCCTCAGAATTCTATTCCGGGCACCGGTTCAAATGTTAGAAAAACCCACACGTCCGTTCACTGAACGTACCCGAGCCAAACTTCGAAAAATGATTTCAGGCACACCGGGCCTCGGAATCAGGTGCCGTCAGAAACTGCGTTCTTGAAAAATTCCAACGAAAATTAAGAAAACAAATTTACTTGAAATTTACGGGTCTTTACACAATCGATGGCTGCTGGAACATAGTTTGGATGGAGGCACGGCGGCTCAGAGAATATTCAGTCATACGGTCTCTCTCGGACGAACGAAACCTGGAGAAGAAAATGCTTCTATGCATCAGGCGCGACCCCGGTCCATTTAATGATAAAAAAAGTACACGGTGTGTACTATGTCATTTCCGTACTCTGCCAAAATCTACCTCCACATCACCCTTACACACCGTGTGTGTGGCCTGGACACGGCCAACACACGACTTTGGTAGGAAAAGAGTACATGGCGTGTACTCAGAAACTACATGGTGTATACTTAAAAAATTTCCAGAAAATTCATTTTTCTCAAAAACTCTAGAAAAAGGAAAAGCGTACCTGAAAAGAAGATCCAGGTTCTTACAAACTTCCCCCCTTAAAGAAATTCATCCCTGAATTTCCCTAACGAGTCGGAGAAGAAGAAACCCTGAATAGCTCCAGCTACTGTGATCGTACATCAGCCTCCCTCTCCCAGGTCTCATCCTGTACTCGCCCGTGCTGCCATAGCACCCATACCAGAGGAACAGACCGCCCGTGGAGAAACTTCTTACTTTGATCGAAAATCCGGATAGGATGCTCCTCGAACGATGCATCTGCTTCAAGCTGGACTTCCTTGGGCAGAAAGACGTGAGACAGGGCTGAAAAGTAACGTTGGAGCTGAGAGACGTGGAAGACGTCGTGCATGTCCCGATACCTCTGAGGTAGATGCAACCGATAGGCAATCGGCCCAACTATCTCCAAGACCTCAAATTGCCCGAAGTACCGTGGTGAAATCTTACCCTATATTTGAATCCTCTTGTTCCCCAACCTTGATACGACACACAAGAAAACCTGTTCACCGACCTCAAACTCCAGAGGTCATCTCCGCTGATCAGTATAAGACTTCTGCCGATATTGCGCTGTAGCCATCCTCTTCTGAATCAGCTCTATCTGCTCTGAAGCCTCCTGAACAAGATGAGGTCCCAACAAAGTTGCCTCTCCTAACTCCAGCCAGCATAAAGGTGATCGGCATGGCCTACCGTACAAAGCCTCGTATGGCACCATCTGAATGGTCACTTGAAAACTATTGTTGTAGGGGAACTCCACTATAGTAATATGCTTCTCCTAAGAACCGCCAAAGTCCTGGATGTAAGCTCGGAGCATATCCTCAAGTACCTGGATCGTGCACTCAGACTAGCCATCAGTCTGAGGGTGGTATGTTGTACTCAAAAGTACCTGTATACCCAAGGCCTTCTAAAGTCTCTACTGGAACTGAGAGGTAAAGTGCACATCCCAGTCAGAAATAATGGATTGTGGAACTCCATGCAGACAAATGATCTCCCAGATGTAAAGTCGTCCTAGATCATCGACACTGAAAGTCTTTTTGATTTGCAAGAAGTGAGAAACCTTTGTAAGCCAGTAGACGACGACCCACACCGCCTCGTTTCCTCTCGACGATGTTGGCAAACCAGTCATAAAGTCCATTGTGACGTCGTTCCACTTTCACACTGGAATGGGTAGCTGCTGTAAAAGCCTTGTTGGTCGCTGGTGCTCCGCCTTTACATGCTGACTGGTGGAACATCTCATGAAAAAACCAGCCACATCTCTCTTTATACCAGGCCAGCAATACTTGCGGTGTAAATCATGGTACATCTTGGTGACTCCAGGATGAACTTCCCAAATGGAGGAATGGAAGTCTTGCATCAGTTTTTCGCGTATATCTGCTGGCACCCATACGCGTCCCCAGAAATGCAAGATCTCATCATCGCCAACGGTCCACCCGAGAAGAGGTTTCTCTCCTGCCATGATTTCCCGTAGGACTCTCCCTTCTGAATCTTCCAGCTGCCTCATTCAGACTCGGTCCAGAAGTGCAGAGGTAACAGCCATAGAAGATAGGAAATTCTGCCCCTGCCTGTCGTGCACCTCCAAATGCATCTCCGAGAACAGATCCATTAGTTTCCACTCACTGTTGGCCTCCTGAACTGCCTGTATTTGAGTTCTCCTGCTCAGTGCATCGGCCATAGAATTTCCTTTTCCAGGCGTATAGGAAAGCTCGAAATCGAAGGACTGGAGATACTCCACCCACCTCTGCTATCTCACATTCATGTCACACTGCGTGAAGATGTACTTGAGACTTTTTTGGTCAGTGTATACCACAAAATGCTCTCCCAGAAGTTAATGTCTCTAGCAACGTAAAGCATGAACAACTGCAGCCAACTCTAGGTCATGCGTAGGATAATTCCTCTCATGTGGCCTCAACTGCCGAGATCCATACGCAACCACTCGATCCTCCTGCATAAGCACTGCTCCAAGTCCGATGCCAGATGCATCACAGAAAACTGTATTGCTCTTGCCCGGCTCTGGAAAAACTAGGATCGGTGCTGAATTCAATCTCTCGTTCAGCTCCTGGAAGGCTGAGTCACAGGCTTCTAACCAAAAAAACTTCACCCCCTTCTTAGTCAAGCCTATCAATAGTGCTACTAGGCATGAGAAGTCCTATATAAACTGCATTTAGTAACCAGCCAGCCCCAAGAAGCTTTGTACCTCGAAGACATTCTTCGGCTACTCCCAGGGAACTACTGCTCTCACCTTTTCTGGGTCTACTGATACTCCTGTCTCTGAGATGACATGACCCAGTAAGTGAATCTCATCCATCCAAAAGTGGCACTTCGAGAGTTTAGCATAAAGCTGATGCTCCCTCAGTGTACTCAAAAAGATCTCAAGATGGGTTGCATGGTCATGTCGAGAGTGAGAGTACACCAAGATATCGTCCACGAAGACCACGACAGAGGAATCCAAGTAAGGATGGAACACTCGGTTTATCAGTGCCATGAAAACTCTTGGCACATTCGTAAGACTGAATGGAATAACCGTATACTCATAGAGACCATACCTACTCCTGAAGGTTGTCAGAGGTATATCTGAAGTTCTAACGCGCAGATGATGATAACCGGGCCTCAAATCGATCTTCGAGAGAACCTGAGCTCCTCAAAGCTGATCGAATAGATCATCAATCCTTGTCAAGGGATATCGGTTCTTGACCGTTAACTGGTTCAAATTCCGATAATCCACGCAAAGCCTAAGGGTACCGTCTGCCTTCTTCGCGAACAGAATAGGCGAACCCCAAGGAGAAGTACTGGGTCTGATGAAACCCTTTCCCTGAAACCCATCCAACTACTTCTTCAGCTCCTACAACTCAGAGGTAGCCATCCTATATGGATGAATGGACACTGGTGTTGCTCCTGGCACGAGCTCAATCGAGAAGTCTACCTCACACTCTGGAGGCAAACCTGAAAAGTCTTCTGGGAAGACATCTGGAAAGAGATCAACCACTGGAGGAAAATCTAACTGTGAAGTCCCCTGGTCATCCAGATAAAGACTAGAAATCTGGGCTATAAATCCTTCTAGCCCATGATGCTTGAGTCCGGCTCGACTCTCTTAAACATCCCAATCTCCCTTATGAAGGAAGTATTCACCCTCTAGTGATACGAAACTCACCCTACGACGATAGTAATCGACAATTGCCTGGAAGGGAACCAACCAGTCCATACTGAGAATGATTTCGTAGCCCATCATATCTAGGACATTGAGGTCCCATAAGAAATGATACCATGCAACCTTGAGAGGGCACTCCTTGCACTGACGTATGCTAGATGTCCTTGTTCCCAAGGGCGTGTTGAGAGTCAACATGTCAGCAGACAAAAAGACACAGAGCTCAAGGCTTTCCACGACAGCAACAGAGATAAAGCTATGTGAAGCACCAGTATAGAAAAGAGATGAAGATAAAACTGAGGCTACTAAGATCGTACCTCGAACTATAGAGGGTTTGGGATCCTGCTCCTGATGAATCTGCTCTACAACAAAAGTCTAGCCGGTACCGCGGCCCTGTGTAACCTGAAAACCCTGAGCTGCTCCTCCCTGAGCCTGACCACTGCATCCACGGCCTCTACCCAGACCTGAACGACCTACATAACTCCAGCCCCCAGTCTGCTGTGGAGCTGGTAATCCTGCTCCTGGACACGAGGTCAAAACTGATCCTCCTTCACTAGCCGCTGGAAGGGGAACCTTGTAGAAACGCTGCAGGTGACGCATCCTGCTGCAGGCTCAGCACTCCACTGGGTCCCTCAAGCACTGGGGCTTCTTATACCCGCTCCTCCCACACTGATAACACACCACATGGGTTCCAGAAGGGGCATCTCATCTACCATATGGGATACCTCACTTCCTCGGGTCGCCTCGGGTAGACTCTCGGTGGCACTTCCTACTATCTTCCTGGAGGGAATCAGCCTTGGATGTTGTACCGCCCCAGTCCACAGCTCCAGTATCCCTCAGGTTTCTCTCTGTGATGAGTGCCTGGTTGACTATCATAGTAATAGAAGTCAACTAAAAGACATTCACCTGTGATATGATCTCTGGTCTGAGGCCTTCCTCAAACTTCCTCGCTAGAAACAGCTGATCATTCCCCAGAACGGGAGTGAATCTCTGTAACTCAGTGAAGCGGGAGGAATACTCCATAACTGAGAGAGTACCCTACTGTAGGCTCATGAACTCCCTGGCTATGTCAGCCCTCAGTGTCGCTGGGTAGAAGTAGTCATAAAACGTACGTTGAAACTCATCCCAAGCCATAGCCTAATGGTGCCCCGTCTGAGAGCCTATGTCCCACCACCTCTTGGAGGATTCACGCAGCATATACGTCGCAAGATTCACCCTCCTCTCTGGAGGTGTCTCCAGATGCTCGAAGATGGACAGCATGGCTTCCATCCATGACTCTACAGCCTGAGGTCCTCCATCCCCTGTGAAAGTGGGAGGATGCTGCTGCTGGAAGACCCGCGTCAGCTCTGCCATAATCGGGGTAGGATGCTGAACTCCGTGGAAGGTCTACATGAATCTCATGAAACCCTCTCTGAACTGAGCGTCGACACCAGTGTCTGGAATCACTGCAGGTTCCATGTCTGGAACGATGGGTGGAACTACTGGCAGTCCCTGATCGGTCGTATCAGGCGTACGATCTCTTCCTCGTTCCTAGCGTGCAGTAGGAGGACGTCTCGGTGCCATAACTCTGAAAGAACAAAACACACCTTCATTAAAGAAGAATACAGTTCCAACAAAGGAGAGTAAAATAGAACAGGAGGGAAAAGACTTTAAATATGGAAAAACATGACTACACGGCGTGTAGTACCACTACATGACGTGTTTCTTAAAAGTCTACCCAGGGTTTGTACCTTGGACATACATGGCCGTGTAAAAAACCCGACTTTACGGGGTATTCTTAGACTACACGGCATGTACTGACCTTTTTCTCCCTGCCCAGTTACTCCAACATGACTAAGTAACACGGACTGTCCCTGCCGAAGACTACATGGCGTATTCTTAGACTACACGGCATGTACTGACCCTTTTCTCCCTGCCCAGTTACTCTTATACGACTAAGTCACACAGACTGTCCCAACCGAAGACTACATGGCGTGTTTGAGGTAGACATGGCTTATACTGGACATTCCTTACCTGGGTCGTGTTGTTAGCGACACGGCATGACACATGGTCGACACTACACGGCGCGTTCCCTAGGGACACGACATGCACTTGAAGGGAAACCTTGGACTATGTTGATCGTGACACAGCCAAATACTCGACTGATCCTTACACGGCGTGTTCAGAACAAACACGGCGTGTATAACAGAAGATAACATCGACCCGTGTTTTTCATGACACGGCTGGGTACCTGGGAAAGGATACACAACGCGTGCATACCGAACACAGCATGTACTAAACATGAATTAACTGGCCCGTGTTGTTAGTTACACGGTTGGGCTCATAGTTAACCCCTACACGGCGTGTACTTAAAGTATGCGGCGTGTTTCTGAAAACCATTTGTAGCTCTGTGTCCCTGTCCACACGGTCAGTGACATGGCCAAAAACTACACGGTGTGTATCTATAAATTACACGCCGTGTATTTTGGGTTTTTCTGGAGAATCACCTCAGAACTGCACCGGAGCCCAGAAAACACAGAAAAAAGGAGGTTAAGGTTCCAAATTCTGATCCGTGGGGGCCCATACTCCCCGCGAATCAAAGCTTGTCATCCTAACAATGCATGTAACAATAAAACAGTATAAGAACTCACGACCCACCAAATTCCGATCCTCGAGGGCCCATAACACTTCTAAGATCAATGTTTGGTTTTCGTGATAAGAAGTCTCCAAAAAACAATACCCTATCAACATAGAAGGAATTATATCACATCAACTATCACAACATGATGCATTGTCTATCACAAATCCTATCACAACAACATGCAATCTCTAATGAAACCTAGATGGCAGAGAAAAATGCATGGCATGTGATCTTCTAACCTGTGCCTATATGATGCATGAGATGGCATAGCCTCATCTCATCAGGTTGAAACAAAATTGAACCGCAATCATATAAACAGTAACAACACAAAACAAGTGCATCACCCAATGGTGAAATCAATTAAAATGTAACATTCACAAAACTCAAAACATGCAATATTTGAGGTAATCTATATTTTTTCCTATACATGGGTTCTAGAATGCCCGGGAACAACTATTTACCATTCATCTATTCCATCATATCCCTGTCTAATGTCGCTAAACATTAAGTCAACAGAAAAGGAAACAACACCTCTGATACCACTTTGTAACGACCCGAATCCGGAGCCCTTCCACTGGTTCCCCGTACCTGGTTCACCACATGACCTCAAGTGAATTTCCCCAAATTCCAGAGGCTACCGACTAGCAGTGAGGGCCTTGGTAAGTTATTGGGGAAACTATGACCTCATTTGGTAAGGTATACAAGGAAAGAAAAACAACAGTCAATAACGAAAGTAGTAAACATCATACAAACACCGAAACTAAACAGCGGAAGAAATGAACATATAATGATAATTAAAATGATGCAGCAGGTAAAATTATATAAGGAAATCATCAAAGACAACAACGTGCTGAAATAAAACTAAAAAACAAAGTACAAATGTAAACAACAACTCCAGCAGCATCGCAAGCCTAAGCTCGGTCCTATGCTCTCCATCTCCAACCAGCAATCATGTAACCGAAGTAGAGGGGCCACAATCCCTATCCACACCTGCAACCATATAACCTGTTTGGGCCGAAAAGTAGGACCCAAACAGGGTGTGAGACTAATCCCAGTAGGAAATCACCACGAGATCTGTGCCCTACTATCAGTGAGTAATATATCATAAGTAAAGGAAATAAATGCCGCAGAGAAACAAAAATATACTAAAGTAAACAATCCTACCAATCTCCATTCACATTTATTTAGTAGTTCAGTACAATAATCTAGCTATCAACCAAGGAACCTATCAAAAACTCTACACTCCCAAGGTAAGAAATTAATCACAACAAGTAACTCAGCAGTCTACCTAAATAGAAAGCAGTACAAACCCAAGCTTGTTCTTTGGATTGGTGGACTCGTCACAGCCAACCAAAAAATAAAGCACTGACTCTATGGGTGGATCCTACTAGAAAACCGCTCTAGTCAAGTAAACATACAAAGGCACAGACACTCTGGGAAACTCTCATCGTCAATTCCCATGTGGTCTTGCAATAAAAGATATAGACTCTCTGAGGAAGCACTTACGTATAATTCCACCTATAGTCTTGCTATGTAACTAAGGAAACTCTGAGGAAGCACAAAGTCCCATTCGCATAGGTCCTGCGATCAAAACTAATTATAACAGACTCTCTAGGGAAGCCCTAATCGTCAATTCCCCCTTTAGTCTACCACACCAGGTTCACTCAGCCCTGAGCAGTATAGTCGTGCGTAAACGACTGTTAGCAGCCTAATTAAGTTCAGCAACTACTTGTCTAACAGCTATAAGCATCCAAAAGCATATAAACAGCAGGAAATACATGCAATCAATTCAATAGGCATACTAGCAATGTGAAAAAGGGTTGCCTCATATGCAAAACCGCACCAAATGGCAATAAACAGCCAAAACAAGGAGAAATACCCATGGGGTGATCCTCAACCATGCTAATAAGAAATTATTAATCATCCAATAACCTCAAGAATACAAGAAATCTCAGGCAGATAACAAAAGATTATCAAAACCCTAACTTGAGATACCCGATACATGGGTATCCGACACTTTTGCACCAAAAACTCAAGGACATTAAACGTAGGGCAACAAACCACCTACCTCAATCCTAGGAGATTGATATTCTTGAACCTCAACCTGTGAATCGGCCTAGAATGGAGTAAATCTGAAAAAACTTTTAAAACATTCAACCTCAGATAACTCTCACAAGAGGAGGAATCAGGAAACAAGGCTAAAGCAAAACGGGGAACTCACCGTTGCGCTTCCAACGAAATTGACAGCGGCTGGAACAGAGGTCGGAAGGAGGCACCACAGCTCGGAGAAGATTCAGTCGTACGGTCGCTCTTGGAAGAACGAAACCTAAAGAAGAAGACGCTTCTTTGCATTAGGCGCGACCCCAGTCCGTTTAATGAAAAAAAAGTACATGGCGTGTACTTTTAGAGTACACGGCGTGTACTAGGTCCTTTCTGTACTCCGCCAAAATCGGCCTCCACGTCACCCTTACACACCGTGTGTGTGGCCCGGACACATCCAGCACATGGCTTTGGCGGGAGAAGAGTACACGGCGTGTACTCAGAAAGTACACGGTGTGTACTTCAAAAATTTCCAGAAAATCCATTTTTCTCAAAAACTCTAGAAAAAGGAAAAACCTACCTAAAAAGAAGATCTGAGTTCTTATAAGTAATCATTCATATCTTCTTCTTATTTAAATCATCTACTTACATTAATATACTCCTTCTCAAAGGTGGAGTACACATGATTAAAAAAATCTTATTGAGAAATTTTTTGTACTCAAATTATTTATACTCAAAAAATTTCATACCCAAATTTTTCATACTCAGAAATTTTCACACTCAAATTTATCATACTCAAATTTTTGTACTCAAATTATTCATACTTAAAAAAAATTTACTCAATTTTTTCATACTCAGAAATTTTCATACTCAAAAAATTTTATACTCTAAATTTTTGTACTCAAAATTTTCATAGTCAAAATTTTCGTACTCAAATTTTTCATACTCAAATTTTTCTAGAAATTTTCTTACCTAGAAATTTTCATACTTAGAAATTTTTGTACTCTAATTTTTTCATACTTGAAGACTTTTTTTACACACAAAATTTTTATAATTCGTTTTTAAAAAAATCAAAGCCAATATATTTATATTGAGACTCCAAAAGGTATAATTTATAACCTTACACTTTTCCAATTCAATTATATTTATTGGTATTTGATTTTATTTCAAAACATTATTTAATTCATGATATATATAATAATTTAAAAAAAAACAAAACCTCAAGTGCTCAATTTTCTCAATTGTAAGATCTTTTTAAACGAATCTAAGCCACAGAATCCCAAGGACTATTTTTTATTTGCCTATATAAAAGGACCCCCTACCCTGTCCCGCGTTGGTTGTCTCTTGTTTTGCGATGAACCTATGTTTCCCTTCAAGTAGCAGAGTCTAATGTTTTTCATGCCTAAATTATTTTATCATACTCATGTTAGAAACAAGTGAAACCTCTCACCACATATCTCAAAAAGTGAAGGATCTAGTTTCTTTAAAATATTTCTCAGTCATGAAATTCTTCAAAGATAGGTTAGTAAGAAATGTTTTTTACAAAAATTGTGATTCTTCATTGAAAATAATTATTCAACTTCAAGGATGGGAATTTGTTTGCTTAAGAAAATACAATACCCATCAAGATCTAATTCATGTTGAAGAAGTTAGAAATTTTTATAGTTCTGTTAATTTTGATAAAGATTTAAAATTATCCTTTAATATGTATGATGTAGGGATTAGTATGTCAGTAAAATAAGTTGAAACTTTTATAAGTGTACCACTAGAGGGTGAAACCTTTCTTCCCTATCAAAAGCTACCAAAATATAAAGGAACCTTTAATAAAGAAAGATCTAAGAAATACCTTTTCGATATTCATAAAGAGACAAGTAAAACTACTCATATTTTAGTGGACAAGTGACTTAGAAGGGTTTTTAATTCACTAAAAAGGTGATAGGGAAACTTTAAAATTATAAAAAAAAATATTCGAGATTACCTTGTTAATTTTAGAAAGCTAAATTTGATATTTTTTATCTTTTTAACCATCAAAATTTTAAAGTTTTGTGCATTCAAGTCACAGTTGATTATATTTCCATCAATTCTATGTAAATTCATTTCATAAAGTTGAAGTCTTTTAATATCATAATTGATTCATCACCAAGGAATATAAAATTCCCACCTATAAGTGATGATACAACAAAAATATTGAAGATTCATTTTTTTTAATCAAAAAATTTGTAAAAGTTTTTGAAACTTAAGTTTCAAAAGAAGTTGTTAGAGGAAGTTAGGGAGTTCCAAAAAAAATTAGTGTTGATTGTTTCTGAGTAACAAAATAATTCCATGTCTTATTTTACTTTAAATACAAAGAAGAAAAAATTTTATAGTGATGAAGTTTTTGCTCAGTGGAGAAAAAGAAAATCTGAATGAAAAGAAGAATACCCTCAGTTCGGTCTAGACCTTGCTGAATCCCTTGCCAAAAAAATTCATACTCAAGGTGTTCTTAAAGACGATGAGAAGAAAATGAGTTTAAAAAAGGAAAATAATTTTTTTTTGATGTTGATAGGTTTTTAAAATAATTTTAGAGGTAAATTGAATTAAATGTCATCTGGGAAGTAATTCAAAAAGAATCATTGACTCCCTCTATCCAAGATAAGGGAAATAATAAGAATAAAGTTGGTGAAGAATCAGTTCCACCAAAGGATTCTCAAAATAAATATTTAAAAGAGAATGAATATAGTGAAATGAGAGATATAGATCTGTATATTAGTGAATAAGAAGATAAAATTACGAGGAATAAAGAGAGTAAAAGGAAAAAGAGGAAAAGAAAGAATAATAATAGAAGGAAGATGAGAATGAAAAGGATTCTGTTTAGGAAGAAAAAATCTCATTCCAACATAATACTAGTAAGATATTAGGAAGTTACTTCATTCAAATTACCTTCCCTAGAAGTAGAGTCTTCAAAGAAATATACTCATGTAATTCAAGATGATAAAATCATTCACATTTTAGATAAAGATAAAGAGAGTAGGGCCTATAAAGATCATAACTAGAATTTGAAACATGATGCTGCCAGATCTCATTCTGGATAACTTCTTGATTATAAGGAATATATAGATTCATACAATACAATATCATTGAAAATATATCATTATATTGTTCAGGATCTAAATTGAATTTATAATACAATTAAATATTTCCCAAGTCTTGAAGGAAATATTTATTAGGTAGAGGATAACCAAAACAAAATATCGGATTAAATAAAACTTCTAAGAAAAATACTAATTGGATTTGAGGTTGATTTAAAAAAAATTGTAGAATGTTCTAATATACATAGAAAGGATTCAAAAAACATGGTTAAAAATTCTCATAATATTGATGAAATTATCAAATTCTATGAACATTCAATTAAAGATATTATAAGTCTTGTGAATGAGGTTACTGTTTCTTTCAAAAAAATTGTCTTAGTGATACTACTTAGAAAGTGAAAGGTTTCAAAAGCCCAGACGTAACCCAGTCCAAAGAAGTGAAGGATATAAACAAGAAGTTGAATGTCATTCAATCAAAAGTTTCAATGCTATTTATTTATAAGGATGAGATAATTCATTTGAATTTTTTTTTGATGAATGATAAGTCTAAAGTGCAATAAAGGACATATAAATATCAAGAGAAAAGGATTTAGACTCAAGAAGAAAATATTTTTATTTTTTAAGAAAAATTTCTCTCTTTGGAGGATTTAAACCGTAACTAGGATCAATTTGATTCAAAACGAGAAGAGAAGCTCAGGACTCAGTAATAGTATCTTGAAAATATAATGTATGATAGAAATGAATTCAATAAGATGAATACAATTGTTTTAGACCTCTTAAAGAAAGAGAATGATAAGAAATGAATTTCTGAACTCTATTTGTATTGTTTTTAAAAACATAAAATAAATTTTTTTATCATCTTTATATAGTTTGATTGAATATTTTCCATGTCTTTTGGATGAATTTTCTTTTAATTATTATAGATGATAAAATTATTTATTACCTCATATATTTTTGTTTCTCTAAACCTTTTTCGTGTATTAGAAGAATTTCACTATTCTCTTTTTTTAAATAACAAAGGGGGAAATTGATTTAGAAAGGGGGAGAATTTTCTTAAAGAAAAAATGTTATATACAGGTGGGAGAATTATTTAGTAAGGGAGAGTAAATTTTTTTAAAATAATGGGAATACAATCCTTAGGGATTTTTTTATCCTATGGGGGAGTTAGTCATATTCAACATCATATTCAAAAGTGTTTTAAAACATAGGGGGAAATAAGTATAAGTGTTTACTTCTGAATACAAAAAGTTCTTCAAAAAAATTAGACTTAAATTTTACTATGTAATTTTCTATTTAAGCCATGTGGTTTGTGCTTTCCAAAATGGGGGAGATTGTTAAGTCAAAAATATATTTTTGACATGTCTATTAATTTTATTTTGGAAATCACAAAATCTTTCTTAAATAATCAATTATTAACTCTTTTATGTTCAAATCATTTTTATTATGAATTATTTTATGAAAATAAAATCATATTTTATAATTACAATGTTCATAAGTGCCTATGTTAAATATTACACTCATGACTATTGCAGTAATGATTTATTATATGATTATCATAATGATCCTAGATACGATTTATATCATACACATTAGAAACTACTTAAATCATACACACTATTTAGTCTTTCATACTAACACTATGTTTTCAATGATATAAATTGTATTGAATATCATAATATAAATCATTGGACTCATTATTATCATACCCAAAAAAATTATATCATAATTAAAGGTTTTATTTTAAATAAAAATGATTTCATTTATTATATATTGATCAAAACTATGTTTTGATTTCAGTTTCAATATGACCATTAAAGTGATAGGTTTCTAAGTCCCTCTGAGATTTCAGGTGAAAATCCAACCATTAGTATGAAGGCCTATAAACACCGCAAAAATTGAATGAGCTCAAAGATAATTAATTTTCACTCTCTATAAGAGCTCTTCCAAATTACTTACACATTTGAAAACTCTGAATTTTACAAGTTGTGAACTACTTGTTCCAATACTTGTAATTCTCAAGAGTTTTGTGTTTCTTCGTGTGACGTCGATCATTGTGGTTACAATTGAGTGCATTTGTGGATGGTAAGATCATGGTGCCAATATTTTTTAGATTGAGTGATTCCAAGGCTAGGAAGACAGAGGTGGCAATCACCTTCTTGATCGAGGGCTTTTAGGGATAGGCAAACAGACCAAAGCTGATAATCATATTGAGCGCTTACCCTGGGGTTGGTAAGACAGACTTGCATGAAATTATAAATCAAGGGACCTTTACCCTAGGTTATTGGATACCATTCTATTTGGGTTAAAAATTTGTATTGATTTACTTTTATTTCATTTCCACTTCTATTCTAATAGAAAGTAAATTTTTTTATATATTCATTTTTCTATTCTATATCCTTTTTATCATAACCAATCTGTAAGAACCCATACCTTCTTTTCAGGTATATGACCCTTGTTTGATTCTTTTTATGGTTATAAAGTTAAGGGTGATGAATGGGAGAGTCGGAAGAACTTTGAATGAAGTTTTGAGGTAAAGGGGAGGTTGCACGGGCATTTCATGGTTTGTCTAACCGTGTAGCCAAACCGTGCATGGAGGGTATGCCGAGGTAGTAACTAACACATGGTTAGCGCACGGTTTTTATAACCTTGCGAGAAAACCATGTGGGCACTTAAGTGAGATCATAAAAAAGTGGATCTCACACATTTTCCCCTCTAAGTGGCTCTTTTTTCCTCCTAATCAGCCATAACATGGGATTTTTCTTCTCCTAAGGTCAAAGAAGGTTCTCCCATCAATCCAGAAGTGATCTGAAGGCTTCTCTGGGAAAATAGAATCTGAATTATTGAGGTATTTAGATGTTCTTCTTTGTTCTTGTTCGGTTTCTTAGATCTACTTAGATCTACTTTTCCTCTTCTCTCAGTTTCTTAGATCTACTCCTGTTATGGGTATATCTAAGTGTATGGATGACAAGTTTGATGAGTTTTGGTCTTGGTCTTGTTAGGAAAAGAGATCTAAGGCGGGTTCTTGGAGAATCAACCTGGTTTTCTTGTGCGTTCTTCGTTTGTGGGGGTTTTCATCAAAACCTTTGAGGTAGGTGGTTTGTGCCTTTATGTTGAAATTAATTGAATTTTTTATGAGAAGTCCACCAATACCCTTGAACAGGGTATTTCATGTTTACTATTATATCCCTATTGTTGCTTGATTTTCTTATATGGTAGAGTATAGGATTTTGTTTGTGAATAGGGTGAATTGTTGTGCTTTGGATGTTTTTCCCATGGATGTTTTCCTGTTTTGACCTTTGGGTCTTGTTTGCTCGTTAGGCTTCTATTTACTTTTCATGCCTAGTATTGTATGATGGTATCATTATAGTTCTAAAGTTCTGGTATGCCATAGAATGATATCCAAGTAGTTCTTGTGGTTTACCTTGGCCATTATGTGCTCTATACTTATGTGACTTACACAGGGCCGTGAGAACCTAGTTTAATAGAACACAATGAGAATGGATGTAAGGGCTTCTCAAGAGTGTCTTTAATTTACAATGCGAGACCACATGGGGAATTGATGTCGAGTGCTTCCTCAGAGTGTCAGTAGTTCCTCGACACAGGCCACAGGGGGAATGAGATGTTGAGTGCTTTCCCAAAGCGCCTTTAGAACAATGCGAGACAATAGGGGGAATTGATGGTGAGTGATTCCCCAGAGAGTCTATTCTTTAGCTGAACCAGTGGGGTGAGACTGTGTGTGCCTCTGAGAGGGTTGCTAGTACTTGTTGGTTGAACCATAGGGGTTAGGCTGTGAGAACTACCCATAGGGTTACCTATTTGTTTCTACTTGCTTGAGTAGCAAATTACTTGTTTCTGAATTAAATTCTTGAAATTGTGGATTGTTTTCTATTGAATACATTCCTTGTTTAATACTTTTTTGTACTTTTACCTTCCATATATTCACTGACGATTAGGAAAATATCTTATGGTGTTTTCCTACTGGGATTTAGTCTCACATCCTGTTTGGCCCATGCTTTTGGGGCCAAATCAATTATATTATTGCAGGTATAGACAAGGGAAAGCACCCTTCGACTTCAGGTACTTGATTTCATTGGAGCTGGAGAGCATGGGACCAAGCTAAGGCTTGCGATGTTGAGGATTTTCTTATCTGTTTTCCCTTTGCACTTTGGTTTAGTACTGTATTCAGCATTGTGACTTGTTTGGATACTTTCCTAGAAATATATGTATCATTCATATTTATATATATATGTGCTCCATTTGTTTACACTTTTATTCTTCCATTGTTTACTCTTATATGGATGTTTACTGCTTCTACTATTTCTTTTGTTTATCTTTCACTGTGTACTCTGCCAATGAGTTCATAGTTTCCCCACTACCACACCCAAGGCCATCACTACTAGTCGGCAGCCTCTGGCGTTCAGGGAAATGTGCTTGAGTCCATGTGACCAACCGGGTACGGGGTGCCTTTCGATGGCTTCCGGAACCGGGATGTTACAAAGTGGTATCAAAGGGTTTCTTTTCTCTTGATTTATTGTTTGGAGCCTATAGTTAGGGATAGGATGGAATAGGTACTTGGTAATAAGTTGTTCCTGGGAGTAGCTAACCCGTGTATAGGGAAAATCCATACTACCTCCTTTATAGTAATTTTACTGGTTTCCAATTTTACAATTGACTTGATTTCACCATTGGGTGATTCACATGTTTTTTGTTATTACCGTTGTTGATATTGCGGTTCTATTTCTATCTCAACCCAATGAGATGAGGGTATGCCATCTCATGCATCATATAGGCACTTTCTAGAATTCACATGTCATTCATTCTTTCCATGCCATCTAGGATGCATTATAAATTTCATGGTGTTGTGATAGATGCCTTGATAAAAATACATGTTGTTTCATAGAGCATTTATTGTGTAAGGTTTTGCTTGAATGAGCACCAAATTTTGGTTCTTGAGGTGTTATGGGCCCTCATGGACCAGAATTTGGTGAATCATTGACTTGTTTACCTTCTTTGTAACTTGTTAAAGATTCCAAAATTTGATTAATGGGAATTATGGACCCTCACGGATTGGAATTTGGCACTTTCAGTGTTTATTTCATTGTTTTCTGGGCTCCGAAGTAGTTTATGAGGCTTACTATCCGGAATAACCCAGAATAAATGCCGTGTAGTTTTGACTACACGCCATGTGTTCTTCTGTTCAAGAAGAAATATTTTTTCTTCAGTACACACCGTGTACCTTTTATACACGCCATGTATTCTCTAACTGTGTCACAAGCTATGTGGACAGAGACACAGGATAGGGAAAACCTTGTGGGAACATGTTTTGTACTAGTTATGCAAGTCGTGTAGTGAAATCCTACGAGTCTGGCCGTGTAGTTAACAACACGGTCGGTGGAGTTTCTTCTTATATATGTCGTGTCCACCTTGAACATGCCATGTAGTCTGACCTAGGTACACAGGCCGTGTCACTAACAACACGGGCCAGGTGAATCTTGTTGAATACACATCGTTTCTACCTTGAACACGTTGTGTGGTCTGACCTAGGTACACAGGCCGTGTGTTTAGGGTGTTACACAACTAGTTTTGGAAGAAGTGCACACCCATGTAAATTACATAAGGGAACACTCCATGTAGTCTTTATACATGCCGTGTAGTCATGTTTTGTAAAACTTGAAGGCTTTCTTTCTCATATTCCCTTATTACGCTCCTATTTTTCAGTCCTTGTTAATGTTGATCTAAGGTTTCTTTTTGACTTTGCAGAGTCATGGTACCGAGATGTCCTCCGGTTGTACACCAGTTTTCAAGCGGTGATCAGACACTGGATATGGCTGATCAGGGGCTTCCCATAGCTTTATCTCTATTACTATTGTGGATATCCTTGGGCTCTACATCTTTTCCTCTACCGATACTTTGACTCTAGACACATCGTTGGGGACTAGGATAGATAGTGTACGTCAGTGCAATGAGTTCCCTCTAGAGGTGGTTGGGTATCACTTTCTATGGAATCTCTATGTCCTAGAGATGATAGGCTATGATGTCATTCTCAGAATGGACTGGCTAGTTCCCTTCCAGGTAGTCGTCGACTGTTATCACCACAGGGTGAGTTTCATATCACCATAGGGTGAAACGTTTCTTCATAAGGGTGAGTGGGACGTCTGGGATAGTAGAGAAGGTCCAGAACATCATGGGTTGGGGAAAATTACAGCCAAAATTGGTAGTATTTATCTGGATGATCAGGGGACATCACAGTTAGACTTTCCTCTAGTGGTGGATCATTTCAGAGATGCCTTTCAAGAGGACATTTCATGTTTTCCTCCAGAGCGTGAGGTAGACTTCTCGATTGAGCTCATTCCAGGAGTGGCACCGGTGTCCAATACTCCTTATAGTATGGCTACACCTAAGTTGCAGGAGCTCAAGAAGTAGTTGGAGGAGTTGCAGGCAAAGAGTTTCATCCAACCCAGTACTTCTCCTTGGGGTTCACCTATCATGTTTTCAAAGAAGGTAGATGGCACCCTTAGGCTTTGTGTGGATTATCAGAAGCTTAACCAATTGATGGTCAAGAACCGATATCCCTTGCCTAGGATTGATGACCTCTTTGATCAGCTTCGAGGAGCCCGGGTGTTATCAAAGATCGACTTGAGGTCCGGTTATCATCAGTTGCGCGTTAGACCATCATATATACCTCTTACAGCCTTCAGGAGTAGGTATGGTCTATACGAGTACACAGTTATGCCGTTCATCCTCAAGAACGCACCAACAGTTTTCATGGCATAGATGAACCAAGTGTTCCATCCATACTTAGACTCTTTCGTGGTGGTCTTTGTGGACGATATCTTGGTGTACTCTCACACTCGACACGACCATTCTACTCATCTTGAGAACATTCTGAGTACACTGAGAGAGAATCAGTGATATGCTAAGCTCTCAAAATACCACTTTTGGATGGATTAGATTAACTTTTTAGGGAACCTTATCTTAGAGATAGAAGTTTTAGTGGATCTAGAGAAAGTGAGAGCAGTAGTTTCCTAGGAGTATCTGAAGAATGTCTTTGAGGTGTAGAGTTTTCTTGGGGGTGGATACATACTACAGACACTTCATACAGGACTTTTCATGCTTGGAAGAACCACTGAAAGGTCTAACTAAGAAGGGTGTGAAGTTCTTATGGTCAGATTCTTGTGAGTCAGCCTTTGAGGAGCTAAAAGGGAGGTTGACTTCAGCACCGATACTAGTCTTTATAGAGCCAGGAAAGATCTACACTATTTACTATGATGCTTCAGGTATCGAGTTGGGAACTGTGCTTATGCAGGGATATGGAGTCGTCGCATTCGGATCTCAACAGTTGAGGCCACATGAGAGTAATTACCCGATGAATAACCTGGAGTTGGCAGTTGTTGTTCATGCCTTACACTGTTGGAGACATTACCTTCTGGGATATCATTTTGTGGTTTTCACTGACCACAAAATTCTCAAGTACATCTTCACTCAGCGTGATCTGAATCTGAGAAAACACAGGTGGGTTGAGTATCTTCAGTCCTTTGACTTAGAGCTTGCCTATACACCTAGAAAAGACAATGCAGTGGCTGATGTGTTGAGTATAAGAAATCAGATACAGGAAGTTCATGAGGCCAGCAGAGAGTGGAAGCTTATGGATCTATTCTATGAGATGTATCTGGAGGTTCACGAAAGATAGGGTAAAACATTTCTTTCTTCTGTAGATGTTACCTATACGCTTCATGACCGAGTTAGAATGAGGCAGCTATCAGATTCTGAAGGCCTAGTCTTACGGGAAATCATTTTAAGAGAGGACCCTATTCTTGGGTGGACCATAGGCGAGGATGAGATCTTTCATTTCCAGGGATGCGTATGGGTGCCAGAAGACATGCGCAAGGAGATGATGCGGGATTTTCATTCCTCAGTTTGGGAATTTCATCCTGGTGTCACCAAGATGTATCGTGATCTTCACAGCCAGTATTGGTGGCCAGGTATGAAGAGAGATGTTTTTGGTTTTTTCTTGAGGTGTTCCACTTTTCAGTAGGTGAAAGCGGAGCATCAGTGACCAGCATGTCTTTTGCATCAATTATCCATTTCAGAGTGGAAGTGGAATGACGTTGCGATGGACTTCATGACCAGTTTTCTGAGGTCTCCCTGAGGGAATGATGCAGTATGGGTTGTCATTGATAGGCTTACAGAGGTCACTCACTTCTTTCCAATCAAGGAGACCTTTAGTGTTGATGAGATGGGACAGTTGTACATCCAGGATACTGTGCGCTTACATAGAGTCCCACACTCCATCATTTTAGACAGAGATGCATGTTTTACTTATCAGGTCTGGAAGGGGTTTCAGAAAGCGTTTGGTACATAGGTAATTTTAGATACATCTTACCACCCCCAGACAGATGGCCAGTCCGAGCGTATGATTCAGGTGCTTGAGGACATTCTTCAAGAATGAATTATGGATTTTTCAGGTTCTTGGGAGAAGAATATACCTCTTTTGGATTTTGGTTACAATAATAGTTTTCAAGAAACTATACAGATGACACCTTATGAGGCTTTGTACGGTAGGACATGTTGATCACCCTTATGTTGGCTAGAGACAGAAGAGGTAGCTTTGTTGGGACCTCATCTTATTTAGGAGACCACATAGAAGATATAGTTGATTCGGAAAATAATGTCTACTACATAGTCCCGTCAGAAGTCTTATGATGATCAGCGGAGACGACCTCTGGAGTTCGAGGTTGGGGATCAGGTTTTTCTACGTGCCACACCGAGATTGGGGCATAGAAGGATCATGAGATAGGGTAAGCTTTTTCTGAGGTACGTCGGGCTGTTTGAGATGTTGGAGAGGGTTGGGAAGGTTTTCTATCGTTTGCAGTTACCTTAGAGGTACTGGGCTATGCACGACGTCTTCCACGTTTCTCAGCCTTGACATCACTTCTCAGACCTGTCTCATGTCTTTCAACCCAAGGAGGTTGAGTTAGAGGTGGATGCCTCGTTCGAGGAGCATCCTATATGGATTGTTGATCGAAGTACGAAGGTTCTCCATGGTTGTTCTATTCCTCTGGTATGGGTGCTATGGCAGCACAAGTGGGTGCAGGATGAGACTTGGGAGATGGATGTTGATGTATGAGCACAGTGGTCAGAACTGTTTGGCGTTTCTTCTTCTGTGCCGCCTTGTTAGGGAAATTCGAGGAAAAATTTCTTTAAGGGGGGGAGTTTGTAAGAACCCAGACCTTCTTTTCAGGTATATGAACCTTTTTTGATGCTTTTAATGGTTATAAATTTAAGGGTGATGAATGGGAGAGTCATAAGAACTTTGAATTATGTTTTGAGACAAAGGGGAAGTCACACGGGCGGTGCACGGTTTGTCTAACTGTGCAGCCTAACCGTGTGTGGAGGGTCTGCCGAGGCAGTGACTAATGCACGGTTAGCGCACGGTTTGTATAACTGCGTGAGAAAACTATTCGGGCACTTAAGTGAGATCCTAAAAAATATTATCTCACACATTTTTGCCTCTAAGTGGATCATTTTTCCTCCTAAGCGACCATAACTCGGGATTTTTATTCTCCTAAGGTCAAAGAAGGTTCTACCCTCAATCCTAAAGCGATCTGAAGGCTTCTCTGGGTGAATCGAAGTTTGATTCTTGAGGTATGCAGACGTTCTTCTTCTTTCTTGTTCGGTTTCTTAGATCTACTTAGATCTACTTCTCCTCTTCTCTCGGTTTCTTAGATCTATGCCCGTTATGGGTAGATCTAAGTGTGTAGATGACAAGTTTGATGAATTTTGGTCTTGGTCTTGTTAAGTGAAGAGATATAAGGCATTTTCTTGGAGAATCAACTCGGTTTTCTTGTGAATTCTTTGTTTTTGGGGGGTTTTGTAAAAACTTTTGAGGTAGGTGGTTTGTTCCTATTTGTTGAAAGTCATTGAATGTTTTGTACAAATTCCACTAATACCCTTGAATGGGGTATTATGTGTTTACCATTTTAGCCCTATTGTTGCTTACTTTTCTTATATGGTAGAGTAGAGGATATTGTTTGTGAATAGGGTGAATTTTTGTGCTTTGGATGTTAGCGCACGGTTTGTAGGATGGTATGAATGTAGTTATAAAGTGATTATATACTATAGAATGCTAGCCAAGTAGTTCTTGAGGTTTACCTTGGCCGTTACGTGTGTTATACTTATTTGACTTAAACAGGGTCGTGAGAACCTAGTGTAATAGACCACATGGATAATGGATGTAAGGGCTTCTCCAGAGTGTCTTTAATTTATGATGCGAGACCACAGGGGGAATTGACATTGAGTACTTCCTCAAAGTGTCTATAGTTCCTAGACGTGGGCCACATGGGGAATGAGACGTTGAGTGCTTCCCCAGAGTGCCTTTAGTACGATACGAGACTATAGGGGGAATTGACGGTGAGTGCTTCCCTAGAGAGTCTATTCTTTAGCTGAAACAGAGGGGTGAGACTATGTGTACCTCCAAGAGGGTTGCTAGTAGTTGTTGGTTGAACCATAGGGGTTAGGCTGTGAGAACTACCTAGAGGGTTACCTGTTTGTTTCTACTTTCTTGAGTAGATGATTACTTCTTTGTGAATTAAATGCTTGAAACTGTGAATTGTTTATTGTTGAATACTTTCCCTGTTTACTAATTTCTGTACTTTTTCATGTCATATATTCACTGACTATTAGGTACAGATCTTGTGGTGATTACCTAATGGGATTTAGTCTCACACCATGTTTGGTCCATGCTTTTGGGCCCAAACAGATTATATTGCTTCTGGTATATATAAGGTAAATCACCCTCCTACTTCAGGTACTTGATTGCATTGGAGCTGGAGAGAATGGGACCAAGATGAGGCTTATGATTCTGAGGAGTTTCTTATATGTTTTCCTTTTACATTTTGGTTTAGTACTGTATTCAGCATTGTGACTTGTTTGGATGCTTTCCTAGACATATATGTATCATGCATCTTTATATATATATGTGCTCCGTTTGTTTACACTTTTAGTCTTCCGTTTTTTACTCTTGTATAGATGTTTACTGCTTCTGCTATTACTTTTGTTTATCTTCTGCTGTGTACTATGCCAATGAGGGTATAGTTTCCCCACTACCACATCCAAGGCCCTCGCTGCTAGTCGGCAGCCTCTGGAATTTGGGGAAATGCACTTGAGGCCATGTGACCAACCGGGTACGGGGCGCCTCTAGGTGGCTTCCAGAACTGGGACGTTTCAAAATCTTATTACGATACTTTTATATTAAATTTTGATTACGATCTTTGTAATTACTATTTCTATGATTATGATCACTTTAATTACTTTGTAAGATTGTATACTCTTTATGATTGAATCATTATTTTGTTTCTCTTTTATTATCACAACCACAATGATTATGATACTTACCATGGTTAATGTGAATATGATTAAATACAACATATAGAATACATATTGAAATCAACCAGATTATGATATCCTTTTAATTGGACCCAAGGACCCATCCATTTTTCTTTATAATAGGTTTTTTTATTGAATTAAGTTTAATTATTTTATGTTTAAAAACAAAATTTTTAAAAAATATAATTCACCCCCCCCCCCTATTGTAGTTTTTCATCTCCATATACATTTTTATCTAACACATCAGACACTCAAGTCGGCCCGCGACATACCTAAGTCATGTTCCCAATCACCCAGGGTGGGCAACTAGAGTCAAGGCATCAAAGAGTATCCAAAGTGAATAGTTTCACTCATAAAATAAATTAAAATAAGTACTGTAAATTTTACTAAAATTTTCGAATCAACCATCCATATTTCAGACATCCAAGATAAATGAAATAAACTACTAAAACAAATATAAAGTAATTTAAATTCTTAAATAGACATAAAAAATGAAAACTAAACAAAACCCTCAATACACCCTCCAAATCCCTCTCCTATTTCCAGCTCTAAATTCCTCTGTGAGCCCCACTAATATATTTAAATCCACTAATATCCATAACTAAATGCAGTAAAAGACATATTTGGATAATGTAATAAATAGATCTAAAAAGAACAATAAAACAGATGTACCTCCATATAAATCCAAGAGTCACTATCCAAACCGAAAGAAAACAACACTCCATGAGTAATCAAAAACTTATCCAAACCCTAAAACTAAGATATATATATATATATCTTTGTGTGTGTGGGTATAAAAATACCCAGTATCCTACCACCTACCTTTACGCATGCTAACTCTTTAATTAAAGATCCATTTTCATGCTACTTTGAGAATAAAAATAATGAATATGTTTTCCATTTTATAAAAAATCCATTATCACGTGAAACGTTTCTCGAGGTTTCGCGCGGCTCGAGGAAGGATCAGGGTTCGTGGTTTTTGATTGTTGAATTTCGGATGTCGTTTGTGCTTGGGGGATCAGTTGTTTGGTTATAAGGTTTCCGGTTCTCCTAAACCTTCTTTTACTGTACTTTTTCCTTTTCTTTAATAAATGGTCAGGGACTTTGTCCCTGGCTGAGCTTTCCTGGTAAAAAATCCATTATCACGTTATTAATATCTAAAAAATACTTTTATTTTTTCTTTTAAATGAAAAAATCACTTAGAAAAAATTTAATTAGACCACGCCACTTCTTTTGAAACAAAAATCATTTAAAACCCATTTTCTAAACCATTTTAGAAACATCCCTTTATAAAAGATCTCAAAAATTTATTGAAGAAAGAAGGATAACGTCATGGTTTAATAATATAGAAAAAAATTCAAAGGATACTTTATTTTGATAATTTTAAATAGTTAGAGAAATATTAAAAATTAAGCAAGTAAAAACCAAGAAAACTGGGAATCCATAAGGTGTTTAATGTTAGGCCTTATCCTAGGATCCTCATACTCATATAGATCAAACCATAAATAATTGTTCTCGTGCATGAACCACTAGATAGGATGAATCCAAATTTCATGTGGTAACCACATCCATATCATCATGTTGTTTAGTTATTGTTATTTTTTAGAAAAAAGGATAGAGAGGGAAGAAAATTTCCTAGTATAATTTTCCAAGTCATCCCAGATAAGTGCATGGGGTTTCCATGTGCTAATCCCATTTAGAACACCACACATTTTATCAAAATTACCTTTCATAAACCCATCACAATCCATTACATTTATCAAAATCACACATTAATCTTTTAACCATTTATTTTTATAATTAAAGGAAAACATTTAAAATAACCAAGATACATATAATAGGTCATAAAAATAGTCACACCATGGGATTAAATAATTTAAACATCCTCTATGAATCATAGTGAATAAATTAAATCATGAAAACCAGGAATTGATTATTTACTTAATAATATATTGAAAATATGTTTGAAAAACATATTGGGAGTACCAAATTTAATTTCCCAAAGGTTACCTCTATAATTATGCTCATATATATTCACACTTATATATTTCACTCAATGTGAAAATTCACATATACTTATTTGAATTGGTACATGTGTGTGTGTGTCTACTCATGTATATATGTATAACAAATATATATATCGAATGAAATTTTCAAACCCCAAATTCTCATTTAAAACCGGTCCAAGAATTCTTTTTTAATACTTGGAATTTCAATTGTTACTTTAAATTACCCATAAAATTTAAGAACCAAATTAAAATTTTATCTTTAGAGACCAAAACTACTTTTTAAATAACATAATTAATTTATAAGGTCTATTTGGGAAGTTTTTCAAACACATGGTGTGCACGGTTGAACAAAATTTATTTTTAACATGTTGTAAAACTCAATAAGTCATCTACATTAGAATAAAAATCAATTTAAACTTAATTTATATTTAAAATAATGCTTATAAAAATTTAATATCGTAATTATAAAATTAATACATGAATTTAAAACCCAATCAATCAATGGTTATAGAATTAAAGATTTGAGCATGGGGAAATCCTACCTAGAACCAATAGAGGTAGGTATGAAACCATTAATATGTGTTAAAGGGGACCTAAAGAAACATCATGCCCCCTAAAAATAAAAAACGCAAAAAATAATAACACAAAACCCAACTCGTGTTTCTCCTAGGGTGATCCATAGTAAGTGGTAGGGATAAAAATACAAGGAAACAAGAGGAAGAAGGTAAAGGATGTAAAGAAGACTTAACCTTGGATTATCACATGGGAAATTAAAGGAAGAGCAGTTAGACTCAGAGGTAAGAGAAGGAGGGAACCAAATTTGAGGGTAATACTTGGTGTTCATGGGTTTTTTTATCTAGAGGGGTGAGAGTGAGGGAGATTAGGGGTTTTAATTTTAGTGGGTAAAATATAAATTTTTAAATTTTCAATATCTGGGCATATCGCATGGTTTATCAAACTATGTGATGACTATGTTCCCTCCACTGGGTACATCAGGGAAGCCATGAAATTTTGATGCATGGTTTGGTAAGTTGCGTTCTAACTTTATGAAATGTTAATCCCATGTTATAGACATAGGTTCATGGTTTCCTCAAAAAATTTACTATCTGCAACTCGTACACCTATGCCAAAAAGCTAATAAACTAAAATTTAAAATGGTTTTGACCTAGTACCTAATGATAAGAATAAAATCAAATAAATAAATAAAATAATTAATAAAACAAGGTATGGTGTGTGGAAACAAAGAAATTCCCCACTAGAAACCCCTCTTAGGCCTGCAGGGAAGATGAGGGTGGCCCCAAAAGCCTAACTCCAATGGGTCATGGGTTGGTGACTACAATCAAGGATATATAAACACATATCTGGGATTAATTAACTTCATAATAATATGAATATATACATATATATATAATAAAACCCGCCAATTAACTTCATAATATAAAATAAATGCTAATATCGCATAATGCATATAATGTCTTATAGAATAAATATCCAAAATGAATACCAAAAAAGAACTCCAATAGGAGAAACTTGGATAGAAACTACAATCTTCAAGTTATTAATTCCTAACGACATCACAAAATCCCTCCTAAAACATGTAAAAATGGTTATATATATAAATAGGTGAGAATGAATATATAGTCAGTGGGATAATCCCCAAAACCTCACATGAAAATGTGGAAGAATCATATTAATGCCTCGATGAATGAACGACAGAACCAACTTTCACCTATACTAGGTCTATTATCACCCAACCTCAATAATTCTCACTCTCCCTATAAAACATAAAAGTATAGTAACATAGTGCTAAAAGAATATATATATATATATATATATATCATGACGGTACCCTGAAAAAACTTCCCCTTTTATCCATTTACTCTTACACACCAACAGCATATGTCTTAATGCTATCATCCCCTATGAGTAACTACACAGTCTCATCATACCATAACAACACATCACAATCACAAAAAACATATCACAACTTCATCAAAACTGCACATCATTCCCTCATCATAGTAGGGTATCATGAGCATGTAGGACATCAACATCATACCATACTCTTAATATGCATGACTCCCAATATGTACCATAACCTTGAACACATCATCACCACATCACATCATAGGAAATATAACTAAAAGCTTCTATAACCTATGCATAGTAACCTCAGGACATCACAACCTATACTACTTCTAAAGGGAGGGTAGGGAAGAGGGAATAGTCAGCCATTTTTTCCTCTACATCATGGATGTTTGGGGGGAAATGTGGAACCAATATCCTAATAAATTCATCAACCATGTTAACCAACTCAAGTGATGGTGTGTATGAAATAATAAGAAAATATCATGTATAATAGTCACACACAAAGATTAACTAAATTATTCACACCACAACAGTACTACCATAACCCATAATAGACACCATATCATTACTTCCACTCACTATAAATCATTTTCATCATTATACTAAAAACCAACCAAAACTATTATCACAAGATAGCTATAAGAATCATTATTAACTTCTCATTACACTCATCATTCATAATTCACAATTATTCCATCATTTACTAATATTCATCTCATATTCCATATTTTATTAATCTCATATTTACTATTACTAGCCTCATTACATTCATTTTTTTGTTCATTAGCCATATTGAATTTCAAACCATTAATTAGCTATTAGTTTTATTTACCTCAACCATTACCACTTCATCTGAAAACTTTTCATAGTTATTAGTACACTTGCAAATTTTTATCTATTTGTTACTTTAGTTATTAATTTCATCCACCATGACCCATTATTCCCACTTACTCTATGTTTTATTTCATCATTAAACCATGTTATCAAACAACTATAATGCAACCACACAACCTCCTCAAAATACCACATCAACCATCACACACTTCTACATGCCAAAAAATACTATAATAAGATAAATTTATACCCACTACATCAATCCACCTTTTCCTACATCAATCATTCCAAAAAAGTCACACTAAATCTATACCAGCAATTCCATCCACAAAAAAAATCCATCAAGACCTTGAAAAAGACAAAAAGTATAACCACATAACCGAAGAAAAAAACCACACTAATTACTATAGAAAGGAAAAGTGGAATTATCAGTTAGTTTTTAGTATATTTTAGAATCCTAGAATTAATTTAGGTACAATGGAAAACCATGTAGTACTAATCCCCTTAAGTTTAAACTCCATATTGTTATTCATGAAATCTCTATTTTGATCAAGGGATTAAAGGAATTTATAAACTCTTTTGACTTCATTAGTGGATAGTATTCCACCCCTAATTCCCTCATCCACTTTGTTTCTTAGTTTTTTCCCTCTATAGGTTTGAAATTAAACACGTATGTCTCCTAAAATAATAGAACTATGAAATTAGTATGTGTTACCCATGATCATCACGGTACATTTATCCTAGAATATAATGCCTTTTATAGTGACGGTAATTCATTGATTAATTAAGTTAGATCCTTAATTTCTAGTGTTTTTATTTGTAAGGATAGGAATATCCCCTTATTAATGGTTGAATTTGACCCATATTTGAATACCAAGTTTATAAAAGGAGGCCAGATTTCTCACTAGTCAGTGGCCTATATCATAAGGGAATACAAGAATTTGGTACCCCCAAATTTTACGATTAAACACACCTAGAATGAAGGTAATAGAGTAGTTGATTCTTTGGCTGCCTTGGGTAATGATTCAGACCTTATTTATATTTATTCCTCTTTAGGCTATTTTCCACAAACTTGTAACACTATTGTTTTTGAGGATGTGTAAGGCCATCACCACTTTTGGCATCCCTGAATTCATTCAACTTCTGCATTCCTTATATCAATAAGAATATATATTTCAATCCAATTATAAAAGGTGTTAAATATTATCAATTAGTAGAAAAAATGGGTTATCATAGAAATTAACATCAATAAGAACAAAAAATCATAATAAATAACATAGAAAAATGTGAAAAAATATGCTAAAACACCCCTTTTTATCTCAATTTCTTAGTCTATTTCATTATCTTCCATTGTTTAATTTGAACTATCCAAATAATGAAATTAATATCTTTTTATTCCCAAAATTACACATAAATAAGAAGGAAAAGTTTTTAATACTCTACTGCTTTGAAACATCAATGAAGTGGAACCAAAAGGATGAAGAAAATGAAGATTAGGCACTAACAAAATTGAATGAATCCCCTATAAAACATGGTCATAAAAAAATTTCATTAATAAATCATCAAAACTCTACCTAATACTGAAGGAACACACTACCATAACCCCATGAGAATATTAATAATCAAAATATTAGGAACAAAGAGAGAAATAGGCACTATAGATCAAAAAAATCACCACATGATCAAGGGGGTTTATATCCTCTATGGATGACTAAAAATCACCAAAGAATGGATTGCATTCATCTAGAGTTCAATAGAATACAAGGAAACTTGAATTTAAGTAGATGTTGACCTTTATTTATAGAGAAAACATGAACAACCTCCACTATGGTCTGGTGAGTTCTAATTTAATCATTATGGACTCAATAAAATATAGATATAAAAACCTTTATCTTTAAAATGAAATAATCCTTTTTCGCAAGGGTTATTTCACCCATTTTAAAAATTGGTTTGACTACCACCACGTCATGGAAATACATAAAATTTAGTAATTCCAAACATGGTTGTGGTTGAGGGGCTTGGAATGTAAGGGGGATACAGGATGGTGTGGACCAAAAAAATTGTAGATTTGAACATCATCTTATGTAGGTAAAACTCATACAGGTGTATTCTAAGGAAGGTAAGCTCACACAGGTGTGGATTTTCTCATGGGCTTGGTTTTTTCAAACCCCACAAGCCACCAAATTCCACTAATTTTTTTAAAAAAAGTTTCATTAGTGATTTAATTCTCAAAATATTATTTCAAAAGTGTATCAACATTGTATATATGAGTTAGATTTAAATAAGGATACATAATAGTTTAAATAATTTATTCCACATCAGTTTAAAATGTATTAGTTTTATTGTTAATTTTTTTCACATAATAAACTTAAATATTTTATTCCATTGTAGTTAAAACTATACATCCTCTTATAAAACTATAATTATTGATCATCTTGTTCAGTTCCCATTCCATAGTCTATATTTCAACATGAAGTGCATTATTTAGTCTAAATGAATTCACTTATGCTTACAAAATATTTTCAGTACTATTCCCTAACAATAACAACACTAGATATAAAAGTCATGTGAATTCAAATAGAATCACAACACACTAGAAGTTATGATGATCATTGGATAGAAACTTTGATAAATAAGTAGTAAACACCTAGGTTAGGATATCATAAATAAGGTTAGGAAGTCTAGTGCACTAGGGTAGGGATCTTGAGCTATGATTTTGGGGCCCTACATAGTGTTCCTTGGAAGATAAAAATATTCAAGTTCATATGTGTAATAAGAATAAAAAAGAATTAAATTTAAATATTTATTTAAAAAAATATGGGGAACCCGCGGGTTACTTATGGGATTGTGTGGGTTGGGAGGGTTTGAAATTTTTAGTTCAATTTTTATATAAGCTTTTATAGTCAATCCCACACAAACTCAAACCCATATAATATTAAACCACCCTGACCCATCCCGTATGTTTTCCATTAATTCCAAAATGGTCATATTGAACTCAATCCTAAATCCCTTAGAAGATCCACCATATAATAAAGGTATATCCCATACCATTTCCAAACTCATCATGGGACTGACCATGATAAAATATTGCATTGACCATAGTTTAGAAACCCAAAGACAACCATAATGGGAATTACAATCCTCATCATTTTAAATAGGGACTCCCCTAGAAACCTTCAATAACCACACTTAAAATTTTTACCAGATCCATGACAAGGACCACCTAAATTCGAAGATGAACCCCAAAAATGGCACCAACCACTTTTCTCCACCCAAAATGCTCATCTACCATGCCTGTATATTGTCCATACCCTCTAAAATGGACAGAGACTTCCCAAAATGGATGTTTTAAGCCACAACACAAAAAAGATCCACCTCTCACATCCAAATAACCTCTAATATCCCACTTGATACCTCCAACACCTGAAAATATGAAAGAAATTGTATAATGAGTTCTAATTTCATTACATTAGAAACCCCTTAAAAATATTCTCATCCTTGAGAATCAAAATCAAGTCTATAATAAAAAAATAATCAAATAACCTAAACATCCACATAAGATACCACTCAAATAGTAGAAATTCCAATGCATGAACGTAAGCACAACACAAATAGAAAAAATATAAATCAATTTAGTATTAAAAATCATCTCAACATCTCATATGAAATAAAAAACTCAGTGATGGGATTTAGAGATCATCTAATGATCTTAGTAGTGGAAGAAATACCATTATATGCATATCATATCATTAATTGAATCAACATGATAAATAAAGAACATAAACAACCAAGAATATCTATATTTTTGAAATCCCTATATTATAATATTAAATGGAATATTCTTGATAAGTATCAATAATCGATAGCCTAAGGACTCTTTCCTACAAGGGAATTACAGAGATCTTGGATCCCTATTAGTAATGAGAGGACTCTTGTTCTTCAAAGGTGTTCTAGAACCATCATCAATAAAAATAAATAAGGAACCAATACTTGAATAAATCTTATGATATAGATTTCATGTGTCATAGTTCCCATCAATAACAGGATCCCATCCCTATAATGTACTCTATTTATTAAATGAATAGATTCTGAATGTTGGTTTATATCATATGGATGATGATATACAACATTGCATGTTGGTGTTTATATAACTATTTTAAAAATTAAAAGGAATGTTCAATTCATTTTTTGGAAAATGAAACAATGTTATTGATTCATAACTAAAGAAAATTGATTAAGAAGATATGGCAGAATAAATGTATGTGGTATCACATATCACATGTCTATCATACACTATGATTGAAACCAATTGTATATTATGGCCTAAGCATCCACATGATAAAATTTCTAAATATGATTCATGAATATTGTAAAATGAAATATTCCAAATTTTTGTTTATTTTCAAAAATTTCCTAATT
This sequence comes from Viscum album, assembly GCA_963277665.1. NCBI lineage: Eukaryota > Viridiplantae > Streptophyta > Magnoliopsida > Santalales > Viscaceae > Viscum > Viscum album. Next base: position 1,912,761,935 of record OY728127.1, read on the forward strand.
ATATAAAAATCCCATAAAGACTTTTTGAAAAACCTCAAAACTTTTTGGGAATCTATCCAAAACCCTTTTGGATATGATTTATCAAATTATCTTCATTTTTTAATAAATACTTTATAAAAATCCTTTATTATCCTAAGGCCTAACTATGTGAACCTATTTTCCATTATAATGGTGAAAACAAATATGAAATCATGATTTTATAGGTGTAATAAAGGAGAATCCAATAGTAAAGCATCAGTGTTACACAAGCTATTAAGGGGTTGGGTGTGATCTTGATCAAACATACTTATATCTCTATATGAACATGTACATCATATAATGTATCATATACATTATATGTATACCAATATAATCCCTTTTTACATTATATAAAGTGGCCACTAGATACAAAACATTACAATCTAGTATAGCTCATCTCATTGTTTCATGATTATTTGGTAAGGATTGGCTAGGTCAATGAATACATCACATATTATTCATACAGTGGATAAGCACATCACATATCCCTTGATCAAGTATCTAATCACATCACATGCATCACAAATTAGAATATCCATGAATTTCATTAGTATAATTAAATTAAGGACCTAAATTTTTTTATCTTTCCATATGAGTATAAAATCCCATCTTGGTTGAGCTCCAACCAATGACATAATCATAAATATACACAACAACCCTGGATTAGCTGATCCTTAAGTATTTCATAAGAAAGGTGAAAATATATGAAGGTTCTCATGTTAAGTATCTCACCAACCTCAGGTAAAAAGTATTACTAATAAGTTTAAACCCATAATTATATCGATGACTGTATAATAGTCCATGAGATATACATTGGTTGGGGAGTTTAAATAATAAGTCTCTACTTATTATCTCATGAGTCTATTATTCAGGTTAATATTAACATATCATCATAGCCCATAAAACTCTATGATGATCATCAATTAGGTATAACTAAAAGTCTTAATTTAAAGGGATATTATCATTTCATTGTTCATATAATATAAATTAAAAACACATGAATTTATGATAGGAAAATATTAACTTAATTATAAAATTATGATACATTTTACAACCATTACATCCAGCCACTCATGTATCTTATCCCAAGAGATTCAATGTGACCCTCATGATTTTTTTGTAATGTTTTCATCAAAGTATTTTATACATTCTTCTTTATAACCACTCAATATATCTTTACATCACCCCTCACAATAATCTATCAAATGATATGTTATTTACAAAGGCTGTGTTTGGTCCTTTTATGAGACCATAATTCCTTAGCCTAAGAAATAACTTCATTATTGTCACAAAAAATATCGAATACTCCCTAGATTCTTGGAACCAAAAAAATTTAGAAATTAAATTATTAATATAAACCGATTCCTTCATGGAATATGATGTAGTAATGTACTATGCCTTTATTTTTGAGTCTTCTATGGTGGAATTTTTTGGAAATATTCCAACTGATAGTTCCACCATTCAAGAATATCATGAAACCAGGTTGATATCTCATGGAATCTTTATTACATTGGAAACTAGAATAATTGTAACACCTTACATATATCTTATCCACTTTTATAAAGACCAATAAAATATCCTTAGTTATTCTTAGGTACTTAATAATGTTCCTAATAGCAATCCTATAGAAGATGTATAAAGAATTATATCCATACTTTCTAACTCCTTATATAGATATTTAATATTCCTAAGATTCATGCTATGAGACATTGGTAAAGATAGCCTTTTTAGAATTATCCATGCTAAAATAATTTATTAATTTACTAATGTATGTGTCCAAACTCAATCCAAGAAACCTCTTAGATCATTATACCTAGTATATAGGTTGCTTCGCCCATGTCATTCATCAAGAATCATTTTCCCAAACACATATTTATATAATATAAATCCATGGTATAATTTTTTATAAGAGGTATTTCGAAAACATGTTATATTATAAATACCACTACTCTCCCTCTAATGTTCTTGTATAAATAAGAATCATCCATGTTTTTTATGAAACCAAACTCTTTTATTGCACCATCAAACTAGATGTTCAAACTTTGAGAGGCTTTCTTCAATCCATAAATGGACCATTAAAACTTTAAAACCTCATTGAACTAATTTGGAACATCAAAATCTATTCTTTTTTATCATATACATGTCCTATACTACATTCCCATTTAGAAAAGTGGTTTTGAAATCCATTTTAAATATCCGATAATCATAATGAGTTGCTATGGAAAAGCTGTATTTGAATGGAATTTATCATTGCAACTAGTGAAAATGTTTCTTCATAGTCGATACCATGAATCTTTTAGTAACCCTTTTCCATAATTCATGCTTTATAGGTAGACACTATACCATCCATGTCAGTTTTATTATGGAAAAATCACTTATTCCCTATGGGTATCACCCCTTTAGGTTCATCCACCAAGTTCCAAACATGGTTATTATACATGGAGTCCATTTCAGATTCAATGGAATCTAACCATTTCATTGAAATATAACATTAAATAGCCTCTTGGTGGGTAGTAGGTTAATTATATATGAACATTACATCATCATCAGTTTCCATAATAAAACCATATTTTTTGGGGTATTAATGAATCCTACCTAACCTATGAGTTACTTATGTAACCTGAGTCGGGTATTCTTCCACAACTCTTCATGGAACCAGATAAAATTCCATTTCAAGAACATTTCCTAATTATTTGTGTTGAACTTATGTAATTTTAACTTTCTTATCATTAAATCATAGACTTGTATTCTCCTTCTTAAGGAAAACATTGTATTTGGCCACAAACACTTTTTATTCGGTAGGATTATAGAAGTAATATCCCATAGTTTCCTTGAGATAACTAAAAAATAAGTATTTCAATGATTTATTTCGGAGTATATTGTAATCCAAATTTCATACATATATTAAACAACCCATAATCATCATAAAAGATGTACTAAATAATTTTCCCATCTATATATTATATAGTGTCTTTATCTTTAGATAGAACATGATTAAGTAGGAATGCATAATTATCTATAGAATATCCCCATAATGAAATAAGATGCTCACACTAGCTCATCATTGATTGAAACATGTCAAATAGGATATGATTCCTCCTATCAGACACAACATTCCACTATGGTGATATAGGAGGTGTGAGTTGTGGAAAAATTTCACAATCTCTCAGATGATCACTGAATTTTTGGCTCAAGTATTCACCACACCAATTTAATCATAGAATCATAATAATTTTTACCATTTCATTCTTTAATTTCTTTAAAATTTATCAAAACTTTTAAAAAGTTTCATACTTGTGTATCATTAGAAACACATAACCATATTGACTAAAATCCTCGATAAAACTAGACCACATAAATCACTATGTATAAGCTCCAATAGTAAACTAGTCCTATCACCTTTTCCACTAAAATGTGATTTGGTAATTTTTCAAACAAAAAAGATTCACAATTATCAAAAAATCATAATCAAATTACTCCAAAAATCCATCTATATGGAGTCTTTATATGTGTTTCTCATTTATATTTCCAAGATGATATTTCCAAAGGTAGGTGGGATTAGAATCAACCTTAAACTTATTATTCCAAATCTTATATTCAAGATTATCCATATCTTGAATATATAACCATTTTTCATATTCTAGATACTATAAAATATTTCATTCTTGTATATAGAATATCCCTTGTTTTTAATAAAGAATGAAAATATCATCTTTTCTAAACAAGATAGAAAAATAAAAATAAATTATGGTGGGAATATAATAACAGTTCTATAATTCTGTAACTAATATACTAGGTAGACTTATATAATATGTATTGAATTCTAATGTAGTAAATATTTCTACATTACCAACAAGTAAATATATTTCACTATTATTTAATTCTTTACTATATCTGAATCATTGTATATCAGCATGAATGTGTGATGAACACCCAATATCCAATAACCATGAGTTATATTTGGAGAAATTTATCTCTATAACATTCACATTAAGATACTGAGAATGTTTATCTTTGAAAACACTTCTCATCCTTAAATTCCGATCTAGAATTATTTTATAGGTCAAAATGATATATATGATGCATTTCATAATCAACAATAAAGACATTTATATGGGTGAGTATCATATTTTATATCCTTTCATCATGGAATTTTAATGAAATTATTCCCATTACAAATGATGACCCCGAACATTATATCCTTTTAGTGATCTAATATCCATATTTAATTATGACTTACACCAATTTGATAATATAAATAAGTCATGAATATATTTGTTAGACAATTATTTTCAATCATATCATATATGATTCTTGTATAGTTGAGTGAATAACTTCTGACCAAAACCCATCATATGGATTCACTTAACTCTATTCCTCTGGTATCATAACCATTTGGGTTTCCAAGTAAAGTGTACCCAAATAAAATTCCAAGACACAAAACATTACCATTAGAGTCACTTCATTACTTGTTTTCCTTACACAAGGTAATCCATGGGTGCCAAACTGTTAGGGTCACCTATACTAAATTATCATGGTCTTGAAAATTTCCACTTGAGAAGGAATATCACACTTATAATTTAAGTGGTTTTCTTTAAATATTATCCAATTTAATATACATCGTATACATGTTATATTCATAACTATTGCAACATATGCAATAATTATTATCTCATGTTATATTTATTTATGTATGAATTATTATAATGATTTAGTTTTAGAAAAAATATTCTATACAACAAATTAAAATTGTCACACCATATTAAAGTTTAACTCTTTACATAACCCGTATTTTGTATTACTCACCCAAAAATAAAATCCAAACATATTCATACATATCCAAATTCATCCTATGTGTATGGTAAATTAACTTTTCATACAATGGATTAAAACTATATGACATTGATAATCTCCACATGAGTAAGACTAGGATATAGATAATTAACCTCATAATTTTTAGAATAAGGAATGAACCTCTAGGCTAGTGGGAAGTCCCACCAATGTCCCTCCACCCAGGGATACATTACTCAAGGGATAATCAAATTCATGATAACCTTAAAACATAAGTTGTGTAAACTATATTCAACAACTAAATTCAAGATTATAACTTTATTTACAAATGTAATTTGAGGTATATGTAAACTAAAACATATGTTGTCATACCTATCATGTAATGCATGGTGTGAAAATTTATAAGAAACAATTTATTACATAAATTAAGAAAAAAAATATCCATATTTCATAATAAATTTATAAAGAAGAATTATCCAAAGGAATAAATAATTAAATAAAAACTATATTTATTTTCTAAATCCTGAGACACAGATATGAACAATTTATATATAATTTAAGAATGAAAATATACTATTTACAATTCTTAATACTTCTCATTTATAAAAAATTATAAAAAATATTATAAATAATATATATTAATTTTTTAATATTTTAAGGTTATATCATATTTTATTATTGGTAATGGGATTATCAATCATAATCTATTATTTATATTAATGATCATGATAGGAATTGTCATAAGGTTTCATTTATATTTAATGATACCCCTATATCACTAATATAACACAATTCTCTATTTTTGTTAAAACATGGGATCCAATAATAAGTTATGATATCATATATCATATCTTATGGAATAGTACTAATCAATGGGATTTTTATATATTGTACCTTGTGATATATGGTAGTCTTATAGTATTATTATGCCAAAATAGAAGCAATCGTGTATATTGTATACTATGATATGGCCCCAAACACCATAAAACATAGATATTATTTTAAATATGAGTAAAATATATGTTGATCTATTGATTCATGTGGATATGATTCCACTAATGGGATTTATATATCATCTAATGATCTTGTAAGTGGAAGAAAACCCATAATATTCACAATCTGTCATCAATGGTTTCCAAAAGAAAAATTAAGAAAAAAATATCAATGTGTTCATATATTACAATAAGCACTATATTTTACTCTTAAATGGAGTCTAATAGATAATAATAACTAAGAAATAAGTTAAGGACTATTTCCTATAAGGGAAAAACACTAGACTTTCATCATTTTTTATAATTATGGGACTCTTTTTCTCCAATGGTTTTCTAGCTCCATTATCAATAAAGATAGATGCAGAGCAAGGACATGAGGAGATAAAATGTTATGTCTTTCATGCATCATATTATCCATTAACGGGGGGTTAAAAACACTTTTATATACTCTATTAATTAAATAAATAGATTTAGAGAATTGACTTCCATCTCATGGTAGTCAACACACAATACTTCTCATTGCTGTTTAAGTAACTATTTGAACAATTCAAATGAATGTACTATGCATGTATGGATATAAATGAATCGATCTCATCGATTCATACCCAAAGGAACCTGATTTATAAAATGTGGTAGAATACATAAATGAAATATCCCATATCACATGTTTATCATATACTATGATTGAAAAAAATTGTATGTTATTATTTAAGAATCTTCATACCCAAGTTGCTAAATATCATTCAGGGATATCATAAAATAAATTATCCATTATTTTTTCATATACAAAAATCAATATACTATGTTCAAATTTTAAAAAATCACTCCACCATACTCTCCTATAATATTTAATCCCACTATAATAAACAAAACATGGGAATAATGTGTTCACATAGCACTTTCTCCTGATGATCCTAAATCTCAATCAGCTGCTCCACAAACGCCATTTCATATTCAATATCCAATTTTTCCCAATCAATGACTTATGATTCATTAGGGAAATATCTATAAATATGTGAAATGTTGAATATATTTTGGATCTATTATACCTATATAGGAATCACTAACTGATATGACACCTCATTAACATACTCCAACACCTCAAAAGGGATAATAAATTGAATGGGAATATTACTTCCTTGGCTAAACCTCCACTTAACACTATGAGGGGAAACCCTTAAAAACACATGGCCTCTAAACTTAAAAACTAGAGGTATCATCATACTATTATTATAAGAATTATAATTATCTTTCACCACCCCTATCTATTCTCAAATCATCTTCACCTTCTTGTGCATGATCTACACCACATTCAGTCCAGGGACCACTAAATCCCCAACCTATATCAATCAAAATAAAGATCTAAAAGGTTTACTATAAAATTCATAAAATTGATACATTCCAATTGAATACTAATAGCTATTATTATAATAAAACACAACCAATTTTGGCTTCTTCACCCATGAATCTTCAAGATCCATAACACATTCTTGCAATATTTCCTCCAATGTCTAAATTGTATTCTTGGTATGATCATCCATATGTTGATGGAAGGAAGTGATAAGGTTAAAATAGGATCCAAAATAATTCTAAATACCTCCCCATACTCACAAGGTTAAACAAGGATCATGATCATAGATTATGGTCCTCCGAACCCGATGAAGCTTCACTATCTCATGTGTTAAAAATTCACAAAAATGGGTATATCATATTGTATGATATAAATTGATTCATAGAAAAATATATGGAATGAATATGCCTCTTTAGTGTCATATAAATAGTATATAGCTTAGTGTATGATAGTTTTTTGATATTTTATATTGAAATTAAGGCTAATTCCATGTATACCATATGGTTCCCTTTAGTTATGAATGAATAGATTTATTTATTTATCATTGTACATATATTTAATAATCATTTGAAACATTAAAATTATTATAAAACCTAATGGAAATGAATAATGTGTAATTAATTTAAACTTCAATGTGGTGGAAGATAGAAATTTTCTTCTTTCATTAAATAAATAGATCTTATATAAAGTATATTATCATATTATTGGTGTTAGTGTGGTAAAATTATTCTAATAATCCATAGTGAAATATCTCTCTTCCTCTATGTTCACCATTCATATTCAGGAAGAAGTTTTTTTCACATAGTTGGTGTTCATGGGTCATGTTGTTACAAATTAGAAACCTAGTGGCTCATGTCACCATTATGGAGAGAAAAGTTTGATGGTTATTTCTCAGTGATATCCATCAAGAAATATCTTATAAGTTTTAAAGAGATGGATCTTGTGACATTACAAGTACACAAGTTTATATTTTATGTTCTTCAATCTTCATGTTAATTCATAATGATAGATCGACCAATTTATATGGGTTATTTCTGCTATCATTATCCTTATATGATACTTTAATACTCATCAATGGTAAAGCCAGTTTCATCAATGAATCAACATTTTCTTTTACTATTTTTATAAAGAACATGAAAATTGTAATCTTCTTGAGGCTATATTATAGCATATAATATGTCATGGGTGAATTTTAGTTGTGGATCACTTGGATTTATGAAATATAAAATTATAATTATATATTTTCATAGTCATGGGGTGTGAATGGTTTGTATCATATGGTATAACTCTATGAAATCATGTCGTTTTTTGTGGTAAGCTACAATATATGATATCATAGGCTCCAAAAGGAACTCAGGTTATGTGAAAATATGGTATTGAATTATAATGGTGATATAGTTCATATCACCTATTATGATTGGAACATATGAAAAAAAAACTTATTTTATACCTAAGATTTTTCCTTTACTTGGTAAATTATCTTACATATAGGTTACTCAATACATGAGGTTTTTACCTTTACATGATAGTGATTATTATAAGAATCAATTGATTCGAAGATTATGATAGATAATGCCTCTTATATATTGTAAAATATGATATAAACCCAATTTGATGAAATTTAATATTTTTAATTAATATTATCATAGTTTATAAATTTTTTATAAATGATAAGTGTTATTCATTAAAAATAGGACATTTCATACCTAAATAAAATATGAAGTGTTTCTATTAATATATAAATATTGAAAAATAAATAAAATGTTAATTTAATTATTCTAATTTAATATTCATGTTTACAATTTTTTTATAAAATGAAAAATATTATATATGCTTTAATTTATGTTATAAATTTCTTTTGATAAAATTTTCATGTCATGCATTGCATGATAGGTACAACAATATAATATTTAGTCTTCATCTACCTTGAAATTGATTTTTAATTATTGTTATTAAATTGAATTTATTTTTTTAATATAGTTTATACATATTAGGTATTTTAGTTATGATTCATTGGAATCTCTCTTGAGTAACATATCCCTATGTAGAGGGACTTTGGGCTAGACTTTCCACTAGATTTTAGGTTTATACCTTGGTCTAGAAAGGTAGGGATTACCTATATATGGATCCATGTTTACTCGTATTAGGATTATAAATTTCATATATTTATAAACCATTATATGAAAATTCCATGTACCTTAGGCATAGGATGCATTTGGTCAGTGTAAATATGTTTAGCTTAACATTTTCAATGAGTAACACAAATTTTTGGTCATATAAAAAGTCACATATTAATATGGTTTGAACATATTAATTTTTTGGATGCAATAGGGATCCTAAAACTAAATCATTAGAATCATGATTTCATGTAAGAATAAAAAATGAGATAATAAAGATTTCATAGGATACAATAGTTTTGGATTTATTATGTATGTAATTTATATTAAATTAGTAATACATTGAAAGAAAACCCATCAAAATACTAAGTGTTAGATTCCATCCAAAGAATCACATTTTAATACATTGATCATTTTACCATATAGATTCTTGTCATAGTTAGGTACCCCTAGATTATATTGCGTAAGGAAATAAAGTAATGGCTGATCATAATCAGATTAGATGGTCATTATTGTTGTTTAATTTGGGCTACACTTACTAAAGGGATCCTAATTAGATTAGGAAACTTGAGGAATATAATTTATTTTATCTATATGATGGTTTTGGGTAAAGATTTATCCACTCAACTATCCAAGATTCATATATTATATGATTGGGGTAATTCTCTACCAAAATAAATAAGTAGTGAATTGACTTCCCTGACTGATTGATTAGTTGGAGAAATATGGATCCTAGATCACTAAATGGATAAGATGTATGTGGTCATCATTTTTAGTTGGAGTGAATTAATTAAAATTATTTAATCAAAATATATAAAACATGATACTCAACCATATATATTTCTTAGTTGTAGATTATGATATGTATCTTGTTTATCATTTATAGATCACTCATAGGTATAACATATACAAATATTCTTGATTGATATCTACGGTTGAAAACTTTTCTCAAAGAGAAGAATTATGAGTATATGAATTTTAATGTTACAAAGATCAATTTCTATAACTCTGAGTCATGGTTAATAGATTCTGGGTGTGCAACACACATTTGTAATGATAAACACAGAATTAGAGATATGAGATAACTGAACAAAGATTAAGTAGATATACATGCTTGAAATATAGAAAGGGTTGTTACATTAGAGGTTCAAATTTATGATCTAAATGATTTGATACTCTTATGGTGTTATTTTGAGAATATATATCTTCATGTGTGCCCTATGTTCCTTTATGTTATTCAAATTTCTTGACCATTTTAGGGATCCCCATTGTGACCCTTATGTAGAGGTGGATTTGGATAAGTATCTTTTGATGTGTTCTTTAGATTTTGGTGTGCTCTTGGTCTCTTCATTGATTCCTATGTATGGAGTGGCCCAACATATAGTGGTGAATCACTGAAGGATTTGAATGGGAAGGTCTTAGTTCCACATCCTTCATCAATGTGCTTGGATCTTCCTTCCAATCCCATAGGGTCATTAAAAATTTCTATCATTAGTGGTAACACATCTACTATAAAGGACCAGCCTCCACGGGCCCCTCCAATCATGCTACCACCCAAGAAAATAAAACCTATGTAGGATTTTATTTCATTTTAACTCTATTTGGACAATATCAAACCAGATAAAAAGTATCACCAGTGGTCCCCTGTCTCTAAGTTTAAATCATATCACCCCTCATGGTCAATCTTCGAGTATTTTGTTAGATCATGGAACCTTTATGGTCCTATTATAATATCTATTCTTAATAAAAAATATTTATAAATCCATATTTTATCCAAGATTTATTTTATAAGATATTGGGTGTGAGAATCCCACTTTTGAGATCAATGATTCTTATACTTATTTTGTTAGTCCCATGATGTG